>CM028670.1:87385620-88120620 GCA_016760335.1 Gastrodia elata
AGCTTAGCACCATCACGGCTAAGTCATAAACTGTGTACCCCTAGCGACAAAAAGAGGCTAGGCATATAAGCACACAAAGCAAGCGAAGGGTCTTAGCACCAGTACGGTTAAGGCCCAACTGTATGCCCCTAGCGACATACGGAGGCTAGTAAACTAAGCATACAAGGCAACCTTAACGCCAGTACAGCTAAGGCACCAACGGTGTACCCCTAGCGACATAAGGAGGCTAGTAAACTAGGCACACAACAAAACAGATCCTTCCCCTAACGACATAAGGAGGCTAGGCAATAAGGATATAACTGAGAGGCAGCTCATAAAATCATTATCTTTTCATAAATCACTTTAATATTTTCACAAAGGATCTAAGGAGTCTCCATATTTCATAACATTTTATTCATGCATCAAATGTCTTATATGATATCCTCAAGGAAATATGGCACAAAAATCAAGGGATGCGTAAGCAACAAAGTATCAAATAGAAGCAAGAGACTCTACTAAACATTGTGATATTATTTGTTTTCTACTTAACCATTCTAACTATTCCAAGTTACACAAGTTCAGGATCACCGTTTTCCTACTATTGAGTGTAACTCAGAAATTTGTCCTTACAAGTTAAAAAAAGGATCAGAACTGATCAGGTTCCAATCTAGTTCAATCTGATAGACGACTACGAGTTAAATCAATAAATCGTACGTCTTAATTTTGTAAATTTAGATGTTCTAACTAAGATCTGATCAAGATCTTCTATACCTATAGATTATGGATTAAACACTATGAGAATTAGGTTTAATCTCATAATCCAAAGGATAAGACCTAAGTTCTAGGTTTTATTCTATAAATGATATACTAGTTATGGCAAATCCTATTAAGTAATCAAACATAATATGATGAATCTCCTACCTTAAATCTAAGGTTAAAAGATAAAATAATCAGAACGAGTTGTAAAATAAAAGAAGGTCTAGAAACTAATAAACCAAGGTTTCACCCATAGGGTAACCCAATTTACCTAATGAATGAACTCTAACCTATGATCTAGTCCTAGTCTCAGGAAAGGTCCTTAAGGTGTAGTGCTTTTAAGACTTAACAGAAATTATTGGAATCTAACTTAAGAGTTAATTTCACTCACTTAATTGATACTAAGAAGATTATAACCTTGGTTTAAGAGTTTTGAAATATAAACTAGAGGTTAAGAGTACATAGTCCAAACTTAGGGCAAAATGACTATTTTGCCTGTACCTTAAGGGTCAAAAAGTCAACTTTCGATTTACATGTCAGAATTGAATTCTTTTAGTTCCAATTGGTTCCTTACTGTCTAACTTGAAGATAGAAAGTAAGTACGCCTAAATTGGGCGAGAAACGGTCAAGTTATGGCTAAAATAAGGCTAGGGGTAATTTGGTCATTTACCTAAATTTCTAGGGTTCAGATCCTAAATATTATTTTATTATAATGATGACATTGAAATTCTAGGCTAGTTAGCATCTTGAATTTTCCAAGTTAGAGTTGATCTGACTAAATTATGGCTGTTTGAAGTTTAGGGGCATTTTGGTCATTTTTCACTAAAGTCAACTCTAAATTCTATGGTTGACTTTTTATCCTGATATCCAAATGGGAAAACTAATACTACCACGGTGATGGGGCCGCTCTCCTGTGCATTTTAAGACCCATATTGAATATGTTTCGATAATCGGGTAAAAAGTTATGGGGTCTTAAAGAGGCTCTAAAATGCTACCTATTATACGTACCCCGAAACGAAATTTTACATTACGCCATTTGATTCTAAATATTTTTCTGAGCATTTTAAGACCCATATTGGCTATGTTTGGATCATCCTACAAAAAGTTATTAAGCTTTTAAGATTTACTATTCAAAAATACAATTTGAATTAATTTACTATTCATTTATTCAAATTGAATGATTTTACTGTTCATTCCTAAAGTTTTTATTTAATTAATCACTATTTAATTATTAATTAATTAATTAAATAATTTTACTATAGCAAAGTAATTAGTGCTAATTACTGTTTAATTAATCTTAATTAATCTTTAATTATATTTAATTATTTAAATTTACTGTTCATTCCTAAAGTTTTCATTTAATTAATCACTGTTTATTTATTAATTAAGTAATTAATTAATTTTACTATAGCAAAGTAATTAGTGCTAATTACTGTTTAATTAATCTTAATTAATCTCTAATTATATTTAATTATTTAAATTTACTGTTCATTCTAAAAGTTTTTATTTAATTAATCACTGTTTAATTATTAATTAATTAATTAATTAATTTTACTATAGCAAAGTAATTAGTGCTAATTACTATTTAATTAGTCTTAATTAATCTCTAATTATATTTAATTATTTAAATTTACTGTTCATTTCTAAAGTTTTTATTTAATTAATCACTATTTAATTATTAATTAAATAATTAATTAATTTTACTGTAGCAAAGTAATTAGTGCTAATTATTATTTAATTAGTCTTAATTATTTATTAATATTAAATTAAATATAATTAATTAGGTTTTACGGTTTAAAAGTAATTAATTATCCTAATTACTGTTTAAGATTTAATTAACAGTTAATTAATCCTTAATTAATCTTTAATTATAATTATTTAATTAAAGTTACTATTTAAAAGTAATTAATTATCCTAATTACTATTTAGGATTATATTAATATTTAATTAATATTAATTAATCCTCTAATTATTTTTAGTTAAATAAAGTTACTGTTCAAAAGTAATTAACACTAATCCTGGGTTAATTAACACTAACTGTAATTAATTAGGGATAACAGTAATTAATTAACACTAACAGTAATTTAATTAATTTCTAATTAACTGACAGTGGGCCCCATTGACACGTGGCACTTCCAGAGGCTGCCACGTGGTACTGTGGGCCCCACAGGTTGCTGACTCAGCTCGGCTGACTGGACAGTGGGCTCACCTGACACGTGGCACTGCCAGAGGCTGCCACGTGGCACTGTGGGTCCCACGGGCTGCTGACTCAGCTCGAGTGACCGGGCAATGGGTCCCACCTGACACGTGGCACTGCCAGAGGCTGCCACGTGGCACTGTGGGCCCCACCTGGGCTGAGTCAGCTCGGGTGACCGGACATGTGGGCCCCCACGTGACACGTGGCGGGCCCGTAGGCCGCCACGTGGCTGGGTGGCCCCACCCACGCTGACGCGGACCCGACCCGAATGGGTCGGGCTCGGGTCGACCCGGCCCGGAAGCGCGACGCTTCGCCTTCCGGGGGGGTTCGGCGGACCAAACTCAGTCCGCTTTGGAGAGCTGGTGCGCCCGATCGGGTTGGTTTAAGCCTGATCGGAACGGTGGATGTGTAGATGACATCCTAATCTACATATCCTACAATTTTTGTAATGATCTAACAGTAAACGAGGGAGATCGGGGTACCTGAAGTTCGGATCGGCGAAGGTTTCAGCGGAAAAATAGGGCTGACTTCCGGGCTTGATTCCGGCTCGATCCGGGCTCCGATCGGTTAAAACTCGGAGCCTAGGGGTAGGCCGAGGTCTTATAGACCTGACGGCGACCTCGCCGAGGTCTGGATGTGGCCGGATTGGCCAAAAAATGCGACGGGCCGCCGCGTGTCACGCGAGCGGAGAGGGCGAGGAAGACGCCTCCGGACCGTCGGATCTGTGCGATCGCGGATGGTCCGGATCGCTCCAGACCGCGTGACGCGGATCGCCGCCGAGGGCCGTAGGATCCGCGTGCGCTCGGACGGTCCGGATCGCTCCAGACCGCGTGACGCGGATCGCGGCCGAGAGCCGTGGGATCCGCGCGCGATCCGACGGTCCGGATGGATTCGTCCGATCTGACGGCGCCGTTAACTGGAGTTAACGGCGTCGTACGGCGCCGTTAATTAATTAATTAATAATTAATTAATTAATTAATTTTTTTTTTTTTAAACATTTTCAGAAAAAAAAAATTTTGAACATATTTTTCCTAGCTAATTTGGGGTCAAGGAATTCAATGGCGTAGTCGGATTTTCGATCGGATGAGTATTTTGATACCTCGATTTCCGTGATATTTTTATTATTAAAATATTCGCCGAAATTTCAACAACTTCCGATTCACACGAAAACTTCACCCCAAGCTAATTTGGGGTCAAAGAATTCAATGACACAGTCAGATTTTTGATCCGACGAGTATTTTGATACCTCGATTTCCATGGTATTTTTTTTATTAAAGTATTTGCCGAAATTTGACAACTTCTGATTGATACGAAGACTTCACCCCAAGCTAATTTGGGGTCAAGAAACGCAATGGTGGTGTCCGTTTTCCGATCGGAGGTCAATTTAAATAGGTCAATTTCCGAGGTTCCTGAAATTCTCAAAATAAAGATTTAATCCGTTTGACCTCTGGTTTGGACCGGATCTTGGTAGTTGACTCCAAATGACCTAATTAGCACTTAAGATTATGTTTAAGACTTAGGGTTAGTCTTAATCAATCATGGTAACAACTTGGGTTGTTACATGGCCAAACCCTTCCATTCTAATAGTTTGGCAAGTGGGATGTGGGTGACAGAGTAGTCAAAGCTTGAGGTTGAACGGAGTACACACAAAGGCTCGTCAAAACATGGAGAATGACGATCGAGAGGTATGCATCCATTCCCTTTTATTGCCAGTACTATCTGTGGCGGCCGCCCCCAAATCACCCGGATTAGGAGGTGATCGTCACTTAGCAAACCCTCACTTAGCATTCAGATTAAGGAATTGACCTTCTTAATCAAATACTAAGTGAGGATGTGTAACAACCCAAGTTGTTACTTAGGTTAATTAGGACTAATCCAAGTCTTAATTATAGTTCTAGTGCCTTAATTAAGTCGTTAAAAGCTCATCTCTAAGATCCAGTCCAAATCTGGAATCAATTGAATCAAATCTAGATCAAATCAGGGATCAAATAGAGCAAATCCTGATTTCTAGAAAATCTCAAAACCCTATAAATTTACTTTTTATTTTGACCTCAAATTGAAAATTTGACTTTGTCATTGTATTCGTACCCCCAAATTAGCTAGGGGTAATATTTTGAATGCATTTGGAAGTTATTGGATTTTCAATGAATATTTTAATATTATTTAAATACCTAGAAAATGAGATAATAAAATACTCATCAAAATGAAAATCTGATCGCGCCGTTGCATTCCCCACCCTTCAATTAGTTAAGAGTGATTTATTGAAAATTTTCTTGGTATGTTTAAATATATAATTTTAATTAATAAAATTAGTATAATTTAAGTAATTAATAATGAATATTTAAATGCAAGCAAACGACGCCATCCATTTCCTTCTTCCACCGTTTACTTTTGCAGTTTGTTCAAATGGTCAAATCAAACCGTTCGATCGGCTCGATCGAACGGTCCTCGCACCGTCTTCCTACCCTGGCTGCGCGTGGCACTCGCAAATCGCACGCGGCATTCTTCGCGAGCCATCTGTCCTCCACCACTTTGAATGGCTTCGTTAAAGGCAAAATTCCATCCTAATGGTTGTACCTGATAAATCCTAAAGAGCTGAATGTTATCGAAGAAGCTCGGGAACCATTCCAGAAATTTCGATCGTTCCTCACCGTTCATTCAAAGTACGAACTCCTCACTTGATCCTTTTTATCCCATTAAGTGAAATTTCATTTCTAAGATCCAGTTGATTAATTCTTTGTTGTTGATTGAATGATTGTCAATTTAAAGTTGATTAATCAATTGCTGATCGAATCAATTGCTGATCGAATCAATTCGATCGAAATCATAGAATGACTCTAAGATACAAATCTTCGTTCGCCTCCATTGATTTTAGGGTTAGCTATCGTTGGAGCTATAGTTCCTCCCCGGATTGAGTTTGAGTACCATTGGAAAGATCATTTCAGTACCCTAACTCAAAATGTCACAAAACATCATTTAGCCATAACTTTGTGTACCCTAACTCAAATATACCCAATATGGGTCTCAAAATACTCAGAAAACCCTAAAAAAACATTTTAGTAGTGTTAACCTTGCTGTTTGGATTAGTATTTGCCTAATGACTTTTAGGTCCTAACCCTAATTATGTCATTTAACCCTAGAACTTCAATTGACCATAAGTTGGTCAATTGAACTCCAAATTAGGTGATTCAAATATCAATTTAGATCAAAAAAATCTAATTAACAGTAAACTATAAAAATATTTATAATCTAATAGTTAGATTTACTAATCTCCTCTAATTATCCTAAAATATAATTACTGAATATTAGCAAATCTAGTAATCCAAATTAAGTGATTTAAGTTTTAGAGGACTCATAGAGACTATTAGAACCTAGCTGTAATGTTGGATTAGTAAATTGGTGATTAATTTCATTAATCACTTACTAATCACCCTAAACCTTAATTAGGCCATAACTTAGTCAAATGGAGTCCAAATTGAGCCTACCACTAGTCATTAGAATCAGTGAATCAATTGTGACATATAGCCACTAAAATTATTCAATTTGGACACCAAATGACAAAGTTAGGATTTTTGACCCTTAATTAAGAATCCTTAATTACCCTTTAAACCCTAGAACTTGTATTGGCTATAACTTAGCCAATACACATCAGAATTCAAAAAATTTTGGTTCTATGGAAACCTTAGGACATAACTTATAGTAAACTAACATAAAATTTAGGTGTTATTAAGGTAAAATTACTAAATTGCTCTTATAGGTTAAATTCCTTAATTTGACCTTATAAGGCTTAATACTTAGCCAAAATTAATGAACTTACTGTCTATACTCATATTAGACAGTAAGTAATCATTTCACATTATTAAAATCTAGAATATAGCCTTAATTCATAAAGGTGAAATTTAAACCTTTAATGAGGGGCAAAACGGTCTCTTTGCCCAAATTAGGGTTTAATGAAATTTGGATCTAATTTCATCTCTAAATCATAAAAAATAGTAATTAAAGTAATTTAGACCTTATTTATATAGATCTAAGTCTTAAATTAGAAATTTAAAGAAAATCCTAAATTTAGTCTTAAGTAAAAATCTTAAGTAAAAGAGAGTTCTCTTCCTTTCCTTTGAACTTCTTAGCTCATCCATAGGTTTCATAACATTAGTTAGGATGTATGTCTGAGTGCTACTTTTAGTACTTAAGAACTTTAATTCCTAAGATTAGAAATAAATCTTAGGTTAGAATTCATCTAATGAGTAAAGTGGGTTACTCATTAAGGTGAAACCTTAATTTTATTAGTTTATTAAATTTTTCATAGTTTATTAAATAATTATTTGATCTTTTAACATTAGAATTAGGATTAGAAATCTATCATATTAAACTTGACCTAATTTAAGAGGATTTTCCTTAACACTTAATCAGAGAGATGGGATTAAAACTTAGTCCTTTAGGATAGCCTTGTGATTAAGAATTAAACTTCATTCTTTGAATTTGATTCTTAATCCTTTAAATTTTGATTTGGATAATCAAGATTTGGTTTGGGATTTATAAAATAATAACTTAGGATGATTGATTTAATTATTTTAACCTTTTAAGCGACTTTGATTCAGTTATAATTAGGATGTGGCCAATCATAATTATGTTTAACTTATACATTCATGATTCTAAGTTACAGATAGTGTAGGAATTGAGGATTCTGAATCTTATGTAACTTAGAGTAGTTAGAATATTTAAATTAGAAAATAGGTGATATCACAAAGTTTGTGTAGTACTATTTATTACTTTAAATTTGAAATTGCCATGCTTTTCTTATCATTTGAGCCTTTTATACTATCGGACATATTTTATAATCACTTGCTAAATATTTAATGATATACTTTGAATTTCAATCACATGTCATATGCATAATTTTAAAAGAAACATTAATAAACAAACATTATACTTGTGATTTATGGTTTACTTAGCCTGCCACTTAGTATGAATTTACTTTAGGACAGCTTTTACCTAAGGAATTTCCCCTATGGTATGTTACTTTGGCATTGGGATGTTTCTCCTATATGCTCTTAAAATACTTTATGGATTTTACTTTAAGATCTAGGATGTTTCTCCTAGATGCCTATTTGGTGGATATTACTTTAATCTGGGATGTTTCTCCTAGATTATCAGATGGACTTTACTTTTTGGCAAACTAAGTAAGAGTATCTCACACGTATAGTACTTTAATCTACATTACTTACATTTACTTTTCAGTCTTTTTACAGTTACTTTACATATTTTCTTCACACTTCAGACTTACTTTACGTTACTATTTCAGCTTATTTTTCTTTCATATTTTTTATTTTCTACAGTTCCTTTACATTTCAGAACTTCTGTATATCAGCCATTTTACTTACTTGAGAGCATGTTAGGATGCTAGTCTTTATATTTTCAGTACAGTACTTTTACTTATACTATAATTGGCATGTTAGTTTGATCATATTCCTTAGGACTTTTCTTTGTACTTAGTAGATTTGCACTTGTACTTTACTTACCTTGTATTGCAGCCTGAGTTGAGGTATGTTTCTACCTCATAATTTGTTCTTCCTTTCTTGTCGCTTTACTGCTATGTTATGCTTAATTTCAGTTGTGATATTATTAAAATATATTAAAATTCATTACCTTAAAATATACTTAGACATTTTGTCTAACAAGATTTTTTTCTTTTGTTGGCTAGGGCCCTACCATTATGAAACTGATAATAGTAGATTCTGAGCTTTTTGAGAAGATTGAGCCTATAGAAGAGCAGATCCAGGAGGAGGTCTAGACTACTAAGGGACCTTAGTCTACCTACAAGATTGCTTTACATTTACTCTATGAGGATGAGAGCATCTTATATTACAGTTCCTTAAATTTTAAATATTTGTAATAATACAGGACTAAATTGTGCTTTATTTTCCTGCATTGTATATATTCTGAGCTAGATGTCTTTATTTTATAGTATGGATGATTACTTTAGTTGATACTTTTCTTTTGCACTCTGATACTCATTAAGTGATTGTTAATCTTTACCTTATTATGAAAAGTACATCTTTTCCTTAAAGCTTGGATTGGAGTCTTAAATTCCAACCTAATGTTAAGTATAAAATGTGCTTAGTGACGACCACTCCTTAAGCCTTATAATTAGAAGGGGCGGCCGTCACAGGATGTGCTTTAATAAGCAAAGAGCATCAATAGCAACAATCACTTAAATGAGTAAACTATAATTTATCAGAGTGCAGAAGAAAAACAAATGTAACATCCATACAATCCAGATAAAAACTATACAACTCAGAATACATAAGCATGAAAAGTAAAGCAGTTAAATTCTGTATTATTACAAAATGATATTAAAGTTTATGCAGTAATGAAAGTAAAGTATGTCATATCCTCACAATATCTGGTAGCGACTAATGATCTTCTCTTGTATGCTCCTCCTTCTGAATCGGATCTCCAGAAGGTCCTACAACCTCGAACAGCTCAGAATCTACCATTGTTGGTTTCACAATGGCAGGACCCCAACCAATAAAAGAAAAATCTAGTTAGACAAAATGTCTAAGTACATTTTAGGCTATAAATTATTAAGTTTTTAATGATATCACCATACTAAGTAACATAAGAGCAGTAAGCATCAAAGAAAGGTAACAAAGTTATAATTAACATAATTATAACTCTAACAAAATGTGAGGTAAGCACATACCTCAACTCAAGCTGTAGAAAAGGCCAAGTAATGCATACAGAAATCTACTAAACACAAGTGAAATTTCTAAGTATATGATCAATATAAAATATGCTGCTTTACAACTAAGCTGAAAGTACAAAACTGAAAGTAAAATTCTAACATCCTAACATGCCAAAAGTAAAAGCGAACTGTTGAAAGGTAAAACTGAATATTCAAGGCTGTGAGTACAAAGGAACTATAAAAAATGAAAATATAGCAAAAGGCATACTAAACTATAAGGCAAGTAAGAACTGCAAAAAATGAAAATATAGCAGAAGGCGAACTGAACTGTAAGGTAAAAGCGAGACAAAACTGTAAAGTAAACAAAAGGCAACTGTAAAGTGACTGTAATACAACAGAAGTAACTGAAAAATAACTGCAAATGTGAGATATTCCTACTCAGTCCTACCACCAGTAAAGTCCATCAACTCATCTGGAAAGGTAGTCTTAGATTCTATCTGAAAAGTAACTGCTAAACATCTGGAAAAGTAGTCCCAGATTAAAGTTAATTCCATCAAAAAAATACTGCAAAGCATCTGGAAAAGTAGTCCCAGATTCACTAGGAAAGTAGTCCTAGTCAGAAACAACTAGTATCTGGAAAAGTATCCCAGATACACTAGGAAAGTAATCCTAGTCAGAAACAACAGGCACTAGAAAAGTAGTCCTAGTCCAAAATACAGGCACTAGGAAAATAGTCTTAGCCCCAAAAGCTATCCTACAGGCACTAGGAAAGTAGTCCTACCCTAAAACCATTTTGAAGTAAAGTCATACTACATGGCAGACTAAAAAGACATATCTCCTCAAATTTAGTAAAGCTATTTTCCATCAAATTTCCTTCTAACAATATGAAATGTCATATGAATATAATCAAAATCAACTTAGAAATAATCACCTAATGCAATGTATCCAAATGTAAAAAAGTCCAAAGCAAAAAGAAAAACACAGCATACAATGTTTAATGTATATAAAATAGCACTAAACAACATTTGTGATATCACTTTGTTTTCTATTTAAGACATTCTAACTAATCTGAACTTATACAACTTTAGGATTTCCAATATCTAGCTATCGAGTATAAATCCAGAATATCGAGCCTACAAGTCAAAAGAATGTTAGAACTAATAAATTCTAACACTTATAAATCACATGTCGCTTAATTAAGTTAAAAGAATAAATCAAATGTCTTAATTAATGATTTTACAAATCCCAAACCAATCTTGATTAGTATGAATCAAAATTGGGGGATTAAGATGTTAAAATCCAAGTATTGGATTTTAACATCTTAATCCAATAGGTTCTAATCCTAATGAAATAAAGTTAAGCCCAAATCTCATGAACTATAATTAAGGTTATCTTATTAAGCAAAATCAAGCCTAATAAGTTTGATCTCTAATCTTAAATCTAAAGTTTAAATACAAAATAATCATAAATAAATGATGAAATCTAGAAAACTATAAAACCAAGGTTTCATTTATTAAGTACCCAATTACTTAATAGATGAACTCTAACCTAATTTCTAAGCTAGAACCTAAGGAATTAAGATCCTATAGTTGAAGAAAAACCTTAAGAGAGTAATTAAGCTTTATGTTTGATCTTTCTTAACAACTATTATGATGATTTTAACTTAAAAGAGGCATAAGGTGAACTGAATTCACCTTATGAGACTTAATTTAGGACTTAGAGGATTTTAGGCCATCTTTAGGGTTTTTATTAAAATGTTAATTTAATGAGTTTAAATGTTGTAAAATGAATTCAAATCAGTTATATTATTATTTTTAAGGGTTTAAGAATGTATTTTAGGTTATAAGATGATTAAACCTAAATTTGGGAAAAATAATTATTTTGCCCCTTACTTAAGGGTCTAAATAAAGTGGAATTTAAAATTAGGGTTTAAATTTAAAATTTATTAAAGTGGAATGATTACTTACTATCTAATATGAGTTTAGACAGTAAGTTCATTTATTTTGGTTAAGGATTAAGTCGTATAAGGTCAAATTAAGGAATTTGACCTATAAGGGCATATTGGTAATTTTACCTTAATGACATATAATCTTTCTATTAGTTTACTGTAGGTTATGATATAAGGTTTCCATAGAATTTAAAATCATTAAATTCTGATGTGTATTGGCTAAGTTATAGCCAATACAAGTTTTAGGATTAATAATTAGGATTCAATGTAATTAATGAGTGATTAGTAAAATTAATCATAAGATCACTAAACTAATCACACAACTAGATTTTAATCTACTTTATGAGTAATTAGATGTTGAAATTACTCAATTTGGATTATTAGATTTGTTAATCTTTACTAATTAAGATTTAGAGTAATTAGGGATTAATCAGCAAATCTAATAGTATGATTCTAAATATTTTTGTATATTATTATAAATTAGGTTTTTTTAATCTAAATGGATATTTGGATCACCTAATTTGGAGCTCAATTGACTAACTTATGATCAATTGAAGTTCTGGGGTTAGTTAGGCTAATTAGGGTTAGGTCCTAAGAGTCATTAGACAAATACTAATCCAAACAACAAAGTTAACACTATTAAAATGTTTCTTAGGGTTTCTGAGTATTTTAAGACTCATATTAGGTATATTTGATTTAATAGATATCAAGTTATAGCCATTTGGATATTTGTAACATTTCCCTAATTACTTAATATCCTAAAATATCCCTATGTAAGATAATAGTCCTACAATAAAATTAATGGCATCATTAAATTATTTATATTTTTCTAATTAATTTGATATATTTATTTGTATTATTTGAAGTTATATTTTACAAGATATGGAAGTTTGAAGTTTAAATATTAATTGATTATATTTGATTTTATAAATATTTATATTACTCTTTAATTTATTTATCTGTTATTACAATTATATTAATGATTAATAATATTAAATTTCTGTTGGAATAAATATACATGCTTATGCAGATTATAAATGCTAAAATGTACTTAACATATAAATGAACGTATATATATATATATATATATATATATATATATGCATATAATTTGTTAAATTTACTCTACAGATAACTAAAACGGCGGGACCCACGGCAAATTGATTTTCTTGATAATGGCGGGCCCCACGCTTGCTCGCTCGACGGGACGATCGAGCCCGAACCTCCAAAACTTGGGTCGGCAGCTGCCCGGTCCGAAAGAAGACTTCTTCTTCTTCGACAATCCCTCGACAACTGGCGATTAGGACATCAATCCAAATGGCACACACAGCACATCTTGAGGAAAAACACATGCAGAATGCAAGCCCACTTTTCGCACTTCCTAATGAGTTAAGGATCTCAATAGCAAGACAATCTCTATCACTCGATTTTTTGATGCCCTAGCTTTTGATAATCAACCCTAACTTACGCATACTGAGCTTACAGTTTTGATTTGAGGCAATGAATTCGTGGGTCTTGATTGATCATAATATGATAAGATATGAAATACAACTGAAATAAAATCGAAATAAAGAGGAAGGTCCATTAGATATAGATCAATTTGTAATGAGACATAAATTTTAATTCAGCTATATTGAGTTGATAAACTCATCACGATGAATCAAAAGACCATTCAAGAAGGACTGGACTCAAAATCTAAGCAAATTAATGTAAAAACAGATGGGAAAGGAAGTACTTTTTGATCGACAAGCATAGATTTAGGGTTCTTTCGCAACTGCCTCCAATCCTTCCTACAAGCTCACTCCAGACGTTCCTAAGAAGAATCCACCCTAAATGAAGCTAAGATCAGATCTTGAGCGGCTCCTAAGCGGTTTCTGGACATCTGGCGAGGCGAGTGCAAGCCGCGCGGCAAACGCCCTCGACACGCGTAAGCTGGCGAGCGCGATTCGAAGGAGATATACGAAGAGCGTCCGATCTCTTGATCGGACGGCTCAAAATTGCTGTGAGATCAAATGACGCACTTTAGAGAGGGAGACAACACGGGAGGATGCAGACGGCGCCGAATAAAATGAATATTATTAAATAACTAATATATTAATTATTACATAATTTTATAATTAGAATGAGTCTATTAAATGATTCCAGAAATATTTCAATAAATCACTCCTAGCAAAATGAGAGGTGATGAATGCAACGGTGCACTCGGATTTTTGATTTGATGAGTATTTAATTATTTGATTTTTCAGGATATTAAAATATTTGACGAAAATCTAACGACTTCCAAATGCCTTCAAAACTTCACCCCTAACTATTTTGGGGCTGGTGAACGCAATGGTGAAGTCATATTTTTAATCTGAGGTCTAAATAAAATATCAAGTTTCTGGGGTTTTGGGATTTTCCAAAAATCCAAATTTAATCAAATTGATTCCTGATTTGATCTAGATCTTAGAGATGAGTTCTAAATGACTTTATTAGTATACTAAAACCTCAATTAAGACTTAGATTAGTCTTAATTAACCTAAAGTAACAACCTGGGTTGTTACACTATCATCGTATTGAGTTTATTTACTTATTACTTGTTGTAATTGATGATTTGAGCAAATTATTTGGCTCTATTGAGTGCCTAACATGCATCTCTAACCTGGGCTTGTTCAGTAATTTACAGTGCCCAGGGTTCGACAGTCACCCATCAATTCTATGCACTACAGACTATGATTAAGGGTTCCTTGGGTCAACTTCGACCCAAGAAATCCATTAGCAAATGCATTTCATCAAATGGTTGACTGTTAAGGGAGCATTGTCCCTCCATAGTAAACCCTAAGCCTAAGATTTAACTATGTTAAATTGATTTGTGTGATATTAGCATTATGGTTTCTAAAAGCATTAGGTAAGCTTTGATATGGGCTTGATTTTGGTATAAAGTATGATGGCTGGATTGAACTGTGTAAGGAGAAACATCAAACTTTAGGTCTATGGTGTGTAGTACCTAGTGAAGGTGATGAACAGTGTCGGGTAGGTTGGCCCCGACCAGCGCGGGACTGTCCACGGACCCTCACATGTGAGCTGACCCTGTGCGTGTTGCGGCCACATATGAGGCGTCAGGTGTGTGTAGAAGGTATATTAAGTTAATTAGAATTTAATTTATTTTAATTATATTCATATATAGTTGTTAACTTTTTTATTAAGGGTTCAAATATGGCAATGATATATCTTAAAGTGATTAGAAAAATATGAGGAATATTTTGAAGATGTCAAATCTTTAGTTTGAATAATATTTTCATTAATGACTTTTGGAACCCTAATTAACTTAGGTTAATCCTAAGTTAGATCAAATTAGCTCCAAATCAATCCTACTTATTTTCATTTTACTCGCTATGTTATATAGATTGTAGATTCATTGATTTTATTTGGATTAGATACACATTGATGAATTTGATTTTTGGAGCTCAATTTTGAGTTAGATTTGGACATTAAGTTATTGAATTAGTCCATTAGGACCCTAAAACTTTAGGAGAATGTGGCATGCCCTAATACTCATAATGACTGATCATTTGGTAAGCAAACACAATGTAGGAGATGTAAGGTAATCTAAAATATGTTACTCTTGTTATATGAGTAGGAAGGTTATGTTAAGTGAGAGAATGGGGTAAGGTGTATAATAAACTAAGTTTTGATTAGTTAATAGGATAGGTCAGTCAGTAGAAAAGTAGGTAATCATAGTGTGAATTATAAATGAAGATAGATCTAGATTTAGATGAAGGGTTAAGATTTAAGTCCCTTACAAGTTAACTAAGCCATTAGAGGACTTTTCGAGTATATTTAAGACCATGAGGTGGATAACCTTAGAAATAGTAAAGACTTGCCTTTTAGTAGATGGATTACCTATGAGCTCTAAAATCCTAGAAGTTCTTGAGGTAGGATCTACCTTAGATTTCCATTTAGTTTCTTAAAATAGATTTTTTATGTCCTAAGAGGTTAGTATAGCATTCAATTGGGAAACATTGAGGGTAGTAGTTATAAAAATAGGCTAGATAGTCATTAGGGATTTAATATTATTATAGGTCTAGTAAATCTCTATTTTCAAACCACAAACTTAATATATATATATATATATATATATATATATATATATATATATATATATATATATATATATATATTCTTTTCAATTAACTAAGACCTATGTCTTAAGTCAATTGGGAGTTCAATTAACCATAATCATTAAGGTAGCTAAATAAATTAGACAACCAACAGATATCACTTGCTTTGTTTTTGTTTTAATTTGGAAAATTCCTTAAAATGCAGCAATGCTTTGAAAATTTTATTCAATTGATCATAACTCATATGCATAACAATAAATATAATTTAATTGAGATGGGGGTGGATCAGTTAGTACATATATTATTGAGCCAGGGCTAGCTATGGAGTGATTAGCATACCACACATATCCTTGAGGAGGAATATGTGGTTATATGGGAGATCCCATTACATGTAGTTAGGTAAACATACCTAACTTCTCATTGTTCTGTATGAGTGCATAGAACAAAAACATAAAATAAAAATGATAACAAATTTACATTTACTGTTTATAGCCCTTATTTATTTACTACTGTTCAGGTTTACTTTACAGCATCATTACTTGTCTTTAGCTTGCTAGAAAATATTTATACATCTCATAATTGAAAATTATTAACGCTTAACTAGTCTCTTGCATGAAAGTATAATATGCTTGAGTACACCCACTAGCATTTATTTATTTTTGCATTAACTTTTATTTTTAGTAATTCCTTTATATATGCATTGTACACCTTTATTATTAATGCTAGTGAACTTTTTTTGGTGAACTAGGTATTTAAATATTGAATGGATTGGTAGGAAAATGTCTAAGGATGATTTATAGAGTTTGTGGTGGGTTGGTTATGGGTTTAGAGTGGATTATCTAAAGGAAAGCTAAGGGTAGTTTAGATCTAGCCATTTTGGGCTGATTTGAAATATCCTTTTTGTAGGTGAGATTTTAGTGGGTCAAAGAGCTGGAAATAAAATAATATATGTAGCTTAAGATGTGTAGTTTTGATTTAGAGTAGATTGCTAGATTTGATAGTGTTTAGATAGGTGTCGGGATAGGGAAGAAGACTAGGTCGAGCTTTTCTCAGATTTGGTTGTGGATGTTGTGGTAGAGTTTGGAGTGTGTTTAAGAGATTAAATAATAATTTAATAATTTTAAATGATAATTAAGATGCTGGAGAATATGTGTGGATTGTTTGAGATTATAAGAATAAGAGTATAGTTAGAAAATAAAATATAAATAAAAAAATAACCTAAATCACCAAAGTTATGTAATAAACTTGACACCACCAAGCACCAAGAACCAAGCAATATGAGATATATTCACCATAAAAATTTTTCATTCAAGTTATTTCATTATATTACATTTCAGCTCATATTTATAGGTACTACAAGTCTCTTGCCTTATGAGTTTTAGAGGAAAATATGGAGATAAATTATAGAGGAAAAGATGAGTAGTTGGTAATTAGTAAGGGAGTAACTCCAACTACTTATATTATATATTTTCTTCATGACATGGCTAGCCAAACATGAGCCTTAATAAATAAAAAGTAGAATAATAATAAAAACAAAATACAAATGGTAAGCGCAATATTTGGGCACTTTATTGGGCTTTTGATTGAGCTCTTATAATTGGGCCTACCTTCAAATTCTTCCCTTGAACTTTAACTATGGATCTTATTGTTGGGCCTTTGATAATATTCTTAGGATGTGCTACATTAATTATTGCTTCTTAAAATGTGATATAATTTAACAAAAAATGCATAGACACCCTTAAATGTGGTTAGACTTATGTAAATCTAATAATTCATTTCTTTTTATTGATTATGTCATATTGTATTAAAAATTAAATATGATAGATCAGGAGCTTGGAGTAAAGCTAGCAGATGAACTAGGAGTGGAGCTAGAGGATCAAGAGTAGACCTCAAGACTTTACTAGTGCTTACTTTTTATTTCTATCACGTGAGGATGAGAGTGCTTTTATTCATTTGTACTATTATAAAACTTAACTGTATTGACTTTTTATTTATTAAATCTAGGATGAATGTTTTTCTTTTATTTTTTGGATAAATGTATTGGTAATGTATATCTTTATATAAGAGAAAAATGCATCTATGTTTCCTATCTCTTAGGTCCTTTGCCTCTCTGGTGGTACTTAGTAGTGGATTAAGACATACTAATCCAATACTAAGCACTTTAGTGAAACTCAGTGTTAAGTTAAAACATCTAATTTGATACTGGGTCATTATAAGCATAGACTCTAAAATCTTAAAAATCCAAAGTTAAGAAACTTAAATTTTATGGTTAGAGTATAATCTCTTAATTTTTAATCTTGATAAGATTATATCAAGAAAATATAAATTAGGATAATTGATTCGATAATTGAACTTTAAGTATATAATATTGTCTAATTTGAATTAAAACTACATTGGAATTCTAATGTTTCAATGATAGGGCCGTGAAACTGAGATTATACTGGATAAGTAGAATATTGGAGATCCTGAGCTTATATTATCTCAGAATAGTTAGAATATCTAAATTATATAATAAAAGATATCACATATATTTGTTTTAGAAATCTACTATATTCTCTTACTTTTCTTGCTTTATTCCTTGTACTTGAGCCTTTTATTCTTCGAACATGTCAAACAAGATGAACTTGTGTATAAAAATAAAACTTTTATGAAATAACTAAACATACATTATTGTTACTTTTGTATTTCTATCTCTTCAGTTTAGTTTAGTTCTGTTACGTATAACATAACACAGATCTAGCTTTGAAATGTTAGATGATATTATGTTGAATGTTACAAATCAGTTTCAGTTATCATATCTTTATTAGCAAATTTACTAATATGGCAGTTTCATATATTCTTACTTTCAGATTTATATGTTCTTACTTCCAATCTTACATGCCTTTACTTTACTCACATGCTTTTAGTAAGATTCATTTAAATATACAAACCCTTTTAGTAACACTGAGTCCTTACGATTCACATAATGAATACCCAATTTTCTCTTCTTAAATCAAATAGTATCTTCAATTTAATCTTTGCTTTGTTAAATTAGGAATCACACCAAAACCAAAATACAAATCGTCTAAATATTATTGAACATAGATAAAATTTAATAACAAAACCGTCATTCCCTTGGATGATATAAATCCGGAACTTACCATTCCAAATTATTACTTTGAACCACGTACACTTGTGTACAAGTGCAGACACAAAATTAGGTCTGTCAATTTGTTGGCGTCGTTGCCAGGGAACGGTTTCTTAGTTTTGTATTAAGTATAATCTTGATTAATTTATAGCTTAAATATTAAGGTGGTAAAGCCATAAACTAATTAATTTATAGCTTAAATAAAATGAGGTAAGCAGAACATATACCTCGAATCTAGTAATTGCAACAAAGATTAAGCAACAATACATAAAAATTAAAGTAAATATCCTATGTCATTAAATAAATCTTCTAATATGAATATGATCAAATAGTGAATGTGCTGAGTAGATGAATATAAGTAAACAATGATACATATAAGTAGACCAGATCAAAATTGAAATCATGACTAGCACCATAACATGTATATATATATATATATATATATATATATATATATATATATATATATATATATAATAGTTTTGATCCAATCTACTTATATGTATCATTGTTTACTTATATTCATTATCTACTCAGCACATTCACTATTTGATTATATTCATATTAGAAGATTTATTTACTAATATAGCATATTTAGTTCAATTTTTATGTATTGTTGCTTAATCTTTGTTGCAGTTACTAGATCTGAGGTATGTGTTTTGTTTACCTCATTTTATTTAAGGTATAAATTAATTAGTTTATGGCTATAAATTAATTAGTTTATGGCTTTGCCACCTTTTTATTTAAGCTATAAATTAATCCAGATTGTACTTAATACAAAACTAAGAAACCATTCCTTGGCAACATCGTCAAAAACTTGGCAGACCTAAATTTTGTATCTGCGCTTGCACGCAAATGTACATAGTCCGAATTAATAATTTGGAATGGTAAGTTATGGATTTATATCATCCATACGGAATGGTGGTTTTGTTACTAAATTTTATCTATGTTCAATAATGTTTAAACAATTTATATTTTGAATTTAGTGTGGTTCCTAATTTAACAAAGCAAAGATTAAATTGAAGATACTATTTGATTTAAGAAAAAAGAGTTGGGGATTCATTATGTGACTTGTAAGAACTTGGTGTTGTAATCATGTCATTGCAATTCATAAAGTAATTTTACTATACCTAATCAATCAAGTGAACATTGCCTTACTTAGATTGGTCATCTAATTCCAATAAGTTCAAATTTAGTATACATGGAGAACACCATAGGGGTTATACTACGGCACATAGATCCTCATGAGATCCTAGTTAGCTAAATTTTGAATTCCTATGTCTAGGTTACCAAAATATTATTTTAGTTCAATGGATCTCACAAGCTTTGATTCCCACCAATCATCATTATGCGCCGCACACATGGTTTAGCTAAGGGAGAGGATTCATCAGATCCAATTGACTATGCCACATCATCCATGGGTGTTTGATGATCTCTCCCTCCTTCTACTTTGCTGAGCCACAGAGCTTGATTGGAGGGGGCTTGGCTCACAAGCTTTAACTTCTCAAATGAGCTGAAGGAGTGGTGCTAATGGGCTTGAGAACTTGTAACATTACACTCACTCCTTGCTCTAATTCAATTAGTGATCATTGGAGCACAAGTCTTTTAATGTATTATATAAAGATTTTCATTCCAGATTTAGTTTATTAAAGATTTATATCTAATAATCATTCTAAGCATTTAATAAAAATAAATAAAAATTCAGCTCAAGTCTTATTCATTGCAAATTCAATATACACCTTACTCAGCACATAATTATAGCCCAACACTTTCCAAGGAGGGTTTAGCCTTCCATTACAATTTCAAGACAACAAGAAATATAAAAGAACATGAACCTTGGCATCGGTTCACAAATAAAAAGCAAGATAGAGACCAGAAATGGTACTAGGAACAGCCCTAAATTTTTGGGGTTCTTTCTCCTTCCATTTCTTCCGTTCTCCAAGTTCCTCTGCTTCTCTTCCCTCTTAAACTTGAAAAGTTGTTCTGAAATTTCTTCTCTGGAGAGTTCTCCTTCTCCTTCCTACAGTAACTTATAATTTAGATCAATGAATGTCAAAATTGGGAACCCTTCCCTAGTTTTAGAATGTTATTTATATAGGGATCCCCTCAGTTTTTGTACATAATTATATTTAACCTTTCCTCTTCCTTGACTACATGGCAGCCATTTAATATTATTTCTTTATTCCTCTTAGATACAGCAAGTTTTATTGCTTTTGCAATTTTCAAATGGTTGAGGAAGGTTAATGGCGCGCTGCAGCTATTCTCCTTCCAGGCTCGCAGATATATTCCAGGTGAGCCCTATTCAGCAGGCCGTCATGGCCCGCTGTGGCGCCCCACAGTGGTTTTCTTCTAGAATTCTTCTTTTTTTGCTCTAGATTGTCTTTTCTCTAGCTTTCTCCTAAAAATTATGAAATTTATCTCGAAATATGCTTGCTCAAGTGATATTTTGTATGTCTTTCTTCCTTTATTTTGCTATAAATCTTGAATTTATCACATATTAACTGAAAAGCACAAACTCTAATTTCAGTTTAATTCCATAAACTTAGAACTTTATGTTTCATAAATATCAAATCGCATTATTCAATTTCAGCTCTCAGGTTCAGTCGGGTCTACCGAGACCTGACGGGTTGACCTAAAATGGAACTACGCGGGTCGACCGAGACCCAACGACTCAGTCCTGTCAAACAGCGCGGGTTGCGGGTGGCCCGACCCGCCCTGTTTTCCTTCATCGTTCAAACATAGAATGAAATCGAAGATTTATGGAATTGGAGAAACCCTAAATTCCTAGTACACATAGCACCCCATTAGTCATTTAATGGCTTAAATCAAAGCTGTGAATGAGCTCAATTAAATGAAACACAAAGCCCCTATATGGGATGCATCAAATCGTCTAAACATAATTTTTATTGTTCAAATCCTAGGGTTTATTGTCGAAGAGAAATTCTCCCTCCACGGTCGATTATCAGCTTGATCAAACTCCCCTCACATTCTTTGGGTCAAGGCAAGAGATGATTGAGATTACTGGGTCCCTATTGGGGACTGGGCACTGTACCCCACTGTATAGGCCCTAGCTAAATTCTCTTTGACCAGGTTCAATCAAACTTGATCGACATCAGCAATTAATCTAAGTTAGTTCATAATTGCAATCAACACAAACAAATGCAAGCGTAGGGATTTCAGTACTCAGGTAAATGAGTACCTAGGTCGAGGGGAAGATTGATGCATCACGGGTTATTGGGGGAAATCTAGGGGCTGAACTCGATTGTTGGTGCCTCCTTGAGTTAACAGCAATCTCCTGGGGACTCAAATGCTGAATCTCACCGACTATGGCACTAGGAGCTAGGTTGGGAATTCATCAAGGTCCATTGGGGTATTAGAGAATGAGATAAAGTAGCTGGCACAATTGGGATTTTTAGAGTGAGAAAATGAGCTCATAAGGATATTCCATGGATGTTATAGCCATAAGGAGGCCTTGGGTTAATGGGTCACGGCTGCTCGGCCCGAATCCAGAGGCTTGCCTCCCAGCAACCAATTGAGGTTTTGTCGAGCCTCGTGGCTCATCAGGATGCCTTTTCCATTAATGGAAGGAGAGGGCAAAGGATTGGGGACATGGCATCGGAGTGGGGGGCAGGGTCTGACACGACTGTATGGGAAGATTTTCCCTGCTGGGTGCAGATGCTCTGGAGATAAAGGTGAGCACACCTGAGCTTTAGTTGGTTATTTGATTGATAAGACAAATGAGGGATGGTCCTGATGTGTCAGCCATAATGGTCGAACATAGGAGAGGTTACAGTCGTCAGATCACAGGCGTGATTCGACGTCTGATAAAGGATCAGAGCCTGATTCGATATAGGTCACCCGATCTGCATTGATAGATGGCATATGGTACTAGATCAGATGTTGCGAATCAGGATTCCACAATAGGTCATCCGTGGTCCACACAACGAATCTTAGAGCTTCTGTCGACCATTTAGAGGGTTATAAATATAATTATTTAAATTTAGGGTCCCAATTTTACAGTTTTCCCAATTTAATTTTAATTGAATTAAGGCCTAATTAACTTCCAAAAACTCTCAAAATTTTACTCATAACTATTTTGGGGGTGTGGGGAATTCAAAAATACAGCCATAATTTAATATAGATATCAATTTAATTTAGCTAATTTTTCATATCATTAAATTGACTAATTAGCAATTAATCCAAACACGAATCTCAAATTTTTAGGGTTTTATCCAAATGATATTAGAACTTAGTGGTACAAAGTTTAAGAATTGATTAAGCATATATTAAACTTGATAACAGCTTAAGATTATTACACCTAGCTAGTTGGCTCAATCATGCCGAGCTCGCCCCCTCCCACTTTTCCTCTTGATTTCTTATATAAATAGCCACTATCCCCTCAAATTATTCACGCTTCTTCTTCTCCCGATGCCCCGCTAGTAGACCTAACCCAGGGTCCACACAATGAATCCTAGGGCTTCTGTCGACCATTTAGAGGGTTATAAATGCAATTATTTAAATTTAGTGTCCCAATTTTACAGTTTTCCCAATTTAATTTTAATTGAATTAAGGCCTAATTAACTTCCAAAAACTCCCAAAGTTTTACTCATAGTTATTTTGAGGGTGTGAAGAATTGAAAAATACAGCCATAATTTGATACAAACATCAATTTAATTTAGCTAATTTTTCAGATCATTAAATTGACTAATTAGCAATTGATCCAAACGGATTCTGATGGATCCCAAATTTGTAGGGTTTTATCCAAATGATATTTAGAACTTAGTGGAACAAGGTTTAAGACTTGATTAAGTATATATTAAACTTGATAATAGCTTAAGATTGTTACACCTAGCTAGTTGGCTCAGTCATGACAAGCTCACCCCCCTCCCCATTTTCCTCTTGATTTCTTATATAAATAGCCCCTATCCCCTCAAAGTATTCACGCTTCTCCTCCTCCCGATGCCCCACTAGCAAACCTGACCCCCCCAAAATTTCACTCATAGCTATTTTGAGGGTGTGAGGAATTAAAAAATACAGCCATAATTTGATATAAACATCAATTTAATTTATCTAATTTTTCAGATAATTAAATTGACTAATTAGCAATTGATCCAAACAGATTCTGATGGATCCCAAATTTTTAGGGTTTTATCCAAATTATATTTAGAACTTAGTGGAATAAGGTTTAAGACTTGATTAAGTATATATTAAACTTGATAACAGCTTAAGATTGTTACACCTAACTAGTTGGCTCAATCATGACGAGCTTGCCCCCCTCACCCTTTTCCTCTTGATTTCTTATATAAATGGCCCTTATCCCCTCAAATTATTCGCGCTTCTCCTCCTCCCGATTCCCCGCTAGCAAACTTGACCCAGAGGCTTGCCTCCCAGCAGCCAATTGAGGTTTTGTCGAGCCTCATGGCTCATCAGGATGCCTTTTCCATTAATGGAAGGAGAGGGCAAAGGATTTGGGACATGGCATGGGAGTGGGGGGCAGGGTCTAACACGACTGTATGGGAAGATTTTCCCTGCTGGGTGCAGACGCTCTAGAGACAAAGGTGAACAGCACCTGAGTTAGTTGGTTGTTTGATAGATAAGACAAATGAGGGATGGTCCTGATGTGTCAGCCATAATGGTTGAACATAAGAGAGGTTACAGTCGTCAGATCACATGCGTGATTCGATGTCTGATAAAGGATCAGAGCCTGATTCGATATAGGTCACCCGATCTGCATTGATAGATGGCCATATGGTACTAGATCGGATGTCGTGAATCAGGATTCCACAATAGATCATCTGTGGTCCACACAATGAATCCTAGAGCTTTTCTCGACCATTTAGAGGGTTATAAATACAATTATTTAAATTTAGGGTCCCAATTTTACAATTTTCCCAATTTAATTTTAATTGAATTAAGGCCTTATTAACTTCCAAACACTCCCAAAATTTCACTTATAGCTATTTTTGGGGTGTGGGTAATTCAAAAATACAGCCATAATTTGATATAGATATCAATTTAATTTAGCTAATTTTTCATATCATTAAATTGACTAATTAGTAATTAATCCAAACACGGATCTCAAATTTTTAGGGTTTTATCCAAATGATATTAGAACTTAGTGGTACAAAGTTTAAGACTTGATTAAGCATATATTAAACTTGATAACAGCTTAAGATTGTTACACCTAGCTAGTTGGCTCAGTCATGCCAAGCTCACCCCCCTCCCCCTTTTTCTCTTGATTTCTTATATAAATAGCCATTATCCCCTCAAATTATTTACGCTTCTCCTCCTCCCGATGCCCCGCTAGTAGACCTGACCCGGGGTCCACACAATGAATCCTAGGGCTTCTGTCGACCATTTAGAGGGTTATAAATGCAATTATTTAAATTTAGTGTCCCAATTTTACAATTTTCCCAATTTATTTTTAATTGAATTAAGGCCTAATTAACTTCCAAAAACTCCCAAAATTTTACTCATAGCTATTTTGAGGGTGTGAGAAATTCAAAAATACAGCCATAATTTGATATAAACATCAATTTAATTTAGTTAATTTTTCATATCATTAAATTGACTAATTAGCAATTGATCCAAACGGATTATGATGGATCCCAAATTTTTAGGGTTTTATCCAAATGATATTTAGAACTTAGTGGAACAAGATTTAAGACTTGATTAAGTATATATATATTTGATAACATCTTAAGATTGTTACACCTAGCTAGTTGGCTCAGTCATGACGAGCTCAGCCCCCTCCCCATTTTCCTCTTGATTTTTTATATAAATAGCCCCTATCCCCTCAAATTATTCACGCTTCTCCTCCTCCCAATGCCCCGCTAGCAAACCTGACCCCCCCAAAATTTCACTCATAGCTATTTTGAGGGTGTGAGGAATTAAAAAATACAACCATAATTTGATATAAACATCAATTTAATTTAACTAATTTTTCAGATCATTAAATTGACTAATTAGCAATTGATCCAAATGGATTCCGATGGATCCCAAATTTTTAGGGTTTTATCCAAATGATATTTAGAACTTAGTGGAACAAGGTTTAAGATTTGATTAAGTATATATTAAACTTGATAACATCTTAAGATTGTTACAACTAACTAGTTGGCTCAGTCATGACGAGCTCGCCCCCTCCCCATTTTCCTCTTGATTTCTTATATAAATAGCCCCTATCCCCTCAAATTATTCACGCTTCTCCTCCTCCCGATGCCCCGCTAGCAAACCTAACCCCTCCCCCCCTAAACTTGATAACAGCTTAAGATTGTTACACCTAACTAGTTGGCTCAGTCATGACGAGCTCGCCCCCCTCCCCCTTTTCCTCTTGATTTCTTATATAAATAGCCCCTATCCCCTCAAATTATTCACGCTTCTCCTCCTCCCGATTCCCTGCTAGCAAACTTGACCCCCCCAAAATTTCACTCATAGCTATTTTGAGGGTGTGAGGAATTCAAAAATACAGCCATAATTTGATACAAACATCAATTTAATTTAACTAATTTTTCAGATCATTAAATTGACTAATTAGCAATTGATCCAAACGGATTTCGATGGATCCCAACTTTTTAGGATTTTATCCAAATGATATTTAGAACTTAGTGGAACAAGGTTTAAAATTTGATTAACTATATATTAAACTTGATAACAGCTTAAGATTGCTACACCTAGCTAGTTGGCTCAGTCATGATAAGCTCGCCCCCCCTCCCCCTTTTCCTCTTGATTTCTTATATAAATAGCCCTTATCCCCTCAAATTATTCACGCATCTCCTCCTCCCGATGCCCCGCTAGCAAACCTGACCCCCCCCCCCCCCCCCCCCCCGATCGGCCACCCCCTTGCGTCAACCAATGGAGAGAGAGAGGGTGAGGGAAATTTGTTATTTATTTATTTTAATAAATGCTATTTTATTAATTTTATTAGTAATAATAATGATAATAATAAATTATTTTATCTTATTTTTTTATTTTAATTATTTTAATTATTTTTATTAAGTTATTATTATTATTATTTATTATTATTATTATTATTATTTATTTAATATGAATATTAATATTATTAAAATTATTCTTATTATTATTATTATTATTCTTAATAATATTATAAATATTATTATATTATATTTGTTTATTTATTTCATTTATTTAATTATATTATGTTAGTTTCATTCTCTTTATTCATTAGTATTATTATTATTATTAGTATTATTATTATTATTATCATCATTATTATTGTCATAATAATAATAATATTATTATAATATTTTATTATTTTTATATTGTTAAATATTAATGTTAATAATGTTGATATCATTGATATGGATGTTAACATTAATTTTAATAATATTAAGTAAATATTAATTATTGTTTTCTTAATATATTAATTTTCTTATGTTAGTTTTATTATTATTATTACTATTATATTATGCCAATTTTTATGTCAAAAGAGAAATGCTATTTAGACCCGCTGACGTAACACCCAAAAAAGCTCATACAATGGGATTTGAATATATTTTATTAATATTTATTTATTTATATTAAAAATAATACAAATATTATTTTTAAATAAACACTAATGAAATATATTCAAATCTCATTAGAAGAGGTTTTTTGGGTGCCATGTTAGCAGATCTAAATAGCATTCCTCATGTCAAAATATGAAGGTTTAGAGAGAGAAAAAAGAATGAAAAAGAAAAAAGAAAGAGAGAGAGAGAATAAAAAAATAAAATAAAAAAAGAAAGAGAAAGAATAAAAAAAGAAAAATAAGAGAGAGAGAGAGAATAAAGAAAGAGAAAAGAAGGAAGAGAGAGAGAGAATAAAAAAAGAAAAATAAGAGAGAGAGAACAAAGAAAAGAGAGAGTGTGTGCAATAACTCTAATGTAGTTACCCATTATTATGTAGCCTAATTAGCTCCATTTTAATTCTAGTGCTCTTATAATATCATTAGGAGCATTCACCTCAAATTTGGTAAGATTTGGAGATCATTTGTGATAGACAAATATTCCTGATTATTTTAATAATCATAACAATACCTATTTTATTTTGATCTCATAATCAAGATCGAAGTTTGCCATTGGACTCCTTACCCAAAAATTAGTTATGGGTGGTATTTTGGGAATGTTTGGAAGTTGTCAAATTTTTCCGAATATTTTATAAATCTTTAATTAACTATAAATTAAGATAATTAAATTGATCTCTGATCAACAATTTGATTGCATTTTTGAGTTCCTCACACCTCATTTAGCTAAGAGTGAATTTTTGAAATTTTTTTTAATCCGTTTGATTATTTAATTTTGAGTAATTAAATATATTAAATTAATTAATTAATTAAGTAATTAAATGAAATTATATTAATATATTAAATAATTAATATTCCAATCGCTGCTAACTTACCGTAGAAATCAGATGTATAGTTATGTACATGGAACATCGATCCCGTGTAATCCCATTCGTAGCGTCATTTTCCTCAGTCGATCGAACGGCTGAGGAGCGATTTGATTTGATCAACCCTATCTGGCCGTTAAATCATATGTTCGAACCAATGGCCCAGATCATCCATTGTATGTATCTTACCCCATTAGCCATGACCAAACGGCTGCTGCCATGCCGTAGCACGACCTGGCCTTCCCGACCCCCTAAGATGTCGATAACCCCCCCACTCCATTCTACTCCTCTTTTTCTTTTGTTTGAGACCTTTACCTAAAGCTAGGATCTGTTGTGGAGTATGTTGGAGCCCACTGAAGGTTCTCCGAATTGGAGCTAAGGTACCCAATTTCTCCGCCACTACCCCTTTTATCCTGTACTATGGCATTTTGTTATTGCATTTTAAGACCCATAGTATCGTTCCCCGAGCTTGATTAAGCTCAGGTGTGGCTAATTGAACCTAAAGCGCTAGAATATGTACAATTCTGCACAATGCCGAGCCCTACCCTAATGCAATCTTGGCCTCCCTGCCTCCTCCATGACAAGCTGACGGTGCCCTTGGGTCGGCCTCGACCTGAGGACTCGTTTGATACCGTCAGCCATCCAATTGCTCATTGAGGAGAGGGAATTACCCCTCCATAATTAACCCTAGGGTTTTCTGGAATTAGGTTATGGTTTTCATCTATAGGCCATTCACTTTTGGCTTTTAGGACCATTGGGAAGATCTCATCGCTAGCTTTTGATCGAGGGGTCGTGCGCCATTTGAAGTCGTCAGATTAGGGATCTAGGCCTAACCCTAGTTCCCATCTCTCGGGCGCCGAAGGGAGGTAGAAGCAGAGTACCACGGTTCGACCAAACCGCGGCACTGTGTGGCCCACTACGTTGAACTGGTGGTCCACGTGCTAATTAAACTGCACTGTTAGAGACACATGTCGAAGGACGCGTGTCGCCCAATCTAGGGTCAGCGCGTGGTCTTCCTCGCCCGTCTCGAATTCTGAACTGACCGCTACCATTTCAATTTTGTGCCGTCCCGTCGTCTGCGCCAGCCCCGTTTTCCGTGTGATCTTGATTTCAGCGTTGACGGCTGATTTTGAAATTAAGGGAATAATTAAACCATAAAAACAAAATTATTTAATTATTATAAATGCATTTTTTTTTCATTTAATTATAACTTTAAAAATAATAATCCAAATTATGTAAAATTATATATTATTTTATTCAAAAAAATGAGAGGAATACAATGATATAATTTAATTTAGGATTTGAAGCTTAAATTTTTAATCACTTTTTAATCACAATTAGAAGTCCAAAAAATCCTAATTTTCTAATGTTGTCTGATTTTGACATACTTAATGTCATTCTTCTTCTTATAATATGAGGATTGCATATTTACTATTATTTTTGTGATTGGACAACAATTGGATAACTTGGGTATTTGGCTCCTCTAATTCTCAGCAAATATGATTTTATTAATGTCTTAACTTGCATGTTTAGGTTTTATTGCCTTAGGACAGTAAACCTATTTAATTATTTTGACTTTCATGTCACTTTCAAATGCCAGATTTAGATTGGATTAGTGTAGTTAGATGCCTTGTGTAGCTTAGCAAATTTGCAATTTAAGCCTCAATATTATGAAAGATAGTGTAGGTTATGAATCCCTATCTTTGATGAATTTCCATCCCTAGTATAGCTAATCTATCCAATAGTTATAATTAGCCTTTAGCATACCTCTACTTATAATTTATAAACCTATTAAGATCAAATGCTAGCTCTTAGAAGTAGGCTTAGTGAACTTACCCTTCTTTCCCCAAACCTTACCTTAAGCTCTCTAATCTCAATTTTAATATTCCTTTAGCTTCCTATGGATGATTAACTCTCTTTTAAGCATTAGCAATCTTATAGTCATAAGTTAACTCTGAATTTGTACTTTGTAACCCTTACTTCTCCCACACACTTAGAACCTTCAAATAGAGTACTTAGCTAATTTAGTAACTTAATGAGCTATAAACCATCAAATATAAGTTGCTTTAGTTAGATGTTAGTAGTGAACCTACAACTTACACCTTTTAAGTGTAGTAAACCTATAACCTTTATCATTCCTCATTAGCTCCTTAAGCATTGAATTTAGTAACCAATAAAAATTATATAGCTTAGGATTAGTAAATAGCTAGCCTAACTATATATCAATTATACATATAAATTATTTTGTTATTTATATAAACCACCAAGTCAAACTACTATTTTTCCAAAACACACTTACTTATAGTATTACTTTCAATTGACTTAAAGATTATTATATCTAAGTCAATTGGAAGCTTAATCAACTCCAATTATTAAGTTAGATAATCTAAATTTTAGACAATACTAAATATCACATAGTTTACAATTATTTGAATTCTTTAAAATGCTGCTTTGTTTTGAGACTACAACCTTGAACATTCATAAAAACATTATGTATAAATAAAATAATCATAACATAAAACTTAGGGGCTTTATATGTAGGATGTCAAGCTAGAGAAAACTATGGAGTAACAAAGAGACCTCACATATTCTAGAGGAGAATATGAGTATTTTGGAGACTCCCATTTTTTACTTAGTTAGGTAGATGTGCTTAACTCCTCACTCGTTCTATAATTTATACCTGCTGAACAAAAAAATTAAAATAACTCGAACAATTAAATATCATATTACCATAATCTTATTGATTGTGACTACTTTTCATAACTTTTGGACTATACTTACTTATCATAATCCTTGATTACATTTAGTCCATATGACTAAGCCTTACTTTACTTTACTTTATCGTTTAATTCTTATTTCCTTACTTTACAGTATTTACTCTATGCAATGCATATTGTCTTACATTCATTTTATGCTTCACTGCTTTAGTCTCTTTTACTTAGTATAATATTCATTGAATCTATTTATTTATTTAATTATTTACTTTTACATGCACTTTAATAATTTCTAGCCTTATTAAGGTGCCTATTTTTTCTCTTATTTGTTATTGCAGACTATATAGCAAACATACTTGTGAGTTTTTACTCTTTACTTTACTTGCTGTTTTTATATAGTTTTTTCTACTTTGCTTTGATGTTTAGTGCTCCGCTTATAGTCTTTAATTATAAAACTGCATATGTGATATTCAACTAAAACTTAAATTAAAATTTAGCATAATCTTAAAATATACTTAGACTTTTTAAGTCATTTTGTTGGATGTGCCCTACCGTATTCAAAACTAGATACGCTAAATTAAGAGCATCATCTGGAAAGTGAAATTGGGACTAGTACTGATAATTTGTAGACTGTAGATTCTGCTTCTGCACTCTTTTACTACTTTAATGAGGATGAACAAAATTTATTTTAATTTTTTTAATTTAATTTGTAATAATTTAATTTCAACGATGTTCTTACTTTTTTTTGTGATGGATTTACTCTCATTAATTTGCTTGATTTGGATAGTGAATTTGATGCATTTACTTGTTGCATTATTTAAACTTATTTTTATTTTACCACTTAATTTATCTATCTCATAAAGATTCTTGGCCACATAGCACTTAAAATTAGATTGGTTTCATTCTAATACAGTGTTAAGTACTATGATAACACTTTAATATTTAATTGGGTTCCCGATCTGATATTAGGGGTGTTACAGAGAGTGTAAGTAAGAAAATAGAGAAAAAGGAAGAGAGAGAAAAAGAATGAAAGAGAAAAAAATAAAAGAGACGATATATTTAGAAGAACAGAGAAATAAAAAGAGAGGGAGAGAATATAATAGATAAGGAAAAATAGAAACAAGTGAAGAAGGAAGAGAGAAAAAAGAAAAGAGAGGTAAAGAGAATATAATAGAGGAGGGTAAATAGAAAGAAGAGAGAAAATAAGAAGAGATGGAGGGGTAATAAAGAGGGAGGAAAGAAGAAAGAGAAAGAATTATCTTCACACTATTAAGAAGAATGAAATATAGAAAGAATAATAAGTATTTTCATATTATTGGAATATATTATTATAATAGTGGTATTATTATTATTATCATTCTTATATTTATCATTATTTATATTATTTATACAATTATTTTTTTATAGTCATTATTATTATTATTATCTTAAATTCAATAAATTGTTAATATTACAATATTATTGTATCTATTTTTATTGACTTATAATCCAGTCCAAAGTATTCGAAGGCGAACATAATGACTATAAATTAATTATAAAATCATTTAGATACACCTGATATTTAACTTTGGATACATTTATCAAATACATCATGAAAAAAGTATCGAGTATTTTTATTTACTCTTGTTTTTATATGTTTTTATGCTTAACTTTACATAATTTTGAGAAAACAGTTTAACGTCACATAAATGATATTTGAAGAAGTTTGGATAACTGTGTTGTACGACTTCACTGTTGATCTATATTTTAGTATGATCAGATAGCTGTTAGGACAGGGCTATCCGATGCTGGAGTCATATATAGTCTATACTGATAAGTCATTGAGAAAGCATGTTAGATGGAATATTGGATTATTATGTAACACCAAATATGAATTTCAATTTTTCTCGATTTATACTTGCCCAACAAAATTATATGTCACACCAGATATCAAGCATAAAATTATGTATTTATTTTTGTGACAATAAATTTTTTATGCTAAAATTTCAATACAGTTGAAACATGTTTTGCATGAATACATTGCAAAGGTCTTTATTTTTTGTCAAATGACTATTTTATTTATTATTTAACAATGGTAAAATTGATATCCATTAGTACTTAATTTTACAATTAATCGATATTCGAATGCCCGCACTTTTGAAATATGCTCAAATCAAGAGTTTGTTGAAGTACAGAAATGAGGGCCATTTAAGCTAGAAGATCCTGCTACTAATTCCGCTTTCAATATTGTTAAAATTTGTTGCTAGAAATTTCAACTTATATTCAAAACCTTGTAATTGAGCTTGATTTCAAATTTCTAGTTATGGTTATGCTAGTTTGAATAATTATTTCACTTATCTTTAATCAAATCAATAAATACATTGCACGGATAGTACAAATCCAAAAAAATCTGAAGTCCCACATAGTTTCCCAAAAAACCAAGGAGGGTACATTCGCAAGTGATTCGTATAAAATTACAAAGAAATTTGCCCAACAACGATCATTCGTCTAAGTTGACGGTTGAATTGCATCGCCTAGGGTTTTATTTGCTTAAGGATCTGTTTCATTCCGCTCTCTACTATGATGCAAGGTGGGGGAATGTCACCGGCGCCCGTGGCACAGGCTCCTATGGCTATGCTTTCCGCTAATCAACAGCACCAGATGCTTCCGCCGCAGCAGCCCGCGCCACCGCAGTGGGGAGTAGTGCCACCGCCGCCGCCTCCTGTGCCTCAAATGCAATATCCGCCGCTGCATCCTGCGATTTGGAACCAGTACCCATCGGAAATCCCTTCTACGCAGCAGCAATTCCAGCCACAATACGGCAATCCAATACCTACGGCCGTCTCTGCCCCAACCGTGACCTTGCAGCCTCAGGCAGTGCCCACAGATGAAGTTCACACGCTCTGGATTGGAGATCTGCAATACTGGATGGAGGAATCCTATATCCATAGTTGCTTTGCTCATACGGGAGAGGTCTGTCGCAGACCTTTGCCCTTATATATATTCCCTTACAACCTTTTTCATCGTTATTGCTTATGCTTATTTGTGAATTTTTTTTTCTTTTTCTGCAGGTTGTATCTGTAAAGCTTATCCGTAACAAGCAAACTGGACAGCTTGAAGGTTACGGTTTCATTGAATTCGCAAGTCGTTCCATGGCAGAACAAGTTCTACAGACGTACAATGGTACAATGATGCCTAATGGCGAGCAAGCTTTCCGATTAAATTGGGCCTCTGCAGGTGGAAAAAGGGGAAGTGATGCCAATGATTTTACTATATTTGTTGGAGACTTATCATCAGATGTTACAGATTACGTTTTACAAGAAACATTTAGAAGTCACTATCCATCAGTAAAGGGTGCGAAAATTGTTTCTGACAAGATTACTGGGCGATCCAAAGGCTACGGATTTGTTAGATTTGGAGATGAGAATGAGCACTCACGGGCCTTGGCGGAAATGAATGGCGCGCTTTGTTCAACAAGACCAATGCGGGTTGGCCCAGCTGCTAATAAAAAGGCCTCTGATGCACTGCAACAAGATGTCTCCAAAGGCAAGGGACTGATAATAAATTTTTATTTCTTCAAGCTTTGTTTTTTGATTTTTCTCCTATAACTCCAACTATGCAGCTAATGTATAGTAGCCATCTTTAAAGGTGGTATGCAAGCTTTGTTAGCACTGTAGTTGTCTGTTGAGAGAACGATGGCTTGATATGGAATAGTAGACACTGGAAGTTCTTCCTAATCAAGATATTCTCTTCTTTCCAAAGTGCCGTCATTTGTTCACAAAGTGGCCAATAACTATTACCTTCAAGCACTCAGGAGATCTCCTTGGAGGATTACCCATTTCATTCTCTTTCATTTTTTTGTCTCTTTTCTTTCTCTTTTTTTTTTCTCCTCCCTCACTTTGTGTTGTGACATGCCTCTCACCATTACTCCCAATCTCTTTTATAGATTACTGTACTTGTCAATAGCACATAGTGCACTATATTACAAAGGGTTTTGTGGACCCATGCCACGGTTCACATGGTATAACCAATGCTTTTTCTAAATAATGTCAAAAAATAAAAAAAATGAATAACTTAATTGTTGATTCTACAAATATCAAAGATTTTATGTTAAAAAATGCCATCAATGGCATTTAAATAAAATATGATATTTACTTAACATGCTAAGTTAAATATTTATATTTTCAAGTCAAAAATTAAAGAAGTCTTTATAAAATTTAATAAATGACAAATACTATAAATTTTTAAGTATTAAAAATTTAAAGTTTAGCTAAATTAGCTTCTCAAATAAAAGAAATAGGAGATATACTCTGCTAGTGTTAATGATATCATTTGCCACTAAATTTTTTTCACTTGCAATAGGATGGCTTTGAGGCTTCTTGCTATAGCCTTTGAGGTGTTTTACAAATCATTGAAGTTTTGCACTTCAAATTTTAGACGGTTCTGTTTCTTTTGGGTTTAGTAGTTCAGATTTTATAGATATATACCAAAATTAAAAATAAGATTAAAATAATAGAGGAAAAAAAAAAATATATATATATATATATATATATATATATATGTATGTATATATATATATAATCTTTTATCATTCTAAAAGGATAATAGCCTATTTCTATCCTTTATACACTGCTAGTGCCAAATTAATTGTGATGTATGCCACATAGCACAAGTACTGTATGTCATTTTTAAATGTTTGCACTTTGGTTGTAGAACTTTTAAACAAGGTATTGGCATGTATGCATATGGATTTATGAAGACTTGAAAGAAGATGGCAAACTAAATAAAATTTGGGATTAACCATGTGAGAAATATATAGCTGAAATGAAGAATTTTGGTGCAAGTAATTCTTGAACTTGCGGTTGCTTTTTCTAACCATGACTTTGATTTGGAGTAAAATTGTCTACTTTCATAGTCTTCTCCCTCTTGGAGATAAATTTTGATGCACATGTTTAAGAATTTAGTTTGAACCTTTGCGAGGTCTCAGCTTATCAGGGACACTTCTAATATAATCATTACAATCTAGCGTTTTTGTATTACAAATTTTGGTGAGATGTACAGTATTAGCATCAAGTTGCAAATATAACAATACTTGAGTTGTATGTGTTTTGGCTAGGAATTGAAGATATTATTATTTACTAAATGAATGATACCGACTGTCATAACATGGTAGTGCTCTTTCTCTTGAAGATAAATTTTAATGGACGTGTTCAGTAATTTAGTTAGAATAAATTCATATGCGACACTTCTATCAATTTTTGTAGTTTATTGAGCCTTTACAAGGTCTCAGCTTATCAGGGCCACTGCTATTATAATCATTAAAATTTAGTTTTTTTGCTCTATATATTATGGTGAGTGATACAGTATTAGCATCATCATGTTGTACTTATAATAATACTTGAATTGTATGTGTTATTCCTAGGAATGAAAGATATTATTATTTGCTAAATGAATGACACCATCGGCCACAAAATGGTAGTGTTTTCTCATGGCTTTCAATTTTTAATTAAGTGTTTCATCAAGATAATCTCGTTGTTGCAGCACTTGAGTTGTATACTTTTCTTATATTGTGAATATTGCAAATATGATAAAAACTAAGAAAAATTTCCTAGAATGTTGGAAAGAAAAGGTTTGTGTTGCTTATATTCAAGTTGTGTTTGAATGCAAGATGGTTTGTAATTTTTTTTTTCTATTTTAGTTGAACTATCTCTTAAGTTCATATCTCATTAGATTAATCATGTTCATTCATACTAAACACATTTAAGTGTCAAGGTGCATGTTGTTTGTAGATGGTATTTTTATTATTGATAATAATATCGATGGGGTTAAAGCATAACTCGAGGCTTGAAGAACAACCTTAAAGTTTTAAGGTTTTCATTTATATATATATATATATATGTATCCAAAATAGAATATATGGAGTGAAGTTATAGTCTTGAAGATGTGATAGTTAACAATCACGTTATCAAGAAGAGCATCTTGATTCAATTATAATATATTTCATGTAGGCTTGGTGAAATGGATGATCGCTTATGTGGTTTTGTATGATCGAAAAATCATAATTCTTGAAAAGTTTTTATTGAACAACTATAAAACCAATAATGATGGATGGTTAGAATGTTGACCTGTAAAAGATTTGTACTGATAAATTAAGTATTTTGGAGATGAGGTGGGCAAACACATAGGATTTGATATGTACATTTATAGCAAGGGTTGGAGTAGCTTTAGTTGGCGATTTGCTTAGAGAATTATTTTTATGGTTTGAACATACATATTAAGTGCAATTTTGAAATTTATCTTTGTTTAAATAGGCACATCAAGTTACTATTACATTGATCCTTACATGCTTTGAGCTTAAGGAGTTGTTATTTTATCAAACACAGTGAAAACAATAGATTTATGTACTTGATCCTACTTAGTGAGATTAAAGTGGTGTTTATTATTGCCTGTATTGTAGATTATGCAATTTTCTTCCGTTATTGTGACATTCATATGATAGTAATTCCGCTTTAAGCATAACTATTTCAATTTGCACTTCTTCGTGTGTTTTAGTCACCTCTTGATCTGCATCAACATATCATGCAATTTTAAGTTTACTCTATTAAACTTATTACTATTTGTACATTTGAAGTAGTGCATGATCTACTGTTTAATTTATTGTTTTCTATCATAGATTTGAGATATGCTAATTGAGAATTTCTACTAAATGTGCAATGACTGCAAAATTTCATTTACATTAAAGAGCTAATTGCTTAAAATGCCTGTTGTTTTGAAGGCATGTTCAGTGAAGTGGAAACTCTTACTAAAAAGTCACTTTTCCATCTTTTCTGGCTCCTAGTCAAGTTTATGAAATGAACCCTTTTATTCTTTTGAATATAAAAACACCAAATTCCAGAGATCATTCAGGGAACAATCAAAGAAAGGAGGCTATTAACCGAGAATTTGACAAAGTGCCAACTTAGTAGTGCATCAATTGCTGTAATAATTCAAAATGAGTTTGGAGACACTTTAGTTAGGATGAAATGTCTCAAAGAAGGGAGGCTATCAACAGAATATTAAATCTTAGATATAGAAAATGGAGGGAGGATCATATTACAATACAAGAATATTAAATCAAATTTCTGAATCTCTTATGTTCAGAGATCATTTAGGGAACAATCATAGATAGGAGGCTATCAACAGATATTTTGATAAAGTGTCAACTAAGTAGTGCATCAAGTGCATTAATAAATCAAAATGAATTTGGAGACACTTGAGTCAGGATGACTCAGAAATGTCTCAATACTTTATTTATATGTTGTAGTAAATGGAGGGTAAATCTTTATTAAAAAACTAGAATGAATCTTAGTGCAAATTTCTGCTCGCCTTTGCCTTTGTTTGAGAGTCATAGGGTCATTTTTAATGAATTATATTACTTTCTTTTAAGTTTGATGCCAACTCAAAGAGGCAATCCCCAAAGAATAATGCTGGATTAAATTAAGTCTGATCAAGAAATTGTTCTACTAATAGTGTTAACCGACCTTGATTTGTGCAATCATGGTTGATAAAATCGTCATTATGGTTGAGGCCTGTTTTTTTTTTTAAAATAAATCCATTTTCAAGGGTTTTGAGGGGATGAAAATGAATTCTGTAGGAGTTTTTAGAAATGTGATAACCATAGAATTCTAATATCTGTGATGAGAAAGGTATTAAGAAATGTCTTGTTATATATATATATTATATATATATATATATTAAATCTATATTTCTAGGATATGAACTGTTTACCAATCTCTGTAAGATACATGTATTAATTATATTCATTATCCATTAATTGCATCCAAAGGACTATTAAATCGAAAAAATCCAATGGCAAATAAATCTTAATTGAATTATGACTTAGAAAGTTATTGTCTGATTCAAAGATAAATTATTTGATAAAACTCCACCTGATTCAGATGCACATCCATTCAAGAAAGTTATTACCCAATTTAGTTTCTTAATTCAATAATTTAGAAACTTTATTAATAGTCAATTTTTGTAAAATTTCACTAAGTTTCATAATGAGTGAACATTCAAGATATGAGCTTTTTTTTATTTAAGAAAACTTGAGTTATATTGCTTGGGTTAGTGAACACATACTTGAATACTATTTCTTAAATGAAATTGCAAAACATCAGTGAAATAATACTAAATAATAATACATTTTCCAAGTTGGAAACTTCTTAGTTTTGACAACTTCTGCTTTCATAGTTCTGAACTTAATCCCTTTGAGTACTAGTGGAACTTCTCTTTTTCAATAGCCACCCATATTAAGATTGTAATTCTTGGTCTATTGTGTAGCTATAGTAATTGGATATCACTTATATTGACTAGACAACAATTCATTCGCACTTGTAATCTTGATGAATCTCTGCAACATTGGCCTTACCTTTTGGCACTGTTGAGAACAACTTTGCCTTAAATAAATAAAAATAATATCAAGACTTGCTAGACGATAGTTTTCACTAAAATTCAAACATTAAAATTTAAAATTTAAAATTTGAATTTAAGCAATAAATTTATAATTTATTATTATGTCATTAAAAATATAGCTTATTAAAAATATTTCCCTTTGACATTTGAAATTAAATTCTAATTTTGAGTTTAAATTTGGGTGAGCATTTACAATTTGTGTCAATTTAAAAAGTCTATTAATAAGTTCACCAATTGTGGCAATTCTTGACAATGTATGTACCAGCATATTATAAAATTGCCTTTATTGTTATGCATCAAATTTTATGAACTCCCAAAAACTAGTTGCTCAAAGTTTATGTTTTTGTTATTTTTTTGAAAACCATGAATCAGATTATAAACTGTTAACTTTAGGAGTGGTGAATGTAGCTTAATAAAGAATTGATCTTGTGGGGTATGTTTTGATTTTGTGGTACGTAGGTTTGAGAGTGGAAATGTGCTTAGATTCCAGTGTTAGTGGAGGTGAAGCATTTTTGGTAATATGATGGTATAGAAATTTGGCGGTGGAAGCAAGGTGACATTATGAAAAGTTTTTGTTCTTTATTGTTATTATATAATAGTGAAATTTATGATATGGTCATTATGGTGCTGGTATTATTGTTATTTTAGAAATGGGTAAAAGTAGTGGTGATAATGGAATTGACTTTTGTTATTGGTTTGGGAGTGTGGGCAAGTGAGGTGTTTGTGATGATGCTGTTATCACCAAAAATTATGTTTTGAAAAATGATGTTGATAGTAGGGATGGTAACTCTTTTGGGGTGGTGATGATGATGATGATGGAGATGTTGTCACCACGGGTTGATTTGGGAAGTGGTCGTAGTGGTTTTAGGCCTTTGAGAGGTGGTGAAGTAGGTTTGATATAGATTTTATCATCATTAGCTTTGTGTTCACAGAGGCGATGTAAGCTCTTGTGTTTTAATATTAAAATTTTGGAGTGCATTACTTAAATTTTTTAATAACTCATCTATTCTTTTTAGGGATGGCGATTGTAAACATGGGATTTTTGTTTACTTTTAAATGTTAAAATTTTGTTGCTAATAATGGTTGTTGAGATGGAGGTGAAGACATTGGTAGGGTTATTTTGGTGTAGGGGAGTAGTTTGTAGCATACCTCAGCCAAAATATAGAGATGAGTTTCTCTTTCATTTTTATTCATGAAAAATTAATTTTTTTTTTGGTATATAAAATTGCCTTATAGCTCTGTTCTAGGTTATCTTGTATTTTAATAATCATCTTGATTCTTATATCATTATCCATATGGTGATATTTGAGAAATGCTTCTATGTGCTTCAACCACTTGTAATTTTTGTTACATATCGTGAGAACTTGAATGGTTGAATATATGCACTATAATAATCATATAATGAGAATTTCATGGTGTCTTGAAGACAACCAATCATGTCCCTGATAGCAATTGATGTGGAACATAGTGAGGGAAGAAATTATGTTAATGAAGAAGTTACGACAAAAGTATGTGGTTTAAAAAGGAGAGAAATTATAAAAAAATCGAAAGATAATGAAGAAGAAAATATTGGAAAGTGAAAGTGGATTAGAAGATAAAATAGAAAAATTAAATCACAAATTTTTCATTCATTCAAAAATTCTATATTTTCCTTACATTTTAGATGAAAAGATATATAATTTTCTCAATTATAGTTTTCTAAATTTTGTAGGGATTTTAAAAAGTAAACAAGTAAAAAACCTAATTTATATTACAATTCAAGAGTTAATTAATGGATTTAAATTCAAATTTTATTCTATATAAATCATTTAATAAACTGCTAAAAAAATTTCCTCCAATATTAAATTTTAAATTTTAAATTAATTTTAAAACTTGGGTAGGAATTTTGCTATTTTAATTATCATGAAAACAATAATAATAATAAGAGTTGCCAAAAAATATTTTTTGCAAAAATTTAAATTTTATCATTTAAAATTTCAATTCTAAATTTAAGTGGGAAAGTATCAATTTATTATTATGATAATAATAACATAGCTTGCCAAAAATATTTTCCCTTGAAATTTAAATTTAAAATTTGAATTTAAAATTTGAATTTAAATTTGGGTAAAAAATTACAATCTATGATAATTTAAAAAACATTAATTAAGCTCATCTACTATGACAATTCCATAATATTTAAACAAGAAATTCAATAATAACATGTATTCCATATCGGTCAGTATAAAATTGCCTTTTTTGTTTTGTATCAGATAGTATTAGTATTTCGAAGAAAATATAAGACTTGTGCAAAAAAAGGATAAATGAATATTATAGCGTAATTAATCTGTAAGCACCAACACATGACACATAATACACATTGTTCTACTGAAATCTACCTACAAATTTAAGTACATGGGTATAACATGTCTCCCTAAGTTTTAAACATGAGGTACACCAAGACTCTCTTCATATTAAATAAAAGATGTAGAATATACAAGGTAACTCATATAATTACTCTTCTCCATATCTCTATGTTTTTCCCCTCATTTTTATTTCTTTTTCTCCTGTATTGTGCTTAAGGTGCCTCCCACCATGGATCTTAATTTCTTCATGTTTATATTTTCAAGAAGGTTGGAAAGAGGACCCAAATTAAAGAATTTATAGGCCACTCACATTGGCTTTGAGATTACGATTGCTTTATTGGCCATTCTTGATGTTTAGCATTTCTTGGGTAATGAGGAGAATGTGGTTGGTGTGAAGAACGTTGATATGTAGATTCTTGAATTTGTTGACTTTTTTTAATATAAAACTAACAAATCAAAATTTGGCTCCATTCCTACAGACAATACTGAAAAAAAACTAGTTTGAAAATGTTTTTGAAAATGGATTTATGGAGACTGCCATTCCATTTTTTTTTTGTTTTGCTTTGTATTCTGATTTGACGTTGTAGCTGAAATGATTAGTTACTATGGCATCTCTTTCCATGAAAATGAATGACTGTTTTCATGTGTTGTTTGTTTTGAAGATAAGCGGCATTGTTTTTATATTTGCATTGTTCATCTAAGTATTTTCTTTCATGCCATACCCTTTATGATTTGGGGGTCGTCTAATATAGTTATAGAGAATCAAACTCATAAGAACTGTTGTCTTAAAGCAGGATATCCAGCAACCCACTTGATATATAGGCCTTGCAATAACATCGGCTGAGATGCATATCTTCTTTAATGGGTGGCCTCGGTTAGGTCAGTGTTACAGTTTATGTCATAAAATTGGCCATAGTTTTCAGGCATTCCATTTCTTCTTTGTTTTCTTCTCCAGTTATTAGTTTCATGTTCTAAAAGCTAGTGCTGTTTCATATTTTTTTTAGAATTAGAGTTGCCTGCACCCTTATATCTTTCACTTATTTGGCCTCTAAATTTTCTAAGTCTCATTAATTCCTTGAATGGAGTGTATAATTTTGATTTATCCTCCCTGCTCTTTGAAAATGTTGATCTTAGTGGTAGATTTTCAATGTGTTGTTTAGTCCCAAATTTTGTTTGTTTGGTCTAATTTAGTGCCAGTAGAATAAAATTTGTTAATTATGGATTAAAGTATATGCTGAAATTTTTATGAAGGGAATTTATGTCTTTTGTATAATTTATAATTTGAACGGTGTTATAATTTTATTTTTTTATGAAGTTTTTATTATATCAATAATAATTATGCAAGCATTATATTGTATTATGATAATAATAAGAATTCTACTGGCAATTTCTTTTTAAAAAAAATACATAAAGATTATACTAAAACAACATGAATTGCCTTGACAAAAATCTCAAAAAGTAGTTTCTAATTCATAATCAATGAACTTTCTGCTTTTAGGAGTTTTCATACAGAAAGAACTCATGTGGCAATAATTAAATTTGGGACCAAAACGAGCATTCAAGAATCTGCGGATTAAGTTGTTTATATACTTTTCTCGATTGTTTTCCCACTTTCTGAAGTTTTAGTATACTTTACAAGTCACTGCTTATCCTTTTATAGAATTTTAACGATTCATTTGACTGTCCATAAAGCTTTATCTCTCTTTAGTCATACATTTCAGGATATAGCCATGATGCATGGCTAGATTTCTAGTCTGAGTTTTCCTAAGTTCTCTTCTCAGCATTCTTGTATCCATTATCATGATTATATGTGCATTTGTTCATGTTTGCATTCGTCATTGTTTTGCTTGATTTTGTGTGCTCCCTTCATCTAATTAACAAATCGAGTTTGTGAATTATGTATGTGCTATTCTCTGTTATTTATATATGCATTTTATGCTTGATTACTCTTTTTGTTTCACTGCATGTGCTCATATGCATTTGTAATTTTGAAGATTTGCATGTGCTGTTTGTTTTTTCCTTTTACATAGTGATGCTTTTGTAATGATTGAACTGATGGCGATTTGGCTATTGCATGATATGCTTTTTTATTAGGATCTATTTTTTGTTTACTTGACTAGTGCTTCCTGGTTCTTTTTTTCTTTAGCCACTGAATTTAAAGTGATGCAATAACTTTAAGATCTTAACTTTGCAAAATTAATCTGTCAAGTTATACATGAGAGTAACATTTTCTATAAATTATATTGTTGTGTTACTAAAAGCTTCATTCATGCTATGTAGTCCACGATTGAGTGCTTCTGTCAAATTCTTCATAATATGCCCACACTATTTTTAAAACTCTATTTATGCTGCTCTTTTATTTGTGCTCTAGTGTATTAGTATATTTATATTTTCATGAATCTTGTGACTTTATGTGGGGACGTCTTTGTGGTTGAATGGCTCTTTAAAATGAACGCTTTTGTTGTTATATTGAAGTACCTAGAGAAATTCCTTTGAACTTGTGTTGAAGGTGAGGCTTGCATCTTAACATTTGGAAACAATAATGGAATTTTGCATACTTTGGAACCATAATGTTTTAATGCTTGATCAAACCCAAGTTGTATGCATTCTAAATTGTAGATACCTATAGCCTCTCCGAAAGCTTGTTAATGACCTTTGTTTTACCCTTTTCTTTAATTGATATTTTCATATGTGCATATATCTATTGCAACTTGTTGGCAGTTCTGTTTAGTCCTTAACCTTTTCTGTCTTTATTGTTAATTTATTTTTTACTATTTGGTTTTCATGTTTGATGTTTTGTGACTCATCATATAAATTGTGATACCTATGTGCATGACTTCTTATTACCTAGTTTTAAGCCTTTTTTTCACAGTGTTTATCAATTTTGAAGAACTGGGCCTTGTCCCTATTTTTAATGCGTCTAATGTAACCACCAAAAAGTTGGCTTGGGTACTGTTAATCACATTGGTCTCTATTTCATCATTTTTTAAATAATTGAACCAATTATTTGAACCTCTTGCTCTTCTTGATCACTTGGTCCTCTATAGTTATGTCCTCGAGATTATAGCTTCTAATACAAATTGAACTTACACTTCATATATTCTGTTTTAAATCTATTAAGATGAAAACTTTCAGATTCTGAAATAGTTCTCCACAACTCAAGTTTTGCTTTAACTCCACCCCTTATCTTATCAATCAATAGAATGTCATCTGCAAATAAAATGCACCAATGAACCTTTCTTGAGTGTGCTCCATAATTAAAGCAATAAGATATAGGCTAAGAGCTGAACCTTGATATAATCCTATAGTATAGTAAAATCATTAGACAAGCCACCTTGCGATCGAATGTGCAACACAATCCCTTTTTTCTTGAATGCTCTTCAAAGAACTTATTTTAGTACTTTATTATAAGCATTTTCAAGATCAATACAAATTAAATGAATATTTTCTTTACTTTCTCTCAATTTCTCCATCAATGTATAGTTTTCAGATCTGCTTGATATTAAATCCAATTAATTTTTAGAAATACAAGTATAAAAATATATACTTAATTATTCTCTCTCAAAATTTTAACGTATGACACATAAACTTGACTCTATAATTTGTACAATCTTGAGCATTATCTTTATTCTTGTAAAGAAGTATAACAATACTCATTCTCTTGGGATTTGTGGATCGTTTCTAAAGGCTCTACATTGAAAGGGATGCCTTCCAAATATACTGCATTTCCACTCTTTTTCCTTTTTAAAGCATTCCAAATCTTAGCTTTACTAATACATTGAATAAAAGTGCAAATAATATTATTTTTATAGCTATTAAACTTATACTTATTAATTGTATTGATACAACCTTCATTAAAATTCTTATATTAAATTTTATATATTAAATCTCACTTAGATTTAATCTCACGTATATCAAATCTCATTTGTGTTCAAGCATTCAAAATCTTAGCATTCCAAACTCAAACTAACTTCTATTAACATTAATGAAATTCTTCGAAAGATATGATTTCATTTACATGCAAAATGAGTGAAAACTTGATTTTCATTTTTTTAATAATGTTAAACTTTGTTCTGCTTTGTCGTTGTTTGGTTTATAGAGGAAATATGTGTACTTGATTGTTTTATAGGTAATTTGAAAATAATCATGTTTGATTTGCGGTAATTAAAATGCCAAGTAAAGTTTGGGGAAATTGTTTTCTTCCAAAACCTTTTGAACATATTACATCAATTACGTCCAAATCGAGTAATTTTGATTGGTTATGGAACTATGTGAATAGGAAAAATGCAGAGGACCTTGTCAAGTTGGCTTATGCCAATTTTTGCTGCTCATCACCGACTCTTGCTAACAACCATGCCCCAAATGTCAATAATGACTGTGGTCCGATTGTCGATAATCACACTTGCCTTGATTTGCCTGTGCCCCAAACAATGATTGCTGTATCCTTCTATTTTTTTTTCCACTTGTTTAAGAATACCTGTCGTAGATGAACAACTCTAAATGCCAATGATCATGCGACAACTACGATTATATCATAAATGATGAACATACTAACTTTGATTCCTTTAAAGTTGTGCCATAATTAGTTATTTATTTATATATCTACTAACTAATGATCATTAAATATATTAGTCAAGTCTAACATGCTAAATAGACATAACTAAATATGTAATTAAATCAAATAATCTCTCTAGATATATAAATGTTTAAATTGATAAACTAAAGTATATTAATTAATTATTTAATTAATGATTTTATTAAAATATTAAAATATTTTAATCAAAACATTAATTCTAGGATTACATGATAATCTCATAACCACATTTTTGCAAGTATTATGTCTTGAAAATTATATTATATCAAATAAAAATATATATTTTTTATAAAAACTTCCTAGACCACAAACAATGAAAAAAATAATTAGATTAAAATGTATTTATTTCTTTCTATAGTCTAATTTCAAATGTAAATATAGATCTATCAAAACTTGTCAATAGGTCCAGTTCAACCTGAAGTTCAGCCTGAAGTTGACTAGACCCGAAATACACCAACATGAACCTGACTTGCTTGCTAAACATTGTCAGCTTTTTTGACTTGAACTCGACTTGCTTGCTAAACAGTGTCAGCTTTTTTAACCCGAACTCGACCTGCTTTTAACACAAGTAACTCAAATCCGACCTGCATGACAAAAAAATTTAGTTTTATGCTTCTGGAGTTGAGACACGTAATATATTCAGGTTCGAGTCCACATGACCTGAATAACCCGAACTCTCACATAAAGTTTATTAAGTAAATATTCTCACTTTTGAGTTCCGATAGGTTTATTAATAGAGGAGACAAGTCAAATGGGTTGAATTCGTGTTATTCGGGTTGATCTAAACCCGATCCCGAATATTTAAATGGGTTCCTTTTCTGACCCCGAACCCGACTTGAAATTTATATGGGTCAACCCAAATCCCAATGTTTTTGAGCCGGGTTCGCATCATGTCAAAAATTGACAGGTCTAGTATTTAAGTTTTACAAACCAAACATCCTTTAAGTGAAGTCGATGATATGAATCTTTTGTTTTCATTGTGCGTGATTAAATAGCACCCCTTCTCTAAATTCTAAGTATGTGATATCATTCCTTAGAGTTTTTTGCCTTTCTTTTTATTGATTTTCCTCTTCACCTTTTAGCATGGGCAAATTTAAGAATATAGCGTATATGCTTAATGTGCCCAAACTATTTATGATGATTTTCCTTGAACTTAGTCTTAACTGGAAGTTACTCTAACCTTGCTATAAATATGCTTCAAACCTACAATTCTTTCACATTGGAATCATTCTTTGCAGCATTTATACACTAGCTTGCATGCTAACAATTTTCTCTCTATATCTTTGTTGGCCTTAAATTTATACTATAAAACTTTCTTATAAGATGGAGTGGTACTTAGTGATTGCATTATATAACCCTAAAAGCACTCCATTTCATTTATGTTGTAACATGTCAATCACATTGCCTTCTTTTTGGAATTATTTGACATGATTTAATAGATGTATTTAAATGATCTTTAATTGTCAATCCTTGGTATTATAACTTATATTATGATTAAAATTGCACTATATATATATATATATTATTTTTTGATCCTCTAAAGTGAAACCCTTTAGATTTTATGGTAGTCCTCCAAAATTTGAGTTTTGGTTTCTCTTGAATGCATTCAGTAAGAATGTTCATAACTAATGCATTAGAGTATATTATGCTGTTTAATTAAAACATAAGTATCATTTGACAAACCACCTTGTGCTCGAACATGTACAACAGCTCTGCATGTTTATAGTAACTTCAATATAAGTAACACTAGCCCCTTTTCTTTTTTATAATGTTCAAAGAACTTGTGAAATTTTGTTATTTCTAAATTGATAAGGATCAAACAAAGATTTTCTTTCCTCCAATTATCTCTTCTAACCTTCTAGCAAATGTATGGTCTCACAATCTGTCTGGCATAAAACGATTTGGTTATGTGAAATGCGGATATGTCGTCATTATTTGTGTTCGATTCCTCCCGCAAAAATTTCAAACTTTGGCGTATGAACTTAATTCATAAAAAAATAGCACAATCTTGCACATTAACTTTATTTTTGTGAATAGGCATTACAATTCTTTTTTTCTACTAATTTGATATTTTTTTGTCTTCAAATTTATAATAACTTGGTGAGACAAAAATCATTCCACCTATATATTTGCACTCTAATAGGAATGTCATTCGATTCTATAGCATTTTTCTACACATTTTCCTTGATATTTCAAACCTTAGTTGTATGTACCTGCCAATTTAAAGAGCAATTAATATTATTTTTACAACAAATTATTACGACCTTCATTAAAAATCTTATGAAGAATGTTAAAGCATCAAAGATATACAATATACAGAGTCTTTTTAGCCCCACAAACTGGGGTTGGCTTTAGAAGATAAATCATCCATCTCATTCATGAAAAGTATTTTCTGATTAGCATTCTTAATGCACTTTACTTGGGGCATGAGCAATTTTCAAAGTATGTTCTTTATTTACTAGCAACCAAATAAGCGTTGATTAATTGGTTTCAATTTTTTTAATTAAAAATAATAATTAAATGGTTTTGTTTTCAATTTGTATTTGTGATGCGTTGCTCTGTTAGTTATACTTTTAAGAAGCTGTTGTTCAAAATATTTCTGCATTTACTCTTTTTCACTATGCATGATTATCCTATATCTAATTCTTTACACTTGCAAGATATATTTTCACTAGCATATTCTTTAATGTTCTCAAATTAGTGCAGAGAGCATATATTCTGTTTGACACCATTTATTATATTGTGTCTTATCGTTGGAACAAGGTTTATTTTTGTTGATACTTGATAAGGTTAGTCTATCAAGACTGGGTTTAGGAAAGTTTAAAATTAATGTCAAAAGGATGAATTTATTCTGGGCGGAATCAATTTCAGAACAGCAAAATGATTGATCGCTTCTTTTGTTTTCTGTACAAGATTCAGAAGGGAGGATGGGAAACAATAGGGGACTGCAGCTTGAACTTCTTGAGGCTTTTTCAGGGAGAGCAACTGGGTTCAGATTTTTATGGGAAAAAACATTGTAATTTTACTTGTCTGGAGAAAACAAGTGCTCTGGACATTGAAGGGGGAAAGGGGGATTTTTAAAAATAAAGAAAAGGAGGACATCGGTGGTCATGGGAATAGAGAAGGGAGAAAGCGGACGCTGGGGTTGAGCTAAGGGGGAGGAAATGGGGTGTAATGGGATTGGGAGAAAATAAAGGGAGAGAGAATGGAGGGATGAAAATTTGCAATATTTTATTGTAATTATATATATATATATATACGTTTATATATCTTGGGTGGCTGATGATTGTTTGATTTTTCTTTTATTTTATTTGTTGGAGGTTACCAATTAATATCTTCTATAATCTTTTCCATGAAATATATAAAGTTCAATAGATATTCCAAAAAAAAAACATCTATATATATATATATGTACTCTTGTTATAAACTGGATTGCTCTAATGCATCAATTGTTATAAGTGAATCCTAGAATTGGGTATAGGAGAGATGATTCACTCCTATCCCGCCTATTGGCACAGCATGATAGCCACCCATTGGTCTTCAACAACTTTACTTTTCTTTTGATCTGCGGTTTTCGTCTTAATTTTAGTGACAAAAAGATACAATGATTATGGGTATCAAAGTTTTATTTGATAATGATAGGAGATTAATTTAATGACATCAAAATTATTGATTGTTGCTACTGTTTTATGAACAGAATGCAGAAGGGAGTATGGGGGACAGCAGGGATTGCGACCAAGCTTTTATGAAACTCTTTTCAGGGAGAACAGTCAGATTTGGCAATTTAAGGGGAAAATAGAGGCTAATTGTTAGACTTGTGATTGGAGGAAACCAAGTGCACTATAGGATTGTAGCGAGTGGAATTTTAGAGAAAGAACAAAAAGGAGAGGACAAAGTCTATGGGTGATTTGGAGATTAAAGGATAAGGGAGAAAGTGAATTGGAGCTTGAGTAGGAGTTGAGGGAGAGGAAAGTAGGAGTCTCGTCATCATTTAGAAGTGCCAAGGGATTAACTAAGGGAGAGGCATTGGAAAGAAGGGAGCTGTGAAGGGAAGGTCCTGGCTCTAGCTGAGAGAGGGCTCAAAAAACAATTCAAATTAAAAATTTTCATTGCAATTACATGAAAATATATACTCTGTCTACTTATGGATTCAAAAGAATTGAATTGACACTATAAAGGAGTAATTATGCTAATAAAATTCTTTAATAAATTGGGCTAGCGGGGTATTAATGATCTGCTACACCTTGATGTAAAATTTTTAAGTTTAAATTGCCCCTTTGAATACATTGTTGATATCTCTAAACCTTGGAAAGTTATTACATTCCCATCGAGAACATAAAATTCAAAGTTCAAACTTGACTTTTTAATTTTTAAAATTTAATAGAATATTAGTATCATTATTAGATTTTAATAACCATATATTCATATATTGAAGTGATATTATGCTGCAACAATAATGCTTGAATTTAAAAAAAGAACATATACCAGCTTGATCTTGAAATCTTGCTGATTGAACTTGATTATAATGCGTAGTGGAAATGATGCAGGAACTACTCCAAACATGTGCTTTCTTTCGTTTCTATAATCTTGACAAATTATACACATGAATTTACCACCGCAAATAATATATTTTCAGCTAAGGTATTTTTTAATGTGACTACCAAGGTTCACCTTAATGGAACGATTATTGTGAAGGTTGACGAATTACCATTGTCATTGATTATTGGTTGTTCCCAAAATTTTCTGGGTTAGAATATCTTTCTGATTTCAATTTTTATTGCAGCTTCTTATCAAAGTTCCCATGGAAACGAAACAGAAAGTGATCAAAATAACACTACCGTGAGTGCTATATTTCTAGAATACAATTTTTGTTTCTCCTTTCCTTTTGGGTAAATGGGGTTTTCATGAAACAGTTAACCTACTCTCTCCATTATTGATTTAGATATTTGTTGGTGGCATGGATCCAAATGTTACTGAGGAGGTTCTACGGCAGGTGTTTAGCCCGTATGGAGAGCTTGTCCATGTAAAAATACCTGCTGGAAAGCGTTGTGGTTTTGTTCAATTTGTTAGCAGGTCACTGCTACAACAATATTTTTTTGATGTTATTGCGTTAATTAGAAAATAACTAGTTGTGTGTATATTTGGAATATCTTCAGGGCCTGTGCAGAGGAGGCTTTACTGATGCTGCAGGGAACCCAACTTGGAGCTCAAAAAATTCGGCTTACATGGGGTCGTAGTCCTGCAAATAAACAGGTTAATTTTGTATACTTTGCTTTACCCTTTGATTACTGTTCAAAATTGACCCCTGAACATAACACATTGATTGAAGTTGTTTCAGACTCAGCAGGACCCCAACCAGTGGACTACTAACTACTATGGCTATGGACAAGGCTATGAGGCATATGGCTATAACCATGCTCTTCAAGATCCAAACATCTATGCATATAATGCCTATTCTGGTTTTGCAAATTATCAGCAACAATAGGTAAAACAATAGTTAGTCCTTTTTATGAAACAGAGTGATTATCTTCACCTTCTCCAATATTTAGTAAATTTGAAAATTGATTCTTGCTCTTAAGCCCCAATGAAAATATGAAGTGTCTCTTCCATTTTGAAGTTAAAAAATTTAAAGTAGTTCTACCTTATCAATTAGTTCTCCGCTGTAAATCAGTGGCAGGAAGATGTGTATTGATTTGATGTGTGGTAATTCAGTTGTTTCATGGCACCATGTTCCATTCTGATAAATTTATATTCGTGCAACTGATCATTTTTTTATAAAATTTTAGACTTGTATATTGTGGAGTCCCTTCAAAGGACAGTCACATTTTATCAAATGACTCTTTTGAGAAAATCAAATGACAAATATATTGAATTTGTTGTTCCATAGGAGACATTGGTGGTGAACATAGACCAAATATTACAACCTTCATAAACATGGATGATTTTTTTGTTATTCAACATTCACGATGGTGCATAAATTACTTAATAAAAATGGAAATTAATTTTGAAATTATGGCTTTCTCTTACTGTTTTAAAAGTAATATCTTATTAAATACAATCAGAAATTTTCTATCCAAAAACTTGAAATAGATGGCTACAGCTTTTAAATAAGTGAAATGACATAATTTGTCCCAATCAGACTCAACAAACACCAATTATTCACTTGTTTGGATACCATTGGGTTTAGGTGTTTGTTTTATATTTGCAGATAAAATTAGTTCATTTTTTAGTACTTTTTGTCATGCATAGATTGTCATCCAAGTATGAAGACATGGATGTTTTGTTTAATTTTGGATTTCATATAATTATTGAATAATTATTAATATTATAATCATATAAAATTGTTGGGCATTCACATATATTTGTTTTAGGGCTAGCTTCGAGTTGATTTCGAGTAGAATCAGCCCAGACTCGAACTCGGCTCAAACTTGTTCGAGTTCGTGTTTGAATCATTTCGAGTCATTTCAAATAGGGTTCGAGTCAAGCTGTTCAAATCGAACTTGACTCAAAAATTTTCAAGTCAAGTCAAAATATTTCAAGTTAAGTTCAAGTTTTGAGTCTGGGTGACTGGTACAATCTTGCTTATCCAATATTTCGAGTGAAGTTCAAGTTTTGAGCCACCCCAGTGCAACCTAGGGTCTTCAACCTCACTCCAACTAAGGCAAGAAGACACCCTGAAGTGGTGACTTCACAATCTTGCTTATCCAACACCCTTGTTTTGTTTTATTTTATTCTGGTGCCTCTCACTCTTTCATTGCCACCTGCACTGTTGAATCTCTTTTGATCCCTTTGGTGAACTTGTCCCCACCACTAAGGGTAGGCCTACTATTGGGAGATTTTCTTGATCCATGGACTACTACTTTTTTGGTGATTAGCAATTCGTGCTAGTATAATTTGTTTTTTTCATGAAAGATAGGAATTTTGTAATATGAATTTTACTTAATTATCATACTTGAGTAAAACCATAGATTGTGTGATGGGAAAGCAAATCATTTTGTAAGATTTTTTTCCATTAAATTATCTCACATCTTGAATGTCATGACTTGTCTCAATAAGCATCAAAGAAATAGAGGTTGGGCGGTGAAAACATAAATTTTGCATTTAATTAAATAATAAAGTTAATTGTCTTACAAAGCATATGAAAGAACCACTATTCACTTGATACAAATTTGTTAACTAAAGAATCACATAAGTTCAAATAGAAATGTAGTAAACAAATATACTTATTAAGTGGAACCCACTTACGAAGGCAAGCTTCATTAACTTGTTTTATTTTCACAAGTCCTAAAATTTTTAAAACATTGCTGGGTATCATGCATAAGTTATATTGCAACTCTGTAAGCATATCTCTATTCTAAATCTCAGTATTATAATAACAAAAAACAAACAATAATAACAACAACACGGAGCCTTAATCCCATTAGGTGGGTCGGCTATATGAATCCTTTGTTTCTATTGTGCATGATCAAATAAAGCTATTTTTGGCTTTAGAGTCGTTCTCCTATAAAGTTTAAGAAGAGACTAGAAGTATCTCTTTTAGCAACCCCCTTAAGAAACCTCATTATACATCCCCACAACGAGAACTCCACAATGTTGAGAAAAAATGCACCTGCAACCCCCAAGAATGCTCCATCATGTAGACTTTGTGGGAAGTCCCACTCATCAGGGCGATGCTTTGTGGGAGCGGATCGGTGCTACCGTTGTGACAGGAAAAATCACTGAGCAAAGGATTGTTATGCTGCCACCACCTACCTAAGGAGATCATGGAAGGAGACAAAGGACCTCCAGTTCCATGGGCAATGTTAGCTCTAGCACCTCTTATGGAGCCACCTCAGTGCAACCTAGAGTCTTCAACCTCACTCCATTTGAGGCAAGAAGAGACCCTGACATGGTGATTGGTACAATCTTGCTTATCCAACACCCTTGTTCTGTTTTATTTTATTCTGGTGCCTCTCACTCTTTCATTGCCACCTGCACTGTTGAATCTCTTTTGATCCCTATGGTGGACTTGTCCCCACCACTAAGGGTAGGCCTACCATTGGGAGATTTTCTTGATCCATCAACTACTACTTTTGTGCCTTAGAGATCAGCTGGAGATTGTGGCAAGCCGAGTTGGTTATCCTACCCATTGCGACTTTTGTTTTTATTTTGGGGATGAGTTGGCTGAGCCAATATGATGTACTAGTAGATTGTGCAAGGAGAAAAGTGCACCTAGCTGTAGGAAGAGAGAAAGCCACTTTTGTGGAATAGAGCTCACCTTACCCTCTGTTATCCCCGCCTGCAAGGTTGACATGTTGATTTAGAAGAAGTGCCTCATCTTCTTTGAAATTATCATGAGTATGGATTGAGCATCATCCTCTATTAGAGACATGCCCATTGTGCAGGAATATGTTGATGTGTTCCCCCGAAGAACTCCTTGGACTCTCCACCAAACGAGGTGGAATTCAACATTAAGCTCGCTCTCGGCACCGTGCCGCAACTATTTCGAAGGCCCCGAAGGAACTCTAAGAGCTAAAAGAGCAATTGCAGGAGCTCACTGGCAATGGTTTTATTCGGCCAAGCGCATCACTGTGGAGTGAAACCACGCTCTTTGTAAAGAAAAAGAATGACTATGAATGTGTATCGACTATCAGGAGCTCGACAAGGCCACCATCAAGAATCAACATCCCTTGCCAAGAATTGATGACCTTGATGATCAGTTAGCTGATGCCTCAATGCTCTCCAAGATGGATCTCAGGTCCGGTTACTACCAACTTCGAAATTGAGAGGACATCCAGAAATCCACATTCAAGACGAAATATGGTCACTATGAATCCTTATCCTCAATAGCGAGGATGCCAAAGCGGAACATGATATTCAGGGGTGGGCAGCGTAAGACGCATCGCTGTAGCCGGCGGTTGAGCTGTAGGTGCTTAGCCCGGGTTCCGAGGGGGCTGATGGGGTGCGGCCGGCGTACGGAGGCGAGATCGGCCCCTCAGGTCCCTTGGGTCGACTTTTTGCTGTGGGCGGCTAGAGCCCGGCGATTGTCTCCGTTGCACTTGGATCCATTGATTTGGATTTGTAGAGGGGGCACTTGGACCTACACTGCCCTTTCGGTGCATTCACCAATGCAGCCTCCCGCTACAGCCCTCAGTTGCGCCCTCCGCTGTCTGTAGCACTTTGGTTGCAATCCCTTGCCCACCCTTTTTGCACTCTTTGTTGCACACATTAGTACCCAACATTAGGTTTTTATATAGGGCTCAAAACAAGCACTAAATTTTTGTAAACTCGCTTTGAAAGTTCAAGGGATACACCCCTTTCTGCTTAAGTTCACCGTAGACGCATGGGCACCCAAGCCTCAATTTGAACCTACTTTAAGGGCGTCTAGGCGCCCATCTTTCGGTGCCAGGCAGCAACACTGTTACCTGGGCTTCCCCTGCTTGGCCTACACGTGCTGTTGGGCACTCAGGACGCCCCCTCCTCAGCCTATACAGGTCATGTAGGATGCCTGGGCGCCCGACTTGCTGCTGGGCTGTGGGATGCCTTGCTCCAGGATCGGAACTCCGCCGGCGCCTTCTTTGGTGATCCAATCAGGCTCCACACCCAAAACTTACTCCTGTGTTGTCCCTGACCATCTATTCCACTAAGTTACCTAGACCCACTCAATCTCCCATAACCTTCAAATTAGAGTCAACCTTATGCATTGCAAAAGCCCCAAATTTCTCAACCCCTCCAACAAGGCTGGCCACCCTCTCCTTGCAGCTAGCTAAATTTATTGGAAGCTTCCTTGAACTGTACTTTGGCCTTAGAACACCCCAAGAAAGGAAATGGATGCCCCATATCCAACCCATTTAAAGTGTGGAAGGAGAAAGTCTCCATTAAAGATCTATTAAGCTTGAGCCAACTCGAGCTCACCCTAAGTGAATCTTTGGGCTTGGAGAGACCAAAACCATTTAGAATATTCTTTGGAACTAGTTTGTCTTTGGAAAAAAATTGAAGCTAGGCTCAACCCTCTCCAACCTCTACTTCCCTCTTGAATTTTCTCCAATCTTAAGTTAATTTTCTTTCTCCTCCAAGCCTTTTATGTGATATTTCAAGGCTTGTATAATCTTCTGCTAGTGAGAAAATTATCATAATGATTTATTGATTCTTGTAAAATATTTAAAATAGTCCTTAAATCTTGTAAATATTCTTTTTGATCATTTGACTATTGTTCAAGTGTTTTTTTGGTCCCTCTTGTTAACACACCGGTTCTCTTTCGTTAAATTTGCATTTTTAGCCGGAATCAACAATTGGAATTTCGCTACCGATTATCGCCCGATTCCAGCAGGAATCGGTCTCTGGAAATGCCCGCTGAATGTAGCTGGAATCGGTCGCTGGAAATGCCCGCTGAATGTAGCTGCCAATTCCAACAGTGAGTGGCCAATTCTAGTTGCTAGAATCAGCCGTGGGAAATGGTCACTGAATCCAATGGCTTATTCTAGCTGCAAGTGGCCGATTTCGGTTGCTGGAATCGGCGGCTGGAAATGAACGCTGAAACCAATGGCTTATTCCAACTGTAAGCGACCGATTTCGGCTGTTGGATTCAACCCATTTCCATTGGCCGATTCCCGCTGAAATCGGCAATGGGAATGGGCCGTCGGAATCCAGCGGCCGATTCTCGCTGAAATCGGCAATGGGAATAGGCCACTGGATTCCAGCGGCCAATTCCAACGGGAAATGGCCGCTGCATCCATCTGTTGATTCTAGCAACCGAAATCAGCCACTTGCCATTTCTTGTCAGTGATTTTTCTTGGAATCCATTGATCGATTCTTGTGGGAATTTAACGAAAGGGACCGGTGAGTTATCAGAAGAAACTAAAATAGTACTTACAAAAGTCAAGGGACCCAAAATAATATTTACAATAGTTAAGGACTATTTTGAATATTTTGCAAGAGTCAATGGATTATTTTGATAATTTTCTCTTTTATTGGTTGTAATAACCTTTTTTCACATCATCATTAATAAGCTCCTAGCATGTGTAGAATTGATTGGAGACTTGTATCTTTGTTAAGTTTCTCAAGCACGCTCTTGCAGATAATTTTGGAGAATTGTAACATCATTTCTTGCTATTCTATAGTTTATTTTCATGGCTTGAACTTCTAATTGATGTATAGATCTTTGCACATCACTAACAAAATAGTTCTATGTATGTCTATAAGGAATTGAAATTTGTTTGATCACTTAATGAATACAACTTGCCTGTGCACTTAACATATCTTTGGAGACTTTTAATTTTAGTTTCCCGTACACTATATCTCAATCATGGCTTTAATTGACTTCTCAAATGCTGTAGCATCATGTTCTCACTCATATTGTATGTATTTTGCAAATTAGAAGGAAGCATAACTTGTTTGTTCCCTTACAAGTAAACCCCTTTGCATATTATCTTAAAATGCTTTAGTAACTTTTCTTTTATTCTATCTTCATGCATGTCAAATTAAACTTGCAAATGCTTCGAACAGGTTCTATTAACTTTCATGCCATGTTAAATTCTAAGTTCGTGCAAGTTAGATAGCAATTTTGATATTGCCAAGTTCTCAGATGGTGTATTTTAAAATCACTTTTACATTAAGGTTTAATTCTTATGTATTTCACCTTTATCTCACGATCTACTTTGTAATTACACACTCTAGTACCTTCTTTAACCATCTATTGTTGCTTGAAACATGTCATATGTGTACATACTTGGGTAAATATGATTTTATTGCAAGTTACACATTTACACACACCTGAATTGACTATTAAACCCTAAAATGTAAAAAATTTCCAAAAAATTTTAATTGATTAATTATGCTGTTCACATTTAGCTTTTTTGTGCACTTTTTTGCTCACATTTTTGTACATTTTTTCACTAATTATGGAATGAAATGTATCATCCGCTTAGCTTTAAGTCCTATAAATGTTGCTTTGATTTTTCAAATCCTCTTGTATCTTGTTAATGTGAATTTTTGTGAAAATTGTTTCCTTATAATTTAATTTAGAATCTATATTTCGAAAGGATTAATTTTCATTTTGGGCATGTTATATTAGATGCATTAAGTTATGATTTGATCATGTGCGCACATTTGGAGCTTTATAGGATGCTAGATTTATCTTAAGAAATTGTGACAACCCCTCTCATACTGATTCCTTTGAATTCCCTTAGATTTCTCTTACCCTGATCACTTTTAATTTGATTTAAAATCATTATTTATGGGTTTATCATGTCTCTAATCAATTAGGACTGCATGTAAAAATTTATCACAAATTTAAAAAAAAATGCTTGAAAGATCTAGCATCTAAACCCATTATACCACATGATTTTTTTGACTCAAATTTTGCATAAATTCCTAAAATATACTTATATTTCATCACATACACAAGAATACTGTATTTTTTAAAAATATTAAGAATGATGAAATGGATATAAAGAATTTTCTGCAAATAATTAAATAAATCAAGATTTTTACCCTTCGTGTAAACAACAAATTTTGACATTAAATTTTCTTTCCCCAGGTTTTTGTGCATATTTAAATAGATTGAAGAGAAGCTTAACTTGATATTCCATTGGGTTTCATTATTTTTGTTTGAACATCTGACATGTAGAAATTTAATGATTTTACACAATAGTACTCAATTTTTTGTAGTCCTTTGAATATGCTTACCTTATTGTCACTTGCACTATAGCTATATTTTCTTCAATTGATTATCTTATGTCATGGAAAAATTTATAATATAATTAAAAACTTGTGATATGTCTTGGTGAAGTCCATGTGAAATGGGAATAAACCTTGGGAACCAATATAGGTTGTGTTGGTAGCACAACATGATAGAATAAAGAGGAATATAGCCCACTTTAAAAGGGCAGAAGATTTATTCGTTAAATTCACTAAAATGAAATGAAATTAAGAACAATTACCAATGAGTTTTTAAATCCCACTACCCAAGTTTTAAAATTTCACTCTTAAAATTATCTATGTTGCCCTTCTTAAGAAATCATATAGTTTTATGATAATTATAGATATTATATCTTATTTTTAAATCCATAACTAATAATTGATGATGAATTGTCAAACAATCACTTTAAATAATCCTATAAAATAAACGATCCATTTTCTTTAAGAGAAAATAATTAATCTGAGTTTTAGCAATCATAAGATCTTAAGCTGAAGTAAACTCTAAATATATTCTTCCTTCATTAATCTCTTCAAAACTAAAATCATCTTGAATTACTAAATCCTTTAATTATCTTTCCAATATGTTCATTTAAATCACCTTATCTTTTTTTGAGGTATTCCTTGAACTAACTTATTCAAATAGTGCAAAAATATTTTCTAATACACATTCAATCATATTTGAAAGTCATAAACACTTGCATTATTAAAAATTATTGTATTAATTATAAGTTTTAAATATATAGTTCTATTCTCCAATTTCTTAACTTACACTTGATTATACTTTAAATTCTTATCCAGAATAATACACCATTCATATTACTATTTTTATCAAAGTATCAAAATTTAAAACTTAAAACTATCAATTTTTTTTGTTTTCTTTCCAACCCACTTAGTTTCTTGAAGGCACATATAATATTTGTCCTCCAATTTTTCATAATATTAACTAACTAAAAAAGCTTGTTAGTGAGAGTGGAAATATTTCAACTACCTAATTTAAATTTAGAATCTAAGACTAGCTTATTTATTTGCACTTATCCATAATACGGGAACCCTTGTTTATTTGGCTCCACACCCAGATGCCGATGTAACGACCTTTGCACACTTTTCACTACATTCAAGAAATGTACCGCACCGCTTCCAAGGGATTCCTTAGCTCTAGCACAATTATTTAAATGATCCATTTCATAATATGATTTGATGAATTTTTGCGCTTGGTGTCGACTTTCTTTCACATCTGACTTAGGACTTGACAACGATGGAAAAATATGAAGAAAAAGACCATTATAATGTTAGAAAATGTGTACTTTTTGCAATCATTTAATAAGCTTTTGGAATATATTAATTATTTAAATGATAATAATATTTCATTATTATTTTGTCATTTCCATTTAACCATTACCATTTAGTTATTATCATAAGAAGATTATACTTTTAATAGCTTTTTATATTTATCAAATAATTCATTTCTTGTAATATTTGCCATTTTATCCAAATATACACGTCATACTATTACGTGATAATCTAAAATGCTCTCCATAAAAAACTATTATCATTTCTATTATCATTCCCATTATTGTTTTAATTTTCATTACCATTACCATTACTGCGGCTTCATCAATTGTAAAAATCTTATTTTCCCTTGCTGATATCATAACTATTGATTGTTGCATATACAAATATATTATTTGTTAAAATAATCCTTTACCCTTAAAAAGTACAATTAACTTTTATAAATTAAAAGTATATATAATTAAGTAATAAATTAAACTAAATATTTTTTCACTTCATTATTATATAATAATAATAATAATAATACTTTCATTAGAATGCTTATTATGGTGAAAATATGAATATATATTTTGTCTTAGAGAAAATTATCAAAATGATCCTTTAGCTCTTGCAAAATGTTTAAAATTGTTCTTAACTCTTGTAAATATTTTTTATTGGTCCATTGACTTTTGTTTAAGCATTTTTTTGGTCCCTGTCGTTATTTTCCTTCCGTTAAAAATTTGAGATATCTGCATCTTTCTGTGGGTATACCTGGTCTTCGTCGTTTTTCTCCCCGATTGCCATCAAGTGCGACTTTTTAATTTTGTTTCGTATATAGGCTGCGATTTTTGTGGGGCTGTTGACCTCGGCCAAGTATTGCTTTAGTATGACCCGAAACAACTATGTGGGGTGATGAACGCCACCCCGGTTGTCAATGGATACCACTGCTTGAGAGTGGGGCTGAAGTTCTCCCTCTCCGTGGCCACCAGCGCATCAGTGTTCTTCGCCGGTTGGATCATAATGTCGCCAGGATCCTTGTCGACCCCCATGATCATGCTGTCGACATGGCCGTTCCCCGTCTCGAACAGCTTGGTGAAGGCATTGCACAACGATCGTTGGATGTAGAGCTCGACCCGACTGACGATGGTCGAGATCCTCTCCACGATCCCCGGTGTGGTCCCCATTATCCCAGGAAGGTCCTTGGCGAGAATTCTGCCGACGGACAGTGCTAGGGATAGGGTCTTCCCCATGCTCACTAGGCTTCTCCTTTCGAAATTCTCGTGATAGTACAACTGCTGCTTCTCCGTCCACCAAAGCTGAGCTACATCATAGTGTTCTTCGGCGTGCTGGCGTCCATGCAAGGGTGGACAATTCTCATGATAGTTCTGCAGTCACTTCTCCGCCTACCCTTGCATGAAAAAGATCCTCTCCCTGGTGCTGTAGTGTAACGACCCAAAGTCGTTATTTTGCATATTAGATCAGAATCCTGCCTTAGGAATTAGGATCCTGGGGAATTTCAATTTAGGGCAAACAAAACTACCAATAGATAGAAATAATTTTTAGATCAAAGTGCCCTAATTTGGGAAAAATCTGATTAACGGAAGCTTCCGTTCTGTTTTTTTTTTTAAATCTTTAAATTCTAAAAATCAAAACATTGAAATGAGTGTCCGAATTTATCATTTTCGGTGTTGACGTGTTAAGTATATTATTTAAAGGCTGCTCGAGAAGTTTCATCAAATTATGAGCGCCGATTTGATCGTGATGAATTTTCGAAGTTTTAAACCTCAAAAATTAAAATAAAATAAAGTTTTGCTCCGAATCGAAACTTTTCGGCACGAGGGTGTTCGTCATGTCGTAACACACCTCGGTGCCGAGTTTCGTTGTATTTGGACGCCAAACGGCGGAAAGATGCAATCAATTTAAAGTTTAAGTTTTGTTTTCGTTTTTCCCATTTTTTCCCTCAGTTTTCCTTCCCCCCCTTAAAAAATCGCATTCTGCGATTTTCTTCCGCCAAAGGGGCGGAAGAAGCTTCCGTGCCAGGAGGGAGCCTGGCACCTGCGCGCGCCCCCTGCGCCTGTCTGCGTCGTTTTTGGCGCAAGCTGTCGGCCCATGGGGCCGACCCCGACCCCGATCCCCCCTTCCGCCTGCAAGCCGTCTGCGAGGAGGGCCCGCCTGCGCCGAATCTGGCACAGGATGCGATCGGCCCTCCCTCTCGCCTCTTACGCCCCCTCCCTCCTGCGCCTATAAATAGAGGCCCTCCCCTCCCCCTCTCCTCTACACAGCAGCTTCTAGCCCTCCTCCTCAGCCCTTCCAGCAGCCGACCACTCCTCCTCAGCCCTTCCAGCAGCCGGCCACCCCTCCTCAGCCCTTCCAGCGGCCGGCCAGCCCCGACAGCCCCTTCCAGCCACCTCCCGGCAGCCCGGCAGCCCCTTCCAGCCCCGACAGCCCCTTCCAGCCACCTCCCGGCAGCCCGACAGCTCCGACAGTCACTTCCAGCAGCTTCCAGCAGCCCCCGGCAGCCAACTATCAAGCCACCAAACCACTCAGTAGCCGCTGCCAGCCACCTCGGCCAGCCATCCGGCTACCCCGTTCCAACCCTCCCTTGTTTTCGGCAATCCTAAAAGCTAAGGTATGAGAGGTTGGAAATGGAGGGTATTGAAGAAAACACTTCTTGTTAGTCTTATTAAATCATTGATATAATTTTATATTTCGTCACTCGCATTTTGATCATTCTCATTAATTAATTATGAGAACGATTCAATTGTTATAAATGACATTATTATTTTCCCTTTTTGCCAATTCAATCATTCTATTCTGATTTTTCAATCATAATCTTAAGACATTTTAAAAATTATAACTGCTTTAATTCTAAACTTAAATCAATCGAACTTCAAAAGCGGAAGAAGAACAGAATGAAAGAAGAAATTAAACTCTTAAATCATTTGATTAACAAGCTAACTTAAAAATATCGGAGATTTAAATGCAGATTGAGTGAACTGTCACTCATTCGAGCTGTTGAACTTCTGATCCTAAAGGACAAAAAGGTACCCAGTACATGACATGTATTACATTTTGCACTTTTACTGCTGTTTAGCTTCGCGTATTTTGCTTTGAGCCAGATTCATTTGAAGCTTGGTTGGTTGTTAGAAACCAACATTCTTTTCATTCGGGGGTTACCGGAAAATGACATCAGTAACATTAATGCTTGGTTGGTTGTTAGAAATCAACAGTCCTTTTCATTCGGGGTTGTTGCTGGAAAAATGACATCAGCAATATTCGGAGTTGTTACTGGAAAATGACATCAGTAACATTCGGGGATAGTTACTGTAAAATGACATCAGTAATCTTTATTTGATAAATAATATTTGTTGCAGGAATTGTTTATTTCGCGCTATTACCTTATTTTCTCCTGCATTTTATTTCCGCCTTACTTCCGCTAATCGCATCATTTAAAATATAAATGTTATTATGTACTGCTGTACTTATAGTATTCTCTAACTATTGGGAATTCCAATCCCGGTATTATTTGTTGTACAATACCAGGTTAGGTACTTCTGGAAGAGCTTAAGCAAGAACCCTAATGCTTAAAATTTTTAATCTGCAAATGGATCTACGACGGTGCTGTTTTTACTTGTTTATCTTTTATCTTTTCTTCATTTTTACTTTTGTACGATGAACGCTGAAAAGACCTTGTAATGTGAACATTGAAATAAATGAATAGTATCATTTGGCTTTTGTATGTGTATGCTCTTTTCCTCTCAAGTGATTCAATATGATCCGGCGGCAAGTGAACGCCCGACGTCGGAACGGTTTCTTTTGAACCGGCATCGGGGTCCTCACATGTAGAAAGACCAAGAAGATTGAATATACTCGCTAAAAGATGTAGATACTTTAATTTTATAACGAAAGAAATTGTGTTGGGACCAAAAAATACTTAAATAAAAGCTAAGGGGCCAACAAATATTTATAAGAGTTAAGGACTATTTTAAATATTTTGTAAGAGTCAATGGACCATTTTGATAGTTTTCTCCTAGTCTTATATGTAATATTGATATAAGAAGCGTTTGACCATGACAATATGTATTTTCTTTTATTTAATAATATGAGAATTTTTTTAAATAAATACATTTGATATATATATATATATACACATATATATTCATTATTTATTCATCATGTTAGCTTTTAATACCTTTTTATCTTTACTCTACTATAAATTTCGAATGAGAGAATGATATTTTGAAATTGAAATAAAAATTACCCACATTATATTGCTCAAAAGGTATCAATTTCACAAATGCTCATCTCCTAACGAATTTAATATTAGAGTTTATCGTGCAAGAATTTTTACCGGTTGTGCTCGACATTAATTAGGACTTACTAAGAGAGTTAACATTTAGAATATATGGATTTAATTTTGAGGTAATCAATAAATTTGGCATTTACAATTGCATTATAAGTTGTGAGGAAAGATTGTTCACATGCTCCAGGTACATTGAAGTATCAGAAATGTCGCCGAGAGGAAAGTTGAAGAGAACGTTTCGATTGGAGGTGGCAAACCTGTAATTTGCAAACTTTAGGTTAAAGTGATTTTATAGAATCAATGAAGATTAGAAAAATAATAGAAATAAGAAGAGGGTTGTATGGGGCTATTGGAGGGAGAAAGGAAGGAAAAAGGGATACGGTTGTTAATCTTGGTTTGAGGTGACAGCTGTGGCTAGATTAGGCTAACACTTTTCTGGCTGAGAGATGGAGAGGAGAAAGCGGCAGCTGGGTGCGTAGTAGAGGCAACCATGGCTTGAGAAGAGGAGGCGACATGGGAGAGGATATATAGGACTTGTTTGGGAAGTTAGGTTTTAGCCGATTCTGCTTGGGCGGAAGGGGAGAGAAAGCCAAACTGCTGTGTAGAAGGGGCGACTAAGGAAGAGAGTACAACGACTAGGTTGAGGATGCAATAGTTTGCTTCAATGGAAGCTGACACCAATGACTTGTTTGACCGACCTTACATGATTGTAAGGAGAAGAAGAGAGGGAGCGGGAGATTGAGAGAAATCAAGCTGGAGAGGGGGATTGAGACATGATTTTGAGGAAATTTTAATTAAGGAAGCTGCAATTGAGGTGTAAAGATCTAGTGTTGCTAGAGAAAAGGCGTAGAATAAAGGAGGGGTTTGGCTGTTCAAAAGGAATGGTTTAGGGTTTATTTGGGTATTGAAATTGTGATTTATTTGGAAATTATCCAAATGTTCATTCGGAAACTTGCGCTAAATATTTCATAATTCTGTTTTGTATGTGTTAAAATACAATTTTATGTTTCTAATACTTAATTTTATTTTACAAAATGGCCCATTAGGTAAAAATTGTTGACTTTGAAGGTCGCCGGAATTGACATAAAATTTAGAAAAATATTTGAAACTAAATAGTCCGTCTTCGAGGTAAACCCACCCTTTTTTTATCAAAGAGGAAATTCGAGCTCTAGCAAAGCCACTCGAATTTACCTTGATTGGAAAATTTCTAAGTGATAGATCATCCATGTGTGCCACCAGAAAAATTTTCAAGAACTTGGGCTTACATGCCAACTCCGTGGTCAAGTTAATTGATTCTCGGCATGTGATCGTCAAGTTGTCGAATGAAATGAACTGCTCCCGAATCTTTGCTAGGGAAATTTACTTCATTGAAAATCGGGTATTGAAATGGACTACTCCATTGAAAATCTATTGAAATGGACTACTCTTGATTGCCCCGGTTTGGATAAATTTTCCACTCAAGGTGCATCTGATCGCTCATTCGGTTCTCTATGCTTTGGGTTCATATTATGGGAAATCACTGAAAGTTGACTCCACGACGACTAATTTGTCTAGGTTATCCATGGTTCGGGTTTTTTTTGGAGATGGATTTAACATAAGAATTCAAATTCAAGATATATGGATTGGAGATGATAGAAGCAGATTCTTTCAAGCTTGCATCATCGAAAACTATTTGATCTATTTCTCAAATTGTTTTAATTTAATTTTGAATTGAAGGAAAAAGATCCGTCGGCAGTGCCAGTTACCCTCGCCAGATTGAAAAAGAAAACAAAACTTGTGTATGTGCAAAAGGGTTTTAAATCCTCAAATGTTGTGGATTTAAATCTCCAGGGGTAGGATGTTTCCCTTGTTGTGAATGAAATAGTTGGCACCCTGCGGATGAAACATTAGTTGCCAAGTCTTTGGATAAAGGTGGTGATAGCCCTTCAGTCAAAGAGATTGAGGTATTGCCGTCAGACTCTTCTGAGATTGCCAACGGGGCTCCTACTCCATCTTTCTTGGAGGTAGTTGCTGATGTTATGTCGTCGAGCTTTATTGAAGTAGTGCCGATTTCGGAGATCAGAATCATTTTGGGAGAGGTTGTTGCTTCACCACTGGAGGTGGTTGTCGATATATGTGAGCCGAGAATTGAAATCACGGATGTTGCCCCAACAGACATGGATGGTTTCTCGGGTCTTTCCTCTTATCTGGAGGTGACAGTGGATGGTGCTTTGTCGTTAGATCCCTTGGATGATGGAGGAGAGCTTGCGTGTTATGCAGGGCAATCTTCACTAGAGCTTCAAAACATTCTATTGGAATCTATCGATATATTGAAAAATAGGGCTGATGGGATATTTGACAAGAGGATTATGCACATCACCTTAGAAGTGTTACAAACGTACATTGAAGAATTTCGATTATTTTGTGTAGACATGCCTCTGACCATTCATCTGTGGGGGATGCTTTTTTGGCGTTCACTCCTTAACCTCATGCAACGAAATTCCATCCGCCTGCTCTCAGAAGAGCTCAAGCTATTTCAACCCCGGAAGTTGAACTGAATTTAAAAAAGGATTCTAAGGTGGATTCAAATGAGGAATTAAAGGATAATATCTTTAATTCCGAGCTATTATATGATTTTCTTGTTAGGTATAAATGAAATGAGAAAAGGAAAGGAAGAATTTATAAATCAGATTATAATTTAAAACAAAGGCGCAACTGTTAGCCAGGCTCCTCTTGTGTAGTTTTCTAAAGCTTTTGTTGGATTCTCAGTTTAGTGGAATTTGGTGACTGTTTTTCTTATTTTTTACTTTCTCGTTTTATTTTTCTTTTCTGTTTGTTTTTTCCCTTTTATTTTTCATTTTATTGGAGGTCACTAATTCCCCTTATGCAACATGTTATATATATATATAATAAGTTGTAAGGGTGATCAGAATATGAATAAATATATATTAGCTTATCATAAATAAGAATAGTAGTTTATAATGATAAGATTGCCATATTAGATGATTTATATGAAAAATTAAAATTTACCGAAGTAGACATAGTTTAGTCAAATTTAAAAGGTTGGAGAATTAAAAATTTAAATGGAATTAAATATATAAAAAATAAATGCAAATTCTTTTTAGTGATAGTTATTCTAAATAGATAGAATATTTTATTTTATTAAGTTTTTTAATGAAAGTTATAATAATGCAATTAATATGGGTGGGTTTAATGTGTGTGTGTATGTGTATGTATAAATGAAATAAATTGCATTTTTATTTGACGGGTAGTAAATCTGAGGCTTCGAATGCTTTAAATTATGTTTGTAAAATTGAGGCTTGAATGCTTTAAATATGATGAAGAGTAAAAAAGCTTTACGATTGAATAGAGGAATAAATTTATTGACTTGCTAAGCTATTTAATAAAATTTTGGAAACTAAAAAGAAGTTGAATGATTGAGGATTGTTGTGCTTATTTACATGATTAAAAAGTTAATGCTCAAGGTTATGCAAATTAGAGGGGACTTAAATATATGAGCCATACATTAAAACATTGATAAAGTATCAAGAGAAATTTTTTAGAGTTTTAGAAAGAAATAAAAAAATTGTATGGCTTATATTAGATATTAAAAATATTCATAATGGGGCTGCAACATATGTTCAATAACAAGGTGGTTTGCCTAATTGTTTTCATGTAAATATTTGATTAAATCAATACTTTTCTCTTAATCTATATATTTTTTCCTTATATTTAGAAGTCCTTATGGAACACATTTTAGGGGAGGTCTCTGGGTGCATATTATTTGATGACATACTCTTAATTGACAAGACTTGGGTTGGTGGTTAAAGCGAAACTTAAATTATTGGTGACTTTAAAATCTTAAGGGTTTCATCATATTTAGATTGAAAATGAAATATTTGGAGTTTAAGTATAGTCTTAATTGGAGTTTTAATTTTGTTTACTTAATTATTAAGGACCATGTGATCAAAAGAGAGAGAGGTTCAATTATCTTGGTTTTATTATATAAAATAATGGTGAAATAAAGGGGCTAGTGTGATTAATAGAATCCAAGCTGCTTGAATGAAATAAAGGATTACTTTCGGAGTATTATGTGATAAATAAATTCTACTCAAAATAAAAAAAAAATTTATAGAACAAATATTGATTGCTTATTATATGGAGGCAAAATGTTAGCCAATAAGGAAGAAATTTTATAGACAAAATAAATATTACAAAGATGTAGATAATAAGGTGAATAAATGGGTATTGCACATTAGATAGGATGAGGATACTAAGGTGAATAGTGGGTAATACTCCATAAGATAGGATGACAAATGAGCTCATTCATAGAAAGGTTGAGTGGCTTAGTGTATGAAATTAGAGAATGCTGATTTCAAATGGTTTGGACATATTAGTCATAGTTGCTCTACATCTCTGGTAAAAATAATGGGTGTATGATTTTGCCCATGTTAATGGGAAGGTGAAGACCAAAATAAACATAAGAAAAAATCGTTAGAAAGGTTCTTCTAAATTTGGAACTTAGGAAGGGATTTCTATTTAATCATGCCCAATAGAGACCAAAGATTCATGTAGCCAAGCCCACTTAGTGGGATCAAGGCTTGGTGTTATTGTTGCAATTGTTGATGGAATATATTTGTGAGTAGGAAAATGAGTTAGAATGAATAAAGTTGTGCACAACCATATTGTGATGACCCATGTTAGGTTGGTAACAACCAAACTAACATCGGATGCATCTTTCCGTAGGATCATATTGGCAGTTAGGTAAAATAGTAGTTAAACAAACATCCAAAGTCATTCAGATATAAGAAATATCATTTATTCAATTTAAAGTATATAATATCTAAAAATTTATTATATGAAATTCATTACACATCAAATTATTAATCCTGGAATGAGCAGTTATTTTCTCGTGCTATGCCCTTAGATTATATCAACCGTCTTCAACTGTAGCTGATATGGCATTATAAAAATAATGACTTAGTGCATATTCTAAATACAAAGGATATTAAAATTATACTTAAAGCAGAGCGGGAAGCAAAATGATAATAACTGCAGGAAATAGTGTGTTTCAAAAAATAAGAAGATAAATATGTCTCCTACAAAATAACTGTTCTTGCACATGCCAAGTTTTCAAATGGAAAAGCAATAATATAACGTAAAATTCATGTTTATGTTTATAACTTGATATTATGAAGCAATGTTAGTGGTTCTGTTGGGCAAGGCCAGAACCGTGAGGTTGGATTCATAAAAATGCAATTAAGCATGTCCTTCACCTGAGCCACCTTAAAGGCTCCAGATGGCACCTTCACCTGGGCCTCTCTCAAGGCTCCAGATGGTATCCTTCACCTGGGCCCACGTTAAAGGCTCCAGATGGCACCTTCACCTAGGCCTCTCTCAAGGCTCCAGATGGTATCCTTCACCTGGGCCCCAGTTAAAGGCTCCAGATGGAATAATATATGCAGTTAAGCATGACCTTCACCTGGGCCCCCTCAAAGGCTCCAGATGGTACCCTTATGACTCCTGATGGACTAGCCCCGTCCCTAACTTAATTTAACCTCCATATCGAAACCCTTTGCAACATTCACAATATACATAAACATCTTTTTATCTCTCTTACATGACTAGCAGTAAGAGTAAAACGTAACAATATGAATTGGTTCAAAGCGATGCTTAAGCAGCAAAAGATAGAAAATATAGAAAAGCATATAAGTAATATCCAATGTACCTTTTGTATTTGACTTAACTAGATGAATCACTCACAACTTGATGTGTCTGCAAAAATTATAATTGAGATTTTATTAATCTATGAAATTATCTGTTTACAAAATTTAGAACTAGTATTCGTGTTCCCTAGTTTACCTTTAGATGGTTACTTAGATCTAAATCTTATAAGAGTAGATTATACAATGAAAATGTTCATAATTCTAATTTATCATATTTTACTAAACCTTTCTTTTATCAATACCGAACCCATCTATTATGTTAGGGCAGAACAACATAAGCAATATTTCAAAACCTCTTGAGCTATTATTTATGATCTAATTTGGTATGAACTCAAGGCTTAAAGTATAAGTTTGGATATGAGGTTGACAATATTCATATTTGATTAAAATTATAACTGACTCCAAAATTTATCAAATAGCTGATTTGGACTGATTAGAGTTCTTCCTAATGTTGGCTTGTATGATCTAATCTTAGTACTGCAATATTAGTATTAATCATTTTAATACTTCATAAAGCAAAATAAAAACCTAGTCTTAGGTTAAGTGATTAAATATGACTAATTGTTGATAATCCTTAAGTTCAAATCATTATAATATTAAAACTATTATTTAATGATATAAAAATAAATTATTTAATCTATTTATGGCAATTATTTGTTAGTAATATTATTATTATTATTATTATGGTTTATTATATATGTATATATATACACATATATATATATATATTTATATATATATGTATGTTTATATATATATATATATGTATATATATACATATATATATATATATTACATATATATCCCTACACATTTTATTCCTCCCTAATCGACTCGAAAGAAGGGCCTTACCTTACGAACGAGCCGAATGCGTCGAGCGAGTCGAGCGAGCGGGCGGAGGGATCGGTACAAAGAAGAGGTCGAGCGGAAAGGGAGAAATCGGCGCAGAGACGGGAGGTTAGATCAAGTCGACGGCGCTGCGCTCCTGTCTGCGTCCTTCCGTCGACCACAGGTAAGGATCGACGCGTCGCTGCCTACTCGCCTACTGCGCACCTTTGTCGGCTCCGGTACGCACGTCGAGCGGAAAAGGAGAGGGGGAGGAGGTTAGCTCGAATGGTGAGAGTCCTCCGTCTCCTCCCGAATAAATAGGACGTGCGTATGTAACGCACATCCGATTTATTCGGCGCATTGCTGTAAGTTACGGTGATATTCTTTAATTTTCTTCCTAAAACAACGGGTATACCCTTAATTACCATAAGCAATCCTTCCTAAAATAACGATGATTTATTTGTTTTTCAGTTTCAGCTGATTTTATTTTTGTTGAATATGATCTTAAATGAGGAGTTACGTTTTACCAATTCAAATATGTGTTAATGAAGGTTTAAATCTCAATTTCAGTTTGAAACGAACTTTAAAACCTTCTAAATTAAGAATTGAACTGAAAATTTGAATTTTAGCGGGGTTTTAACGAAAAACTGAAATTTGCGGAAGAATTCAACGAATCGGGAATTCAATGTTTGCCTTATTGATGACCTAGGTTCATTACACATTCTCTTATAGAACTTTTACATCTTTTGGATATTGAAGATGTTCTTCATACATGAATTTTAATATAGGTATGGATACTTATTAACAGCAATCCTATCAACTTGCAGCAGACCCCACTTGGTAGGACTGCTGCTTGTTGTTAGCATAAAAAACTTTTGCACTTGAATAAAAAACAATCAATACCCATAGTGCATTATATAGATATAATTATCCAATAACTTGCCAAAATATTTTCTGAGGCATCACTTGTGATCATATGAATGATTATGAGGCTCTACCTCCTCAATTTATTTGCTATTCATTTCAAGCAAATCATAGAATCCTTAGGAAAAAGTACTTGCATCATTTGATTCTATAAATGATATTTTTTGCCTTTTTGTTTCGGCCCAAATTATCGTATTGTCCCCATTGTAGCTGCTAAACTATTATTCTTAGCGTCATTTCTTTGGGAGGGCATCAGATCCAGCGAGAGTACCAGGTAGTCGATCGGAGCTATCTCTTGTGTGAGCTCCGCAATTTGGGATGTGAGATCTGGGGCTGTGCTTAGTAGCGCTGTGAGGCATGTCGAACGCCTAGCTTTACAACTTGGAGGCCCCTTGTTGATCTGGAGTACCAAGTGTTGCTGATCAAAATTGCCCTCTGCAATACGTAATGTGCATCGTGAGTCCGCTGTGCGAGCTCTTTGATTTGGGGTACAAGGTCTGGGAGTTGCTTGGAGGCCAAAGTATAATCTCCCTCCCCTCCCAAATAGTGTTTAGCAGCTTTTAGGGTTTCTCGCAGCTAACTTTTTGGCCCGATGCCAACTTAGCCGTAGTTGTCCCAAGAAGCAGAAAAAATGCTGGCTTCTAAATGACCACAGAACTGTCCATTTTTCAGCTCAGCAGCTATTTAGCATGTGCTAAACAAGCATAAGTCAGCCCAACCTGTGAGCTTAATTTTGTTATCAAGAGTCATAATCTTTAAAATAATATCCTAAATGAATTTTTCAAATTCTTGATCTCAGGAAACCCGATTCATCAAGCTTTTTAGTTATTGATATAGTTATAAGCTGAAAAAGATGCAACTTGGCGGGTGATAATAATCAATTGCTTCACTTCTAAACATGAAAGAAGGGAGTTTTACTTGCGACAGTGGAAAGATGGTGAATTGATGCGTTTAGAATGAATTCTTTGATCTATCCTTGAGTAGCCTCAGAAGTATGCTATTGTTTTCAAAGAATGCTCTCATATTCTTAGCCACAAACTGGTTTGGAATGACTGCGTGGGGACAGGCCAGATCCTGTGAAGATATTTTTCCATCTGAAATTCATAACTGCTTCATATACTGCCTTTTCTTTAGCCCTCAAGCTTTGATTTAGCTATCGGGTCAGCAATTTGTCTTTTTTATTTTAGAAAGAAGTTGAGCCTCATTAAAAATCAATCGTACAACTGGCGGAAAAAAAGTTCCCTTCACTTTTGCCGCAAGCGTTTTTGTTTGTATCCTGTTATCACACAGTTTAAGCATGTAAAATATTTCAACAACAACCCACCCAGACAAACCCACACAATCTCTGCCGTCCAATGTGTCAGTCTAGTCACCATGGATCAATACGCAGCAGCCATATATTATTTTTTTTCTAATAAAACTTGTTGTATTTTATAAATTCATAATTGAAGGCATACAACATGTAAATAGTTGATGACCTCAAAACATGAAACAAAAGAAAAAAGAAACAAATCAACAAACCGAAAAGAAAAAAAAACGATCACCAAACTTTTTTCTTATTCTTTTTCTTATTAATAGCAAGGAAATCACACATTGATCACTATGCAAACCCAAACGTTGCACTCACATAATGACAAAAGGAATGGAACAGTTTTCTGATTTTCTGAAGCACCGATGCTTGATTCGCATCATCTGGGACTATTGGATTTCTCTTCTTTTTTTCTTTTTTTTAAGAATCCCTTTTTTTCTGCATGATAAATTAATTTTTCATTTCCTCCCAAAATCATGAAATCTCTCAGGAAGGGGCAGCATTTAATTTTGATGGTGAAATAACGGGGCGCAGAACTCAACCACGGTTATTAATGCGGCATGTGGATGATGCTGGGGTTTGTTCTCGACTGCTGCATTTGTTAGTGCTGTACTACACTCGCTGTATTATTTTTGTTTTTCCTATTTATACCTTATAATAATGTATTTTTTCTTAATCAGAACGCATGTCATTTGATTTTTCGCAGTATGCTTTTTAATGTTACATTTGTTCAGCTTTCCCCAACAAACCATAAATTGCAGATTTTATTTTGGACCAATAATTACTCGCATAACCCACAATATTTGTGTGTCCACATTTCTTGCAAAACTGCACTTTTGAATGAATAGCAAATGGATCGTCAGGGCATAATTCTGGTGTAATATAATATATAGATACTTAGGGGTAACACTTTTGAATTATTTAAGACAAGCTTAAGATATGCAATCAAGTGTTTTGTGCTGTGTATAAAGGTTTAGTTATTTAGAAATGTCAACAAAGATAATGGATGACTATGATTTTCATTTAAAATATGCAATCTTAGAGAAATGCCAAAGATAATGGATGGCTATGATTAAGTTATTTGGGGGATTATTGCTTTTAGAATAAGAGTATTGCTATAAGTATATATACACTAAATATATAGATGATTTTATTTTAGCAGATTCAGAATGAAATATATAAAGTAGTTGCAATAATAATAATATGCTCTTAAATTTGGGGAATTAAAGAGGGTTGTTGGTTCATTTTTCTTAAGATTAATTTGAGTAGTGATTAGTCAAATTAAGTTAAAAATTTGTTTCTTTAGAAGATAAGATAGATAGATAAGTTGGATAAATTTAATTAAGCTGTTGGTCAGCTCAAAAAGAATATTTATTCAGAAAATACGGCATCTAATCAATATTGCCAGTGTGTAGCTTGCTTTTTTATTTGCCAAAAAAAATGAATGCGTACTTGCTTGACTTTTCAGTGAAATATATATATAATATATATATTTTTTGATCTTGTATAATTAAATATGATTATTTATATTTATTAATAAATAATGAGAGGCATGCTTCGTTGTTGTTTACCTAAATAAAGTGTCTGCGGACGTGGCCGGCATCGTGCTCGCTTTTAATTCGTTGACTAGGATTTGGTCCATCATGACGTTTAATTGTGTCTGCCTATAAATCCGAGGAAGACCCTTCCAAATGTAACAAATAGTATTTTAATGCTATCCCTATTATTTTGGGGCTTTAATATAATCAAATGTAAGCATATATATATATATATATATATATATATATTTTTTTTTTTTTATATATATATTTTTATTAGTTTTGTATATTTTTTGGTATATATTTTTATGTAAGCATATATTATTTTTTTTGTAAATTAAAATGTTATTTCGCCTCTAAATTATGATTATGATTTATATTTGATTTAATATTGATTTTTTGTGAAATCTTTATATTTTTTTAATTTTTGAGAGTTATTTGAAATTTTTTAAAAGTTATGCATCAAAACTCTTGTTAAAGTATTTTTTAAAGCAAAATCTTAGTTTCTCAAAAATTAAAATTTATATTTAAAATATATATTTTTTGTGAGGATTTTTTTTTTCAACTTGCAAGCTAATTGATTTTTCTATATGCAAAATATTTTCAACAATAATAACAACAACAACAACAACAACAACAGGCTTAGATCCCATTGAGTAGGATTGGCTACATGAAACTTTTGTTTATATTGTGCAAGATCAAATAGAAAACCCCTTTCTACATTCCAAATTGAGAAGAACATTTATAATGATGTTTTCTCATGTCTTGTTGGTCTTCCTTTTCCTCTTGGCAGTGGGCAAAATTCATACACCCAATAGTTTTACCAGGATGTCGAGCAACTATGACTATTATGCCCAAACCATTTGAAGCCATCTGTTCTCTAATTTTATAAATTGTTGCAGCTACTCCGACCTTACTGTGAATAAGCTCATTTGTCATCCACTTACCTTAATATCCTCATCCTATTTTATGGGTAGTTAAGTGTTCTTGGGTGAGAGCGGTACTAGGATGTATGACCTCATGCGTAGTTTTCGCATTGAGCTTCTTTAATTTTTAATATTTCTAACTTTACTAAGTTAATTCAATTGCTTTAGGCAACAAATACTTTAGGCGATTTACGGTTCCTTCTTGCGTAGGTCGCCGATGGCAGTGACCAATGTCGTTGGCCTTCTTAGCTTAGCTCTGTCCCAGCATTCTTTTTTGGGCTCTTCCTTCCAACTTGGAATTTCGTGGAAACCCTTATTCTCCTACTCTTCACCTCGAGAATCTCTCAATTCATAGTTATCCTCCCATCTCTAGGCTATATCTTTTTTAGAAGAAGAGCTAAATGAGGTTCCACTCTCTGGAATATCTGCATTGTTGGCTATTTTATTGATAAGCACATCAACTACAAAGCTCTAATGGAAATAATGAACAAACTTTGAGATTCAAAAGGTGACTATTTTTCTATTTATCCCTCTGAAAAATTGTTACATATTGCAACTTGCTTATGAGGAAGATTCAAATTTTATACTCAACGGAGGTCCATGGTTTTTCTTTAACTGCCCATTTCTAGTTAAAAATTGGACTCATGATTCTCTTCCATCGGCTTCAGCTTTTGCCTCAATGCTTGCGTGGGTTCGACAAACTATTCTTTTAAAAATAGCTAGTGTAATTGATGATCTTATCCTTATTGATGACCTAACCTTCTGTCGATCTCTCCTTTCATTCACAAAATGTTTTCTATGATTGGATGCCGAAAGTATGTCCAAATTGTAAATCATTTGTTCATCTAGGGTGCAAATGCGAAATTTGACTAATGGAAAAAGTTGCTCGAGAAATCAATGGTAACTTGGTCCAAAACACTTGTCAAACCCCTCTCAACCAGGAAGATCACCTAATAAAAATATTGTGAATACCTCATCAATGGCTGATTTTCTTTCTCCAATTTTAGAAACTTCTCATCTCTCCTCTTCACACTAAAGAAACCTCTACTTCTGTGGTAACTCCATGTGGTGCCCCAACCCAACCATCGTCGAGTTAATACTCGGATTAATTCGATTATGATTAAATGGTCACCATGATAACTCATATTTTTTGCCAAATTTGATCTTTCACAAATTTGCTAATGAATCCAAGACTAATCATCCAAGTATACATGCAATTTGAGATACTAAGTGTATAAGTATACATAAATAAGCATAGTGCGGAAGCAATAAATGAGACAACCACCCATTACATACATGCAATAATAAGGAAAAGTATATCCATCTTAGAACATGAAGTGCAAAAGAAAAAAAATGCATCTAAAATTATTATAAACAAGAATGATTAAAGTGTGAAATAAAAATAAATCTCTCTCACTAAATAAGGAAAAAGGAATCTAAAGCATCTAACCAACAACATTAGTATTTTCCTCATGATCATGCTCCTCGTTTGCAGCTGGTTCCTCAAAAAGTTTCAAATTTGGCATGTCAGTTTCACGTGCTAAGGCCCCAGCAAAAAAAAAAAATTATTGTGTTAGATAAATTATCTAAGTACATTTTAAATTAATTTAATATTTTCTACTAATTATGATATCGCATTTAATTTTAAACACATACAATATGTGCAACAAAGCTAAATGCAAAGAAAAAGTGATAAAGTTACAAAACATTAATTTATAGCTTAAGCAAAATGAGGTAAGTAAGGACACATACTTTGGATCCTGTAGCTGCAAACAAGGTTAGCTATAAATAAACCTATATAATATACTAAATGACAAAAGTAATCTAACATGAATATGACCAAAAACATATATGTTGATTTGATTATACTATAAATGAGTACCAATATATAGTAATAACATGTTAATAACAGAAATCAAGATTGAAATATATTATTTTAAGTAAGTACTGCAAGGAATTGCATAAGGTAAAGCGATAGTAAAAGAGTGCAAATACTGAAGGTAAGGATTATAGCTACTCATAACTAGAGTTGAATTGTATTAAACTAAACTAAACTAAAAAGATAGAAATACATATGCAATATTTATTTTATTTATTTTACTTTACTTTTGTGGCACATACAGAAGTAGCTGAGGAGTTAAACATATCTGCAAGACTAAGTGTTGGTCCTCAAATTAGATACAACTCTTATCAATGATTACGTACCAGTAATCTTTATTTCTCATTACAGTCTGCCCATTGGCAATAATATGTATACACAATCACCCGTCCTGATGGTGGATGTTTTCTTAATTTTATTAAGCTTTGATTTCATGCACAAGTTCATCTCATATAACATGTCTAAAGTAATTGGCTCAAATGCAAAAGCTGCAAACCAAGAATTAAGCAAAACATCTAATACAAAATAGATGTGATATCCATTATTATCTAGTTTGGAAAGGTACAAGTTCAGTGTAACGCCCTAATGCTAAGTTAATATACACTAACTCAACAATAGGGGTTACTGACAGACCTAAAATACGTATGTCTGCGTTCACACGCAAATGCACGTGGTCCTAAGTAACATGGGATTGTATGATTTCGAGATTTATCGTCCTCAAGAAATGATGTTTTGATTTGTTATTAGAGTATACTTAATTTCAATAATGCTTAAGAGATCAATTTTATTGGCTTTTGTTTCCTAAATTATGATTCCTAAATTATTTGGTTTTAAAAAAATTTTGAAAAATTGGGAAGAGTTGAGTTAAACATGCAAAGTATCATGGGTTCATGCAAATACTCTTCTTCTCACCTTCATGTTAAGTCAATTGGATTAGTTTTTATTTCATAATCAAAAGATTTAGTGTAATAATCCTAGTGTTATTACTCATTATTGGTAGACCAATTAGCTTTATTTCACTTATAGTACACTTATAATAGTATTGAAAGTATACACCTGAAGTTTGGTGTGATTTGGAGATCATTTGTGATCGATGAATATTTTTAATTATTTTAATCAATTTGAAAATAACTAAATTATTTTGACCTTAGAATCGAAATCAAAGTTTGCCATTGAACTCCTCACTCCCAAATTAGCTAGGGGTAGAATTTTGGGAATGCTTGAAAGTCACCAAAAATTTTCCAAATATTTTAATATATTTAATTACTCAAAAATTAAGATAATTAAATTGATATTTGATTTAACATTCGACTTCATTTTTGAGTTCCTCATCCGTCATTTAACTAAGGGTGAATTTTTGAGATTTTTCGGAGGTCATTTGATTTTTAATTTTGATTAAATAAAAGTTGTAAATTATTAATTAAAAATTAATTTAAATTAATATTAATTAAACTGATCCAATAATCACCTGCGAACCGCAAGATTCGACTGTGAGGAGCCGAACACGGGACAGCCGTGTAGAGTGATCCTGGCCGTTGCATGCCGTTCAAAGATCGATTCAACAACGCGCCTTTGATCCTCTGATTGGACCATCGGATCGAGATCCTGATTCGACGGTCAGGATCGAGTCCCTATGCGTTTGCTTCTGAGCAGCGGTCATGTTCCTGCTATGAAGCAGGCCGTGCTACAGCCAGCTTCCCAACTCCTTTGCGGTCTATTTAGCTCCTAAGCATCCCCTCAACCTCTCCTGATCCTTCTGTACTCCCTAGTGTTGCATATCGAGCTCGGAAGCACTGATATAACTATCGGGAGCTGCGACCTAACCCTATTCTAAAAACTGACGAAGGTGAAAGGTACCTTCCATTAATCCCTAATCATCTCTGTTAATACATCAATTGTATGTCCATATCTTGCTTTCAATGCTTATTGAACAATTAGCTTAGGTGAATCGAGCTTAGTAGAGATCGATTCATTCTCCTTTGCAATCGGTTAAACCCTAACCTTAGCCCGACGGATCACACCTAGGCCTTTGCAATTGGTTAAACCCTAACCTTCACTTTACGCCGGCTGTAGTCGTCGGAGAGTGAAGCTATTGGGCCCGGCACATCGGGCGTGAAATGGGCTTCATGCCGACGTGTGGGCCGGGCCGCAAGGAGCCCGAGTTTGCCCGAAAAGTCAAACCCTCGCTCAACCCCGTTGCCTCTATCGAGGAAGAAGTCCTCGACTCTAGGTTGGGCTGGGTATGACCCGGCCCGTTCCTTTCTTTGCTGCTGCGACTTGCGTGTGCAGCTGCGGGCTATGCGCATGGGTAGCGGCCCGTTAAGCACCCGCATGAGGCCCATTAAGATGGCACGCATTTGGCCCTTCAGTTTCACACAGTGAACCCTAATGCAAATTAAATTAATTAATTTAGTAATTAATGCAAATTTTATTATTTAAATAACTTTAATTTTACTTGTCCAAATATGCAAATTTATATATCATTTTATTCAGAAAAATGAGATGAACATATGGTGAAATTAAATTTATGATTTAATGCATAATTTTTTTAATCACTTTTTTATTGCAATTAGGAGTTCATAAAATCCTAATTTTCCAACGTTGTCCAAATTCGACATACTTAGCGCCATTTTTCTCCTTGTAATATGAGGATTTTATATTTACTAAAATTGTTTTGATTGGACATCAATTGAATAATTTAAGTATTTGGTTCCTCAAACCTTCATAAAATATGATTTTCTTGACTATATTGCTTGCATAAATTAGGCCCAATGCCTTGGAACAATAAACTCAATTTATTATTTGAACTTTTATGTCACTTTAAAATATGATATTAAGTCTTGATTAGTGTAGTTAGATGCCTTGAGTAGCTTAGTAAATTTATGATTTAAGCCTCAATAATAGGAGTTATAGTGTAGGTTGGAAATCCCTAATTTTGTCTAATTGCTGTTCTAAGTGTTGCAAACCTTTACATTAAGTGTAGTTAGCTAAGATCTTGTCTTACTAGTAGGATGTGATCCTATGTTGTGCCCCGCCCCATAATCCGCAAGATTAGACTTAAGAAAAAGTGTGCAACTCTTGTAAATCACTCACTTATCATTAGAGTAGATATAAATCACAATCCACTAATAAGGGAGAGGTATGCTTACAATACATTCATGGGGATTAATCACTAAATAAACATAACTCAGAGTGCAGAAGCAAAGTAAAGTAAATAGTACATCCAATTTATAATAATAAGTAAGGAGATTGCAACATACAGCTCAAAACAAACAGCATAGTAAGGAAAAATACAGTTAAAGGTACCTGGATTATTACAATATTTTAAATAAGTTTAAGATAAAAGAAGTAAATAAAATCTCTCATCCTCACAATAAAGCAGTAAAAAGGACTAAGCGGCTTTTGCTTCACCCGACTACTCCTCCTTAAGAAAAGGCTCATCTTCTTCTGGCTCGAGCTACTCAAAGCAATCCAATTCTGACATTGTCGATTTCACAATGTCAGGGCCCTAGCCAACAAAAGAAAAATCTTAGTAGACAATTTTCTAAGTATATTTTAAGCTGATATACTATTTCATGAATTCCTTAATGTCATAATTTACTTAAACTAAATAAGTAAACTAGCATGGGAGCAACAAGCATACAAACAGAGGTGGTAAGTTATAAATAATAGCATTTATAATTAAGAAATAATTAAGCAAAAGACATGCCTTAATAAAATAAGCTAAGACAAAGCTAGGCATACATATATAAATACAGTAAGAAAAATACTGAAAGAAAGACTAATCATAAATATACTGATGATTATATGATATATGGTGATTAAAAATAAATAATCTGACTATGATATGTATAGTAAGAAGTAACAGATACTAACATCCTATAAGTAAGTAAGCAGGTAAAGTAAAATAAGACTAACTGAAGTAATATGCATAAGTAAAATGGTAAACAAAAAACATGTATGTACAAATTGCCATATCAGAAATTGGCCAATTGAGCCTAGCATATTCCCAAAGCCTTATAGGATTGGGTAGAACAGAAATTCCCAAAACTTTTTAGGGCTAGGGCAGAACAGAACAGTACATTACAGTACTTAGAAGGCAGAAAATATTAATGCAGTTCATTTTAGTTATTTTACTTTTGCTCCTGTGAACACATTTAGAGGCAGTTGAGGAGTCAAGCATGTCTGCAAAATTTTTGGGTTCCAACCTTAACACAATACTCCTCAATCAATAATGCTAAGTTATCCCTTATTTCTCCTTACTATTATCTATTAGGGTAAATATGCACCAAAGTCAACCTGAATACTAAACATAATGCAAATGTTATCCTAATTATTCTAAGTTTTTATTTCATACACAATATTGGCTTATATGTCATGTTCAAGGTTTAAGGCACAAAATATAAGAAATGCATGAGCACAAGTAATCAATAGTGAGCAAGGGACTCAATTAGACAAGGTGAACAATTCTAACTATTCCAAGTTACACAAGTTCAGGATCTTTAATTCCTACTATCGAGTGTAACTTAGAAGCACAATCTTATAAGTTAAAAGTAATTGAACTGATCAGGTTCTAATTTAATTCAATCAGAATTGACTATAAGTTAAATAATAAATCATCGCATCATAATTGATGAATTTAGACATTCTAAGCTAAGATCTGATCAATATCTACTAAACTAAGGATTATGAATTAAACACTGCGAATTAAAGTTAATCAATCTGAAGGTAAGACTTAAGATCTAGGGTTTTAATTCTAATAGAGAATTAATGATTAAGAAAAATCCTATTAAGAAAAATCAAGCTTAATAAAATGAATTTTCTATTCTTAATCTAGAGTTGAGAGATAAAATAATCAGAACTAAATTATAAAATCTAGAAACTAATAAAATAAGGGTTCCATTCATTGAGTAACCCACTTTATCCAATGAATGAAGTCTAACTTAGGATCTACTCTTAGTCTTAAGGAAAGGTCCTAAAGTGAAGTGAAGATTCCTAGCAAGCTCTTAATGAAAGGCCTTAGAGAGATTTTAGGAGTTAATGAAATTTAATTCAATTTAACTTCATTTTCTATTTTTGTTTCATTAAAAGAGTTTTTGATAGATTTTAGCTAAGTAAGGTATATTCCATAAAGTCCAAGAACACTAAATTTTAAGGTCTATTGGATTAGTTATGGCCAATTCAATTCTAGGGGTATTTATGTAATTCTAAGGTTAAGGGGGTTAAAAACCTAACTTTTCTATTTGAGATCCAAATTCAGCAAACTCAATGATTATAGCTTCCCTATGTCACATTGAGTACTTTAATTGAGAGTAGACCCAAATTGGAGCTCAATTGGTCTAGTTATGATATAACTAGGGTTAAGCATATTTTGGTCAACTTAGGGTTTTTAGGAGTCAAAACCCAAATTTTATTTTAGTTTTTTGTTGTATAGGTTTTCTGATCTAGATAGCACTTTGAATAGCCTAATTTAGAGTCCAATTGGCTAAGTTATGATCAATTGAATTTCTATAATTTAAGGGTGTAATTAAGAAAGGTCATAAAAGTCATTACCAAATTCTACACCAAACAACAAAATGGATGCTACCATAATGATCTAGATATTCTCCTAATTAAAATAAAACCCATATTGAGTAGGTTTGGGTCACTAGATATAAAGTTATAGCTCAGGGAAGTTATGTGAAGATCCTAAAATATCACTATGCTAAATAGGCATCATATAGGAAAATTAATACCAACATAATATTCTTCTCATTTTTCTGAGTAAAATGAGATATATATTTGCTATATTTGGACTTATGGATTAAAAATTATGAGTATTTAAAGTTTCTTGAATTTAATTAATTCAATTATTCGATTTGAATTAATTAGAGCTTACTGATTTAAATTAAAATATCATAATATTTTAATTCATTTATTTTATACGGCGGCGGGCCCCACTGACTTGACAGTCAGAGATGACAGCCAATCAACGCCTGACAGCTGGCAAGGCGGGCCCCAGTTGTCATTGGCTGAGGGACAACGGTGGGCCCACACGGACGCGTGGCAGTCCAACAGTGGATGCGGAGCCAAAGCAGGCTCGCACGGTCAGCTAACAGTGAAAGGTAGGCCCCACATATTCGATTACTGTGCCAACCCGCTGCGAATGGGTCGGGCCCGGGTCGAATCGTCCCGACCCGATGGTTTATCTCCTCCCTTATCGAACCCGACGGCTGGGACCTAGGGTTCATATTTTTGCAACCCAACCGAAGACGACAGGGGTCGACCCACATGGCTATGGGTAGGCTCAGACAAGGCCTACTCGAGGAGGGCTGAATCGACCGTTGGGGTGGCCTGGCTCATCGAATAGGTCGAACCCTAGCCACAAGGGTTCGACGGAGATTAGGGTAATGGTAACTACAGTAGCTCAAGCTCTAAATTCCTTCGATCAGGTTTAATCTAACCCAATCGAAGCCAATGGATCATTAATCGAAGGAATGTAATTAGTATACGAACAAAGATCAAATAAATTGAATATAAAGGGAGGGAGATCAGGTACCTGGAGTTCGAACCATTCCGATTTTAAGGTTTGCAGCAGGATGATGCCCGAGCTCCACTTTTGCGATAGTTCTGAGTCCTAAGCACGGGAATGACCCTTAATGACTCATATATGGTGCTAGCATGGTCAAGAGGTCTCTGGTTGGGCGAGCGGGGTGGCGGAAGAGTCGCGTGTTGCAGGCGACACCCGCGAGGGAGACGAGGGGATCCGGGCCGTTCGATCGGACGACACGTGCGGATTCGGGTTGGCGGATCCGGGACCCGACCTGATAGCATGGCGCGGTGGGGATCCAACCTGTTAAGCCATTTAAGGCTGGTCCCACCCGATTTAAATATATAATAAATTAAATATTTAATTTTTGATTTTATTAATTACTTTTAAATATTTAATTGACTTCCAAAAATTTCCAAATATTCATCCCTAGCTAATTGAGGGGTGAGGAACATAACGACTGAAGTCAGATTTTTGTTTTGACGAGTATTTTATTTTCCTAATTTTCGGGGTATTTAAATATTATTAAAATATTCGATGGATTTCCAACAACTTCCGATTGCCACCAAAACACCACTCCTAGCTAATTTGGGGGAAATGAGCGCAATGACAAAGTCCAATTTTTGATTTGAGATTAAAATAATTAGGTCAATTTCTAGGGTTTTTAGATTTCCCAAAATCAGGGTTTGATCTATTTGATCATTGATTTGGACTAGATCTTAGTGGTGAACTCTTAATGACTTAATTAGTGTACTAAAATCAAAATTAGGACTTATATTAGTCTTAATTATCTTGGGTAACAACTTGGGTTGTTACATCCTATTAGGCTTAATTGTTAGCACTTGGATTTAGACTTGTTAAATTTTCCCTTTTAACTTCAAACTTCACCTTATTCCCTCTAGTCTCTAGCTTAGTACTAATTAGTCCATTTAGAGTGATCTAGCCTCATAGATAACCTTAGTATCCTTATTATAATGAGCAAACCTAGATCTAATAGATTGCAACCTTTCCTTTAACCTTGTAGAACCTTGCAAATGAGTTTTTAGCCAACTTAATTAGCTTTTGAGCTAGAATCCCTTATATCTAGTTTCCATAACAAGATTCTAGGTAGTGAACCTACAATTTACACCTCATAATTGTAGTGAACCTACAACCTATACCACCTTATTGTAATACCTTAAACCTTAAGTCAAGTAACCATTGAAGATCATGTGGCTTAGGAATAACATAGGATTAGTGTAATGTTGCATGTGTATACATATAAATTATTTTGCCATTTAATTAAATTTTAATCAAACTACTATTTTTCAAAACTCAATCACTTATAGTATTATCTTTCAATTGACTTAGAAATTGATGTGTCTAAGTTAATTGGGAGCTCAATCAGCTCCAATTATTAAGTTAGATAACTATACTTATACAATAATGAATATCACATTATTTATAATTAACTTGAATTCCTTGAGTGCTACTTTGATTTGAGACTACAACCTTGAACATTAATAAATACATTGTGCATATAATAAAATATTTAAACAATAATGATAAGGGTTGCATATGGTGGACTATATGCCAGGGCAGGCTACGGAGTAATAATGAGACCTCACATATCTTAAAGAGTGAATGTGAGTGTTATGGGAGACCCTACTTTTTTACTTGTTAGGTAGATGTGCTTAACTCTCCATTTTGTTTCATAATATATGCCCACAAAATAGTACTTTACATAACTTAAACAAATTAACATTTTTATTTTCATATTCTTATTGATTGTGAGTTACTTTTCATTGTCTTTTGGCATGGATTGGTTAATCATTAAGGGAATATTCGCTGAATATTCCCTTACCATTATGAATATTGACAGAAAATGTCGACAACAATTAACCGAGAAGGGATATTCCAAAATTTGTATAATTTCAATCTAAATAAAAGTATAAATTGTATTTTGTGCATTTTTTAACTGACACAAGTCCAAAATTATGAAATTTGTAATACTAGCTTATTTTGATGCAAGAAACTTGAATATACACTTAGATTTTAATTTTAAGATTAAATTATTTTAGCTAATTTTTAGAGTATTTAAATTAATTAAAATAATCAAGAAAATCATTCTTTTTAGGGTATTTCCACTCCAATTTTCTTAGGTTAAGTCTTAATGATATTTAAACTATAATTTAGACAAGATTAGTATTTAGATAAAATCAGATTAGGCAAGATAACAACCTAAAGTTGTTACACTGCATACCTAAACATGCTCCCGAGAACATACTCTTGAACCTACTCATCCAAGTGAGCTTCTATACATCTCTCTTCCCTCAACTTTAAATTAGCTCCTCTGATACCTTTGATGAATCTCTACCTCCTCTTCCATTTCAATATGGGCCCCACTCTCTTAGAGATCTGTTAGATAAGGATTTAATTTTGAAACCAAAAGAGTTAGCAAATTATAAAATAGTTTATTGTTAGTGGTTTGCCTAAGGTATCCACCGTAGGATAACTCAAGACATCAGTCGAGGTAACATACTCTAATCAACCTTAGGCTATTACTCAAGCTATCTCAAAGAAGATTAGGTGATTATCTTAAGAACCAATCGTAACACCCTTAGATGTTCACTAGCACATCTCGGATGTTGACTACGAAAATCTATATCTTTGCCGAGTTAGTTTTATTTTCTCTTCACTAACTCGCCAAAGGATATGAGAAAGTCACTAAGTATGATTCTTAGTACAATACTAAGTATAAATGAGATATAAAAGTGTAAGAAAGCTAAAGAGATATAATCCATATCATTCATATGTGTAGAAATTAAAGTACAATATTTTATCTCAGAAAAGAAAAGAAAATATATCCAGAACAATTAATTATTACAAATCAGATTATAATTTCTCAAATAACTCTCGTCTAACCAAAATAAGAAAAATGCAGAATAAGACTAATCAACTACTTAGCAACAACAGGTTCCTCCTCCTCTTGCGGCTCTTGAGCCTCCACAAATGCCGGCTCCTCAAGGTACTCCACCTGACATGTTGGTTTTACATGTCAGGGCCCCAGCCAAAAAAAGAGAAATATTATATTTGACAATTGTCTATATTTTAGGCTATTGAATTATATTTCATTGCTTTCTAAGGATATTTGTGTTGTTAAAGTTGAAATTAAAACCATACAAAACTACATATAAATATATAAAAATGAAAATTGTACAAAGTGCAAGTAAACTATAACATTAAATCAAAACTGCTAAAAGTATGATTGTAACTAAAACAAATTGCTGACATGCTATAAAATATTGATTTGTACTAAAACATAACATTGACATAACATGCCATACTGCAATGCATTGAAATGCATGTCACATGTAAGCATATCTTGTGTGCTAAAATCACACTATTAATAGATCTTTGGGTGTGCACTAAATTGCATTGTTAATGCTGATGTTATGCTATGCATACATGCTATGATAGAAATGATGCGACAAAAAAAAATTAAAAAACAATAGAATGATATCCCTTTATTTTTTAATTACCTAATCTTATTTGCCTAATCCATTCCTAATATTAAAATCAAATCTAGCCTTAACCTAGGAAATTGCTTTTCTATTTGACTATTATCTTAATATTGTCTTACATGCTATTCTAATTCCAATATCATCATAAGTTAGGATTTACATGCACATATACTTAGCAAATCATAGGCGGACACATAAATTGTTTAACTGCACTTATCGATATGTACAAAAATAAAGGGTCAAACCCTTTTTTTAGTGTATTTCCCTCAAATTAAGTTGTCCAAATCCTAACTTATAAAGCACTAGAAAATTAGTTATAAGTTACTAGAAACTTATATAACTACAATTATATATATATTAATTACAATATTATTGGGTTTGACACATTTACTAAGGTAAAAAAATTACTTATAAAACTAGATGACTGAACTTATCAATTGCAATGATTTGAGATTTATCATGTGATGGGGAGTTCATAGACACTTAATTTATCTTCTTCAAACTCTGATATGCTTTATGAGGCCCTATTGAATAAAATTAGTGTTTGATATTTTTATTCATCTAAATACTCCACTTTTATGTAATTTGAATTTTTTATAAATACTGTTTGACTAAAATGGAGTCAACATGCTTTACGAAGCAAAATTAAGCATAACTAAGGTTAAGATGTAACTTATAAATTTTATAAGTTAGAACAATTCAATTTTACATCCATTAGATTGTTCATGTCACTAGGAGTCCATAGATATCTTATTTGTCCAAATTTAAATCCAACATGCTAAACCAGGTGGAATATAATAGGACAAAAGTGTAACTTTCAAATATACTAGTCAAAAATTAAATTTAATCTTACCAAAATATACCTCTTATTTTTATGAGTATTTTGATATATAATTTGACTATATTTAGATTTGCATTTTTCAAGATATTTAAATAATTAAATTTGAATTTTTTTGAAATAATTTTATTGTTTAATTGAAATTGGAATATTCCAAGGAATATCCCTTCTCAGTTAATTGTCGTCGACATTTTTTGTCAAGATTCATAATGGTAACTACGGTTAACGGTTCAGTCGAGCTGGTCTGTTACAATAATCGGCTATTGTTCATCATCTCCGCTGATTCGCCATGATTGTTCACCTTCCGCGGTGATTTTCGGTGCCGTCCAGCCACTTCCGGTGACGTGCAACCCACCGGTGTGCTCCTCATTCCATGATGCATCAATTGACACCAAATGCCCCTTAATTGGACGTCAGCGACTGGAACCCTAATTTTTACCGCGTTACGGTTCACCGAGATCATTTCGAGAAAAAAAAAGGTTTGTTTAGCTCTGTATTTCGATTCGAAAATACAATTAAGCCTATGAAATGGAATCTCAAAATGGAAATTGGAGGAAATGAAATCAGATTGATCCTAATTTGACCGCTCAAAGTACCGTGGCACGTTAACTTCAAAATTTGATTTCTCAGCTGTCCGACCTCCGTTTACTACAATTCGACTATCGTTGGACTCCTCTTGCTAAGATGCATCGATGGGTACCAAAAGCCCCTTCATTGGCTACCGAAATCGGGACCTAAAATTTTTCTAGCGATCTACTTTTGGCAATGTTCATACGGCATTTGATTGACTACAAAATTGACTTGTTTTTGGACATATTGACATTTCAAAAATGTAGGTATACATATAAAATAGCATTTCAAAATACAAATTGTAAGAAAAATGAGGGAGTGAAGCGGTACCATTCATCGAAGTTAGATGCATCTGATATGTTCATTAGGGAAATTAGGGGTATTCTCAGGCTCCTCGTTTGCTTGGGACTGCCCTAATGGATTGAAGATATAACAAGGATCATTCCCTCATCAAAACCTCCTCATTTGGGAGCATGAGAGGTGACATGGCGCATCAGGGATGATACACAGTCATCGACAGATCTCATTCATCGGATCTGATTTATCCCAAGGTCAGGGATGGCTGGGCCGTCTGATGCTATAAATATTTGGTCGGACAATCTGGGTTTCAGCAAACCGGTGTCCGATGTTTGAACTTGGTCACGGGATTTCCGTCATCTGATTTATTTAATTTTTGGAAATTAAATAATTTAATTTATTTAATCTAATTTAATTAATTTGATTTAATTTAAAATTTCAAATGTATTTTCTGAATATTTCAACAATTTTTAGTCAAAAAATTATGAAAATTGTAAATCTAGCATTTTTTTATATGATGAATTCAAATTTGCTCTTAAATTTAGGATTTAAGGTTAATTTAATTTCAGAGTATTTAAAATTATTAAAATAATCAATAATTTATCCCTTAGTCATTTTAATCCCAAATTCTTTGGGTTAGGTCCCAAAGGTGCTTAGAACCTATTAGTAACATGGTTAGATTTTGGTTGATCATGATTAAGGTAACAACCTTGAGTTTTTATATGGTTGAAGTAAATAAAATAAAGTAAGCACTTCTTAGATTTTGTTATTGTCTTTATTTTTATTTCAATTCTATTTGTTTGTTGATTGAATGCTTAATTGATCTCTTTGAACTTTGGTCAGTAAACCTACTAATTATGATATATTTGATGACTTATTTAATCCCTAGAATTGCTTCCTAGAATGTCAGGGTTTTCATTCTGATGTTAGAAGTGCAGATGTTGATCACTTGGCTACCTCGCATCAGCTTGATATGATTAGCATTAGAATAAAATTAATAATGGGGAAATTTAGGAGGCTTTCTCTTGAAAAAAATATCAAATTTTATGCAATCAACTAATGTTTAATTATCTCTCTACTCTTGCTGATCACTCAGAAATTGGTCTTTGATATACATGGTACAACAAAAGGATAGATTATTCCATTCATGATAAACTAGATTGTATTTTATGCAATCAATATTGGTTGCCTTCCTTCAATTCTAGTCACTATAAGATCCTTTTTGTGAGTACATTTGATCACCTAGCAATTGTATTATGCTATGACACACTCAATTCAAAGCATCAAAGGTTTTCTTAAAAAAATTAATGGTGCAATCAACTAACGTTTAAACAATCAAATAGTGTAATTTGGAATTCACTTTATTGGGGGAGATCAGGTTTTCAACCTCTTTCAAAAAGTTATCTTACTAAAAAGTTATTGAATATTCTATCTTATACCTAGAATTAGAATGAAAAATTACCTCATCATATCTCAAAAACTATCAAAATAAGATTGATCATCATCTTAAAAATAATCCCAAGAATCCTATTCATCTGCTTGAGCTGGCCAATATTGTTTCTCTCATGAATATCTCTATTTATAATGAGATTTGTTGTGTTAAACAATGCTCCAAAGAACACTAGCTTAAAGAGGAGAAGATGACTTAAAATTTATATATTCTCATATGACTAGATGGAGGAGTAAATATTGGTTACATTCATTTGAAAATGAATAATAATATGTTTCAATACATGCTTAAACTAGTGCTCTCTATTTAATTCTAAGTAAAACTAAACTTTAGTGGCTCTGTTTTATTTTTCTTAAATAGTCTTTAATCCTACTTTGATATAAATAGTGATAAATATAGAATCTTATTAAGGGACTCAAGCAAAATAGAAATAAAATGAAAATAAACTTGCATTCCTACTTTAAATCTTAGTGTGATACTTAAATCACACTCCAGAGCCAAGTAATTTTTCAATGTTACATCCTTTTGAATTGAAATAAAATAAATGCTAAGAATAAAATAAAATAAATAATAAAAATGTTCACACCTTCAAGAGTTCCATGCACTTTACTCATTAATTGATTTGATATTCTCCTAAGCTACATAATACTATGTTAGAGTGAACTAAGTTTTTGAGCTCATTTTCTAGTCAATATTATATATTTTGATCATATAGACCACAAGTACTTCCAAGCTTGTAGGCTAGTCACATAGCACTACTAAGTATAAATGATGATCATGAATACTTTCAAGCCCATAAGCTAGTCATATAGTACTTTCAAAAATATTTTATACCTAATAAAGGTAACCAACATAAGCGTACTAGAAATTTTAAGAACTATGGAAAAAATAATCACATGTGAGCATATGTTCAAAGGAATGCTTTTTAATTCTAACACCTAATGAAAATTATATATGTATATATGTGTGTGTGTGTGTGTGTGTGTGTGTGTGTGTGTGTGTGTGTGTGTGTGTGTGTGTATGTATGTATGTATGTATGTATGTATGTATATATGTGTGTGTTTGCGTGTGTGGGGGTGTGGGGGCGGGGAGTGATCGTGTGTACCTATTTTATTAAAAAGAAGAAGTAGTACAAAAGAGCGCCTAATATTCCACAAAATATGTAAATCAGTCATGGTTTGGATTGTCCATCAAGGGTTCTCAATTAGCTATAAGGTGTATTAGTTTAATTCTCATTAAACTCACCATTATCATTCCCTGAATCAAGCATTATTCTTCTCAATTATGTTGCTTTTCACATATGAGCTTCAATTAGGCTTATATGAGATTAGTGTACCATAATTAAAAGTTAAACTAATAATATTATGCAATAATTTGAGTTGTCAAATCAATAAATAAATGTTAAGCTCCTCATGGGCTTAGGAAGAATAAAGGGAAAGGTGTGACCTTCCCAACCTTAATGAGCTTATGAATTGATTTAATGTGGGTTAAAAATATAATTTATTTGTTATTTAAGTTTCTAATCAACATTTAAGATCAATGTTTAAGTCTTAGAATATAAGTGTACCAATTATAAGGCATGAGAAAAATTAACATGTAGTTGTGATTCATCTCCACATAAATGGGCCCTAAGTCCTTCAAGGTATGAGTGAAATTGAGACATGAGGTTAAGTGAATAACCAAAATTTTAATTAATAAGATAAATCATTAACTACAAGAAAGTAAATAGACTAAGTGTTTTAAGTCTATCATAAGAACATGTAAAGTGTGCAGAATGGACCTTGACTAATATTGCCTACTTGTCAAAATTGCATGTTATGGCGCCCCACCCCCTGATTTGCAAGATTAGGCATAAGGAGTGGTGTGCCACTTTGGCGAATCCCTCACTTATCATTAGATTAGGTAAATTTCACAATTCACTAATAAGAGAAGGATGTTCATAGAATGAATATAAGGACCAGTCACTAAATCCAACATACATACAGAGTGCAGAAGCATATGAAATAAGAAATACATCTATTTCACCATACATCATACATAAATAAAGAGTAGCTCAATAAATAATAATGTGCAAAAAGTAAACACAATTATAAGTACATGTATTATTACAACATTTTATTAAAGTCTAAAAGGCTAAAAAAGAATAAAAAAGACTCTCATCCTTACAATGAAAAAAAAGGCAACTAAAGGTCCGCTGCTCCAGTCTGTTGTACCTCCTCTATATAAGGCTTTTCCTCAAGCACTGGATCCTCAAACTGCTCAAGATTTGACATTGTTAGTTTCATAATGCCAGGGCCTCAACCAATAAAAAGAAAATCTTATTAGATAAATTGTCTAAGTATATTTTAGGCAGACTATTTATTAAGCATTTATTAACATCAATGAGTAATGTCAAGTATCATTATTTCTCCTTACCCCTTTCCATTAGGGTAATGTGCATCATAATCCAAACCATAATTGAACCCAAATGAAAATAATTTTTGTTTTCGTGGACACATCCAAAAATAGCTGAGGAGTCAAGCACATTTGCAGAACTATACGAGTTCGAAGCTTTACACACACTCCTCAATGAGTAATGTTAAGTATCCTTATTTCTTCTTACCCTTGTCTATTGGGGTAAATGTGCACCATATCCACCAAGAACTGAACCCAAATGTAATGTCTTCCTAATATTATAAGTTTTCATTTTCATGCAATAATATTTTCTTATATGACATATCCAAGGAAAATAAGCACAAAGTTTAAGGAATGCGTAGCACAAAATCAAGTAGTAAGCAAGGGACTCTACTGAATATGGTAATATCATTTGTTGTCTAATTTAAACGTTCTAACTATTCCAAGTTATATAAGTTTAGGATCTCTAATTCTTACTATCGAGTGTAACTTAGAAGTACGTCCTTATAGGTTACAAAATATTAGGACTAGTTGGGTCATAATATACTTAATCAATGTCGACTATAAGAAATTATCATGACCTAGTTTATGAGTTTAGACATTCTACTAAGCTAGAGATTATGAATTTAATGTAAAGACTCACTTAAGTAGTAATAAGTGAAACTATTAACCATCAAGACACTTTTTCAGATAATGGTGGAGTTCCTGATAAGAACTCCAAAGTTAAGCGTGCTCAGGTGGGAGCACTCCTAGGATAGGTGACCTACTGGGAAGTTATTTTCTGAGGGCAAAATTGTGAGGTATTTTTGACCAAAGTGAACAATACCTTAGTATTTAAGAGTTTGGGCTATTACAAATAGTATCAGAGCAGGCCATAGGGTGTTAGATAGGAACTAAGTGCCATACAGAGCAAAGTACCACTTTATGTGAGCAGCCTCTTGAACCATTATAGTTAAGGTGCTACATGGTTGTGGGTACCTCTTGCACTTGTAGGAGCCACCTATAGTCCTATCTACCCAATGGATGGTTCCTGGATATGTGTGTGGATACTGATGAGAATGTCAGTTTCTTAAGTTGGGAAGATTGTAATAACCCACTTAAGTAGTAATAAGTGAAACTATTAAATATCAAGGCACCTTTTTAGATAATAGTGAAGTTCCTGATAAGAACTCCAAAGTTAAGCATGCTCAGGTGGGAGCACTCCCAAGATGGGTGACCTACTGGGAAGTTATCTTCTGAGGGCAAAATTGTGAGTCCTTTCTGGCCATAGCAAACAATACCTTGGTGTTTAAGAGTTTGGGCTGTTACAAAATTATAAAGACCCACTTAAGTAGTAATAAGTGAAACTATTAAACATCGAGGTGCCTTTTTAGATAATGGTAGAGTTCCTGATAAGAACTCCAAAGTTAAGCATACTCAGGTGGGAGCACTCCTAGGATGGGTGATCTACTGGGAAGTTATCTTCTGAGGGCAAAACTGTGAAGCCTTTCAAGCCAAAGCAGACAATACCTTATTGTTTAAGAGTTTGGGCTATTACATTTAAACAATATGAACTTAGGCTTAATCACATTATCCCAAAGTTAAAACTTAAGATCTAAGGTTAAATCTAAATGTGAACTAATGATTGAGGTAAATCCTATTAAGTAAAGTCAAACTTAATAGGATGAATCTCCTATCCTGAATCTAAGGTTGAAAGACAAAATAATCAGAATTAAACTGTAAAATTTATAAACTAATAAACTAAGGACTCATTTATTGAATAGCCACTATTATTTAATAAATGAAATCTATCCTATGATCTAGCCCTAATCTTAGGAATAATCATAATGTGAGGTATTAAATTTCTTAAGGAAAAGACTTAAAATTTTTTTAAGGATTTTAACAAATTTGACATAATATCTGATTTTACTCATTTAGAGGATTCTAATATAGTTCTAATACTTATTTTATTGACTTAGAAGATAATATAGGAGTTAAAGATGCTTAACCTAAATTTTGGGCAAAATGACTATTTTACCCCTACTTTGAGGTTGAGAAAGCTACTTTTTAAATTTAGGTTTTAAATCAAAATTTCTTATTGCCAAATGATTTATTATTATCTAATATGAAGATAAACAGTAAGTACACTCAATTTGGGTAAGAAACAGGTCATATAGGTCCAAACTAAGGTTTTTGACCTAAGGGGTATTTTAATAATTTACTCTTAATGAAATTTAAATTTTTATGCAGTTTACTGTTAGTTGCTATTCAAGAATTTTAGAGAGTCCAGGAATATTTAATTCTAAGGACAAATGGCTAAGTTATAGCTATATCAATTTCTAAGGACAATTCGGTAATTTCTAAGGGTTAAAGGGGACAGAAATCAAACATTTCCGTTTAAGGTCCAAATTTAGCAAACTCAATTTTTATAGCTTCCCTATAATATACTGAGTGCTTTAACAATGAGTAAACCTAATTTGGACTTCAAATAGTCAAGTTATGACCTAACTAGGGTTATGAGTAATTTGGTCATTTTTTATTTTTTAGGGTTCAAATCCTAAATATTATTTCAGTTTATTGATGATATTAAAATTCTAGGCAAGTTAACACCTTGAATTTTTAAATTTAGAGTTGAATTGACCAAGTTATGGTCAATTAAAGATTAGGGGCATTTTAGTTTTTTTTTTTAAGGTAGGGTCCTAAATGTTATTTTTCAAACTAAGCTCCAAATGAGGAAATTAATACTTCTATAAAAATGGGGCCATTCTTCTGAGTATTTTAAGACCCATATTACCTATGTTTGAATAGCTAGATTAAAAGTTATGAGGGTTTAATTAGGGCCTAAAATATTACTATGTTAAATATACTCCGGATCGAATTTTTAAATTACGCCATTTGATTTTTTTATTTTTCTGAGTAAAATGAGTATTATATTTGCTATATTTGGATCATTGTATAAAAAGTTATTAAACTTTAAAATTTTATTTAAATATAATTAATTTAATTTATTTTACTATTTATTTATTCAATTTAAATGAATTTACTGTTTAAAAAAATATATAATTAACCACACTGTTAATAATATTATTTAATTACTATTTACTAATTTTAATTAAATTCAATATTTAATTTAATTCCCTAATCAATTTAATTAATTCTATTAATTATACTTGAGTTGATGTTAACTATCTAAATAATTTGACTAATTATTGCTTAATTAACTGATAGAATTGTCATAAATATTAACTCAATATGTGCATACTATAGTTCTGTATTTGTATTATTTATCAAATTTTTTTGAATTTAAATTTGATTTACTAATTCAAATAAACTTAATTAATTAGTCAAATTATCTAACTAACCTTAATATACTATTTAAATGAAGCTACTGTTTGTTATTATACTTATTAAAATAATTAAATTATTTAGTATTATACTTAATATTAATTAATTACTGATTAATTAAACTATTATCTTAATTTAATTAATCTAACAGAAGCTATATATATATATATATATATATATAACTATAGACTAATGTATAATTATATAACATATGCATATATATAATTACATTATATATAACTAATATTATTTTTTTGCAGGATCATTATGGCAGCGGGACTCACGGGCACCATGTGGCGACGCGGTAGGGCCTGAATGGCCAAAGGTCACGCGGGCAGACCCCACAGGCACGTCAGTTGACGCGCCGCGCTTTGAAGAGGGCCCCACGCTTGCTGCTGACGGCCCAAAGCAGCGACGCGGGTGGGGTCCAACCCGACCCGAGCATGCCCTAATTTCACGCGAAAATGCCCGCAGGTTGGCGGCTAGGGAACGCCCGACGGGGGCCTTCCTGACAATGTCAAGGGCCGAGCCACCTGCCGCTAGGAAGATCTCAGAGAGACCTTCCAAATCGATTGGAGCAAAAATAGGGTATTCGAGGAGGAACCTGGCCCATTAGGGCTCGCGGAAGGCCGGCTGAGCTCGGCGAGATCCAGGCTCCAAGTCGCTTGCCTGCCGAAAACTTGGTGGATATCGACCCCGCATAAGATATGCGAGGGTCCGGCGGAGCTTGCGAGGTTGCTGCGGTGTCGGCAGCGGCCGATTGAGCGCAGGAGTGGCGCCGAGCCACGCGTCCTGCATGCGGTGGACGAATCGGAACGATGGCTCCAGACCGTTTCGATCTGTCCGATCGAACGGTCCGATTCTTACCGTTTGATGAAACGACCGAACCAAACGAAGACGGACGGCGGAGGAGGTTTAGACGGCGCGTGGGAAAATTTTAATTAAATAATAATAAACTTAATTAATTTATTGAAATTTCGTTCTTATTAATTAAAATTTAATTAATTAAATGAACTTAGAAAATTTTCAAATATCCACCCCTAGCTAATTGAGGGGTGATGAATGCAACGGAGAGATCGGATTTTTGTTTCGACGAGTATTTGATTTTCTTAATTTTTGGGGTATTTAAATATTATTAAAATATTCGTCAAAATTTTGACGACTTCCAATTGACACGAAAACATCACCCCTAGCTAATTTGGGGGCAATGAGCGAAATGGAGAAGTCTGTTTTTCGATTTGAGGTCAATTTAGACAGGTCAAACTTTAGGGTTTCTGGATTTCATAAAAATCAGGATTTGATTCATTTGACTTCTGGTTTAGACTAGGTCTTGATGGATGACTCATAATGACTTAATTATCACTTAGGATCAAGATTAGGACTGAGATTAATCCTAATTGACTAGGGTAATTACTTGTGTTGTTACATATGTATACCCTTGTTAAATATGACATAACATGACCTAATAATGGCTCTCTATCATTCAAGTGAGAATTATTAGAATAATATTAAAATTAAAATTAACATATAAATTGACTGCAAGTATTTGAATAGTTTATGGGGTGTTAAAGGGATCAAGGGTTGGAATATTATCATAAGCCTATCCAAAGTGATTTCATGCTTGATTAAATTAGATTTAAAAGTGAAAATGACACTATTGCTATCAAAATAAATAAAAAAATAAATAAAAAAGTTAAGTAAAAGGTTATGATTCCATTGGTTAATCATGGAAGTGACCAAGTTCAATAAGTAAAACTTAAGTGCTAAGTAAAGGAGAACACTAAGTCTAAGTGGATATTTTGTTAGAGTAAAGTAAAGTGGATTAAACATCCTCTAATATAGGGTGCATATGAAATATTAAGGTCAGTAAATTAAATACTGATCAAGTGTCTTAGGTGTTAGTCTTACAAGTGTCTTTTATGTGAGCTGGACTAAACAAGAGAAAGGAAATCAGGGATTCAAGTGTGAAGACTCACATTCCAAGTATAGTGCTCGACTAGAACATTGAATTTTACATTCCAATGAATTCATTTCATCATTAAATGACAAGCTATTACAATATAATATAGTTTATAAAGCTATGCTCTCAAGATTAAAGAATAGCTGCTAGTTTAGGTGAGTCGTGAGGTAATCCAAGTAACATGCACGCGACTCACTTTCAAAGTGACTTTTAGGTTGATAAATCCTTATAAAACTTTTAATGAATTTTTCCCAATATTTCAACAATTGATCACATGGTTTGATGGACACTAGCCTAAGAGCTTACAATTCGTACATCCTAAGTTTTACTCATTGGTGGATTCAAGCCCTTAAGAATGGACATGAGGATCAAAGTATTAAATTTGAGCTGGGGATGAGTCCTTGAAATAATGAAAATAATATTTAAGATGAAATTGGATTTACCACCATTAAGTTAAGCTTAGGTTTAAGCAAATTAGGATATGATTCAAGTATTCCATGGAAAGAACCTATGTCTCATCATTTTAAGTTTAATTTAATTTATTTAAACATTCACTAAATCTTATATAGTATACGTGATTAATGTTACAATAAAATATGCATAGATAAGGGAGATTTAAGATTATTGATTAGTCTTAGATCCTGTGCAAGCTAGATTAGACCATTTGATGGCTTGAAAGCTTTCTATACGTAATCATTCTATCCTAGGTCAAATTAAGCTAGAGATAAGTCAATCACATCTCATGGATTACATCCTAGTTCTTATTTTATTTTAACTTGGGTTAAACATCATCATGCATAAACCAAACTTAATATACGAGAATAACAACGAACATCATAATGAAAAATAAGACAAAATTGCACATACCTTCAAAAATGTTGGTCCAATGCTTATGCTAAGTTGTGAATGATATCCAAAAAAGTGAATTAAGACCAAGATCAGTTGGGTTGGACCACCACGGTAGTAGAAACTCGGCTCCAAAGCTCAAAATGCCAAAGAAGATAGCTTCTTAGGTTTATCTTCCTACATCTTAATGGAGCTTTTTTTACAAGTTGTTGTCTTCAGAAAAGTTTTATAAAATGGTATGAGGAACTTGTGTTTTTATTTTATGTGGCTTGGGTTACAATAAAGTGGCAGAAATCCTCAAAACAAAGGAGGGTGGCTGGTAAGGAGTAGAAATATGAGATAGGGGAAGAATGGTGAATACAATATAAAGAAGAGTTGAGAGAGTTAGAAAACATATATGAGAGCTTCATGGAGTTGGCGCTATCACACTCGAGAGCTCGGCACTATCAGACGCCACAGCAGACACAAACATGAGAGATTGGCGCTATCACACTCCACAATGGGCATAAGATAGAGTGCTCGGTGCTACAATGCGCCACAGCAGAGACAAGACAGAGAGCCTCGCTCTATTGTGCATATCGGTGGAAATTCACTTTGCAAAAATTCTAAAGCAAAACAGCTGCAGCGCACCCAAGCAAGTTGCAACGAGCCATAGCACCCATTGTAAAATTGCTCTGGAATCGGCATCCAATTCAGCATTAGGGAGAAGAATATACTCAATCTTTCCCCTTCCCACAGTAGGAATTAATGGCAAATCAATTAAACCTCTTCATTTTCAATGGAATAAATGAATAAATATTAATTGTAATACAATTCTCAAAAAGAGTAAAAGGTTGGCTACACAAATACTAAGAAGGATTATATTAGATTATATAAGATCCACAACCCACTAATAAGGGAAGGATGTGTACATAATAACTAAGAAGATCAGTCACTAAATATGATATACATACAGAGTGTGGAAGAAAAATAGAATAAACATTACATCCATTCACCATACATCAAGTAAGAAACACAATATAGCTCAATAAATAATAAAGTGCAAAAAAATAATCACAGTCACAGTACTTGTAGTATTATAACATTTAAATACATAGTTTAAAAGACTGAATAAAATCTCTCATCCTCATAGAAGGCTAAAAAGAAATCTATGCAGCGCTTGTCTCTCCTAGCTGATGCTCCTCCTCTAAATAAGGCTTATCTCCTTCAGCACTCAGCTCCTCAAATCTATCTGAATCTGACATTATCAGTTTCATAATGTCAGGGCCCTAGCCAATAAAAGAAAATCTTATTAGACTATTGCCTAAGTATATTTTAAGCTGAATATTTAACATGAATTATTAATATCACCATTTTTATACTGAAACACAACAAAAAATAAACTAAAAGTAGTAGGAGCAGTAAGTGTACAAAGAATAGGGTAAGCTATAAATATAGCATTTATAATTATACAAGTGTAAGGCAAAAAGCACACCTCAGTAACTAAGCAAGGAATGGGCATATATATATATATATATATATATATATATATATATATATATATATATAGTGCATTAAGTAAAAGTACTAAAGGTAAAGTCTAAATCTAAATATACTGATGATCACATGATATATTCAAGTTATAGATAGAAATTTAAAAGTGATAAATATAGTAAGCAGTAAAGTCTAGCATCCTATAGATAAGTACAAGTGAGCAAGTAAAGAAACACAGCTGACTGAAACATGCATCATAATATAGTTCACAGTAAGCTAGAATTGAAACAGATATGTAAAGACTGTCATATCAGACAATTGGCCAATCGGGCCCAGTGAAATTCCTAATGCTTTTTTGAGCTAGGGCAGACAAAAATTTTCATAGCCTTTCTGGGCTAGGACAGACAAAACTAGTGATAGAATTAAGGAGACAGTAAATGCAAATGCAGAATCTTTTAGTTATTTTACATTTGTTTCTGTGGACACGTCCAAAAATAACTGAGGAGTCAAGCACGTCTGCAAGACTATATGGGTTCCAAGCTTAACACACACTCCTCAATAAGTAATGTTAAGCCTACTTATTACTCCTTACCCCTGTCCATTAGGGTAAATGTCCACTAGAATTTACCCAGAAACTAAACCCAAAGGCAACTGTTATCCTAATTATTCTAAGTTTTCATTTCATGCACAAAGTTTTTTTATATGAAATATCCAAGGAATTAAGCACAAAATATAAAAAATGCGTAGCAACAAAATAACTCAAGTAAATAAGGGACTCTTCTATACATGGTGATACTATTGTTGTCTATTTAAGCCATTCTAATTATTCTAAGTTACACAAGTTCAGGATCTCCAATTCCTACTATCCAATGTAACTTATAAGGCCGTAGGATTAGAACTGATCAGGTTCTAATCTAATTCAATCAAGCATGACTACAGGTTTAATTAATAAATCATAACGCCCTAATTTGATGAATTTTAACGTTCCATCTAAGATCTGATCAAGATCTACTAAACTATAGATTATGAATTAAATACCATAAGATTGGGCTTTAATCACATAATCCAAAAAGATAAAACATAAGATCTTGGTTTCAGTCTAAAAGTGATCTATTAGTTAAGTCAAATCCTATTAAGCAAATCAAACTTAATAGGATAAATCTCCTATCCTGAATCTAGGGTTGAAAGACAAAACAATCAAAATAATTTATAAAATCTAGAAACTAACAAAATCAAGAATTCATTCATTGAATAGTTACACATATTCAATAAATGAAATATAACCTATGAGCTAGTTCTAGTCTTAGGAGTAGTCATAATGTGAGGTGCAAAGTCCTAAGAAAAGACTTAAGAGGAAATTTTAGGAAATTTAACATTTTCAACTAAAAACTAACTTTTAACACTTAGAATGATCCTATTATAGTTCAAATGTTAGTTTTATTAACTTATAAGGTAGTTTAGAGGTTAAGGACGCTTAACCTAAATTTTGGGCAAAATGACCATTTTACCCCTACTTAAGGGTCCAAAATGCTACTTTTTGATTTAGGGCTCCAAATTGGGATTTCTTACTGCCAAATAATTTATTGTTATCTAACATGAAGATAGACAGTAAGTACACCAAATTTGAATAAGAAATGGGTCCTATAGGTCCAAACAAAGGTTTTTAGCTTAAGGGGTATTTTTAGTAAATTGCACCTAATAAAATCTAAATTTTTATGCAATTTACTGTTGGTTGCTATTCAAGGATTCCATAGAATTTAAGAACACTAAATTTTAAGGTCTAATGAATTAGTTATAGCCATTTCAATTTCTATGGGCAATTTGGTAATTTTCTAAGCTAAGAGGCATCAAAAAGCTAACTTTTCTATTTGGTGTCCAAATTTATCAAAATCAGAGCTATAGCTTCCATATATCACACTGAGTATTTTAACTAGGAGTAGACCCAAATTGGACTTCAATTTATCAAGTTATGACCTAATTAAGGTTAGGGGTATTTTGGTCATTTCTAATTTTTCTAGTATTTCAAACCTAAATATTATTTCTGATTACTATTGCTACTGAAATTTTAAGCTATCTAAAATTTTAAATTTTCTGATTTGGAGTCCAAATGACCAAGTTATGGTCATTTCAATATTTTTTGGCGTTACGGCGCGCTGTAGCGCCACACGGTGATTTCGTCTGTGTGAAAATCGCAACGGGTCAATTTTCGGGCTCAATTACTCTCAACCTAGAGCACTTCACGTGCGGTGCCATATACCATTGGAAAACATCGGTGATGGGTTAAAATCCTCTATAGGTGACAGATTGACTAGGTGGCTAATATCCTTAATTTGAAAGCTCCACTATGGCAGCCCTGCCCCGCCGTGGTCCTGTTAACCCTTAAGTTAACATGATTACGGTGAAGGGGTCACCAGATGACAAGGTCCCCACTTAAGAATGGATTAGTCACACATCCTAATCCAATTTAAATAAGGACTTTGCCATTCAATCCAGAACTATTATCACTAAATGATCATACATGAACTCAGAGTGCGGAAGCATAAAACATAACATCCATCCAATACAGTATAAATACAACAATACAGAATAAGTAAAGTACTGAAAAAGAAATATAATCCTGTATTATTACAACATTTAATGAGATTAAAAGAACTGAAAGAAAACTCTCATCCTCACTAAAAATAGAAGCCTAAGCTACAGATCTTCAGAAACGAGCTCCTCCTCCAATGGCAAACTCTCCACTGGATCTGCTAAACCAACAACTCAGAACCTACCATTATCAGTTTCATAATGGTAGGGCCCCAGCCAACAAAAGAAAACTGGTTAGACAATAAGTCTAAGTACATTTTAGGGCAGAAGTTTAAATTAAGTTAACTGAATATCACCATAACAGAACTGAGCAAAAATAGGTGCAGAAAAGCGTACAAAAGAACTGTAATAAGTTATAAACCATAGTTTATAACTAAACAAAAAGGAAGTAAAACATACCTCCTCCAAGCAACTGCAACACAAAACAGGTAAGTAAAAGAAGAGTAAAACTGTAAGAAAATACAACCTAAATATGCATATAATCAAACTGATTATGCCAAGTGACATACAAAATTCAAATAGTATAAAACTGAGTACACTAACATCCTAAGTAAGCATATGAAAACAGTAAGTAAATCCAGCATCCTATATAAAAACACGTGCAGGAAAGCTGTAAGTAAAATAGTGCTGAAATGCAGAATATACTAGTAAAACAGTAACTGTAAATTGAAACTATAGCAACTATATAAGTCAACTGAACTGAACCTGAACTCAGCAATTCTTAGCCTGATGAGCTAAGAAACTCTGAACTGAATGTCACTGAAACTCTTAGCCTGATGAGCTAAGACAGAACTGAATGTAAGTGTACTTGAATTAGTATATCCATATCAGAATCCTGACTCTGTAGTCAGTAGGGCAAGAGTCTATCCATCCTATCACTCGGACTAGGCATGGCCAATAGACTGTCGGACATTAAACCCTCGAAAGGTTGCCGACCCCGAACGGGTTGATCGAAGAGGTATACTAATCAAGCTACACCTTACAAACCACTTGTGAAACGAACACAATGCTTTTTATGAATGTTCAAAATTGACATAAGATATTCATCAAATATCTTAAGTACATATTATATGTTCAAGGTATAAGGCTCAAAATCAAGGAATGCGAAGCATCAAAATCAAAGTGCAAGAAAAACTCTATCTAAAACACAGGTGATATCCTTTATTGTCTACTTTATTCGTTCTATCTACTCTAAGTTACATAAGTTTCAGAATCAACAACTCTTACACATTCTGTAACTTAGAATCACGAATCCTACTTGTTGAAGATAATTAGGACTGGCCAAGTCCTAATTATAACTTAATCAAAAGACGACTATTTAGTTAAAATGAATAAATCAGCGACCTAATTTTGTAATTTAATTCATCCCAACCTCATCTTGATTAGCCAAATCAAGATGAAAAGATTAAGAATTAGACTCCAGATGATGGGGTCTAATCACTTAATCTAAAGGTATAACTAAGGGTCTAAGGTTTAGAACCCAAATCTCACAGATTAGGTTAAGGCAAATCCTAATGATAAATTAAATTCATTAGGATAGATCTCTATTCTTAGTTCTAAAGTTTAAAGATCAAATAATCATTTAATAAACTAAGAAAATCTATAAACTAGAAAACTCAAGGTTTCATCTAATTGAGTAACCCAATTTACTCAATAGATGAATTCTAACTTAAGATCTATTCCTAATCTTAGGACTTAAAGCTCTTAATTACTAAGAGTATCTCTCAAGACACACATCCTAACTAATGTTATAAGACCTAAGGATGGATCTAAGAATAATTAAGGAAGGAGAACACTCACTTAGGACTTATGAATTTTCTAAATGAGCAAATTCTGAGATTTTAATCAAAACTTAATTTAGATTTAAATTTGATTAATTTCAACTATGAATCATTCTATTTACTGAATTTAGTGATTTGAAATTGAAATTAGGGCTTTTAAAGGCTAAACCCTAAATTTGGACAAAATGACCATTTTGCCTCTACTTAAGGGTTCAAAAGATCAAATTTTGATCTAGGGCTTAAATTCTGAAATTTTCTTTTGGAAAGTGTTTCTTATTGTCTAATATAAGATTAGATAACAACTAAGTTAATTTTTGGGTGATTAACAAGCTATATGAGATCAAATTAGTGATTTTGACTCATAAGGGTAATTTAGTAATTTGACTAAGTGAAAGCTAAATTTTCTTTTAGATTAATGTTCTTTACTGCCTAAGCTTTACATAGAACCTAAATTTGCTGAATTCTGATAAGTATTGGCCAAGTTATGGCCAATACAAGATCTAGGGTTTAAGGGTTAATTAAGGAATTCTTAATTATAGGTCAAAAATTCTAATTTTGCCAATTAATATCCAAATTAAGCAAAATTAGTGACTATGAACTACAAATAGCTCACTGATCATAATGATATGTGGTAGGCTCAATTTGGACCTAATTTGACTAAGTTAAGACCTAATTAGGGTTTAAGGTGATTAGTGAGTGATTAACAAAATTAATCACTCAAAAACTAATCCAACCTTATGGATTGATTCTAAATGGATCTATGAGTCCTCTGAAACTCAAATCATTCAATTTGGGATACTAAATTTGCTAAAATTCACTAATCAAGGTTTAAAGCAATTAAGGGTGATTAGCAAATCTAACCATTGGATCAAAAATATTTTTATGGATTATTATTAATTAAGTTCTTCTGATCTAAATGGACCTATGGATCATCAAATTTGGAGCTCAATTGACCAAGTTATGGTGAATTGAAGTTCTAGGGTTAATTAACCTAATTAGGGTTTAGTCCTAAATGTGATTAGGCTCAAACTAATCCAAATAGCAAAATAAACACTATCAAATTAATCCTTAGGGTTTTCTGATCACTTTAAGACCCATATTGGGTATGTTTGGATCATTGGGTACAAATTTATGAGCTAAATAAGATTTGTAACATTTAATTTAACTTAACTTAAACCCTAAAAATCACTTTGCTAAATATAAGTTCAAATGTAAAATTGATAGTACCAAAACATTCCTCTATTTTTACTGAATCTAATGATATATAATTTTGCATAATTTGGATGTATATTTTCCAAGATATTAAGGTTTAAATAATTAGATTTAATTGTTTAATTTATTCTGTTAATTATTTTAATAAATCTGATATTATTTATATATATATATATATATATTCATTTATATTAATTAAAACATTTATATATATATATATATATATATATATATATATATTTTGTTATTTTATTCTTTCTTCAGGACACGTGGCGAGCCGTTGCTGGCTGGTCTGACGACCGCGGGCCCCACGGGTGCAGACGGCTGCAGGACCAGCCACGTGGAGCCATCTAATTCGCGTGGCAGCTTATGTGGGCCCCGCGCACTCGAATGGCTGACGAAAGCCGACAAGACTCGAGCCGAGACGGGTCGGGCCCGGGTTGACCCGGCCCGATACCAAAGCTCTTCTTCCTCAACGCTTACCCGAGAGGACTAGATTAGGGTTTCCATTTCATGACTCCTCCGGCGACGGTAAGGCTCAACCCGCATGGCTGCGAGAAGAGGAGATCGAGACCTTTCTAATGGCAGGTGAATCGAAGCTCAAGACGACCTGGATCGGCGGCAGGATCTAACCCTAGATTCATATAGACGGCGAAACACTGTATACTACTGTGGATGAAATTGAAATTAAAATGCATATGAGTTCGATCAACCCAATCAAATACGATAGATGATCGATCTATAGTGCGGAATAAGATAACGAAATTGAAGAAATGCAAAATGATTAAGGATTGAGAGATGGAAGTGTACCTAGTTTCGACGGCTGACGACTAACTGGATCAATCCAAGCGTCCCTGATCTCTGCAAAGGGTCGATTCGAGCGAAAACATGCAGTGGAGTCGATCAGGAGTTTTATCTTGAGCTTAGAACGGTGGGATCGACGTGTGGCGAGGCGACGTGGAGGAACGGCGACGCGTGACCCTCCCTCGCGATACGCGTGGCCTTCGCGGAGAAGATGACTCCGCTGCCGTCTGATCGAATGATCAGACGGCCACAATTCTTTCGCCCCGATTGACGGATGGACCCGACAGCGTCTAATGCAGGTAACGGCGTTTTAAGTAAACGGACGGTTACCGTTAACCTATTTAATTTAATTATTATTTAATTATTTTTAAATCTATTTCATTAATTAAAATTAGCTAACTAAAAGCATTCCAAAAATTTCCAATAAATCACCCCTAGCTATTTGAAGGGTGAGGTACGCAACGGCGCACTCGGATTTTTGTTTCGACGAGTATTTAATTATTTAATTATTTAGGGTATTTAAATAATATTAAAATATTTGACGAAAAGTCAACGACTTCCAAATGCCTCCAAAATTTCACCCCTAGCTAATTTGGGTGTTCTGAATGCAATGGCGAAGTCAGATTTTCAATCTGAGGTCTAAATAAAAAGTCAAATTTCCAGGTTTTGGGATTTTCCAGAATTCCTGCTTTGACTTTGTTGACTTCTTGGTTTGACCTAGGTTTCAAAGATTTGCTTCAAATCACTTAATTAGTGACTTAGAAACTTAATTAAGATTCAAATTAGTCTTAATTGAGCAAAGTAACAACCTGGGTTGTTACATCCATGGATTGTGAGATCTTCTTAAAAGTAATGCTTGCAGATCTACAAGGAGCAAATGGAAAGGCTGGCAGGGTCAAGACAATCGACTCTTTTTTTCACCCTAAATAGGGGTTGGAAATTAATGAAGTGAACTGATGATTCACAACAAAAATGGTCTAGGAAATGTAGCCTGGAGGTAGGGGAACCCATAGGAATTAGTGGCTCAATCAATAGTCCATCGTATTGAGCAAGTTTTGAAAAAATGTCTGTTTCTCATAAAATTCTCCCAATCAGCGGCGAATAAGAGATTAATCATACATGTTAATAAAGAAGTTGCACTCATTTTTGGAAGTTGAACAAGTGATTTTGAGCTTAAAATTTAGAAATTTTTATTTTTTGCAATTTTCGAGCATTGATGTCCATCTCTTATAAGGAGATGATGCAATGTTTGCTTGAGAGTGATCAGGTTGGATTGGGCCCAATGACTTAACTATTACAAAATAAACATTAACCTCTACTATTGAATTGGATCTACCTATTCAATGGTTGGAAATTCAATTGCCATTGAATATGAGGAAACTAGCTTGGTAATGATTCAAACCATTGGAATACTTAAGTGTAATTAATATAAAATATATATTTTTGCATTTTCTCTCATTTATAATGCAAGAAAATAAAACTTATACATGATTTGTATTTCAACATGAGGAATCTAATGATAGAAATTTTTTATTTTGGGCATCTAAATTATTTTATCTTAATTTTAAAGTTTTAAACCTTAAAATTAATTTAGGCAACTCTTAATAATCTAAACTTTTTCCATTAGTACCATAATTGTGTGTTTAATCATATGAAATACTCAATTTAGCTTTATTTTAACATATTTAAGAAATATTTTAAAATTATACTAGCTCTTGGTTTAGGCAAATTAACCTTAATCATGCTCAATTAAATTGCCTAATAATTTTGAGTTGTTGCAATGCCCTTATTTTTTTCTTTTTATTTTAATTTTTCATTTCATCTTTTTTTTATTGATTTTTTTCTCAAATAAAAATTTTAAACACATAAATCTTCTCATTGAATTGATTCCAACTAAGCTCCTCTTGGTTATGTTATACACACTCCATCTAGTAGGAGGTAATAGTGAAGTTGATATGGATTGTAAGGATGGCTCGATTAAGGGGCTTGTAGAGTTAATACTCACATAATGTTGGTTTTGTGTTAGGGTGGATGATGGGCTAAAGTCGGAAGGAATGATAATGGGTAGTGAATAGGGTTGGCAATTTGACCCGAAACTAAAAACTATAACTTAAAACATCTTGTGACTTGAACTTTACCTGATATTTTTGAGTTGAGTTCGAGTTGAACGGCTTGACTCGAACCTACTTGACTCGACTTGAAATGACTTGAACTCATTAACTCAAAATTTTTGAATTTGAGTCTTAGTTGACTTGACTCAAACTAATCTCAAAGATATCCCTAGTATTGAGCTATAACACCTTGGTGCTAAGTTAGTAGGTTCTAACCCTACACAAGAAGTTACCATAATACTTAATACTGAATTAGTAAAAAGCTAACTCACTATTAAGCACTATATGTCCAAGAACCTTTTTGAGACAAGGAAATAGTGCAATATATATATATATATATATATATATATATATATATATATATATATATATATATATATATATATTTGTAAATCTATATCTATCGTCCAAACCATACATAGAAAAAGAAGGAAAAAGGCATCCATCACAAAAAAAAGAAGTAAGAACATCCATATTTTAAGTTATTACAAACAATTTATAAAATGCTAAAAAGTTCACTCATTCCACAAATGATAATCAAAAGCAAGTCTTTAAGGGTACTACTGAAGGTCAGGATCGGCTCCAACTCCAAGCTCCACAATATACTCTTGATCTATCATATTTAGTTTTTGAATACAGTAGGACACAACCAATAAGATATAAACAAGTGATTAGACTTAAAAATTTTAAGTACATTTTAGGGTGGACTAAGTCTTATTTAATTTAAGCCGATATCACATTAGCCATTTATAATTTCTAAGTAAGCGGTACACTAAGCAATAAAAAGAAATAAGTACAAAAGTATGTAAAGACTGAAAAGTAAGTAAAAGAAAGAAAAGGTACTTACAAAAGGTTTCTCCAGCATGTATAAAATATGTAAGGAAGAATCAATATCTAACAATTAAAAATACTAGCATGAATGTAAAAAATGAAGGAAAACATGTATATGTCCAAAGAAAAATATGCTAAGTAATAGTAAGAGTAAAGAAGTGTAAGGATAAATGAGAGTAAATAAGCAAACATACATTGCAAGTAAATTAAAGTAAGATTATAAATAATATAATGCATAAATAGTTAGAAATACAGTACAATGAAGTAAAATTTAATTTTTTATTATGCGGGTACATTACAGAACAAATGAGGAGTTAAGCATGTTTGCTTAACCAAGAGTAGCGAGATTTCCCATAACACACACACACACACTCCCGCTCTAGGATATGAGTGGCCTTCAGATCACTCCATAGCCTGCATTAGCTTAAATATCTACCACATGGAACCCCTATTTTTAATGTTTTAAAGTCTTATTTATGCATAATATCATAATGAATGTCCAAGGTTGTAATTTAAAAGTGTTGAAGCATTCAAGGAGTTCAAAAATAATTCTAAACCATGTCATATCCATTATTGTCTAATTTAGTTATATGCCTTAATAATTGGGGCTAATCAAGCCCTCAATTAACTTAGGCATTATCAATCTCTAAGTTAAATTTAAGTATAATAATATATATTTATGTGGTTTGAAATAGTAGTTTAATTAAGTATTATTTAAATTATATATATAAATGCAAGTTACAATTTAAAATTCTATCTTACTTCTAGATCTACAAACTACTATACCTACTATTTCTTCTAGGCTTAGATTGTGCTAGGGTTTTCAACTAGAAGGTTAGCTTGATGATTCATTAAGCCTTGAGTATATTAAGGTATCTAAGGTATTGAAAATTTTAACTCTATAGCTACCCCAACTTGTCAACTACTTGCTAACAATTACTAAGAAGGGTGCTAAAGTGAAGATCTTACTAATATTAACTTTTAAGTCCTAATCTTTCTAATTTGGAACCTTAAGGTTAGCTATATGATTTGGCCTCTAATAGTCTTCTATAGTTACTAATTAAATGTCTATAATGCAGAATATCTTAGGTCACTCTTACATTTAAGGAATGGAAGATGTTAGACTAAGCTCAATCTATCATCTCAAGTCTTCTATAATTGGATCTAATGGATATTTAGTCATAGAAAACTAACTATTCTATTCCTTCCTAATGCTTAGAGCAATCATAATGATCAAACACTAAATCCAACCTTAGAATCTTACTCTATCTTCTTTTGTCTAAAGTTGAAGCTCTTTCTTAAGTTTAGTAGAACTAAACCACTACAAAAACAACTTAAGTGTTTCCCTACTAAAGGCATGCCCTATGGTTCAATCAAGTCACATCCTAGGTCAATACTTGCTATCATAGGGTTTAAGAAGCTTAAATAGGAAAATTCCCAATTATATGAATTTAATATTAATTAAATAAAGTGCCAAAATTGCATATTTTTCCAATTGATGTCCAAATTATTTAAATTCATCAAATATGAATTCCTTATATGAGGATCAAAATCATAGTAAGTAGAGTCAAATTGGATATCATTTGGCTTAATTATGGCTTATTTACTCCTAATGATAATTAAAAGGTGATTAGTAAAATTAACATCAAAATTAAAATTAAATTTCATATTAATGTTCTACACATTTTTCTGATCATTTTTGTATATATATTTACTATATTTGGATGAGTAAATAAAAATTTATACAATCAATTAAATCTGCATTTAATTTCCCTAAGTTTGGAATTATCAAAATTGGCACCTGAGGGAATATTCCCTGGCATTAATGGCGGGTATTCAATTCAGCGCCTTCGATCGCACAGTGCAGCGGTTCAGGTCGAACCACGACACTGTTCATCTTCTCTTCAACAACACTGAAAAGAAGGAGCTAGGGTTTCCGCTAGCTCCTCACTCTGGTGGTTCTAGACGGTATGTGACCCCTCTAAATGAAGCTGGTAATGAGACCTCTCTATTGAACCTAAAAACCCTAAATGGCTCTGCCTAAATTGCATAACCCTAAATATTAAAGCTATTTCCTTTAAGGTTCACTATGGAGGGATAATTCTTCATCTACAATGAGCTAATTGGCTAGCCAATGGTCTCAGTGGGTTCCTTGGGTCGCACCCAAGGAAATGCTTGGTGGAGGATGGGACCATTGAGCAGGGTGATATTACCAAGGAGGGGGCTTAAGCACTGTACAGTATTGTACATGCTTAAGCCATTTAGGATCATCCAGCCACACCAGGGCTCAAATGAGCTTGGAGGACATTATATTTAGCTCAGGAATGCAATACCAAATTGCAAAATACAATAATTAAGCTTTGGAGATAATGGGGAAGGTGTACCTAGTGTTTGTAATGGTGAGACTTCGGTGAGCTCCGGGTGATGACATAACAGCTTATAACTCTGATCGAGGGTCTCAAACAAACAAATGGAGGCAAATGAGTTAAAATTGGGGCATAATGGGAGCTGAGGAGGCCAGGATGGTAGGCCATGCTATGGTCATGAGCTTGGTCAGTGGTCATGGTTGAGCTGGCATACGAGAGCAGCACAATGCTTTTGTCAATTCAGTTCGTCTGATGCATCAAAAAATCCATATCTGATTATCGGGATGATCTAATTCACGAGAGCTGTCTCAATTATTGGATTTGGGCCCTTATTCAGCGGCTGAGATTAGACACATTGTGGATCTGAACTGGTTCTTTGGATCAAGATCTGCAAAACAACGAGATGACTCAAATATACAGGTTCGGCTGTCCTATGTTATTAGCCAAATAATGAATTTCCATTGTTTCAGAAATTTGGGGTTAAAAACAATTGGGAATATAATAAATCAAATTAATTATTTAATTAAATTATATTTATCTTATTAATTAATATTAAGCTATCAAATGAGCTTTGAAAATTCCTAAAAATTTACCCATAGCTAATTTGGGGGCGAGGAACTCAAAAAAGAAGTCAAATTTTTAATCGAAGATCAATTTAATTTTCTTAATTTTTGAGCTAATTAAATTGCTCAAAATAAATAACAAAACCAAATAATCTCCAAATTGAACCAAAATCCAAGGGTTGGCTCCTAATGTCACTAGGAGTCTAATGATTAAGTCTTTAAGCTATTTAAACAATCCAAAATTAGGTAACAATACTATGGTTGGTACATGAGCATTATATGAGTGTGTCTACTATTAACTTTGACAATGACAAGGAGTGATAGATGTAAGAGTGTTCATCAAAGGTGACAATAAGAATTTAACTATACGGGGTCATGATAAAGATACACTTACATGATGATTACCTTACATTAAGAAGATATAGGGTTTGGAGTGCACCCTTTTTTGTAGTATAAGGCTTTAAATAAGAGAAAAACATGTAACCAAATGTTTTGAGGAATAAGTAATTATGTGGGTGGCTGTATAAGATGGTGTTTGCAGATTTTGATATAGTAATGAAATAGGCATTATGTGTGTTAGGATCTTTCACCATCAATAATAGAGTGAATCTAGAGTAAAACCTACAAAATAAAAAACCATACAGATAATCATCTAAACACAAGGATATACATGGAAAATCTAATAATAAGAAAAACTATGGAGCTACATCACTAAAAATATCCACTATGAAGAAAACATCAATAGCTTACTGAGTTATTCCTGAGAAACCCTAACCCGAAAGAAGAAAAAGATTGCACTGCTAGGGAGAAAATATAAAAAATATAATCCTTCTCCCGTTACCTTCCCTTTGTTCTCTAACTCATCCCTTGAACATATAATAGCTCCCACAGCAGACAATACCGTAGCCGCCAAGCCACCAATTCTGCCTTCCATCACAGTGCATCGCTACGACCACCATAACAGTACACCACTGCGGCCTTCCACCACAATATAATGCTGCATACACCATTGCAGCACATTGATATGACCACCATCATAGCTCCCATTACATCCTTCCATTGCAGCACAACGCTGTGGTCATCCATCATATCCCGCATCACTGTGGCCTTCCACTGCAACACACCTCTACGACCACCGATGCAGCCCCCTTGTGGTCACCTGCTGTAGTATGCTGTTACAACCATTCTGTGTAAATATTTAGTGAAGATCTACATCAATGGATTTTTGGTGAAACCTCTCACAGTAGCCTCCCATTGCTGCCTCTGGCTGCGACCTTAATTATGTCTTATAATGACTTTTAAAATGAGCCACGATCACCCAAATTGATCCATAAATATTTTGCCTCTAATTAAGGGTCCAAAAAGTCAACTTTTGGATTAAGGCTCCAAATTGAAGTTTTCTTGCTGTCAAATGATTCCTTACTATCTAATATGAAGATAGACAGTAGGTACACTAAATTTGGGTAAGAAATAGGTCATGCAGGTCCAATCTAAGGTTTTTGACCTAAGGGGCAATTTTGTAATTTGTACTTAAGGAAATCTAAATTTTTATACAGTTTACTGTTAGTTGCTATTCAAGGATTCCATAGAGTCCAAGAATACTAAATCCTGAGATCTAATGAGTTAATTATAGTCATTTGAATTTTTAAGAGTAAATAGATAATTTTTTAATTAATTAAATATTAAAATATTATGAATCAATCGATTAGTCTCCAAATTGATCCAAACATTCAGGGTTTGGTTCTAATAACTAGATAAACTTGATAGAATGATAATCACAATACAATTAGGCTAAAATTAAGCTGGGTAACAACCTTGGGTTGTTACAATTGGGTAGCTATTTTTGCGTTTGACCCATTGCAGGGGCCTAGGGAGGCGCACCCAGCATTGTAAGCTCAAATGGCAGGCGCCACGGTGTGATGTAGCTCCCAGCTCTCAACTTCCAGAGGCTGTAGGGCGCATCGGATGGTGCTACAGAGTGCGACATGCCTCGGAACACCTTGAAACCTTTCGGAACCCACCAGAACTCTATACCTTGCCTCAAAACCTTTTGAAAAACCATCAGAACTATATTGACACTTTTTGTGTCGATCTAATCAGGTTACACAACATAGCTATGTGATTATGTGGAAGTTTGAAAGGCATGCCAAAGACTCAAACAATTAGTCAATAGTATGTCTGCATTTATGTTTACTTATAACTTTTTTAGATGGTGTGTGTAACAGCCCAAACTCTTAAGCACCAAGGTATTGTCCGCTTTGGCCAGTAAAGCCTCACAGTTTTGCCCTCAAAAGATAACTTCCCAGTAGGTCACCCATCCTGGGAGTGCTCCCACCTGAGCACGCTTAACTTTAGAGTTCTTATCAGGAACTCCACCGTTATTTGAAAAGGCGCCTCGATATTTAAGAGTTTCATTTATTACTACTTAAGTGGGTCATGTCAATCTCCCCAACTTAAGTAACTGATGTCCTCGTCAGTATCCACACACAGATCCAAGAACCATCCATTGGGTAGATAGGGCTAGAGGTGACCCTTACAGGAGCAAGAGGTACCCACAACCATGTAGCACCTTAACCATCATGGATTCAATAGGCTGCTCACATTCAACCATGTAGCACCTTAACCATCATGGGTTCAAGAGGCTGCTCACATGAAGTGGTACTTTGCCCTGTATGGCACTTAGCTCATATCTGACACCCTATGATTTGCTCTGATACTATTTGTAACAGCTCAAACTCTTAAGCACCAAGGTATTGTCCGCTTTGACCAGAAATGCCTCATGGTTTTGCCCTCAGAAGATAACTTTCCAGTAGGTCACCCATCCTGGGAGTGCTCCCACCTGAGCACACTTAACTTTGGAATTCTTATCAGGAACTCTACCGTTATTTGAAAAGGCATCTCGATGTTTAAGAGTTTCACTTATTACTACTTAAGTGGGTCATCATAGTGTGCATGAGACTAAAAAGCTATGATGAATTCTAAGATGTTCAAGAAGGGTGTATAGGAGTGAAACTCACCACTAGCATTAAATTTAAAAGTACAAACTAGGAATCTCATTATTTTTTTATCATATGTTTAAATTTTAAAAAAGTTACAAGTGAACCAGCCTTACATTAAGAAATTAAAAGTCAAAAATATATAGAAAAACACCATTAATGAAGTGGTAATTTTAATTTATAATGGATGTGATAGGAACTTGACTCTATACATTAAAAAAGCCAAGCTATAGTGGTTGGTGAACATCATTACACATTGGTAGATGTTAAATATCATTGCTAATCACTTGATGATATATGGAGCATAATATTTGGGGGGTTGGTGGTATTTATTAGAGTATAACATTATGTCTTTACACACACACACACATATACACAGATATATATATATATATATATATATATATATATATATATATATATATATATAAGTATAAGTGTTCATATATAAGATTGATTATTGTGCTTGAATGAAATTTTTTTATTCTTCTCATCTCTCTCAGTTCTTCCCTATATCTCTCCCATTCTTACATAGTATTAGAGCTCTGCTTTGCTCATGCAACTTCAAGCCAACCCTCTGCTCATGTTGAAACACCCTCATTTTCCATCCTCTAATCTTCCTAAGAATATCTTTGAACACCCTCTAAACAACAACATTCATCTTTGATAACTCCAAAATTTATAGTAAAATAGGTTAATAAAAGTAAGCACTTTTTAATTAAAATTATATATTTTGATGTGCTTTCAATGATTTTCAGGATAAAAGATGAGTAAATTAAAATTTAGCTTAAATATGCAATTTTGGGAGAAAATCGCCGCGCACGCCACTTCTCGAAAATAAATTAAAATCATATAACAAGAAATTGAACAGTGAATCCGAAAGTTTATCCGTTGTAGCCCGCCGCAGTGCGCCACCGCGGACGCTAAGGCGACCGAAGAAAAGATACTAATTTTTATGCAGGAACAGTATTTGGAGTGCTGCTGCCGCAGCGCGCCATAGCGGAACAGTGTTTGGAACGCTGCTGCCGCAGCACGCAGCAGCGCCCGATGCAATTTTTGCCAAAAATATGCATTCAAGACAGCATAGGAAAGGCCAAAGAATTGAATTCTTCCACTTCCCACAGTTGAAATTAATATCAAATTAATTTAAAACTTCTCATTCTTAAGAAATAATTTATGAAGAAATAAATTAAAGATATGAGGAAGATGGAATGGGTGGATGCAATAAAAATTTAAGAATCTTTATTATAAATATTATTATAAAAGGCATATGCTTAAGCCATCGTGAGGAAGAGCAAGAGGTTGGTTTTATTATTTTACTCAATAAAATATAAATACAAATAACCTAAATCTCTTCATTATCAAGAAAATAAATGATTAGTCATTTAATCAAATTATATATTTCTAAATGAGATTTATTTACTGAATTAAATTTTAAATAGGAAAGGAAGTATATAAAAGTGAGACTTGAAGATTGAGAAAGGATTCCTAATTTTTGTTATTCAAAGACCAAAAAAAAAGATTGCAGGAAGAGAAAGAAGGAGAACTCTCCAAGGAGAAAAGAGGACCAAGAACAGGAAGAAATGGAAGACATCAAAGAACGAAGGGTGGAGTTTCAAGAGAACGGCGCAAGAAAAGTAAAGAGAACCCCAGAAAATCTCCGGGTGATTCCTTGTATGTCTCATAAACTCTCTTAATTTATTTCTTTCTGTGAACTGATGGTGATATTCATTTTTCTTTGTATGTATGCTCTTTCTTACTTAGTAATGGAAGGCTAAAATCCCCTTGAAGAGGGTTAAGATGTAGTTGTAAAAATATATATGGGATAATTGGTGTATGCTGACATTATTTGAATGTAATGAAATAATATTTTTATTATTAAATTTAATATTGAAATGAATGCTTGGATGAACTGAAATCTAAATTATTTTATTTAAAAGAACTTGTGTTCTAATGCTCATCAATTGGGTAAGAGCAAGGAAGGTAGTGCAAGTAGAGCTGAGAATTATGTGACAAAATTCTCAAAGCTCACTTGCATCATTCCTTAATAGCTCTCCCAAGAGATTGACGCTTGAGAACCAAGTTCTCCATTAACCTTGCTCTACTGCTTAGCAAAGTAGAAGGGACGAGAAGACATTGGGAACTTTAATGGATGATGTGACATAGTCCATTGACCCAATGCATCCTCCCATCTAGCTAAATCGCATGTGAAGCGCATGATGCATGGTTAATGTAAGTCATGCTTGTGAAACCATCATAAATAAGAGATATCTTTTCGTAACCTAGATGTAGGGAATCAAAATCTAATTAATAGATCACGATCTCATAAGAGTTTATGTGCTAAGGGAGAACCCAAAAAGAGTTCTCTTTGTGCACTAAACTTGAACCCAATAGAAATGGAGGGTACTCCAATTCTAATGGTGTTTACTTGATTTAATAAAGCAAATAAATTGAACGTATACATTCAACAATGAAGTTATATAACCAACCCTCGCAAATATTGCAGTGAAGCCTCAACTCTCTCCTTTTTAATCATATCGCATCTTTACTTAAGGTCTTTTGTATCGCTAATTAGGAACCAACAAAATTAACCAGAGTTGTCATCTAAACATTAGTGAAAGAAAATACAACTTGGTATCAGAACACCCATTCCTTGAGGTTTGATAAATCCTGGAAATTAAACTTTCAACTTATTACTTCAGACCACGTACACTTGCGTGCAAATGCAGACGTGTATTTCCGTTTGTCAAGTTTTTGGCGCCGTTGTCGGGGAACAATTTCATTTTGTATCAAGTATAATTTTTGAGTAACTAGTGATTTAGATCTAATTAATATGTGCATATAACCTTACTTAGCTATAATTATATATGTGATTATTAGATTGCATTAGTTTTCTTTATTTACTTGCTTTTGAGAAAAATTTGTAAAAAGTTCTAATAATCCAAATTGTTGTATATGGTGCGGGGGAACACATTTAAGTTCTAATTGTAATACAAACAACCTGTTTGCACCTTCAAAAACAAAACCGATAAATGACATTAAGTATGATAATAATTTGCAACACTATGACACTCACTCTGATATGAACGTTAACAACATAAATTGGATGTGTGTGCAATCTTACTTAGAAGAATCGGTGGACGATTAAAGTAGCACTAAGATCAATAATCAACATGAAACTGAACTAACCTTGATTAGGAACGAATTTAATCTAAAAGATCAAAAGCATCTATTTGAATCACTTGAGGCTAAGTTAGAATTTATAGTGCAACAATTAGTTAACCCTGTCCAAGAAATTGTTATAACTAAGAAAATAAAGGAACAAGCTAAAGAAGTGTTGATTTGTAAGGAAGAAACTTTAAGTCAAACAAATAGTAAAAGTGAGAGAGAGGTGGAGTATCAACTTAAATTGGACAATTTGAAAATGCAATAAGAGTTTCAAACTGAAAAAATTAACCAAGAGCAATCCGAAATTTATGTCCCAAACAAACCTCAAGTGCTTTCAACTGAATGCTCAGCAATAGGTGACCCACCATGCAAAAACAACCAATATGAATTAATTGAAAATAATTGGAGGACCAATAAAGTAACCGAATCTTGGGGTAGTGAAAGTAAAGAAATTATTATCTCTGATATCTCAAACCTCAACAAACCTATTAGCAATATTGATGATTATTGTGTGCAATTTGAATTTGTTAAGAAATGCTTTGATTTTACTCCTAAGAAAATTGAATTTTTTGCCTTTTTACAATATGAAATTGAAAATGATGAATTTGATGATAAACATAAGGCAGAAAATAGGAAGAATAAAAAGAAGAATAAAGAGAAGAAATATTGCAAGTTAAAAGACATAAGCTGGGATTGGAAAGAAAAAGATAGAGCTATCATTCATAATGATTCAATTATTAAATTAGCCCATACTCATCCTAAGGAGTTAATGAAAATATGGAAAAAATTTTTGAAAGGGTATAAACTCTTTTTGGTTAGGCTGAGGACCTTAAACTAAGTGCTGATTGGGAAGCAACCCAACAAATAATTTTATATTTTCTGTCTATTTCAAATTCTAAGTAGTACTTATGGGTGTCAATAAAGGAGCAGGAGGAATCTCAAGCATGATTGCAGCAATGAAAATTTGTCATTATTTATATCAGGTTATTTTATTCATTCCTACTCTTAGTAACATATATTTATTTTGCTTTCAATTTTGTGTTTTTTGTTTTTTGTTTAAATAAATCATAGTGAATTATTATCCCCTAATTTTTGTGCTCATAAAATGTCATTAACTAGGAAATTTTTCTAAAAAGTTAAATTGGCTGAATTTAATTGTAATGAGCATGTGAAGATTTTCTTTATTCCAATTTCCTTAACAAGAGGTGACGAAGCAAAACATATACTTCTAAGATTTTTTATGCTAAATCATTTTACACTCATTTTACTATAAGTCTCTAACATCAAGAATATATGATGCTCCAAATCTAAGTGTGGGGGTGGGGTCAAAGAACTTAATGTAGAGAAGTAAGAAATAATGAAATAAGAATGTGCTAGGCTTCTGTAGGACTTATTGAATGCAATGAAAAATAGATAGGGATGAATAAAAATGTCTCTCCCTTGAACTAAATGCAAAAGAAAATCCAGGGATAAGGAGAAATATCTCTCCCAAAATAAAAAAATTGAGAAAAACAGGATGAAAAGAAATATCTCTCATGAAAAGAAATATTCATTGCGATTTAAAAGAATAAGCACAAATTGCACAAAATTCTTACACACTGAATCAAACTTTTCTAAGTAAGAAATCATAGAAATCCCCCCAAGAATTATGAGTTAAGTATCACACATTTAGAAATTAGAAACTCAAATAATCAAAAGAAAAGAAAATATTAGTATGAGACTTGTAAGAATTTGAATCATTTTAATCACTCTTGTCAAGTAATACATGAAATGACAAAAATACTTCACACATATTCGATTGAATTTTGCAACATTTAAAATCAAAAAATATATTTTAAGCTTACTCAAGGACGAGTAAAAATTTAAGTGTGAGGGTGTGATAACTCCAAGATTTATAGTAAAATAATTTAATAAAAGTAAGCACTTTTTAATTAAAATTATATATTTTGACATACTTTTGCTGGTTTCAAAATAAAATATGAGTAAATTAAAATTTGGCTTAAATATGCAATTTTGGGAGAACCATCGCGCGCCACAGCGCCACAGCGTCGTTTCTCGAAAATAAATTAAAATCATATAACAAGAAATTAAACAGTGAATCCGAAAGTTTATCTGCTCTAGCGCGCCATAGCACGCCACAGCGAACGCTGCGGCGACCGAAGAAAATATACTATTTTTTATGCAGGAACAGTGTTTGGAGTGCTGCTGCCGCAGCGCGCCGCAGTGGAACAGTGTTGCCGCAACGCCCAATATAGTTTCTGCTAAAAACATGCATTCAAGGCAGCATATGGAAGGCCAAAGAATTGATTCTTCCCCTTCCCATAACTGAAATTAATATCAAATTAATTTAAAACTTATCATTCTTAAGAAATAATTTATAAAGAAATAAATTAAAAATATGAGGAAGATGGAAGGGGTGGATGCAATAAAAAATCTTTATTATAAATATTATTATAAAAGACACATGTTTAAGCCATCATGAGAAAGAGCAAGAGGTTAGTTTGATTATTTTACTCAATAAAACATAAATACAAACAACATAAATCCCTTCATTACCAAGAAAATAAATGAATAATCATTTAATCAAAGTACACATTTCTAAATGGGATTTATTTATTAAATTAAATTTTAAACAGGAAAGGAAGTCTATAAAAGGGAGACTTCAAGATTGAGAAAGGGTTCCAACTTTTGTAATTCAAAGAACAAAAAGAAGGGCTGCAGGAAAAGAAAGAATGAGAACTCTCCGAGGGGAAAAGAGAACCAAGAATAGGAAGAAAGGGAAGACAGCAATGAACAAAGAGTGGAGCTTCAAGAGGACAGCACAAAAAAAGTAAAGAGAGCCCCTCTCCGGGTGATTCCTTGTATTTCTCATAAACTCCTTTAATTTATTTCTTGTCGTGAACTGATAGAGAGGTTCACTTTTCTTTGTATGTATGCTATTTCTTACTTAGTAATGGAATGCTAAAAACTCCTTGGAGAGGGTTGAGATGTAGTTGTAAAAATATGTAATATATAATTGGTGTATGATGACATTATTTGAATGTAATGAATGAATGTTTTTTTTGTTAAATTTAATATTGAAATGAATTCTTAGATAAACTAAAATCTAAATTATTTTATTTAAAAGAACTTGTGTTCACCTGCTCATCAATTGGGTAAGAGCAAGGAAGGTAGTGCAAGTAGAGCTGAGAATTATATGACAAATTCTCAAAGCTCACTTGCATCCTTCCTTAATGGCTCTCCCAAGAGATTATCGCTTGAGAACCAAGCTCTCCATTAACATTGCTCTGCTGCTCAGCAAAGTAGAAGGGATGAGAGGACATTGGGAACTTTAATGGATGATGTGACATAGTACATTGACCCAATGCATCCTCCCATCTAGCTAAACCGCATATGAAGCACATGATGCATGGTTAATGGAAATCGTGCTTGTGAGACCACCATAATTAAAAGATATCTTTTGGTAACATAGATGTAGAAAATCAAAATCTAATTAATAGATCATGATCTCATAAGAGTTTATGTGCTAAGGGAGAACCTAAAATGAGTTCTCTTTGTACACTAAACTTGAACCCAATGTAATTAGAGGGTACTCCAATTCTAATAGTATTCACTTAATTTAATAAAGCAAATAAATTAAATGTATACATTCAACAATGAAGTTATATAACTAACTCTCGCAAATATTGTAATGAAATCTCAACTTTCTCCTTTTTAATTATATCGTATTTTTAATTAAGGTCTTTTGTATCGCTAATTAAGAACCAACAAAAGCAACCAAATTTGTCATCTAAACATTAGTGAAAGAAAATACTGCTTGGAATCAGAACACCCATTTCCTGGGGTTCGATAAATCCTAGAAATTAAACTTCAGACCACATATACTTGCGTGTAAACACAGATGTGTATTTCCATCTATTAATCTTCTCCACCAATCAACATTCAAGAACCTCAAGAAGTCACAATGGGTTCCTCAATCTCTAGCCCAAAAATTAACAACATAGTTCAAGAAATCCAAGAACCTACAATACAACCCATCCTCACCTCTAATCTCATATTATTGATAAACAATATCAAGAATCTAGTCAATAACTTCTTCACCACTCACAACTACCCAATATGGTGTGTGCAACTTCTCAATTTATTCACTACAAATGGTCTGCATGGGCACTCAGATGAATCCTTAGCAAAATTGAATCTCCACACCCATGATAACATTAACAACCTCATTCTCAATCTCCATCCACCACATGGAGCGTCACTGATAGAAACCTCATTTTTGCACTCTACTGAGCCATCTCACACTCAATTCTTCCATATATCGTTCATGTCGAAACGTGCAAGGAAGCATAGAAATTTTTTGAAAGAAAATTCTGATCCATAGATCGATCCAAAGTAATTAACTCAAGAACGCTCTCCACAACATTGCTAAGCAATAAAAAGCTGATACTAGCATACCCATTAGAAATAAAAGATGTAGTAGAAATAATTTTAGTTGATGGCTCCATTCTTGATCTAGAACACATCATTCTCTACATGCTAATGGCCTCTTAGCTCAATACCAAGCTTTCAAAATAGTGATTCAAACAAACCTTAAGCACTAAGCCTTGATGACTATAATCCTTACTTTGTATTGAAAAAATCAACCTCCAACATGAAGCAAGCTATGACCATCAACAACAAACATAACCCACACTTTTATTGCATGCTAAAAAATGAGGACGTGGGTAGCCATGGAGGGAAGACGTCGGGTAGTTTTAGCTCTTTAAAAGACAAACAACCAGAACCATCACCCCCACCTTGTAGCATTGAACTGTTAACTTTGACACAAACGATGTCACACAACCCTCAACAGCTGGCACCAACTTGATACATCATTTACGATAATCTCCACGCACTACAACATTTGTTGCAGATAGCCACATTGATAACAATTGGTTTCTAAATTCCAATGCATTATCTCATATAACAAAAGGTCTTAGTAACCTCTTTATTTTATGTTTATACTATAGTCAAGGCAAAGTCACCATCAGAAATGGGTAACCTTGCATATTCCAACAATGGCAATGGCCTATTACCCACTCCATCCCATAAGCTCACTTTGTCTCAAATGTTATATGTACTTTTGATCTTTCTTTAGTCCTTAAACTTGCAACATATAATAATTATTTAATTAAATTTGATCATGTTGGATCCTCTATCAAGGATCTTTGTTTGATTATAGTCCTCCTCCAAGGCCACAGTCGTAGCTAACTCTACTTCATCCAACTCAATCTTTCACCATCTCACCAACAACTACTATTGGCCTCATTTGTTGCCTCATTCAATTCAACCCTTTAGCATCAATTGTTGGGTCACTCAGCATCCCCTATCTAATAATTCCTTGCCAATCAGCATCTTATTATCTCTTACAGATACAACTACACCCATTGCCATCAATATATTATGAAAAAACATAATAACTTTTTTATCTCTACTTCAAAATATCGTTGTTATCAATCAATATAATTAGTTCATTATGATGTATTGGGTCAAGCTCCCAGTTAATCAGATGAAGGCTATCCATATCATGTGTCTTTCATTGATGATTAATCTTGCTTTGCTTAGTTTTTTCCAATTAAATAAAAATCTAAAATAAAAAAATATTCATTTAACTATCATGATTTATCGAAAGACATTTCCAATGTCAAATCAAAATATTTTGCAGTGATGGTGGTCATGAATATTTCAACAACACCCTTAACAACTTCTTACAACAAATCGACATTCATCATAAATTACTAAGAAATAACATTGCTGGAAGAAAACATCACCATTTAATATAGATCACCAAAACTCTACTCAATAACACCAACTTCTCACCCAGCTTTTAGATTGATGCACCATTAACTTTTGCCTATCTAATAAACTTCTTCCCATCCATAACCACCACAAACAAAACACCTTATGAACTCCTCCATAATTACACACCTAAGTACAACAACCTTTGTGTCTTTGGCTGCACATTTGATCCACTCATATCACCTACAAAATACAATACAACCCCATGTATATTCATTTTCTTCTCACCAAGCCATAAAGGCTACTGATGCTATAACCCTCTCGTGCATAAAGTAATTATCTTTTGACACACACTTTCTTGAACATCACCCCCCTCCCTTAATACTCTACCAACTCACTCTAATTCTCTAAATAACTATACTCCTACAATCCCCTCTTGTCCTCATCACAATGCCCCATCTACTCACTCCACTAGATCCATCAACCTCATCACCGAACATTCACAATCCTTATAATTACCTACAATAACTTCCAATCTTCTACCTCCTATGAATTTACCAACATCTAGAACACCCCACATATAAAGACTTACCGATACACCTCCTTCCCCCCATCCTCTGAAACATCCCATGTTCACCCGATATAAAATAGGTGCGATCAAGCCTAGCCACATTACATTTCAATTATTTACTTCTCTCAATCTACCGCCTTAACTCAATCACCCACACAACTCGATATCATTACAAACCTTCAAGCCTCTAAACACAATTATTGGAGAGAAGCCATGGCTACTGAAATCATGACTCTTAAAGATCAAGACACTTGAGACTTAGTTGCACCAAATCCCAACCAACTCTTGATAGAAAATGGACTTTCCAAACCAAATACAATGCCACAATCCATCACCCTACATAAAGCTCTCATTGGGGTCAAGGCTATAATCAAACTTATGGGCTAGATTATACTGAAACCTTCAATTCAGTCACCAAAATGTCTACTATTTGTGATCTTTTAACCATAGATGCTCATCAAAATTTGTCTTTATTACATCATGATGTATCAAATGAATTCCTTCATGGATTCTTAAATGAAATAATCTTTATTAAGTGACCTCCGGGCTTCACTGAACATATTAAACCCAACGCGTATGTCGATTAAAGAACATACTCTATGGATTATAACAATTACCTCGTCAATGGTTCTTCTTTCTCAGTGACTTCCTCAAGTTGAAGGGCTTTGCTCAAAGCAAGAAAAATCCATCCATCCTCATCTACAATAAGTCAATATATATGCATACCTCCTCATCTACGTTGATGATCTCCTTACAACTAGTACACATTCAGGCTTTCTCCACGGTCACATAAACCATATGACTTCAATGACTCCTACAATCATCATCCTCCATCTCAAGCTACTATTATTTACTGTGACAATGTCTCCACAATCTCCATCACTAGTAATCCATTGTTTCATGCTCTTACAAAACATGTGGAAGTGGATTTTCACTTCTTTTGTAAAAGCATTAAGAACAAAAAGGTCACCATATTGTACACACCCAACCGAACAAACAATAGATATCCTCACTAAACTACTCTCTATTATGCAATTCAACCTTCTACATGATAAACTGAAGATTCAATAGCTTGTCATCATCTTATGGGGGATATTAAAGTATAACACATATTCCAAGTACATACACACACACACACACAGATATATATATATATATATATATATATATATATATATATATATATATATATATATGTATGTATATATAGTATAAAGCCTATAAGATTGATTATTGTTTTCGAATGAAAAAGATATTTTCTTGTCTTCTCTCTTAGTTCTTCTCTCTTATCTTTCCAATTCATACAATAGTAATGTTGTGTTTCTAAAGTTTAACCCATTAGATGTCATAGTTGGGGTGGCCCAAACAATCATTGTAAAGATGATTTAGATCACTACCAGTCAAAAAGTGCCTGAATAAATACCCTAGCTCTGATAGATGATGGAAGCCAGTAAAGGAATTGGTGGATTTGACCTTAATTTTGTTCTCTCCTCATCTTGATAATCATATTTAAATAAAATGATTCATGAATTTCAATAAAGCAATTGTTAATACGAGTTAGTTTTCTTATTGAAATTAAATTTATTGGAATCATATGAACATGAGGGTGTGAGTTAACGAAGCTATATGATTTATAAACTTAAGTAAGAGAACCAACATTGCTAATGTGTAAGCCAGAACCATCATCAATTTGAGTATCATGAATTTGCAAGTTCTTGTGATTGATGCAACATGGTATGTTGCATCAAAAATCTAAGTACCAAGCATTGTCACATGCAGTCAATTTAGCTTATTACATTGTTTGTATGGGAGGGTGTTGCTGGTAAAAATAGTGGGTGGTGATGTGATTGGTCTAGTTGCATATTTGGTAGGTTATTGAGTGTCTCACGACTTCAAAATTGTGCACACCCTCTACATCATGTTGTATAGGATGAGCTATCATAAGTAGCATGGAGGTTATGTAGATGGTGTTGGAGTGCAATGGGTTGCTTGTGGACTAACACAATGGCAAAGTATTAGGTTGGGGCAGAGGGTTTTCAATGAGGATGGGTGAGACACTACATGAATCAATGATTTGTGTTAAGGGTTTCTCCATCATGGCGGTAGTATCGGATCCTGAATCAGAACTGGCATTCATTGAAAGTTTGCTCTTATGTCATGTGTTCTTAATTAGGAAAGTAGAGAGTAGCAAGAAGAAAAAGAGGAAGGACAATCCAAATGATTCTCTTCATACTTAAAACAGTACATCAAATAGTACATATATATGCATCTGTAATTCTAGCCAACCCTATGATGGATGCATAAGATTTAATTTGTTAGTTAGAGAAGATACAGTATGGCCTCCCACACAAATACCTTTAATAGTTGCAATCTCCCTTTTTTGAATCGAAGTTGATGACAAATACCTAATTTCAATAGTAGGATCACTCTCTTAACATCTGTTGTAATAAATCATCTCAGTCATCCTCTAGCACTAGTTTTTTTCTCTGACCGCAACCAACATGGAACTCTTGATGATAAATGTTGTGTCCTCAAAAGCCTTTGGATGATAAGAAGCACTTAAGAGATTACCAAAGATGCAACATTTATCTTCAAAAGTAGAGAGTATTAAAAAATTTCTTTGTAGTATATTATCTTAAGAGTTTTGTTGCTTAAATAAAAGTTAAAACAAAAGCAACATTTGACAAGTTGTTCTTTTCTAAGCGTATATATAATAAGATTAAGAGTATAAATATTTATCTTAATGAAGTTTAATTTTATTTTTAAAATAAAGCTAGATAATGATGTGATACTTTTTTTCTATTAGTATGATGACAAGCTCCTAGTATTTAGGATTTAGGATTTAGAATTTAGCATAAAAAAATTAAGGATGATCTGTGTTGGCTACATATAAATAGTATTTTTTTTTAGTATTCATGTAAGATGTATTAGTGCTTATTTGCCATAATTTGTTGGGACATTAGGCTACTTTTAAACAGCCATAATTGCTAGTTGGGCTGTAAGTCTTTAGCCACGTGATCATGGCCGAGTTCTTTAGGAATTGGGCGGCCCCACTAATTCTTTAATTTTAATTTAAATCTGATCCCTAATACTTTATACTATAACCGGTCAACAGATCCACCAAACGGAGGATTATGCTGTCACGCTGGCTTTTCAGTATATCACCATAGCTTTCATTAATCGCTGGTTAAATGTTTGTACTGTCAAAAGTAAACGCGAGCCATTTCTTTTTCTTTATCATCGGAGAAAATAAAAAATGCAAGGAAGCAAAGATTCATATTAGCCGACTGTGAAACTTCATTCTTTGCTGTCAGACCTTTTGTTCATGCTTTCTTCAAGTGTATCATTCTAGAGCAAGAAGCATTGCTTCCCAACCCGCTCTGTGTCCCGATCACGCCGGATTATGCGCGGCGCGACACCATTTTGACGAAACGTGTAGCTGGTTAATAGCACTTGCATTGGCTTTTACTAGAGGATGGTCGGACGGACACATTCAAAAAATGATAGGCCCCTTCAAAGAATGAGCAACGGTGTGATAATACTATATGTAATAGCTTTAGCAGTTAGTATTGGATGACAATCTTCTAATTTTACAGCCTTCGAATCTATAATATATAAGTTAGGGATATGCTACTCTACATAACAATAAAGCTCATTTTTTGACTAGTCTATTCTTTTCTTGGGCAGGGCTTCTCTCATTTCCTTCGTCTTTTTTTTGCACTTTTAAATATTTAGAAGCTTGAATGTCAGAAATGGGGAACCATAAAATAATCTTTGAAAACTTTCTTAGCATTTGTGCAGCCAACATTTTTCTCTTTTTGAGTATTGTATTGCAATTAAGGTTTATTCATTTATTTCATTAAAAATGAGGATGTTTAATTGATTTGTCATTAATTCCTGCATGGGAAGGGAAATATTAAGTCTATTCCTCTCCCCAATGCTGATTTGGATACCTATTCCAGAGCAGTTTTATGATAAGCGCTACGGCGCACTGTAGTGGTTTTGCTTTTGAATTTTTGCTAAGTGAGTTTCTGTCTTGTGCTCGCTGTGGCACACTGTAGCGCCGAGCTCTCTATCTTGTGCCCGCTGTGACGCGCTGTAGCGCCGAACACTCTGTCTTGTGCCCGCATTGGCGCTCTGTAGCGTCAAGCTCTCTGCCTTGTGCCCGCTGTGGCGTGCTGTAGCGCCGAGCTCTTTGTCATGCGAGCATTGGCGCGCTGTAGCGCCGAGCTCTCGATCTTGTGCTTGTTGCGGTGTGCGATAGAGCCAAGTTCTCGGTCTTGTGTCTGCTGCGGCGCGCGGTAGCGCCGAGCTCTCGGTCTTGTGTCTGCTACGGCGCGCGGTAGCGCTGAGCTCTCAGTCTTTTCATTTATAGATGTAATATCCAAAAAAGTAGATATATAAATATCGTGTTTTTTAAGAAAATGTTACCGTGCACCCTGGATAGAAAAGGAAAGAGACCTCGTCTCGCTTCTTTTAATGTTTTTCGCGGTCTCTCCATTGCTGTATTCTCTTTGTCTTATATTTGTCTTTCATGCCTTTGTTCATTGCTTCATATCATTTAAACTGCCCTTTTAATGAAACTGTAAACTTTTTGTATGTATGGCTTTAATTTTCTTCTTTTCTCGCCAAAGACGTTTGCAAAAGCCCATGTTTTTTATTTAGTGGCGCACTGTGGTCGCGCTGAGGCAGTTTTCTTCCTAGAATTTTATAATTAAGCCAAATTTTACTTTGCTCAATGTTTATCTTGAAAAAGTAGTGGAAACACATCAAAATATACATTTCTAACAAAAAAATGTTCGTTTTTATTAATTTATTTTACTAGAAATCTTAGATTTATCGATCAGGAAACCAAAAGGAGGTGATTTCTTCTTTATCTTGAGATTTATAAGTTTTCTGTAACTATGTACTTTCTTCCTTACAATGTGAAATCATTTGTAGTGGTGTAACTCCATGGTTTTCCCATTCTTAGGTTTTTGACGTAAAATCTTTTGTGTTCTTAGCATGTGTGATTGAATACTTGTGTTGTGATATTTGATTGTTTATGTTGGTTTATATTTCATGTTTACTTCGGTTACTCTTAGTAGTCAAACCATAGTCCTAGGGAGCTCGTTGGATCCTTCATTACTAACAAGTGGTCTCAGAGCATTCTTTGGTTTTAAGGTTTGCTAATCTTAAGTGGTAGCAATTACTGAAGAGCTGGTAGAGAAGTTCAGCGACACAAATTTGCATTTTGGAAGATACAATTAGAAGATTTTCTCTATCATAAGAAGCTATACTTGCCATTGGAAGGAGTCGAAATGAAACTTAAAACTGCATTGGCAGGCGAATGAAAAATTCTCGATATGAAGGAATTAGGCTTAATACGTCTTTCTTTATCCTTGTCCATTATATCTTCTAACATTGTGAATGAGAAGACTACAATCAATCTCATGGAAGGCCCTTTCCTGAATGTATGAGAAGCTTCGACTTCCGACTGATGAAGTGGTATTCAACATAAATATGGCAGATGGCGGCTCGGTGACATAACATCTGAATGAGTTCAATAATATAACAAACTAATTAAGCTCGGTGGAAATCAACTTCGATGATGAAGTTAGAGCTTTGTTGCTTCTGTCTTCTTTGCCGGATAGTTGGGATGGACTGGTGATTGCAGTCAACAATTCTTTTGGAAATGCTAAGTTAAGAGTTGATGACATTGTCGGGCTGCTATTAGGTGAAGAAGCAAGAAAACATTCCTATGGTGAAGTGTCTACTACAGCCTTAAATGTAGAATTCAGAGGAAGATTTACAGATCAGGAGTTCCGCAAAACAAGGACTAAGTCAAGGTGTAGAAAATCAATGGCGAGTAAGAGAAAAATAGATTGATGGCACAACAGGAATTTTGTACATTTTAAGAAGGGCTGTTTTGCTCTAAAGAAAAGAGCATGTGGAAATAAATACAAAAACCCTTCATTAACTATCACAACAAAAGAAGATCAAAATGCATTGATCTTGTCTCTTATCAGTATTGAGTCTTAGGTTATCAAATTTGTGTATCTTTTCATGCAACCATATCAAAGAAAACTTTCAAAAACTACACCAAAGGTGATTTGGGGAAAGTCTACCTGAGTAACGTCAAGGCATGCATCATAATAAGCAAGGGTAACATGGGTATCAGATTACCAAATGGATCGATATGGATGCTAACGGATGTAAGATATATTCCACATCTAAATAGAAATTTAACCATTATTAGCCAATTAGCATGTGAAGGATATAGTATAAGTTTCATAGGGGATTTTTGGAAAGTGACAATGGGTGCTCTTGTTATAGCGTGTGGGAATATGAATGGAACACCTTACCTAATCAATAAGGCGTCTGAATCCTAGTAGCAGAACAAGGGGATATAAATCTATGGCACCAAAGGATTGATCACATGAGTGAGAAAGTCATAAAGTGACTACAATCCAAAGGAAAGATTCCATAATAAAAATAAATTGATTTATAATTTTGTGAAAGCAGTATATATGACAAGCATAAGAAAGTAAGTTTCTCAAGGAGTGGGAGAGACCTAAAATCCTAGAAGCTAGAATTATTACATACATATGTGTGGGGAATAGCTTTCACATATTCCCTTTGTGGAGCCACATACTTCGCCACCTTCATTGATGACCTTACTAGGAAGGTGTGGTTATATTTCTTAAAACAAAAATTTGATGTGCTTAATATGCTTAAGAAGTGTTTATCCTTAGTACAAAATGAGACAAAATTGAAGCTCAAGTGCTTGAGATTGGAGAATGGTAACGAGTATTTTGATAAAGGGTTTAAAGAATTATGTGCACTGAATGTAACTAGAAGAGAATTCACTGTTCCTAGAACCCTTAGAAAAATGGTGTTGCAGAACAAATGAACAAAACTCTTACAAAGTGATCAAAGAGTATGAGATTGCATACAGGATTGCCAAAGCAGTCTTGGGTAAATGCAGTAAATAATGCACCTTATCTGATCAATCAGGGTCCTTTGGTTTCATTGAAAGAAGGAATACCCAAGGAAGCTAAGAGTGGTTAAGAGATGAATCTCACTAGCCCAAACATATTTGGTTGCTCATTATATACATATGTTGATGCAGGTTTCAGAAGCAAGCTTGATTCAAAAACAATCAAGTGCACCTTCATAGGATATGGAATAAGTGAATTCATACTTTCATGGAATATGTGAATTCGACTAAAAATTTTAGGACTATTAGAATCATAAAATCATTATCAACTAGGATGTCTTTCTTAATAAAAATAAAATGTATACGGACAGGAATGGTGTTAAGAGCTTAGGTTGCTACAAATAGTATCAGAGCAGACTATATGGTGCAAAATAGGAGCAAGTGCCATATATGAAAAATTACCACTTTATGTGAACAACCTCTTAAACCCATGATGGTTAATATGCTACTTGGCTAGGGGTACCTCTTGTAAAAACCCAAGGTTATTACCTAATTTAATTTAAGTCTAAACATATCTCAATTATCATTCTGTTAAGTTCATATAGTCATTTGAATCAATCCCTGAAGATTTGATTTGATTCGGAGCTAAATCAAATATTTTGGATTACTGTAATATTTAATTAATTAGAAAATTGATGTATTTAATTTTACCTCGAAATTGAAATCCGACTTCACTGTTGTGATCATTATCCCCAAATTAGCTAGGGTGATATTTTGGATGCATTTGGAAGTCGTCGGGTTTTCGCAAATATTTTAATATAATTAAATGCATCAAAAAATAGAATAATTAAATAATCGTTGGAATTGAAATCCAACTTCGCCATTGAATTCCTCACCCTCAAATTAGCTTAAGGTGAATTTTTGGGATTTTTCGGAGCGCGTTTATTTAATTCGAATTTTAAGCAAATTAAGAAATTAGAAAATAAATAAATGATTATTTAATTAAGAAAATTTATTTTCTTAATTTGCATTATTGGCTACCAATCCCTCTTCCCTTTTTCAGCTTATCCCTCTCCTCCTCCCCTTAATTGAAAATCTTGACGGCAAGGCCATCCCTCTTCCCATGCCTCATAGCCTCCCTAGCTCTTAATGGCTTCCCTCTTTCTTCTCCCCTTTAAGAAAGAGCTCAGCCCCTCCTTCATTTGCTTGCTGCCAAGCTGAGAGCTCTCCCTCCTTCCTCCACTATTTCTCCTTGTGCTGAAGAAGAAGAGGAAGAAGTTCCTCCTCCAAAAGTTCTGAGTCTTCTTCCTCCTTTCCTTGCAAGGTCAAAAGTACCCCATTTCCCTCCATTGGTTAATTAAATGGCTATTCTATTTTGTTTTTATGCTCACTTGTATGTTTAAGATTATGTATTACCTTAGTTGTGCATCTATAAAGCTATGTTTAAGATGTAAGAACTCAAAAAAATAAAAATATGTAAACAATAGGGAATGATATGTAAAGTTGCTGATATGAATTTCTGTACACCCAGTCATTTAATCCTATAGTTTGCATAGATAACTTAATCTTTTTGTGCTTATTTGGGTATCAATGGAAAGGTTTCGAAAAGAGTTTTCCAATGGTATATGGCACCGCACATGAAGTGCTCTAGGTTGAGAGTAATTGAGCCCGAAAATTGACCCGTTGCGATTTTCACACAGACGAAATCACCGTGTGGCGCTACAGCGCGCCGTAACGCCCAAAAATATTGAAATGACCATAACTTGGTCATTTGGACTCCAAATCAGAAAATTTAAAATTTTAGATAGCTTAAAATTTCAGTAGCAACAATAATCAGAAATAATATTTAGGTTTGAAATACTAGAAAAATTAGATGTGACCAAAATACCCCTAACCTTAATTAGGTCATAACTTGATAAATTGAAGTCCAATTTGGGTCTACTCCTACTTAAAATACTCAGTGTGATATATAGAAGCTATAGCCCTGATTTTGATAAATTTGGACACCAAATAGAAAAGTTAGCTTTTTGACGCCTCTTAGCTTAGAAAATTACCAAATTGCCCATAGAAATTGAAATGGCTATAACTAATTCATTAGACCTCAAAATTTAGTGTTCTTAAATTCTATGGAATCCTTGAATAGAAACCAACAGTAAATTGCATAAAAATTTAGATTTTATTAGGTGCAATTTACTAAAAATACCCCTTAGGCCAAAAACCTTTGTTTGGACCTATAGGACCCATTTCTTATCCAAATTTGGTGTACTTACTGTCTATCTTCATGTTAGACAGCAATAAATCATTTGGCAGTAAGAAATCCCAATTTGGAGCCCTAAATCAAAAAGTAGCATTTTGGACCCTTAAGTAGGGGTAAAATGGTCATTTTGCCCAAAATTTAGGTTAAGCGTCCTTAACCTCTAAACTACCTTATAAGTTAATAAAACTAACATTTGAACTATAATAAGATCATTCTAAGTGTTAAAAGTTAGTTTTTAGTTGAAAATATTAAATTTCCTAAAATTTCCTCTTAAGTCTTTTCTTAGGACTTTGCACCTCACATTATGACTACTCCTAAGACTAGGACTAGCTCATAGGTTAGATTTCATTTATTGAATATGTGTAACTATTCAATGAATAAATTCTTGATTTTGTTAGTTTCTAGATTTTACAAATTATTTTGATTATTTTGTCTTTCAACCCTAGATTCAGGATAGGAGATTTATCCTATTAAGTTTGATTTGCTTAATAGGATTTGTCTTAACCAATAGATCACTTTTAGACTGAAACCAAGATCTTATGTTTTATCTTTTTGGATTATGTGATTAAAGCCCAGTCTCATGGTGTTTAATTCATAATCTATAGTTTAGTAGATCTTGATCAGATCTCAGATGGAACATTAAAATTCATCAAATTAGGGCATTCTGATTTATTAATTAAACCTGTAGTCATGCTTGATTGAATTAGATTAGAACCTGATCAGTTCTAATCCTACGGCCTTATAAGTTACACTGGATAGTAGGAATTGGAGATCCTGAACTTGTGTAACTTAGAATATTTAGAATGGCTTAAATAGACAACAATAGTATCACCATGTATAGAAGAGTCTCTTGCTTACTTGAGTTATTTTGTTGCTACGCATTTTTTATATTTTGTGCTTAATTCCTTGGATATTTCATATAAAAAACTTTGTGCATGAAATAAAAACTTAGAATAATTAGGATAACAGTTGCCTTTGGGTTTAGTTTCTGGGTAAATTCTAGTGGACATTTACCCTAATGGACAGGGGTAAGGAGTAATAAGCAGGCTTAACATTACTTATTGAGGAGTGTGTGTTAAGCTTGGAACCCATATAGTCTTGCAGACGTGCTTGACTCCTCAGTTATTATTGGACGTGTCCATAGAAACAAATGTAAAATAACTAAAAGATTCTGCATTTGCATTTACTGTCTCCTTAATTCTATCGTTGGTTTTGTCTGTCCTAGCCCATAAAGGCTATGGAAATTTTTGTCTGCCCTAGCTCAAAAAAGCATTAGGAATTTCACTGGGCCCGATTGGCCAATTGTCTGATATGACAGTCTTTACATATCTGTTTCAGTTCTAGCTTACTGTGTACTATATTATGATGCATATTTTAGTCAGCTGTGTTTCTTTACTTGCTCACTTGTACTTATCTATAGGATGCTAGACTTTACTGCTTATTATATTTACCACTTTCAGATTTCTATCTATAACTTGAATATATTATGTGATCATCAGTATATTTAGATTTAAACTTTACCTTCAGTACTTTTACTTAATGCACTATATATATATGCCCATTCCTTACTTAGTTGCTGAGGTGTGCTTTTTGCCTTACACTTGTATAGTTATAAATGCTATATTTATAGCTTACCCTATTCTTTGTACACTTACTGCTCCTACTACTTTTAGTTTATTTTTTGTTGTGTTTCAGTATAAAAATGGTAATATTAATAATTCATGTTAAATATTCAGCTTAAAATATACTTAGGCAATTATCTAATAAGATTTTCTTTTATTAGCTAGAGCCCTGACATTATGAAACTGATAATGTTAAATTCAGATAGATTTGAGGAGCTGAGTGCTGAAGGAGAGAAGCCTTATTTAGAGGAGGAGCATCAGCTAGGAGAGACAAGCGCTGCATAGATTTCTTTTTAGCCTTCTATGAGGATGAGAGATTTTATTCAGTCTTTTAAACTATGTATTTAAATGTTATAATACTACAGGTATTGTGACTGTGATTATTTTTCTGCACTTTATTATTTATTGAGCTATATTGTGTTTCTTACTTGATGTATGGTGAATGGATGTAATGTTTATTCTATTTTTCTTCCGCACTCTATATGTATATCATATATAGTGACTGATCTTCTTAGTTATTCTGTGCACATCCTTCCCTTATTAGTGGGTTGTGGATCTTATATAATCTAATATAATCCTTCTTAGTATTTGTGTAGCCAACCTTTTACTCTTTTTGAGAATTGTATTACAATTAATATTTATTCATTTATTCCATTGAAAATGAAGAGGTTTAATTGATTTGCCATTAATTTCTACTGTGGGAAGGGGAAAGATTGAGTATATTCTTCTCCCTAATGCTGAATTGGATGCCGATTCCAGAGCAGTTTTACAATGGGTGCTATGGCTTGTTGCAACATGCTTGGGTGCGCTGCAGCTGTTTTGCTTTAGAATTTTTGCAAAGTGAATTTCCACCGATATGCACAATAGAGCGAGGCTCTCTGTCTTGTCTCTGCTGTGGCGCATTGTAGCACCGAGCACTCTATCTTGTGCCCATTGTGGAGTGTGATAGCGCCAATCTCTCATGTTTGTGTCTGCTGTGGCGTGCGATAGTGCCGAGCTCTCGAGTTTGTGCCCGATATTTAGGCCAAATTTTACTTTGCTCGACTTTATCCTAAAAAGTAGCGGAAACACATCAAAGTATACATTTCTAACAGAAAAGTATTTTGTTTTTATTCACTTATTTTACTATAAATCTTAGATTTATCAGTGGACTCAAGTGCATCCTTTAATGCAACTCCTACAAGGTGTGACTTTAAGAATTACACCAAGGGTGACTTGGGGAAGGTGTATCTAGGAGATAACAGGGCATGCGATATCATGGGTAAAGGTGATGTGGATGTCCAACTACCAAGGGGTGCAGTTTGGAAGCTAAGAGAAATTAGACATGTGCCATGTCTAAGGAGGAACCTTATATCTATTAAATAGCTAGCCAGGGAGGGTTACAGTACAAACTTTACACGGGAATCATGGAAGGTCACCAAGGGTACACTCGTTGCTGCATAGGGAAACATGAAAGGTACACTTTACTTGATTGATAAAGCTTTTGATTCCATTGCAACCACAGAATAGATAGACACAGGTCTATGGTATTAGAGGCTTGGACATATAAGAGAGAGGGGTTTAATATCCCTACACTCAAGGGGAAGGCTTTCAAAAACTAAAGTCAATGGATATGGATTTCTATGAAGATTGTGTACTTGGCAAATAGAAAATGGTCACAATCTCTAAAATTGGAAGAGAGCTGAAAAGAAAGAAACTTAAGGGGGCGTATATATATGTATGGGGGCCAGCTCGTACTTCTTCCATAGGTGGAGCCACATACTTTGTCACCTTCATTGATGACCATACAATTAATGTATGGGTTTATTTTCTGAAATATAAAATGATGTGTTTGATCTATTTGGGAAGTGATTATCTTTGGTTGAGAATGGACATGGTTAAAGGTTAAGTTCTTAAGATCCGACAATGGAGATGAATACTGTGATAAGGATTTCCATAAGTTCTGTGCCTTAAGAGTAATATAGAGGGAATTTACAATTCCATGAACACTACAATAAAATAGTGTTGAAGAATGGATGAGTAGGATGATCACAGGATGAGCCAGGAGCATGCAATTACATGTAGGTCTCCCAAAATAGTTCTAGGTTGACCTTATTAACACAGCAATATACTTGATAAATTGGGACCTTCCATACCCCTAAATAAAGGAATTCCTGAGGAGGCCTGGAATGAAAGGAGGTGAAACTAAACCACATCATGGTATTTGGGCGTTCATCCTATGTACATATTGATGCAGGATCTAGGAACAAGTTTGATGCAAAGGAGATCAAGTGCACATTTATTAGATATGGCATGGGTGAGTTTGGCTACAGATTCTGGGACAATTAGAATTATAAAGTTAGCTGAAGCAGAGATTTCACTTTTGATAAAAGTAATATATACATGGACTATTTTGGAGTTAGGATTGATTCCAAGGTTGCTTTAGATAGTGAGCCCTAGCACATGGAATTTGATGATAGCATTGATCTAGAGGAGCATGTGCAGGAAGATTCTTAAGAGGGTGATAAAGAAATTGAACTACAAATACCCATGCTGTGGAGATCCACAAGAGTCACTAGATTGCCACAAAGGTACTCTCCTTAATTTTATTTATTGCTAATGAATGGTGGTGAACCAGAAAGCTTTAAAGAGGCACTTCAAGTAAATGATTCTAGCAAGTGGGAGACTTCCATGAATGTTGAAATAGCATCACTCATGTCAAATGGGACATGGGAGTTGGTAGCATTACCAGCTGGAAAGAAGGCCCTTCATAATAAGGATGTTTACTCGTTGAAGGAAGAATCAGAATCAGATGGGAGCAAATGCTATAAGGTGAGGCTTATAGTAAAGGGATTTTAGCAGTGGCAAGGAGTTGACTACAATGAGGTATTTGCTCCAGTTGTGAAGATGACTGCCATCAGGGTAGTGTTGAATATTATTGCAGTTGAAGATTTGTACTTGGAGCAAATGGATGTAAAGATTATGTTTCTTCATGGAGAGTAAGAATAGAAGTTGTTCATGCAACAACTAGAGTGGTACAAGGCTCAAGAAAAGGAAAAAGTAGAGCTCATATATGGTTTATGCAAGCTCAAGAAGAGCTTTTATGGCTTGAAACAAGTACCTAGATAATGGTACAAGAGATTATATGTTTATGTCAGAGACTAGGTACAAGAGGTACTAGGCAGATCATTGTTGCTATATAAAATAGTGTAAGTCCTTTTATATTATTCTTTGTTGTATGTGGATGATATGTTGATAACATGATCAAATATGGAGGAGATAAGGATACTGAAGAAGCATACGTTAAGAGAGTTTGACATGAAATACTTGAGGCTGGCTAAGCAGATTCTTGGGATGAGAATCATTATGGAGAGAAGTGCAAAAAAATTGAATTTATATCAGAAGGAATATGCTGAGAATGTGTTTAAGAGATTCATTATTATTGAGGCAAAACTAGAAGGCACTCCCACAGCATGTCATTTCAGTTTATAAAAGGATTATATAACTAAGACTGAAGAGGAGAAGGAATACATGCATATGGTTCCTTATGCCTTAGATATTGGGAGATTGATGTATGTGATGATATGTACGAGATTGGACATTGCACATGTAGTAGGAGTGATCAGCAGATTCATGGGTAACCCAGGGAAGCACCACTGGGATGCGGTTAAGTGAATCTTGAGGTATTTGAAAGGTACAATGAGAAGAGCACTTTGCTTTGGTAGGTATAACATTACTTTATATGGCTTTGTAGTTTCAGACCTTGCAGGGGATGTTGATAGCTAAAGGAGCACTACCAGATATGTGTTCACATTGGGAAGTGCAATAGTGATTGGATCTCCAAGCTACATAGTATTGTTGCTCTATCCACCATGGAGGCTGAGTATGTCACTATCACTTCATCTTAGTCGAGTTTACCTACAATTAAAGTTATCGATCCAGCATCGGTATGGCTCCTTATGAAACTCTTTATGGTAGGAGATGCAATCTTTTGTAGCCTAGACCAAAGTGGATGACACTCAACCTAATGGATTCTGTGTTAGTTGAAAAGACTATTAGGAGAACTTTTTTGATCAAAAGTTTTATGTTGGCAGCATAAGATAGTCAAGGGAATTATCATGGTGCTTGCCACTGTACCATTGAGTTTCAAATCAGGTAGTTTAATTAACTTGATTTTTGAGGTTAGAGATATTTATCTCTGATTTGATCTTTATAATTATTTAATTATTAAGGCATTGAGGATGATACCTCTTTTAAGAGAGGAAGTCTGTAAGAACCAGAGTGTTGTTACTTGGTTTTGGATATCCTATTAAGTTAAAATCATTGCCAATTGATTTCTAATAACATTAGGAGCCTGCACTTGAAATTTGGTGTGATTTGGAGATTGTTTATTTTTAATGCGCTTTTTGAGGTAATTTGAATATCCTAGAAATTTCCTAATTTATTTTGACCTCCAAATAAAAATTAGAGTTTCCCATTGATCTTGTCACCATCAAATTAGCTAGGGGTGATATTTTTGGAGCTTTTGGAAGTCATCAAAATTTTATAACATGCATGTTTGAGAGTATGGCAATATGGATGTTATGTTTTGATGATTGCATTTCAGAAGACTATTCCTTAGGTAGATAGGAATGAAAACTCTAATATAACACCTTATGATGTGCTCTGATACCAACTGTGGAGCCTCGTCCTTATCGTGGTCATGGTAGTACTAATATTAATATGATTACGATGAAGACGGTTGCCAACTAAGGCAAATCTCCCAACTATAGTTGATTTATGAATCAACCCAATCTGTCTTAGCTGAAAGACTTATCTCTTAAAACTGTAAGTCATCCATTAACATCTACAAAGAAATCAATATGCGGAAGCAAAGTAAATAAAAACCGTAACTCAACTTAGTATGAAAGTACAAAAAAGTAAATACATCCTGAATATTTAATTATTACAAATTAAAATAAATGAAAAAGGAACACTTATCCTCACAATGCAGAAATAAATCCTAGATAATCCTCATTAGCATGAAGGTCCTCCTTTTTATTAAGTTCCTCTCCTGAAGCTACCTCCACAAACGGCTCAGAATCTGATATTGTCAATATCACAATGCCAGGGCCCCAGCTAAAATGAAAGAAAAAATGGTTAGACATATTGTCTAAGTACATTTTAGGTTGATTAAATGAAATTACATATTTTAAGATACCACATTTACAATACATACAAGCATTTAAAGGGGTGCAATAAGCGACAAAGGCATAGAGTAGTTATAAATAAAAAGACATTTATAACTAAACAAAATGTGTGGTAAGCAAACATACCTCAACCAAAAGCTACAGAAATATTAAGTAGGAAACATATAATAACTGAAAGTAAACTCACCCTAATATGCTTATGATCAAATAAATATGTGCTCCTTTGCAGAAATAATTTGAACTGAAGTAAGAAAATAATTGAAGTAAAATTAGCATCCTAATACGTGCAGAACTAAGCAAAATTAAACTGAAAAGGCTGATATGAAATGAATTGTAAAAATATGCAGAAAAAATTAAAAACATAATTGAAACATATGGCTAAACAACCCACTGAACTGAAACTGAATAGAAAAGTAAAAGTATGCTTAAACTAGTACTGTCATAATAGAAACAAGCCAAAATAGGGCCACTACATAGAAAGTTCAACATATATCATCCAAGCCCTAATATGGGTAGATCTGAGCCAAACTATAAAATCAGACATGTATCATCCAAGCCCTGTTATGGGTGGATCTGAGTCGATTATATATCAAAAGAACTGAACTAAAAAGGTAGACTAAATTAGGTCACACTTTATTGAACTAAGAACTGAATGTACTGACTGAAGTGAAATCATGTCTATGCAATTCTAAACCTAGCATAGGATACTCATCAAATATATTATGTCCAACTAGTATGTCCAATAAAAAAGGTTCAAACACAAAGTGTGCGTAGCAACAATTTCAAAGTAAGCAAGAAGCTCTACTAAACATATGTGATATATGTTATTATCTAATTTAATTCTTTCTATCTATTCTGAGTTAATACTAGCTTAGGATCTCCAATATCAAGCTATCCAGTAAAAACTGAGAACTACGATCCTATAAAGTTTAAAGCAATTAGAACCAATTAAGTTCTAATATAATTCAATCAATGATGCTTATATTAGTTAAATAATGAATTAAAGCCCTAATTAATGAATTAAAATAAACCCCTAGCTAATCTTGGTTAATACAAATCAAGATTGTGAAACTAAGAGTTAAACTCCAATAATAGGGGTTTTTAACCTCTTAAGTAAATAGGCTCTAAAGACTAAGTGTAAGGTTAAGTTCAACTCTTACAGACTATAAGTTAAGGCTATCTTATTAATCAAAGTCAAACTTAATAAGACGGATCTCTAAATATAGAATAAAGTTTAAATATAAAATAATCATAATAAATGATGAAATCTAAAAACTTATAAAACTAAGATTTCATCCATTGAGTAATCTATTTACCCAATAAATGAATTCTAACATAAGTCTACAACTAATCCCTAAGGAAGATTCGTGAAGGTTTTAAGGAAGGAAGCAACTTAAAGAAAACTTAAGGAAATGATTCAATTATTAAATATTAAAGTTATTTACATCTTAATTATATTTATTTAATGATCTTGAAAACTTAGAGATGACATAATGTGAACTAAATTCCACATTATGACTTAAAGATTAGGGTTTGCCCAAAAATTAATCCAATGAGCCTAATTGATCTAAAACTGATTCTTAGTCACTTAATTTACTGATTAGAAGGAATGTTTTATGTTTCTAAGGCTTAAGAATACTTAAACTTAATTTTGGGCAAAATAATCATTTTTCCCTTAAGGGTCTAAAATGCAACTTTTTGATTTAGAGTTCTAAACTGAAATTTATTAATTCCAAATAGTTATTTACTATCTAATATGAAGATAAATAGTAAGTTCACCCAAATTGGACAAGGATTAGGTCTTATGAGCTCAAATTAGAGTTTTAGCTCATTAGGGGTAGTGATTTTACTTATGAAAAAGTGAAATTTCTATTATACTTATGTTGTTTGATATCTAAGAATTCTATAGAGTTCAAGATCACTAAATTCTGAGATCATTTGGCCAAGTTATGGCCAAAATAAGATTAGAGTTCAATTATGTAATTTAAGAGGTTTTAGAAAAGGTCCAAAAACTTAACTTTTCCAAATAATATTCAAATTTAGCAAACTCAATGGATATAACTTCTCTATAACACACAGAGTACAATGATAGGGTGTACACCAAATTTGAACCTCATTTGCTTAACCTATGCCCTAATTAGGGCTTAATATGATTAGTGAGTGATTAGTGAAATCAATCCTAGAACTAAAAAATTAACTTCACTAAGGTGTTCTACTATAATCTAGGAGTCTACAACAACTTAAATTTCTAATTTTGGATAATTAAATATGCTAATAATTACTAATTAAGATTTAGGGTGATTAGAGCTAATTAGGAAATCTAATAATTAAAATTTAAATATTTTTGTAGTTTACTGTTCTTTAGGTTATCCTAATCAAAATGATATATTGGATGACCTAATTTAGAGCTCAAATGACCAAGTTATGATTAAATGAAATTTTAGGGTAAGTGGTGTAATTAAAGATAGGTCCTAAAAGTCATTAGTCAAATAACACTCCAAATAGCAAAAATAATACTATCAAAATAATCTTAGCATTCTCCTGAAAAAAATGAGATATATATTGGCTATATTTGGAGCTAGGGGTACAAAGTTATGATGATTTGGAGTTTAGGGCTAATTAGATCATTAATTAAGAGTCCTAAATGTCACTATCAGAAATACACATCCAAATGAAAATTAAATACTTCCATAATATTTCTTGTATTTTTCTGATTAAAATGAGATATATTTGCTATATTTGGACTAATAGATTAAGAGATATGAGTGATTAAAGTTTTTGGATTAATTAAATTAATCTAAATTAATCAAGTTTAATATATTAATTGATCAACAATTTTATTCTATAGGTGGGGCCCTTAGAATTGACAGCTGTAGGCAGGCAGGACCCACGGGCGTCAAAATCAGAGGCAAATAATAATAGTGGGTCCCATGATGCAAAAATCAGGAATTGACAACAGGGGGTGGGGTCCACCAGACGTGCCAGAAGCTGCCGCATGGCGACCCGTTGACTTCGCGCTCGGGCTGGGTTGGCTTCGGCATCACAACTCGAAGAGGCCAAATGGGGTCACCTAGGGCACGACATTAGGAGGACCTCCCAACCACAGCGAGGCTCGGCCCGCACGATAATGGAGAGAGCTTGACCTAACCTTCCCATAGGCGGGTGATTCAGCAACGAAGGTGGCCGGAGCTACTAGAAAATATCAGCCAAAGTTGATCGATTATGGGAACGAGGCACACTATTGTGCATTACTGTAGTGAACTCAAGAAATTGGCCCGATCGGGCTCGATCGAGTTCAATCGGAACCGATCAGATAATCATCTAGTTGACGAAATAAGCGTGTGAAAAGGAAATGCATGAATCAAATTGAAGGAATGGAATATCAGGCAAGTACATGATTGAATGGAAAAGGATCTTTGGAGCTTTGGGTCGATGGGATTGGGATGGTAGGTTCAGCTGAGGATCTCGAATGGTTCAACCTAGGTCAGAAGGATGTGGGGTTTCTTAAGGGAAGCTTAGAGCAGCCGTAGAGCAGCGGATGATGCCTTGCGATGCGGCCGGTTGCCGCGCGCTACACGCGGAGTGGAGATGAGGAGGATAATGGATCAGTCGTCCGATCAAACGATCGAACGGGATTGCTTCTTCGTTTGATCAAATGGCGCCGCAAGATTTTCAAACAGCATAGAGGAATTTTCGACGACCGTTAAACAAAAGATAATAATATTATTATTTAATATATAATGTCAATTCTTATTTATTAAAATAAAATAATTAATTCCCTCTTTAAATTTTTTCATAAATCACCCTTAGCTAATTGAAGGGTAAGGAACGCAACGACGAAGTCGAATTTTAATTTTGATGAGTATATAATTTTTCTATTTTTCGGGGTATTTTAAATATATTAAAATATTAATCGAAATCAAATGTCTTCCAATTGCTTCCGAACGTTCCCCCCTAGCTAATTTGAAGGTGATGAGCGCAATGGCGAAGTTCGATTTTCTAATTGAGGTCAATTTAAATAGGACAATTTCTAGGATTTCTGAAATTCTCAGAATCATGATTGATCCATTTGGCATCTGATTTTGGACGAAAACTTCAGGGTGTGCTCCTAATGACTTATTAAGAGTGTTAGAACCAAGATCAGGACTTGGTTTAGTCCTAATTGACTAAGATAATAACTTTGGGTTGTTACAAGAACCTCGCTCTGATACTGCTTATTGCGAGCATGAGGCGGAAGCGATTTTTAGCTCAAGGATGAGTACCGAGGTTACGTTGACGGTTACCAAGCAACAGATGAAATCAGCCAAGTACAAAAATAAAGCACTACACAATCACATGCACAAACCATAATCATCCAAAACACAATAATTTTTACGTAGAAAACACAATAACGGGAAAAACCACGAAGTAACACTACACAAAATATGTTTACTATGAATCAAGAAGATTACAAAGTTAGAGAGAGCTTCAGTTTTACAAGAACAAGAAATATCTACCGCTTAGACAACCTCTCGATCGATTTATTCTTCTGTAAGGAACACAAGCTTTCACTCTATATTGAAGGAGAGGGGTAGCAGCCACCACCTGATTAGGGTTCTCTCCAATATGCAAAAGCCCCTTGCCAAACTTAGCCAACACTGCATAATGTTCTCTTAAATACTTAGGCACTATTCAAACCCCAAATGGTCCAAAATAACCCCAATGCACTTAGGGTAGCGCCTAAATCCGGAGCTGAAATTCATCTGGCGCTACGGTGTGTCATAGATCCTTGATTTTGGGTGGCCAGGCGCCAGGGCGCACTGTAGCGCCCTGGTCTATGGTTGCCTAGCGCTAGGGCACACTACAGTGCCCTAGTCTCTACATATTGGGCACCAGGGCGCTCTGTAGCACCCCAATCCCTGGTGTTTGATACCATGGCGTGCTATGGTGCTTCACGGCTCTCTACAGCACACTGCAATACCTGAACTTCTCCAACTTGTCCCGTATCACCTTAGAACCTCCCGGAAGTCCACCGGAGCTTCATTAGTACCTCCATGATGATCTGAATTGTCTCCACATCCTAACACTGACATATAGTGATCGTGTGCTTGGTAAATCATTTGGAGAAGACCACTAATAGGGAGGGAAAATTCTCTCAATTTAGGTCGAATTACCTCATGAATTTACTTCCATGAAATATAATCAAAATGACTTAGAAACAAGTTCTTAGATTAAGGATTAAGTCGCAATGTGAAAAGTTCCCAATTTTAGGAGTTTTAGAGCGTCAAGCAGTGTTATGCGAAGAAGATGGCATTGTTCCTCATGTCAGGTTGAGCCTGGCAGGTTGGTTTGGGATGGTTCAGCAGGTCAATGGAATCCTTGTTGTTAGATCGGAACAAATTTGGTGGCCCGCATGTTACTGGGTTAAGTAATATTCAATCCGTCGTTAGATCCGATAGAGGAGATCGATCCCAGGGTTTTATAAACAAAAAAGTATTTTCATCATGATTAAATTATTGTCGTCATATAATATCACAAGTTCAACGCTCAGATTATTTCATTCAATCAGAACAAATAGCGATCGTTAGATCATAGTCATCAATTCAATGGCGGATAGTGATCTCGTTGATCAGTGGTCCTAAACGGAATCATTGATCCAACGATTAAGAATTATCCTGCCATATGTAGTTGAATTGAACCGATCAATTTGATGGTGCATACTCATATCATCGTTTAATAAATTGAATATCGCTTTTTTAATTATTTAGATATAAGAAAAGCTTACTTAAATTAAATTAGAATATATTTTGTGTATTTTTTTCTCATTTTAACTTTAAAATTTATTAAATATTCACACGTTACATATTTTGATGTGATTAATCTAATGCCGACAAAATTATGAGTTTTGGTATATAGTTCATTTATTTTATTTTTTTAAATGTTTAATTTTCAAATATTAATATAAGAAAATTTACAGCTCCTAAAAATCTATTATTTGGCTAGTAAGACTATTTTATTGTGCTTAATTCACTAGTATATTTGAATTAATCTTATTCTAGCCAAATTGAGAGATATTTAAGATTTTATTAGTCCATTGTTAAGACTAAATATTTTGGATTAAGCTCTACTAAGCAGTAAAATAAATAAGTGTTCAATGATTTGCGCAATATCTGATTTAGCACATGAACAGAATAGCTATCAAATACATGCATGATCTTGAGAAAAAAAACGTTGACAAGCAGTGAAGTTGATCATGAGGTATTTAAAAAGTAAAATTAATGTTGATTCTATCTAATGTAGGTGATATTGATAGCATCGATCTACGACAAGTTATATGTTCATATTGGCATGAGCACCGATTAGATAGAATCTACATTGGGTCCCATAATTGCATTGTCTTCTACTAAGGAGGATTATATTCCTGTCACATAGACAATGAATAAGGCGATTTGAATTTATGATCTATTGGATGATTCGGAGATGTAGTAGCAATAGCTGTGTGTATTTTGCAATAGTCAAAGTGCAATTTATTTGGCTACAAACTCATTCTATCATTTGATGACCAAACCTATTAATTTGTGGCACCACTTCCTATAGGATTTGATCGAGGAGTAACATCATATTGAAGAAGATTGATACAAAAGAAAATCGACTATATATATATATATATATATATATGCTTACTTAAGACTTTATCGCTATAAAAGTTCACTCATTATAAGGGATAAGTGAATAGTGAAGATCAGTACTAATAATTACTTATTGTTTGAATTATGCGGGCTTGATTCCCTTGAAAGGGGGCCATGTATGGCACTTGTTTGGGGGTGCAGGCGCTTCAGTTGTGCTTACTGTTTTTCGATCATTTAGGCCGAGACGGACGTCTGCGCACGCGTGACGCATTGTTCGGATGCTTTTGGATGTCGTGAGCCCACCCCAAATGTTTATAAGACTGAGATTTATATTTAAATTATCAATTTTATTAATGCGCATCATACGTAAAAGATGTTTTGCGAGAAAAATTTGAACTTTTGAATGAAATTTGAGAGATTATTTGAAGCATGTATCTGAACTCATTTAAAATTAATTGTGCTGACAAGAAAACAGTACGATCATGACAGGCCAATTGAAACTCAACACACCTTTCAAAAATATGATTTTTAAATATAAAATCTATTAATAGGCAACGCAGCCAAATAATCCGTTGAAGAAATATGCATACCATTCCATTAAAAGGCAACGCAGCCAAATGATCCGTTGAAGAAATACGCATATGCTTCCATTAAAATAGGCAACGCAGCTTGCATTCCGAATTTTCTTTGCAAGTGTTGTGTAATGTAATAAGCCTCGCTCCGTAAAGGGTAAAAATTAGAATGCAACAAATATTTATATAAGTATTTATAAAAGATGTGATGGAACTCACAGTAAATATAATAAATGAGACAAAATTAGAAAAAAATAATTTAAAAAAAAGGAAGTACAACAAAATTCCTTCGCACACTCCACACGTCGCCGCTCGGTCTCTCAATCCATCAATCAAAGGAAAACAAATGGTTTTGTTGCAGCAGCGATTGGATAAAACAATAATAGGAAGTTCACAAAAATAGAAGAGAGGGGAAGAGATTATTAGGTACGAAGGCAGCTGACACGACTTTGCTTTGACCCCTGCAGGCAGACACCGAAGACAGGGCTGCTCCAACTTGCTCTTCCTGGAAATGGCCGCCACGGCTTCCGAGAGAAAAATACCCCCCTTCCTTTCTTTTTCCCCTTGGGGGCAAATGTGGAAAAGAGCAAAAGAGACATTTATAATAAATGCAGCATAAAATAAGAGAATATATTAATTAATACACAGAGAGAGAGAGAGAGCATATCGGATCGGCCCCTGCACCTTCCTTCTAACGCTTAGCGCTGCTTTTGATGCTCTCTCTCACATATGACGAGACGAAGAAGGCCAAAAACAACGCTCCGCAAAGCCTTGTCACAACAGCTGAACTTTGCTTTTTAATATGGCGCGCTCTGCAAAAGGCCTGATTCGGCCTCCTAACCCAAATATATAATTTGGAAAGTAGGGTGGGATCCATGAGAGCTTGGATTGCATATAGATTTTTAGTAAAATATATTAGCATTTTAATAATAATTCTTCATAATCATAATAATCCACCCATCATAATCATCATCATTGACCCCATGTCCCCATCCTCACCTCATCATAATCATGGTCCTTTTTTCTGTACATTTCCCGTTTCTTATTCTATTTTGCCGAACGTTTTGCTACTGCAAAAAAAAAAAGGAGAGAAAAAAAAATAAAAACAGAAACAAGAAAGATTTGCCGCCCAACCTTCCTTGCTGCTCTAAAGAGGGTAGATAAATATCGCCCTTTTTCCTTAGTATATCAAAATAAAAAAATTAATCTAAAAAAAAAAATGGAAAAATGGAAAAATGTAAAAATAAAATTACAAAGGAGATCCTGCAAGATCCTTCTTCCTTCGAATATGAGATGTACACGATGCAGCCTTTCATAGCTGAGCTTCAAAAAGCAGCCCTTCTCATCTTTGTGGTATGCAGCAGCAGTGTTAGTAATTACAGCTGACGGCCGAGAATGCCCTTTGGCTTTTTTCATCAAGCCTGCTTGAGCCGAGAATTATTCTCGCTTTTCTCATCATCCTTCTTTAATCAGTAATGATCATTGTCGTCGTCATCTTCTTCTTCTTCTTCCCTGAAAACTCTGCTGATGAAATCTCGAAATCTTTTCGAGTAGAGCTTCGGGTCCACAGCAGAGATGGATGCGGGATCGGCTTGAAGGGACTTGTAAGCGTGCTCCAGTTTCTTGCTAATATCGTAATCCTGGAGGATATCGATCACTCCAAAATTAAGAATCACTTGATAGATTCTGCCACCTCCAGCAACAGGGCAATGCTCCGCCCTAGCCCTCATATTCGCGCCAAGCCTTATCGCTGGCTTTCTGTTCACAAATAAATAAATAATCCATGATTTGTTAGCTGATTCACCAAGTTGAACAAGACAACAGGCGCAATGATGCTGCGCTCCTCTTTTGCATGCCGGGAAGAAGGCAACTAAGCAGCATAACTACAAGAATTAAGCATTATTAAAACAATAAATACAAAGTTTGCTGGTCAGTTGAGAAAGCAAGATACCCCACCCATTCGTATTGCTGTTTCATGCAAACGAAATCACAAGTGTTTCACTAGATACGAAGAAGCAGATTTGGGCACGCAAGGAAATCAGAACAGTATAATGCGAAGTGGGGCTTCGTGATGGAAGAAGAGTAAAGAGCGATAGTGATACTAAAGTATTATAAATCATCAAAAGGATACTGCATAACGTGAAGAGGAACGCGGGTTCTGACTTTGATCTCCACAAATAGAATAGTTATAAAATATCAAATGAATGGCTCTCCTTAAATTTCATACCACAAATTTCTTTATTTTTATATTTAACACTAATTTATTAGCCTAATCACCGCAAGATCAAGTTCAATATGATAGTCAAATGTAAGAAGGCAACAAATAAAACCTTTCAGAAAGGGTCAAAAAGCATACCTCCCATCCATAACTTTAGTTGACTCAAACCATCCCAACTTCGAGAGGCGCAGCTCCTCCAATGTCAACTTACTCTGTGAAGCAGCATGCATCCCCAGCCTAGGCGCTGAAACATCATCTCGGAAGTGAAGCCCCACCAAAAGGCTATAATCCATGATACCCTCTGCTTCCAGAAATTCGCAATCTCGCTCTATTTGCCTACAAACACGATCATATTAGAGTTTAACTGATGATACACAAACCTAGAAAGGGAAGCTTGATCAAGTTGTCACTTTATACCAAATAAGTTTCTTGAACCAATAAGACTTTAAGCAGAACACAAAGTTAAGATCCAAATCCTTCAGAGTTGTCGTCTCGTCAATCTCTTCCTCAGCTTTCTCTGTGGTTCGGCCATGGGATGAGCCCTTTAGGTCAAAGCGCCGGTGAATTCTGTGGTCAGAGCAGAACAAGTTGCCCATCACAATTAAACGAACCTGATATATAATGAGAGCATGCAGTTATAGTTAGAACATGTAATAGCTGAAGCTTCTGTGAGATGAAGCAAAGTTTTAACATCACTATAATGCAGAGTAATCAGCACCTTCTGCCCACCATTCGGCTTCACGCAATGCACCCCATAGAACTTTGTCACAAGAGAGTTTTCATACGTGCAAATATGTTGATAGTAGCTAGCTAGCATCCCAATGAGGACCTGCACAGCAAGCTCATAAATTATTACATTCACAAATAAATAATGATAATTTTAACAATCTTATAATTATTTTGATTAAAAGTAGATTTAAGGTGTTATATACCTCACAAATTTGAACATGAATATACTTATTTTAAGCAATAAGAGTTCCAAATAGGAGCATTTGTAAGATTAACTGTCCAATAACAAAATATAGGTGAAAACACGCATAGAGTTCTAGTTAGTTGTGAATTAGCTTAAGAACTGATGGATCAAAAGATTAAAATTTTAATATTAAGCTAAGTTGCTAAGTTATTTAGATTTCTAGTTTTACTAACTAAAGCCAAATAAACTAAGCTAAGCTACTTGAAAATTAAATTTTTTATTACATTACATGACAGACAATAAAATAAAGATTTTCCCAAATATAGTCTAACGTCAATAAAATAAAGAGAATGTTCAAATTAAGAATATCTGTGAAACATTTATCTATATTGGCCTAACTATAGTCTAACGGAAACTAATAAATGCACGCAAATAAACAGTGAACAAAAAACCAAAGTTCAAATTGGGCGCTAATATGCAAGATTTTCTGCCCATCTGCAGTCAACTTCCCGAATGAATCATAGCTAAACTCAATTGAAAATGAACGAAATATATAAATAATCAGTATGCAACAGCATAATACTATTCTGCAGAATATTTAACCAAAGAAATACGTGGCAGAACATCTTCCCCACTATATGAAACAGTGTAGAAAAGTGAAGGATAAATAATATACAACGGAATGCCCTGAATAAACAAAACAACAAAGAACAACTAATAAGCGCTCGACCTTGACTTCTGATTTCTTTACTGTTTTTATCATGAAGCGATCATCCTGCGTTAGATAGAAGAAGCTTCCGCTCTTGCCCGGGGAAGATAGCTCTCTTAAAGCATCATTCCCGCAAATGGCCATCATATAATCCGCCGGATCCACAGCGAACAATTTTCTCAGATGTCTGCAAACAAAAAGCCGATTGAACCACCCCCTTATATTAGCGGCATGAAGGAAATTAAGAACATTTATTCATTAAACACCAAATGCAGAACCAAAATAAAAGAGAAAGAAAAACAATACAGTACCTGAAGACCATGGGGCAGTAATCTTTCCACCTAAACTCTGCAGTTTGGTGGGGCGGGGTAATCTTTGATCCTTCAGGTGGAAATCTTGTCCAATACTTCTCTCTCGGGTCAAAATCACTAGATCTAAGCTCTCTCGTCTGCAATGAAGCTGGTTTTCCCACAGAATATCTGAAACCCAAAAGAACATCAGCCGCCTTACCTATGAAGAGAAAAGAAGAATTAGGAAGCCAGCAGCAGTACCTAATGCCCAATTGAAGGTTAAGCATCAGATCGTAGTTTTTATGCCCCTTCGATATTGTTTGCCCAAACTTCTTAACCTCGCTAGTGGTGAAGCAAAAAGGATTTGGGCAAGGAAGCTCCCTGGAAACAGCACCCTCCTGATCAAACTCGGTTCCATCCTTGTAGAGCATGGAGGCTTCTAAGGTATCAATAATATCGCAGGTGATGTCTCCTGCATCTCCATCGGATTCCCATATGCAGATCCTGGGGAAGTTCTTCTCTGCGGCACTGCACCTTGCAAGAGTGCCATCAACTGAGGACCGCTTCCTTGATGGAGGAAAGGGAGGCACAATGTCCTCAAGGTAAGAGAATGAGTTCATACTAGCACCTCCAGCAAGGGCCGCAGCTGGGTAGAAGGTTCCGTTAAGCTGCTGCTGGCTTTTGAGGTCCTTGCTCCAGATTCCAACATAGCAGCTCCCATCGGGCCAAGTGAAGACACCGCTCCCTTTGGGAACGCCATTATCCCACTGCCCGTCATAACGGTTGCCGTTTGCCCATATGAGCACCCCCCTGCCGGTAATCACGCCATTGCGCCATTCTCCTATGTACTGGTTACCATTGCGCCAGGCATAGCGGCCTTGACCGTCCTGCAAGTTTCGTCGCCACTCCCCTTCATAAAAGTCACCGTTGGCGTAGGATTTGCACCCAAAACCGTGCTTACGATCTGCTATCCACGAGCCCCGGTAGGTATCTCCATCAGCACCAATAAACGTCCCCAACCCCTCCATTCTCCCGGCCTTGAACTCTCCCTCAAAGGTCGCACCCGAAGGCCAAGAGAACTTCCCCTTCCCGGCGGCCTTTCCTCGCCGCCAATCACCTTCGTACATACAGCCGTCACTCCAAAGGTACTTGCCGCGGCCGTGTGGTGCGTTTCCGGAAAAGACGCCGCGGTAAAGGTCGCCATTCCTGAGGACCTTCTCGACCTCCAAAGGCTCGTCCCCCTCATAGACCCCCGTAGTCGGTGTCACCCTCCTTCCTCCTCCGCTACCTGCTGATCTACATCTCAGAGATGTCGCGGGCTTCACTGTCCCTTCCGCCTCCTCCATAGCATCACTGCAAGCGCTTCCAGCGCCCCAGCCACGGTTAACCCTAGCCGTTGCTCCCTCGACAGGACCCTGGCACCACATTTTCTGTAAGCAGCCACCGCCCTCAGTTATGTCCGATCGGGCGCAACATTCCACCAGATCGGCCCCTTATCCGCCGTTTAATGCTCCACTTAGCTTAGTTAGGGAAGAAGAAGCGGATCCTCTGTTCTCAAAATAGAAACAAGGGAGGAGAGAGACGACTTCTTTAAAAAAACCAAAACAAAGAGAGAGAGAGAGAGAGAGAGAGAGAGAGAGAGAGAGATATGTAAGAAAAAGGTAAAGCTGGTGATGAGGGAGAAGAAGAGTGGGAGGAGGTTTTGGGGGATTTGCTTTGGCTCGCAGCACTTTGCCCTTCGCACAGGAAACGCTGCAGAAGAGCGGGTTTCGTAATTTAATCCCCTCACAGCTGTTCTGTCACCAAATGACGGAATTGCCCTCACGTTTTACCAGTCATATCTCCAGCTATTCTTTATAATTTAGACGGACTAATAAATTTTAGAAATTCTTATGAAAATTAAATAAATGTTTGATATCAAATATTAAGTTTTAAGAAAACTACCATAAATATCCGTAAATGATATATATATATATATATATATATCATAAAAATTAGTAATGCCTTCAAAAAAATATCAATAATTAATTATATATTGTAGTTAGATTAGAGGGTTTGGGGTTTAATAAAACTCAAAAGAAACATTACTTTTATATATATATATATATAATTTATACGTACATCTATATAGTCTATATAAGTATATTTGTTTATATGAGAGCAAAATTAAAAAAATTTGTAGAAATTTAGAAAATATAAATAAAATTTTTTTAATTTTGTATTATTTTATTTATAAAACATATAATCTCATTGCTGAACTCTGAGAATACACGAATTTGAGTTAATAAATAGGGGAGAAATTAGAAAATTTTGTGGTAAAACTCTTTTATCCCCGTTTTCTATTTTCTGTGATTTCCATTTATTTTTTTATGGATAAATAAAACTCTTTTTGTCTAGTTTTGTCTTTCTGCTTAAATAGAAGCAAAGCTTTCCTCCAAAGCCTCCTCTCGCCGCACATATGTATGTATATATATGTATGTTGATTAATGTTTTCATACGTATTATTCGATATGGTTATAATTTTTTTAATTTCTTTTGAAATATTATAAAAATAATTTGATAATAATTAAGATTAATTAAAATTAAAAATAAAAAATAATATCATTTTAGTAAGAAATATATTTACATATAAAAAATAATTAAATAAGTGTTATACTAAAATTTTTAGAATTTTTAATAAATTATTGTTATTTATTAAATTTAATTTTAAAATTTAAATATTTTAAATTATTAAAAGAAATTTTTTTTAATTAAATTATTATTATTAAAATAATTTATGAGAATATTTTTTTAAAGAAATCCAATAACTAATTAAATATTAAGAATTAATCTTGAGCTCAAATATAAGAAATATTTACAAATAAATTTAAAAAAAAAAGTCACAATATTTTGACTAAAAAAATATTACATTGATAAATATTTTAAGAAATAAAATTTAGTAATTAATTATCATTAATGAAATAAATTATTTGTTCAAAATTATCACCCTCTTTCTCCTATCTCAAGCTAATATATAGATATAATTCAATTATGCGTAGATCATGCTTTCTTTTTTATATAACTGTGAATGAGGAAAAGTCCTTCCACAACTTTAATAAAAAAAATAAACCAAAACCATAAACCCAAGTGACAAATGAGCCTAAAATGCACGATGCAAAGAAAATAATAAATATTGAATATTAAAATAAAGACATTATTATAATTTTTTATTTTTTTCGCTCATTCTGAGCATTCTGGACTGCAATCGTGAGATCAAAGCATTTTTTTCATATATTTCTCTCTCCTTATACGATTTCACCATTTTCAAATGGCTCCCTCTCACACACTCTCTATATTCTCTCTCCTATATTAATATATATATATATATAAATGCTTAAATAATAAATATTTAAAAGTATTTTCTAAATATATATACTTTGATTAAAATGTTATTTTAAACAGATAAAGCATAGATATAATTAGAATATAGTATGCTTTATATTTCTTGAAAGAATCGCTCTTGAGCTTGTTGTTAGACTCAAACACAAAGCACCTTGATTATGTGAAGTAAAGAAAATGGTTGATGATTGAAGTGCATTTTAAAAATTTAGTTGGATGATTATGTTGTGTTATGGAGATTTCATTGTACAAAAATAGCACAGGCGCTGCAGCGCGTCATAGCGCGCTACAACGGATCCAAGCCTGAAGCTGAGGCGCCACCTCAGCGATCAGCAATCGAGAAGCGAGCGCTGCAGCGCGCCACAACGGAATCAAACGCGGACGCTACAGCGCGTCGTAGTGCGCTCTAGAGGATGCAAGTTTGAAACGCGGGCGCTACAGCGCGCCGTAGCGCGCTTTAGAGGATGCAATTCTGAAAGTCGATCGCTACAACGCGCTGTAGCGGCCGACAGAGTTCTGCTTCGTTTCAGGTCTCGATCTGAAGAAATCTGATTAGTATTTTGGACTTTTTGGGTCCGAAATGAAGCTAGCTACTTAAGCTTAAGTAGTGGAGGGAAATCTAAGGCTTTGGAAATCTTTTGGATGCTTGAAGGCTGTGGAGGAGAAGAACCCTAAGCTAAACCCTAGGGAGCTGCTGAGCAAGAGAAGGCTTACTGTTTGAAGAAGAAACTTCTAGAGGTAGCAGCTTCTTCCCTTCTCCATTCTAAGAGTAGAGCTACTGCTGTGTATACTAAGGTGATATAGCTCTTGTAGCTCTATAAACCTTGCAGCTTTTTTATAGTGAATTTTCTCGTTGGTGTAGCTCCGTAGTTTTTTCCAATCCATAGATTTTCAACATATCTGCTTGTGTTTGGATGATTTGTATGTGTTGCGATTTTCTTGTTGTGATTTTATGATTTCTAAACTAACTTGGTAACCATCAACGCACCCCGATCCTCAAAGTCTTTGAACTTTAGTTTGTTGTTGCCATTACAAGTGCTATTCAGTATTAGGTATCTTGTGTATCGCTGGTGTCTCACACAACAGATTATTGCTGTTGTGGCAGTTGGTTAAGTACGAGTAAGTTGTGGAGGAGCCATTGATAATACTTATAGAAATAATGTGACCTTTAGGGCCCTCGATCTAAGGGGGTTGAATGAGGACCACACGATGGTGGGAGTTAGGGGAGGCAATTTTACCCGAAACTCGAAACTCGTTCCAAAATCGCTTGAATTTTGAGTCGAATCGAACTCGACTCAAAATTTTCGAGTCGATTATCGAGTTGAATATTTGGACTCAAACCCAATTCGAGTCGAGTTCGAGTTAGGATTGACTCGACTCGAATTGGGTTCGAGTCAACTCGAAATATACTGCCGGTTAATGCATAAGTATATAAAGCTGCTATCTTAATTGAAATATATCGCAGCACAGTCGGGTGCAACGCTCGCTCGACACCCGACTGGCTGCGGTTCGAATCCCCGAAATAGCAAAATAATGTTTTTATTTTTTCGAGTTCACTCGAACTGAGTTCGAGTCAACTCGAACTCGAATTTGAATGAGTCGAATTTGACTCGACTCGAACTCGAGTCGAGTTCGAGTTAAGTTTAACTCAAAATTTTCGAGTTCGAGTTAAGCCTAACTCGCTCGAACTCGAATCGAAGCCAACCCTAGTGGGAGTCCTCTCGTTAAGAAATCGACATGACAATCCCATCAATGTTGAGAAGAATGCCAATTGTAGTTCTTAGTTCCTCTATTGCCATTGTTTGCTAAAAAGGATCCTCATTTGCATCACTCTTAGATCCCTCCCATTGAATATATGACATTGGAGTGCATTAGACAACAAATAATGACTTCTTATTTATTGAATTTTAAGGTTATTGAATGGTTGACTGTGTAATGCCCCGTGTTAATCATCGAACATGTAAGTTAACACGGGATATTAACAGCAAGAGAATAACCCAAACTACCTGTTATCAACTCAACACTAATTCTTAATTTAACGAATCATATTAGTTATCTCTGATACCAACTATAATGCTCAGTCTTGTCACTATGCGCAACAGAAAAGTATTAATGACGGAACGGATCATTACTAAATAAATATATCTCCCCTCCTGTGATGTCTCAAGTTAAACAATGATAGCTAACCTAGAACATCAACAAAAGGAGGTGGAAGGAGAACAACTGAAACGCTCCATCATTAATCAAGTTAAGTATTTCATTAACATGATTAATAGTGCAAGCCTACTAATATTATGATCACAACACAATATATATATATAGTATAATATAATATAATAGAGTGTGGAAGTTAAAAACATAATGAAAGTAACGACATGCATCTCAGAAAGAAAACAAAAAATACATCTAGATAGCTTTACTTATTATAGATCTTAATGAAAATGTAGAAATAAACTCCCATCTCACTAAAGTAGGAAAAACAGCTAAAGAAGGAGGCCGCAACAGCTACTCAGCAATACCTTGTTTCACTTTCTCTTTAATATCCTACAACTCCACCAACAAAGGCTCCTTGAAGCAAACTGAATATGACATTGTTGATTTTGTAATACCAAAGCCCCCGCCCAAATAAGAGAAAATCTTACTTGGACAAAGAGTCTAAGTATATTTTAGGGTCACTAAAATGTGTTAAGTATATTACAGGGATATTTAACATAAGGCAATAAATAAATAAAAAATATGATTGAAACAGTAAGTAAACAACTAAAAGTAACTGAAACTATTATAAAATAAGTAATCTAATATGCATAAAAGTACTAAAAATAAGTGTAGTAAACATCAAATTAAATATTATAATATGCAACGTATAACTCTAATACATATGCCAACATAATTGCATATATTATAAAATATAACAAAAATGTGCTCCAACAACATCCACAAGAGAGAAAGTGTGTCCAATGCACTGAATCAAAGAATTGTGCCTAACTCACAGAAACAAATATGAGCCTAACGCTCTTATGTAACATAAATATGAGCCCAACGCTCTCATGTATATAGTCCTTAGTTTATGCTCAAAACACTGCTAGTAATATGTGCTCAACGCACCGCTATATATATATATGAGTTTGTGCTCAACGCACCCATAACATAATATGAAATTGTGTCCAACGCACCAAATTCAATAAGGATTGTGCCCAAACGACACCTGATCAACAATATGGTATGCATGATATGCCATTCAAAAATATGCATAAATCATGTGATATAAATTAATCTAAACAAGATATGCTAAGATCTTATATGAAATCTGAAAGCATGATAAAACTAGAAATCATTGAAAGTAAAAACAATATCCATTTTGTTATCTATTTATCCTGAACTTAACAACATATCGAATACATAAGCAAGTCTTAGCCTAAACATAAGGCTAACAAATCTGATTAGTTTAATAACAACTTAAATTAACATTCTGATTTATCTCATTAACAACTTATCTTAACATTACATATATGAACTAGATTAATCAAACTATCTCACCAATTCAATTATTCAGCTATACAAGCTTGACATCTTAAGCTTGTATCTAATCAGTTTTATGAGAAAATCAACATTTTCTAAGTTCTTGTATAATCTAACTTAGAACTACCCTAATAGCTTAACAAGGTTCTAAGATTAGGTAATAATTCAAGACTTAAAATCTAATCCTTCAATTTGGGATTCTAAGCCATTCAAAGGATAAAGTTAGGAAGCTAAGACTCAAAAGGATACTTAATTAACCAATAATTCTATATCTAAAACTAGACTTAGCATTTATAATTAATTCAAATAAAAAATATAATCATATATTCATGAACTACATATCCTAATGAAAGCATTGACAGTAAGAATACTAAATTTGGAGCTCTCTAGCTCATTTAATTGACTAATCACCCTAAAATATGATTAAGGCAAGATTAACTAAATTAATTATATAAAATAGTAATTAGGCATGCATTAAGGTTATTTATTGCCTAATGAGCATGTCAGACTAAGCTTAACAAATTTTGATATCAAATGACAAGTTATGTACTAATCAAGCTATATACTAATCTAAATATTATTTTATATTATTATTCTACATATTCTCATAATCAAAATAGTATATAAGTTTGCAATATTAGGATGTTAGATGATTAAAATATGCTAACCACTAAATTGCATTAAAAACCCTAAGATTAGAACCATAGGATTTATTAAATTTGCATGACATTATTTAGGGCTAGTGGTTTGGGCTCGGTCGGGTTGACCAAAACACGACGGGCTGGCCTAGAATGACACCGGCGGGTCAACCGGTGTAACGACCCTAAGTTGTTACCTTAGCTAGACCTGGATTAATTAAGCTAAATCAAGGTTTGATTTTAATTCCATTGGATTCAATGGGTCATTTAAACCTAACCCTAGAAGTTTGGAATCAATCGGGGCTAAATTGGAAAATTTGAGATTTTTGACTATTTTTAAGCCCTAAAAAATACCTAAAATAATTTGATCTCCAAACCAAAATATGGTTTCATTTTTGAATTTCTCACACCCAAATTAGCTAAGGGTTAATTTTTGGGAATTTTTAAGGTTCATTTGTTCCTAAATTGGATTTGAATTAATTAAGAATAATTATATATTATTTAAATGGATTTATTTTATTTAATTTAATTTAATTAATTATTTTAATTAAGTAGGATTTGCTGTCGGGACCGCGACAGATCCGTTGCGGGGTCCCGACAGCGGGGCACCTTACCCGTCAAATGGATGATCTGGCATGCATCTCATCGCGTTTAATCCAACGGCTCGCATACCCCGCGCCGTGATCTAATCCCATCCGCCCGATCGGCATCTCAGATCCGACGCTCAAGATTTAATCCGTGGTTCGGTTAAGTAGAAGCTGAATTAGGCCGTCTATCCCCAACGGTCGCTCCATCAGACGACGGAGACGAACCCGAGCATTGTGGATCGTCTCCCTCGCCTCGCCCGTCTGTGTCTGGTCCCCCCCCCCCAACAGCCAGGATCCTCCCTGTCGCATGGCAGTATAGGAAAACCACCGAATTTTCTCTCCTGCCCTCGGCGTGTTCGTCTGGCCGGTTGCCTTCTCCCCAAATTGCCCATAGCAGTTGGCCCGAGCCATTCCCTTCGGCCTGAGCCTCTTGCCATTGCCCGAGCTCTGGAAACCACCCCCCATAGCCCCCTTGGCCTATAAATACCCCCGGTGATTCACAGTGAGTCCCTTTGTTCACTGTGAACCCTCAATTTCTCCAATTGAAGCCTCTGGAGCTCCCGTCTTCCTCGGCAAATTCCGGCATTTCCAGAGCTTAGAACCGCTGATAGAGGGCCCGTCTGGTGTTCAGACCCCCTGTGAAGCTTCGTCTGTTGTCCAGGAAGCTTCAGCGCACCTCAATTCCCCTCGGCTAAGCCTGCAGCCCGACTTCAGGTACAACTTTCCTCCATTGACTTTTCCTTAAGCTCATTTCCATTCTGTCCTCTGGATTGAGCCCTGGATGTCGTCTAGGTTACCTTAGCCATCTAGAAACCCAATGTGATTGTCGCCTGGGGCTAAGTTAGCTCAAGTCGATCGTATCGATCCACTGAGCTAGCAGCCGAAGTAATGGCTGAGTTCGAGTAAGGACCCAACGATTGGCTGGGCCTCAGGTTAAGATAGGTTGGGGGTTCGACGCATCTCGACTCCCTGAACGTGTAGGGATCAAACCCCGGTCGAATCGAGGCTTTTGTAAGGAGAATTCCCCCCTCACAGTTGGCCTGAGACACCCGTATCGAAGGCATCTCGGTCGAGTAGCACCCCGTTAATCCAGAGGGATCCAGATGGGGGTTCTTGGTCCAATCGACGCGTCTTGACTCAGGGAACGTGTTGGGATCAAGCCGAGCTGTCGTCGTCGTCTGTGCACCGAAAATTTCAGCGCCGAAGTTCGGCGGGCTCGGGACCCGTCGAGAGGAAGAAGACGAAGTTGTGGGTCCTGGGCCGAGCCGACCCCCGACCCGCGCCTTTTGATTTTGGGCCGCGGCTAATTAAATAATTATTGGATGATATTTTCTATGGTTATTAATTAAATTAATTAAAGCTTATGATTCCAATTTAAATAAAAATACAGATTAAATTAATTAAATAACTTTAGTTATACAAATCCAAATGGTATGATCCAATATACCATTTGAATTAGAAAAATTCAAGGAATTTGAATATAAAATAAAATCTTAGATCCAATAGTTGGATTAAAATTTATTAGCCAAACTCTTTACTATCATTAATTAAATTATATAAAATTATTTAAGTATCCAATTTATGAGGTTAAGGGCTCTGATTGCTCCTTGTACCCTAAGAAACAATATTAGACCCTTAAATTTAATTTTGGATAATTATTTTTCTTAATCACTCCTTAATCACTTTAAATAAGGATTAGTGAAATTAACCCTAATTAAGCCTCTAATTTGGATGGAGATTATTCCTAATGTCATATTAGGTCTATATTAGCCTAAGAATAAAGTTGGATTGCCCTAAGAATGCCCAAATTTACTAATCTCCATAATTAGCTTAATTAAGTAATTAGTGTTAATTAACCTTAATTAAGGGGTCCAAATCTATGATGAGGGTGTTTCTCACTTTATTAATCAAAATGAAACACATTAAGATAGATTGGGATCAATTTGGGTAAGTAAAACCCTAATAACCAAATTCTTGCCTTAAGAGGGGCATTTTGGTCAGTTTGACCAAAATATGTTTAAATGCTCCTTAAAGCTTGGAAATTTCAGTAAACTATCCTAAGGTAGATTAGAAATTTTCTTTGAACTCTTAAACTAATAATAATGTTAATGTGGTTATTAATTCAAGAAGTCTCCACTTAATCCTTAATTAAGATATTTAGATCTTAAGTGATCTTATAAGAGTCAATTGGCATTAATCATTAAATCTAATAATTGAGATGATTAAATAGCACCTTAATAAGTTCAGTGAAGTTAACCTAAGAGCTAAAACTTTAAAGAAATGTAATTGGTAAAGTTTAAGTTAAAATCTAGCTTAAGGTCTAAAGTGATCAAACCTCAGACCCTTAGATCGTAAGTAGCCCTAAAAAGATCAATATGAGTTTGATGTTTAATCTAATACTTAAAATAGTCAATTTCAACTTTAATAAGCTCCATATAGTTTAACTATGAGCTTATGAGCTTATATTTTAAAAGAATCACAAATGGAAACTCTTAAGTTAAAACTCTAATTTAGAGATCTAAAGTGATCAAATCTCAGATCTTTAGATCTTAGATCTTAGACTTAGATCTTCAATTTGAAATTAAACCATCTCCAATTGAAATTCTTTGATGATTGATTGTTTAATCTTTTGAAACCTTCCATGTGGGTATAGGATGATTCAACCAATAAGATAATGAAATTATCTTAAGGATTGAATATAGATTTTAGATTCTCAAGTTCTTAATTAATTATTTTATCTTATAATCAGTAGAATAACCTTCCACTAAGTTCTTAGTTCCTGAATCTTTCTGCTATAGGATCCATTACCTTTAATTTGGGTAATAAATGTGAACCCTAGATTCTAGTTAGGCTATTACCTTAGATTTAGGATTTGAACTCAACATAGGGTTTAAGTTCTAAATCCTTAAATCTTGATTTACTTAATCAAGATTTGGGTAAGAGAGTAAAATATAAATAAATTAGGTCGTTGATTTACTTACTTAAACAATATAGTTGTCACATAATTTTGGATTAGAACTTGTTAAGTTATAATATTAATTTTAAGGATGAAAATCTGAGATTCTACTCCATAACTGGATATTGGAGATCCTAAACTTGTATCTTCTCAGAGTAGTTAGATTGGGTAATTAGATAACATCAGATGTCACATAGTCTAGATTGAGTCTCTTGCTTACTTTGACTAGATTGCTTGGCATCCCTTGGTTATTGAGCCGTATTCCTTGAGCATAATAGGAAAACTTAGGATATGGAGGATACATCCTAAGTTAGTATTTGAATTGCATATCATTCAGTTTTGCCTTATTTATAGTTGGTAGAATATGTTCTAGCTTAGTCTGCCTCTTCAGTAGTATATTGTATAGACTGTACTCAGACCTAGCATATTTGGATGGCTAGGCTGGGGATTGATTGATTGATATTGGAGGTCTTGTATGGCATATTGGCTGGTTTGGCAGTACTATGTTTTAGGCTTATCATTACTTTAGCTGGATTGTATTATTTTCTGATTTGCTTTGCCACATACTTTAATGGCCTTATTTCCCATATTTGCTCGCTTTGCCACATGTCTCAGTGGCTTTATATTTCATAGATTGCTTGCTTTTGCCACATGTCTCAGTGGCCTTTATGTTCTTTTCCTATTCTTAACTAGCATGTTGTATGTATACTCATATGGCTTACTTATATATATTGGCATGTTTAGGATGCTAGAATTACACATTTTCAGTACTTGTGTTTCTTTTATATACTCAGCATATGTTAACATGATCATAAGTATGTTAGGTTTAGAATTGTATTGGAATTGCTGTGTCTTTTAGCTTTTAACCTCACCATGTTTATTTTTGCATTGTATGCTGGCTATAAATGGATAGTTTATAGTTACCCATTTCTTTCATAGCTTGTTGCACTTTTACTGCTTGCATGTGTAGTTAAGTTAAAATGTGATATCTTTAAATGTTCAGTTTATTAAAATAGCCTAAAATGTACTTAGATAATTTTCTAACTGTAACATTTTTATTTTGTTGGCTGGGGCCCTGGCATTTGTGATACCGACAAATATCAGATTCAGACGTGTTCATGGGCAGTGTCACGGAGGAGGAGCAGGTTCAGGAGGAGGACTGTGCTGCTGCTGTTTAGTTAGATATTGCCTTTTTATTTCAGTGAGATTGAGAGACATTTTTCATTCTCTTTAAACTTCAGTTTGAAATAATTAATTCTGGATGTATTTCATTTCTGCATTGTGATGAGTTACTCTATTGCATTCTCTTTTCTACTGTGTATGCTTGTGGATGTTACTTTATTATTTATTACTTCCGCCACTTTGATATCTATATATTGATGAATGTTATAGCACATGGTGACAAGCCTTGGCTTAAGGCAGGTTGGGTTTACCTAACTTTACTTAAGTTAGGGATTTGCCACAATTGGAGCACCGTATTTCCTTGTTATCAGTACGGGGGCCCTACAGTTGGTATCAAAGAACACCATAAGGTATCAGAATGGGATCTATGATTCCTTTCTACTTAATGGACCGTTCTTCTGAAATACAAGCATCAATATAAGTGACATCCATAACATAGTAGTGTCAGTAACTCTATGCAAAATGTAGGAGGAGAATACTCCCATCCTAATGATTTAGTCATCTGGAGTCTAACACAAATGTAATAAAATTCTGTCCTCAGAGTCAAATGGATTCTGAAGAGTCTGATATAAACTATTATCAGCCTGCCTTCAAGAGAGTTTGGAGCTATAGCTTCAAATGGAGGCAGGAAAGCAACTGGCAGATTGAAGGAGTTTCAGCAAGAGGAATTTTGGTCATGGAAAAGCTTCTGTAGCAAGCTGTATATCGAGGGCTCAACTTTCCCATATACGCACAAGAATGGTTGAGCCGAGTAGAGTCCATTCTGATACACATAGTGTCCTGAGTCACTTTATGTAGATATTGTGATAGACCTGATGGTGGACTATGCCGGAGTTTGGTGGTATGAGACCATGACAAGACTCGAGAAGAAACGTAACAGGAAGCGTCAGGAAGTCACTTTTGAGGACTTTTGTGTAGCCTTTAGGGCAGAGTATATTGATAATGTTTGAATGATAGTTAGGAAAAATGTTATTTCAATTTCAAAGAAACTCCATGTGATTCACAGTTTTGGGATTATAACCCCTTATTTCTATAATTAATGAAAAATTTTGATTTCCCTTCCTTAGAGTAAATTCTGAGTTTATCTCCTTTTCTTAATTAACTAGAATAGATTCTGGATCACCACCCATAGTTACTCCTATCAAGAACACTATTGCCTCCAGTAGTTCTAACGATGAGGTGGCTCATCTGAGAGCCATGGTGGCAATTTTATTGGAAAACCAAGCTCAACAGGCACTCGTTATGCAAAAACTACTGAATGATCGTACAACTCCAGTCACTGTCGCTGCTCCGACAGTTCATGCTCCACAAATTGCTTCTTCTTCATATCACTCGGCAGATAACCTCCTTCACAATTTTCTGAGGTTAAGACCTCCAACCTTTGGTGGGAACCTGTCCCAATGGATACAGCCGACTAGCTGAAAGCTGTGGAAAGGGATCTCATTAGTCTTAAGATCCCGAATTCGGAAGCTATTCGTCTCGCCACCCGTCTGTTTCATGCGGAAGCATAATATTGGTGGGAAGAGATCCGAAACACCAAGTTCGCTGACTACGAGTTAGAAGACATCCCCTGGGATGTGTTCGTCGAGGCATTCAAGACTGAATTCATTCCCCCATCCGCACAAAATATTATTGCAGATACAATCATGAGGTTGGCTTAAGAAAGTCGTTCAGTGGCAGAATACAAAAGAGAGTTCCATATATTGATTCATTTTGCACCAGAAGTCACCTATTCTGAGTCAGCAAAGTGCCACCGCTTTCTTTGTGGACTCCGAAGTTCACTAAAGAACCAGATTGTGCCGCTCTGTCTGACTAGCTTCTTCAAACTAATGGAAACGGCTAAGGTGATTGAGCATCACCAATCTGAAGAGGATCTTAAGCGAAATGCGCAAACAACTCTGAACCTGTGAGGAAACTTCAAGAGACACGGATCCAACCCCGCAAAAGTATATCAGCTGGAAGCAGCACCTACTGCCGAACAAGATCAAAACTGCACTAAGCCACATCTGTATGGCAAGTGTTACCACTTTGGCTAGAGGTGTTTTAATTGTGGGCGTACAGGCCACCGGTACTATCAATGCGACCACACGAAAATGGTAGATGGAGTTCAAATGAAGCCGTACCATAAGAAACAAGTGTTCCGAGCAACTCCACTGAACCGAAGGGAACCAAATTTGGCTATAATGCCAGTCCCTGCTTCTGAAGTTGCTCACACACAACCACCAATCCCCAATTCTCAGAACTATCAACGACGGCAGTCTAACAATCATCCTGCTGGACCTGCACGAGTATATGCCTTAACTCCTAATGAAGCCGTCGAAGATAACAATGTGGTTTCAGGTACACACTCCTAAACCTCTCCTGTTAAAATTGCATTTTTGTATATTTAATTCTTTTCAAGCTGTTGATGCGAAACTGTGTAAATTTAGGCACACTTTATTTCAATAACCAACCTTGTAATATATTGTTCGACACCGGTGCCAGTCACTCATTTATCTCTGAATGATTTGCCAATAACCTTAAACTTCACATATGCAACCTAACACAAAAGTTGAGTGTTGGACTTCCATCAGGAATCCAACTAAGTGCCCATAAATTTTGTAATATCAAAGTCCCGATAAATGATCAGGAATTTCAGGCCAAACTAATCGTCCTGCCGATAGCTAACTTTGATATCATCCTCAGGATGAATTGGCTCAGTGACAATAATGCTGTGATAAACTGTCATAAAAAGAGAGTCACTTTGCATTCTCAGGGCAAGCCTGAAACGTTTGTAGGAAAAAGCAGCACGTAGTTATCTTTAATAAATGCCATTAGAGCCGAACAACTAATTATCAAGGGTTGTAGTGCCTACCTAGTCACCATGATGGGCGAAACAAAAGAAAATATTTCTACTGCTGATTATAAGGTAGTCAAAGAATTCGCCGATGTATTTCCAGAAGATTTGCCTAGTGTACCTCCTTTCAGAGAAGTTGAATTCTCTATTGAATTAATCCCTGGTACCCAGCCGATATCCAAAGCACCTTATAGATGGCACCTAAGGAGCTTCAAGAGCTCAACGAGCAATTGCAATAGCTCTTGAATAAATGCTTCATCAGGCCAAGCATGTCTCCTTGGGGAGCGCCAATCTTATTTGTGAAAAAGAAGGATGGATTTATGCGTATGTGTATAGATTATCGTGAATTAAATAAGGTCACCATAAAGAACAAATACCCACTGCCTAGAATTGATGATTTATTTGATCAGTTATCCGGAGCCGTGATATTTTCCAAAATCGATCTAAGGTCTGGATACCATCAACTGTGAGTAAATGAAGATGATGTAGGGAAGACTGCTTTCCGTACCCGCTATGGCCACTTCAAGTTTTTGGTGATGTCATTCGTACTCACCAATGCACCATTAATATTTATGGATTTGATGCAGCGCATGCTAAAATTATATCTGGACAAGTTTGTAATCGTCTTTATTAACGATATCCTCATATATTCTAAAACTCTGAGAGATCATGAAGAACATCTGAGGTTAGTGTTGGAAACTTTGCGTGAGCATCAACTTTATGCCAAGTTCTCCAAATGCGAGTTCTGCCTAAACTCCGTTGTAGTTTTGGGCATGTAGTTGATACCCAGGGTATTCTGGTAGATTAGAGTAAAGTAAGAGCTATTCAGGACTGGGCTCAACCTAAGTCTGTCATCGACATTAGAAGTTTCCTGGGATTAGCAGGATACTACAGGAAGTTTGTTAAGAGCTTTTCCCAGATTGCTTCGTCGTTGACAAAATTGACTCAAAAGGTCGTTCCGTTCATTTGGAGTCCAGAGTGCGAAGGAGCATTTCAAACTCTAAAGGATGCTCTTTCTACCGCTCCCATTCTGGTTCTACCAAAAGAAGGTTTGAACTACCAGGTATATAATGATACCTCAGGAATCGGTCTAGGTTGTGTTTTAATGCAAGAGGGTAAGGTAATTTTCCTACGCCTCTTGTCAATTAAAACCCCACGAGCGAAATTATCCAGTTCATGATCTTGAACTTGCAGCCGTAATATTTGCCTTGAAAATATGGCGTCACTACCTGTATGGAGTGCAATGTTCAATTTTCACTGATCATCAAAGTTTGAAGTATATCTTCACCCAGAGAGAGTTGAATCACCGCCATAGGAGATGGTTGGAGCTCATCAACGATTATGATATCAGTATCCAATATCATCCAGGAAAAGCTAATGTAGTGGCTGATGCTCTTAGTCGTCGTACTACTTTAACCTCTATAATTGCCTCCAGTATCTTATAACCTGAATTTTATAAGCTCGAGATTTCTCCGGTAAGTGGAGATATGTTGAGTTCGCTATTAGCAAATATTAATGTGGAACCCACTTTCCACCGAGATGTCTCTATCTCGCAAACCAAAGATGATGAGTATCTGAAATTTAAAGCAGATATTGAAGGTGGTCTTCATCAGGATTTGCAGTTGCGGAATGGTGTAGTATATTAAGGTAATCGATTGTGGATTCCTAAGTCCATGCATCAAGAAGTCTTGGTCGAAGGACATAATTCTGAGTATCACATTCACCCAGCCAGTAATAAGATGTACCAAGATTTGAAGCAATCATTTTGGTGGCCAGGTATGAAGAAAGATGTAACTAACTTTGTGGCCAAATATTATTCCTGTAATCTAGTGAAGGCAGATCACCAATGACCTGGTGGTCTTCTGCATCTATTAGATATCCCGGAATGGAAATGGTTCGATATATCTATGGATTTTGTCATGGGATTGCCTCGTACAAAGTCAGGTGCCGATGCGATCTGGGTGATAGTAGATCACTTAACCAAATCAGCGTATTTTCTTCCCATCCGTCAAACTGACTCTGTGGAGAAGTTAGCAAAACTCTACATCAAGGAAATTGTCAGATTGCATGGGATTCCAAAGTCAATTGTATCGGATAGAGATAGCAGGTTTATGTCCAAGTTTTGGCAAGCTGTGCATCAAGACCTGGGTATGACTCTAGCCATGAGTACAGCTTTTCATTCTCAAACGGATGGTCAAACTGAAAGAGTGAACCAAGTGTTGGAAGATTTGCTTAGGTTATGTATTCTTGATTTTGCTAGTTTCTTAGAAGATCATATCCCATTAGTGGAGTTTGCCTACAATAACAATTTTCAAGCCAGTATTAAGATGGCCCCTTATAAAGCGCTGTATGGTAGAAAATACAGTACTCCGCTAGCTTGGTCAGAAATAGGAAGCGTTTAGCTTTTTGGTTCAGAATTGGTCGAAGAAACTAGTAATTAGATCAAATTGATTCAGTAGAGAATTCGTTCAGCTCAAGATCGTCAAAGTAAGTATCATGATTCTCACCACTGTCTCATAGAATTCAATGTGGGAGATTCTGCTTATCTAAAAGTCAGTCCAATGAAAGGTGTCTTCAGATTTGGCATAACTAGGAAACTTAGTCCCTGCTATGTTGGACCTTTCAAAGTTTTGGCCAAAGTAGGATCATCTACCTACCGATTAAGCCTTCATGATGGCTTTGCAGCTGTTCACAATATATTTCATGTATCATCTTTGAGAAGATGTCTTCGAGACCCTTCTCACCTCGTTCAACTTCCAGCAGTAGAGATTCAACCCGATCTTTCGTATGCCGAAGAACCTATCAGAATCTTAGCCCATGATCAGAAACAACTAAGGAATCGTTCAATACATATGGTCAAAATTCAGTGAAAGAATCGATCGTTAGAAGAATCTACTTGGAAGAAAGAGGCGGACATGCGAAATAAATATCCTCAACTCTTTGCAAACTCAGGTACTGTTCTTTTCTCCACTATCAATTGTATTTAAACTCGTATTGTCTCAGTAGAATTCTTCCCTTAGGTGATGTCGGGGACGACATCGTTCTTAAGTGGAGGAGCCTGTAGCAACCCTAAGTTGTTACCCTAGCTAGACTTAGATTAATTAAGCTAAATTAAGGCTTGATTTTGATTCCATTAGATTCAATGGGTCATTTAAATCTAACCCTAGAAGTTTGGAATCAATCGGGGCTAAATTGGAAAATATGGTATTTTTAGCTATTCTTAAGCCCTGAAAAATACCTAAAATAATTTGATCTCCAAACCAAAATCTGATTTCATTTTTGAATTTTTCACACCCAAATTAGCTAAGGGTGAATTTTTGAGAATTTTTGGGCTCATTTGGATCTAAATTGGATTTGAATTAATTAAGAATAATTATATATTATTTAAATAGATTTATTTTATTTAACTTAATTAAATTAATTATTTTAATTAAGTAGGATTTGCTGTCGGGACCACGGCAGATCTGCTGAGGGGTCCCGACAGCGGGGCACCTTACCCATTGAATGGACAATCTGGCACGCATCTCATCGCATTTAATCCAACGGCTCGCATACCGCGCGCCGTGATCTAATCCAATCTGCCCGATCGGCATCTCATATCCGATGCTCGGGATTTAATCCGCGGTTCGGTTAAGTAGAAGCTGCATCAGGCCATCTATCCCCAACAGTCGCTCCATCAGACGGCGGAGACGAACCCGAGCACTGTGGATCGTCACCCTCGCCTCACCCGTCTGCGTCTGGTCCCCCCCCCGATAGCCAGGATCCTCCCTATCGTGTGGCAGTATGGGAAAATCACCGAATTTCCTCTCCTGCCCTCGGCTCGTTTGTCTGGCCGGCTGCCTTCTCCCCAAATTGCCCATAGCCATTGGCCTGAGCCTCTCGCCATTTCCCGAGCTCTGGAAACCACCCTCGTAGCCCCCTTGGCCTATAAATATCCCCGGTGATTCACAGTGAGTCCTTTTGCTGACTGTGAACCCTCAATTTCCCCAGCTGAAGCCTCTAGAGCTCCCGTCTTCCTCGGCAAATTGCGGCATTTCCAGAGCTTATAACCGCTGATAGAGGGCCCGTCTGGTGTTCAGACCCCCTGTGAAGCTTCGTCTGCTATCCAGGAAACTTCAGCGCACCTCAATTCCGCTCGGCTAAGCCTGCTGCCCGACTTCAGGTACAACTTTCTTCCATTGACTTTTCCTTAAGTTCATTTCCATTCTGTCCTCTGGATTGAGCCCTGGATGTCGTCTAGGTTACCTTAGCCATCTAGAAACCCAATGTGATTGTCACATGGGGCTAAGCTAGCTCGAGTCGATCGTATCGATCGACTGAGCTAGCAGCCGAGCCAATGGCTGAGTCCGAGTAAGGACCCAACGATTGGCTGTGCCTCAGGTTAAGATAGGTTGGGGGTTCGACGCGTCTTGACTCCTTGAATGTGTAGGGATCAAATCCCGGTCGAATCGAGGCCTCTGCGAGGAGAATTCCTGTAACAACCCAGGTTGTTACTTTGCTCAATTAAGACTAATCTAAGTCTTAATTAAGGTTCTAAGTCACTAATTAAGTGATTTGAAACTCATCTCTGAAACCCAGGTCAAACCAGAAGTCAACAAAGTCAAAACAAGAATTCTGGAAAATCCCAAAACCTAGAAATTTGACTTTTTATCTAGACCTCAGATTGAAAATATGACTTCACCATTACGTTCAGAACACCCAAATTAGCTAGGGGTGAAATTTTGGAGGCATTTGGAAGTCGTTGATTTTTCGTCGAATATTTTAATATTATTTAAATACCCTAAATAATCAGATAAATAAATACTCGTCGAAATGAAAATCCGAGTGCGCCGTTGCGTTCCTCACCCTCCAATTAGCTAAGGGTGATTTATTGGGAATTTTTAGGAATGTATTATGTGATTAAAATTAATTAATGAAGTTTGGTGCATTAAATAAATAATAATAGTATTATTATTTATTATTAACAGTGCCGTCAAGATTAGGAAACGCCGTTGTTTTGGATTCTTTCCGCCCCATTCAAACGGACGGATCACTCGATCCGTCCGATCGTGAGATCGGACGGCCGACGCGTCTTCGTCCCCGAAGACACAGCGCGTGTCCTGTGTTTGGACACGCGGCGGAACCGTCATCGCGCGGACCTTCCACGTGCCTCCCACCGCCTTTAGCCACCGCAATAGGGATAGTATAAGACTACTAGGACTCCAGTTTTGCTCGGTTTCACTCCTGAAGTCCGGAACTTGAATTCGAGCCTTGTCTCTCTGCAACCGTCCAAACTTAAGGTACCGGATCTCCTAAATCCTTTCATTTCAAGTTATTATTTCATTTCGAAACCTTATTTCATATTGTGGATTGTCAATTTATCGGGACCGATTGAACTCTAATGAGTTCGATCGATCCCAATTCGAAATTCTTAAACAGTATAAACAATTATGATGCACAGTCAATAATTAGGGTTTAATGCATCGGTGGTCTCCGTCCATCTCCGGCTAGGCTTAGATCACCTAGGGGTAGCTCGAGTCGTATTCTATCGTTTGCTGGTTGAATCGCTGTGAGTCGTGATCAGTGGCCGCCGGAAAAGCCAACCCTAATTTCCAGCAGTCGAGGTCGAGCGCGCGAAGAAGAAGACCCTCGGGTCAGTCGGGTCGGCCCGGGCCCAGTTCACGGCCCATGGCATTTCGCCTGCCCCGCGGGACCCACTCCGCAGCGCGCCAGCCAGTCCTGGCGAGACGCGTGTCCAGCTCGCTGACCGTTCTAATCTGTGGGGCCCGCGGCTGTCTGCCCATCCAATCGGGTTGCGCCGCGTGTCCTGCAGATTTAAAATAATAAAATTTAAATATATATTAATAGACAGTTAATTATAATTGAATTATAATTATATATATATATAATAACAGATTTAATTTAATTTAATTAAACAGTATTAAATAATTAATTAAATACCAAATTTCAAACACTAATAACTCCTAAAATACACATTCAAATTATACAAATAAATATATTAAATTAATCAGTAAAATATGAGGAATTTATTGATACCAACAATTTTGCTGTAGGATCAATATTTTGCAAAGTGATTATTTAGGGTTTAATTTTATTTAAATTAAATGTCCCAAACCTTATTTAGCTCATAACTTTGTACGCAATGACCCAAACATATTGAAAATGGGTCTTAAAATGATCAGAAAACCCTAAGGAACATTTTAATAGTATTAACTTTACTGTTTGGATTAACATTTGACTAATCACAGTTAGGACCTAACCCTAATTACCCTAATTAACCCTAAAACTTCAATTGACCATAACTTGGTTAATTGAGCTCCAAATTTGATGATCCAAGGGTCCATTTAGATCAAAAAAACTTAATTAACAATAATATATAAAAATATTTTAGATCCAATAGTTAGATTTGCTAATCTTCCTTAATTACTCTAAATCTTGATTAGTGAATATTAGAAAATCTAGCAACCCAAATTGAGTGATTTAAACTTCAGAAGACTCCTAGAACCATTTAGAATCAATCTATAAGAATGGATTAGTGTTTGAGTGATTAATTTTATTAATCACTCACTAATCACCCTAAACCCTAATTAGGTCTGAACTTAGTCAAATTAGGTCCAAATTGAGCCTACCACATGTCATTATGATCAGTGAGCTATTTGTAATTCATAGCCACTGATTTTGCTTAATTTGGATACTAATTGGCAAAATTAGGATTTTTGACCCTTAATTAAGCATCCCTTAATTACCCCCCTTAAAACCCTAAATCTTGTATTGGCCATAACTTGGTCAATACTTATCAGATTTCAGCAAATTTAGGTTCTATGGAAAGCTTAGGCAATAAAAAACAATAATCTAAAAGAAAATTTAGCTTTTACTTAATCAAATTACTAAATTGCCCTTATGAGTCAAATTCACTAATTTGATCTCATATGGCTTAATAATCACCCAAAATTAATTTAATTACTGTCTAATCTTATATTAGACAGTAAGAAGCACTTTTCAAAAGAAAATTTTAGAATTTAAGCCCTAGATTAAAAATTGATCTTTTGAACTTTTAAGGAGGGGCAAAATGGTCATTTTGCCCAAATTTAGGGTTTAGCCTTTTAAAGCCCTAAAATAAATTTCTAATAATTAAAATCAGTAAATAGAATGATTCATAGTTGAAAATTAATCAAATCCAAAGTTTAAATTAGACCTTGATTAAAATCTTAATCTTAACTTCTTAAGAAAAATTCCTAAGTCCTAAGTGAGTGTTCTCTTTCTTTAATCATTCTTAGACCCATCCTTAGGTCTTATAACATTAGTTAGGATGTGTGTCTTGAGAGATACTCTTAGTAATTAAGAGCCTTATTTCCTAAGATTAGGAATAGATCTTAAGTTAGAATTCATCTATTGAGTAAATTGGGTTACTCAATTAAATGAAACCTTGAGTCTTCTAGTTTATAAATTTTCTTAGTTTATTAAATGATTATTTAATCTTTAAACTTTAGAACTAAGAATAGAGATCTATCCTAATGAAATTGATTTATCATTAGGATTTGCCTTAACTTAATCTGTGAGATTTAGGTTCTAAACTTAGACCCTTAGATTATACCTTAGATTAAGTGATTAGACCCCATCATCTGGAGTCTAATTCTTAATCTTTTCATCTTGATTTGGCTAATCAAGATGAGGTTGGGATGAATTAAATTACAAATCTAGGTCGATGATTTATTCATTTTAACCAAATAGTCGTCTTTTGATTAAGTTATAATTAGGACTTGGCCAGTCCTAATTATCTTCAACAAGTAGGATTCGTGACTCTAAGTTACAGAATGTGTAAGAATTGATAATTCTGAAACTTATGTAACTTAGAGTAGATAGAACAAATAAAGTAGATAACAAAGGATATCACCTGTGTTTTAGATAGAGTTTCTTGCACTTTGATTTTGATGCATCGCATTCCTTGATTTTGAGCCTTATACCTTGAACATGTATTAAGTATATAAGATATTTTGATAAATATCTTATGTTAATTTGGAACATTAATTATAAGCAGCATTATGTTTGTTTAACAAGTGGTATGTAAGGTGTAGCTTGATTAGTATACCTCTTCAATCAACCCGTTCGGGGTCGGCAACCTTTCGAGGGTTTAATGTCCGACAGTCTATTGGCCATGCCTAGTCCGAGTGATAAGATGGATAGACTCTCGCCCTACTGACTACAGAGTCAGGATTCTGATATGGATATACTAATTCAAGTACACTTACATTCAGTTCTGTCTTAGCTCATCAGGCTAAGGGTTTCAGTGATGTTCAGTTCAGAGTTTCTTAGCTCATCAGGCTAAGAATTGCTGATTTCGTGTTCAGTTCAGATGACTTATATAGTTATTGTAGTTTCAGTTTGCAGTTACTGTTTTACTAGCATATTCTGTATTTCAGTACTGTTTTACTTTCAATTTTTTTCTGCACATGTTATACATATAGGATGATAGTTTTGCTTACTGTTTTCATATGCTCACATAGGATGTTAGTGTTTTCAGTTTTATACTGTTTAAATTTTGTACTTCACTTAGCATAATCCGTTTGATCATGAGCATGTTTAGGTTGTACTTTTCTTACCTTTCTTTTACTTTTCTTTTACTTACCTGTTCTTGTTGCAGTTGCTTGGAGGAGGTATGTTTTACTTCCTATTTGTTTAGTTATAAACTGTGGTTTATAACTTATTACTGTTCTTTTGTATGCTTTTCTGCACCTATTATGCTTAGTTCTATTTATATGGTGATATCTACTTAATTTAATAAAATTGTTTGCCCTAAAATGTACTTAGACATATTGTCTAACCAGTTTTTCTTTTGTTGGCTGGGGCCCTACCATTATAAAATTGATAATGATAGGTTCTGAGTTTGTTGGATTAGCAGATCCAGTGGAGAGTTTGCCATTGGAGGAGGAGCCCGTTCTTGAAGATCTATAGCCTAGTTTTCTATTTTTAGTGAGATTGAGAGTTTTCTTTCAGTTCTTTTAAACTCATTAAATATTGTAATAATACAGGTTTATAATTCTCTTTCAGAACTTTAATTATTCTGTATTATTGTATTTATACTGTATTGGATGGATGTTATGTTTTATGCTTCCGCACTCTGAGTTCATGTATGATCATTTAGTGATAGTATTTCTGGATTGAATGGCAAAGTCCTTATATAAATTGGATTAGAATGTGTGTCTAATTCAATTCTAAGTGGGGACCTTATTATTTGGTGACCCCTCCACCGTAATCATGTTAACTTAAGGGTTAACAGGACCACGGCGGGGCTGGGCCGCCACAATTCCCCCCTCACAGTCGGCCTGAGACGCCCGTATTGAAGGCATCTCGATCGAGTTGCACCCCGTCGATCCAGAGGGATCCAGATGGGGGTTCTTGGTCCAATCGACGCGTCTTGACTCAGGGAACGTGTAGGGATCAAGCCGATCCGCCGTCGTCGTCTGTGCGCCGAGAATTTCAACGCCGAAGTTCGGCGGGCTCGGGACCCGTCGAGAGGAAGAAGACGAAGTCGTGGGTCCTGGGCCGGGCCAACTCCCGACCCGCGCCTTTTGATTTTGGGCCGCGGCTAATTAAATAATTATTGGATGATATTTTCTATGGTTATGAATTAAATTAATTAAAGCCTATGATTCCAATTTAAATAAAAATATAGATTAAATTAATTAAATAACTTTAGTTATACAAATCCAAATGGTATAATCCAATATATTATTTAAATCAGAAAAATTCAAGGAATCTGAATATAAAATAAAATCTTAGATCCAATAGTTGGATTAAAATTTAATTGCCAAACACTTTGCTGTCATTAATTAAATCATATAAAATTATTTAAGTATCCAATTTATGAGGTTAAGGGCTCTGATCGCTCCTTGTACCCTAAGGAACAATATTAGATCCTTAAATTTAATTATGGATAATTATTTTTCTTAATCACTCCTTAATCACCTTAAATAAGGATTAGTGAAATTAACCTTAATTAAGCTTCTGATTTGGATGGAGATTGTTCCTAATATCATATTATGTATATATTAGCCTAAGTATAAGGTTGGATTACCCTAAAGATGCCCAAATTTACTAATCACCCTAATTGGCTTAATTAAGTAATTAGTATTAATTAACCTTAATTAAGCGGTCCAAATCTGTGATGAAGGTGTTTCTCACTTTATTAATCAATATGAAACACATTAAGATAGATTGAGATCAATTTGGGTAAGTAGAACCCTAATAACCAAATTCTTGCCTTAAGAGGGGCATTTTGGTTAGTTTGACCAAAATATGTTTAAATGCTCCTTAAAGCTTAGAAATTTCAATAAACTATCCTAAGGCAGATTAGAAATGTTCTTTGAACTCTTAGACTAATAGTAATGTTAATGTAGTTATTAATTCTGTTTAATTAGATATTGCCTTTTTATTTCAGTGAGATTGAGAGACATTTTTCATTCTCTTTAAACTTCAATTTGTAATAATTAATTCTGGATATATTTCATTTCTGCATTGTGATGAGTTACTCTATTGCATTCTCTTTTCTACTATGTATGCTTATGAATGTTACTCTATTATTTATTGCTTCCGCCACTTTGATATCTATATATTGATGAATGTTATAGCACATGGTGACAAGTCCTTAGCTTAAGGCAGGTTTGGTTTACCTAACCTTACTTAAGTTGGGGATTTGCCACAGTTGGAGCACCGTATTTTCTTGTTGTCAGTACGGGAGCCCCACAATTGGGACCCGATGGCCTGTTTTGTTGGATAGCGCGCATCAGGGTCAGCTCAACCCATGTTGTCGCCTTCTTCATCCCGACAAAAAAGGATCAGGGAACGGGAGCGAGGTTTTAGGGTTTGCTCTAAACCCTAAAATCTCACACCTCTGCTCAAATTTGCCGATACAATCCTAAATAAAATAACATTCCCAATGAAGAGATCTATCCAAAGAATCCAAAAGACATAAATGGAATGAGCAAAAATGGCCTAGCACTAAATTCCAATTCACACAATTAGCGTTTACTGTGGAAGGGTAATCCTCCATCCACAGTTAGACTCACGGCCAGCAACCACTACCGATATGCTCCTTGGATCATGGTCAACCCAAGGTGCATCTTAGCTCGACAGTAAGTGGTCGGACCTTACTAATTCAATTTTGGGGCTTGGGCACTGTACTCCACAGTACATGTCTTAGCCCGTTGATAAATCCAAGATTTATGATAAAATAAGAGAAGAAATACAAATACTTTTAAGCTTGAATGATATACTTTGATTGGTTTCTCATTGATTTCATAAAAAACAGAGGAGCTGAGCTAAATCTGGAAAAAATAGAAATTCTAGAAGGAAATCTCCATGGCGCGCCCAAGCGCGCCCTAGAGCACTCAAGCGAGTACAAACCCAAGAGCTCGGCGCTACCGTACACCACAGCGGGGACAAACCCGAGAGCTCGGCTCTACCGCGCACCATAGTGGAACTCACCTAGCTCATATTCACCAAGCATTTAAGGAAGACCGCCATGGCGTGCCCAAGTGTGCCATAGCGTGCTCATGTGAGTACAAACCCGAGAGCTCGATGCTACTGTGCACCACAGCGGGGACAAACCTGAGAGCTCAGCACTACCGCACACCACAGCATGTACAAACTTGAGAGTTCGACACTACCACGTGCTATAGCATACCTCACCAAGCTCAAATTCAGTAAAATTTAAGGAGGACTGCCACGTCGCGCTCTAGCGGGTACAAACCCGAGAGCTCGGCACTACCGTGCACTGCAGCAGGTCCAAACCTGAGAGCTCGGTGCTACCACACGCCATAGCGGGCAGTCACTTTACATCTATTCTGAAGCAAAACTGCTACAGCATGCGATGCCCAAGTGCACTACAGCACCCGCAGCGGCCTCCGATATTCCAGCCAAAAATAAATAATTAATTCAACATAATGTAGGCCACAAATTCAAATCTTTTTGCCTTTCCACAGCTGCTTTAACTCCAAATACAATTAATATTTTCATTCTAAAAAAGGATAACATAATAATTTAATAACAAGCCGTTTAGGAAAGGGAGTTAAAGGGTTTGATAAAATTAATTTCAAAGGGGTTGGAGGCTGCACTATAAAAGTAGGTGAGAAAGACTTAGAGAGGGTTCCCCTCTTTAACATTTCAAGATCTAAAATCAGAGCCTGTTGTGAGAAAGTAAAAGAGAACCATTCAAGGAGAGAAAAGATGAACATCTCAAGGAGTTGTTAGAGAAGAAGTTGGAGAGAAAGGAAAGATCCAGAGAATGCCAAGGGATGTTCCTAATATTCTTTTCAAAACTCTTCTCTTAATTTTCTTTTAGTAGAACTTAGCAAAGGTTCATGTTCTTGTATGTTATTTCTTGTACTTCTTTTGTAATGGAAGGCTAAACCTTCTTTGGGGAGGGTTGGGCCGATATCATGTAATGAGTAAAAAGGGACTTATGGTGTTTGTATGAATCTTCTTCAATGAATAAAAATCTGTTTCATTTTAATTTAGATATGTTACTTGTGTTTGCATGCATGTGGAATGAATGCTTATTTATTTTCTTAATGGTTTATAATGAAAATAATATCGAACCAACTCTACATTTCAAGCTCAAGGGAATGCACATAAAGGTCCTTGCCGCAAACACATGTTTACTGCACAAGGATTCTCAGTGTAAGCACCTTGAGATTAAAATGAAAGGGTGATTCGGTAACTATAATCCCTTTGAGCTCCATAGCACACCAATTGGCATAAAGCTAGAAATACATGTGTTAGTGCTTAGAGCCCAGTGACCAGCTCTTGAGCCTAACAACACTATTCCTTGAGCTCAATCGAGAGGTCAATGAATGTGGGCCAAGAGCCACCAATCAAGCTCCATTGCTCAACATGCGTTAAAGAAGGAAAAAGAATTATCAAGAGCTTATGGATGATCATGACATAGTCCATGTAGCCCGATAATTCACTTAACTAAACTGAGCATGTAGCACGTGATGCTAATTGTGTAGAAACTAAGCTTATGTGATCGTTGATTTAAAATTTTTATTTTGATAACTTAGACGTAAAGAATCTTAATTTACTCATATCGATCATACAAGAGTTTATGTGCCAAGATCAAACCCTCATGTGTTCATCTTATGTACTAGATATGAAATAGTTTGAATTAGAGGACCAATCTAAGGAATATTATTTTCACTTGATTAAATTTGCATAAAAATAAGTTTTATTAAAAGTTAAATGAATATGAATACTAACACTAGAGTCCCATAATAATTTGCATGATGAAAACCCAACTCCCCCTTTACTTAAATAGTAAAATTCATACTAAGATCTTTGAATTGTTAATTAGGAGCCACAAAACCAAAAATATCTTAGTCTAAATATTATTAAAAGTAGATAAACCTTAGTAACAAAATACAGTCTTCCTTAAAGACAATAAATCTCATAATTCACCATCCAATTATTACTTCTGATCTCATACACTTGCGTGCAAGTGCATACGTATATTTGTAGTCTATCACCCATAGCCACCTGATCGAGTTTGATCAAACTCGATCGATGCTACGGTTCCAACCAGCAACAATAGGAATAGACTATCGAACCCTTAATTCAGCAAAGAGGAGAGCAACACTCGGTGATGGAGTACCTGGAGGGTTCACTTCACCGATTCTTACTGAGCAGATGCAAATCATGTATAGCCAATTTGAGCCCAAATTGCTAACATTGGCTTCTTCTGATGAGCCTTGATACTTCTATTACTTGTTAAGGGAAACCAGAAGGTCGCAGGCACCTAATTCAGTGGTTGAGAAGGGAGCCAATCTTTCACATAAAAGAAACATAAGGGATGAAGAAAAGTGTAACAACCCTAAGTTGTTACCCTGATTAATTCTTTACTTAATCAGGAATTAAGCTCTAATTTTATTACTTTAAAATATCAAGTTAAGCTAATTTTGAAAGTTTGAAGTCAATTGGACTTCTTTAAGTCAGTTAGCATTTTGATCAATCTAGATGCCTAAATAAGACTTAAAATATTTTGATCTTAAAATTAAAATTTGAGCTCATTTTTGAATTCCTCACTCCCAAATTAGTTAGGGATAGAAGTTTGGTAAAATTTAGAGATCATTTAGACCATAATTCAATTTAAATTAAATTGATCTAATTGTATTTTAGGGTTTCCAACAATTTAAAATTGCAAATATACCTTATACCCGATTAAACGGTCAGGATCTACTGTGTGGATCGTGGGTGATCCGCTGCGGAGCCCGGGTCCCATGTCAACGGAGTCACACAGATCTCACCATTGCGCCTTTTGATCCATTGGCTAAGATTTAATCCCGTCGGATCACAGATACGTCATTGGATCCATCCCGTGGTTCCTATGACCCTAATCAGATCGGATCCGGCTATTAGGATCCAGAGGATCAGGACCGTAGCGCGGTTCTGATCGATCCATCATATGGCCCATAGTGCTCTCGCACTGTGTATCTTTGTCTTCACCTCGCCCATGCTCGATAGAAAGAATCCAGAAGATTCCAGATAGCCTAGACCTATTCCCCACTATCCGCTCCACCTTAGCATGTTGTTGGAAATCTTCCCTCATTGGCATATCAGTCCCGATCGGGCCTCGTGACCCAGCTAAGCTCAATTTAAAAAATTGAGAGCTCAGTCATTGCCCGATCTCTCTGGCCTCCCCAGCTCGAGCCCGCCCTCTAGAAGCCTCCCAACCCTCCACCAAGGCTATAAATAGCCTCAACATTCCTCCCTTGATCCCTTTGCTGCTGATTTGAGCTTGAATTTCTCTCTGCCTCTTCCACCATTATCGGTCTTTCTAAGCTCCCTAGGCATCCCAGGCATGCATACCGCTGATAGAAGGTGTCTCCTAGCGTTCATGAACTCTTAGCATTTCTAAGAAAGCTAGCTGGGACCTACATTGCTCTATATCGGCCAATCCAAGCTGCCCCGTCGAACCATGTACCCTCGTTTGCAAGTTCTGAGCCAGTGAGGCTCGGGCTTATCTCCTTTTGACTTGTATGGTGAGTATTGTCGAATCAAACTCAATGCACCTATAATTGCACCTTAGGATAGTCCCAATCGATCAATTCAATCAATTGGGCTAAGTCCATAAAAAGGGGCTGGGTCCGAGTAAGGATCCAGTAATCCAGCCCACCTCAGGCCCTCATACCAGGGGGCTTCGATCCATCTCACCTGCCTGAAGGTGTAGGAATCAAGCCCTGGGTCAGCCATGGCCTCTGTGAGGAGAAATGTCTCCCCATAGTAGCTCCGTAATGGGAGCTCTCAGGTGAGTAAGGGCCGACTGATACAGACCGCCTCACTTAAGGCTTCGGGTCTCCACCGGTGCGCTTCACCATGGTGAAGGTGTAGTGATTTTTGAATGGTCATGCCATGGTCTAGTCGCACGGGAATTGGTCAATTATGGTTTCTCTAATCGGGCATCTGTCGGGATGAGGAATCAGGGACGAAGCCACTATGCGGGCCAGGCCGACCCGTGACTCGCGCGATGCAACAGTCCCAGGTCTCTCGGGCTCCAACCAACTCGCGCATTTTGGTTATCGGGCCGGACCTGTTTTAATAAATCCGATTAATTGGATTTATTTTCCTTAAGGAAAATAATTCAATTAATTTAATCATAGCAAAATTTAAATGGAAAAATACAAACTAAATTATTTTGATAACTTTTAATCTACTAGGTCCAAACACTATAATATTATATATCAAATTGATCAGAAAATCGTGAGAAATAATAATATAAAATAATATTGAGCTTTTAATGGTTAGATTGTTTGGATTAGCCTAATTATTATAGAACTTAATTAGGATTGATTAGCATGTATATTTAGCTAAATTGCAAAATTAAGGTGCCATTATGTTACTTATGTCTTGTATAATGCATGTGCTAGGTGGTTTAATTTTCTGAATTATGTATTATGAGTTATGTCATAATCTTATAAATGTATGACTAGTAAAAATTAGGGTTTTGATTATCCAAACTTAGTAAACTTAGTCTCTAATTGCTCATATGAATAGATAGCACATAATGACCAAGTTTTATAAATTTCTAATTGTTAGATTTGTAATTAGGCGCTAATCCATTTATTTTAAATTAGGTTTAATTAGCACTTAATTATCTTCAATTTTCTGTAAATTTTTGTTATTCAGCTTTCATAACAGTGCTATGATTGTGAAGAGCCTATCATGTGAATCTTAAATATTTAATTTAACCCATTTTATTAAAGTAGCATAAATACTTAATTAATCTTAAGAAATCTTAAGATCTTGATCAAGTGAATTATACTTGGTTGAAATCTACATTTTCCACCAACAATATACCAATAATATAATGATTTGATATTTGATCTATAAATTAACAATTGGTTTTAATTGGATAAGGATAGGGGTTAAACCCTAACATGTTTGATCAAGATCTAAATCCTTAATCACTTAATCAAATAACTTGATTGTAAGACAATTCAATTGAAATTATCTTGATAATACATCTGATTTAGTATTGATCTTAAATCATTAAATTAAAAGTGCTAAGGTTAATAATGAAGTTATGTGATTGAATCATCTGAATCTAAACCTTAGATTCTTGATTTTCTCTTATATAAGATTATTAGCATAAGATGGTCAATAAAACTGTAATGATTTATGAAATGACCTAACTTTAATAATATCTTTGTAACAACCGAATGTTGTTACCCAGCTTAATTTAAGCCTAATCATATCTTAATTATCATTCCACTAAGTTCATCTAGCCATTAGAACCAAACCCTAAAGGTTTGGAGTAATTTGGAGCTCAATCGATTATTTTAGAATATTTTAATATTTGAATAAGTAGAAATTTGAGGTATTTAATTTGACCTTGGATTCAAAATTTGACTTTGCCATTATGATCGTCACCCCCAAATTAACTACGGGTGATGTTTTGGGCATATTTGGAAGTCGTTAGATTTTCATGAATATTTTAATATAATTAAATGCACTGAAAAATAGAATAATTAAATAGTCACCGAAATTGAATTCTGACTTCACCATTGGATTCCTCAAATCCAAATTAGCTAGGGGTAAATTTTTGGGATTTTTTGGAGCACGTTTCTAAAATATGAATTTTTAAATAATTAAGGAAAATAATTAAGTAATCATTGAGTCCCCAATTTGCAATTTCCCTTAATTTCCTAATGCATCCTGTCAGCTCCTCTTACAATTTTGGCTGGCCATCCCTTCCCTCTCCTCTTAGCCATGCCTCCATGCCCCTAAGTTCATGATGGCCCCCCTAGCTCCCATAGGTCATGATGGAGCCTCCCCCATCCCTCATTCTCCTTTATTAAGAGAGCTCAGCCCTTCCTCCCTCTCTTTGCTATCAAGTAAGCTCTAGAGCTCTCTCCCTTCCCCTCCATTGCTGCACCTTGAAGGAGAAGGCTCATCCCCAAGGACCTGAAGGAAACAAAGGCCATTTTCTTCCTTTCCTAAAGGCTAAGGTACCCATTTTCTCCTCTCCTCTTGCATTCTACATATTGCTATTAGGCTTGTTTGTAGCTTGAGAAACTCCATAAGCATGTATGGAAGCCATTAAGGCTCTTAAAATATCACATTTACTGAAAGGACATTGTTCTGTTTTCGTTTATTCTGCATACCCTATTATTTATCCATATTTTTCATATAGCTAGGATGCTTTGTTTGTGCCGATTTTGGTGTCGATGGAAAGGTATCAAAAAGACCTTTCTATTAATATCTAGCACCGCTCATAGAATGCTCTAGATTAGGAGTATTTGAGCTTGAAAGTAAGCCTTCCAGATTTCATCCAGGTAAAAAATGCCGTCTGGCGTTGCATCGCCCGAAGTTGCAGAACTAGGCCGCTGCAGCACCTTGCAGCGGTATTTCGACAAAAATCTTATAAAACAATTGTTAACTTAATTAAATAGTAAATCACAAAATGAACAGCTACAGTGCACCGTAGCGCAATGTAGTGGGCTGCAGCTGTATTTCGAAAAAAATTATATAACATCATTTAATAAAGTATTTGAACAGTAAAAATCACAAGTTGGACCGATGTAGCGCGCCACAGTGCACTGCAGCGGGTTACAGCGGGCTGCAGCGATAAAAGCGCCACAACGCTGAAAGCGCTACCCCGTGCTATAAGCGCCACAGCGCGAAAAACGCTACCGCGCACTGTGGCGCGAAAAGTGCCACAGCGCGCTACAGCGCCAGAACCGCCACAGCGCTGAACCGCCACAGCAAAATTCCCAGAATTTTTTGAAAAATTGCCCAGTTTTGGCTGAAATGGCCAAAACTTCACTATTTTGATATTTTAAGGTCTCTAGAACCCTAGTGGGACTGAATTAAAATTGAATATTGCATAAAATTCTATGTTGAAATCAAAAATTGAAACTTTGTCATCTTTATCAAGTGCTCAAAACCTATCATGTATTCTAAGATGTATTGTGCAAATTGCTAGATATCTTAGAATTTTAGTGCCAACAATAATCTAAAATAATATTTAGGTTTTGAACTCTAGAAAAAAATTAGAAAATGACCAAAATACTCATAACCATAATTAGGTCATAACTTGACCAATTGGAGTTCAATTTGGGTCTACTCCTAGTTTAAATACTTTGTGTGATATAGGGAAGCTATAGCCCATGAGTTTGCTGAATTTGGACACCAAATGGAAGAGTTAGCTTTTTGACCCCTCTTAACTTAGAAAATTACTAATTTACCCTTAGAAATTCAAATGGCTATGATTAATTTATTAGACCTTAGAATTTAGTATTCTTGGACTCTATGGAATCCTTGAATAGCAACAAACAATAAACTGTATAAAAATTTAGATTTTATTAAGTGTAATTTACTAAAATGCCCCTTAAATCAAAAACCTTATTTTGTATATATAGGACCCATTTCTTATCTAAATTTAGTGTACTTACTATCTATCTTCATGTTAGACAGTAAGGAATCATTTAGCAATAAGAAATTCCCCATTAGACCCCTTAAATAAAAAGTAGCTTTTTGGACACTTAGTTAGGGCAAAATGGTCATTTTGCCTAAAAAATTAGGTTAAGCATAATTAACCTCTAAATTAAGTTTTAAATTACTAAAATCAGTATTAGAAGTATATTAGAGTCATCTAAGTAAGAAAAATTAACTATTAGGTCAACTCATCAAAATTTCCCAAAAATTTTCTAAGTCTTTTCTTAGGATCTTTTCACCTCACATTAGGACTATTCTTGAGACTAAGATTAGCTCATACGTTAGATTTCATTTATGGGATAAGTGGGTTATCCAATGAATGAATTTTAGTTTTATTAGTTTCTAGAATTTTACAACTTATTTTGATTATTTTATCTTTTAACCTTAGATTCAGGATAGGGAAATCACCATTTTAAGCCTGATTTGCTTAATAAGATTTACCTTAATTAATATATCACTATTAGACAGAAACCTAGACCTTAGGTTTTGCCTTTAGGATTATGTGGTTTAGCCTAATCTCGTTGTGTTAAATTCATAATCTTTAGGTTGTAGATTTTGGACAATTAATAGTTAGAACGTCTAAACTCACAAACTAAGTCGTGTTTATTTTTTATAATCGACTTTGATTGAGCATATTAGGACCTAGCTAGTCTTAGTATTTTGTAATTTATAAGAACATACTTCTAAGTTACACTCGATAATAAGAAATAGAGATCCTGAACTTGTGTAACTTAGAATAGTTAGAATGGTTTAATTAGATAACAACAGTGTCACCATGTTAGAGAGTCCTTTGCTTATTTGATTTATTTTGTTGCTACGCATCTCTTGCTTTTGTGCTTAATCCCTTGGACATATCATATAAGAGAACTTTGTGCATGAAATGAAAACTTGGAATAATTAGGATAATATTTGCCTTTGGGTTCAGTATATTAGTAGATTCAGGTGCACATGTACCCTAATGGACAGGGGTAAGAAGTAATAAGGATGCTTAACATTACTCATTGAGGAGTGTGTGTTAAGCTTGGAATCCATATAGTCTTGCAGACAAGCTTGACTCCTCAGCTGTTTCTAGATGTGTCCACAGAAACAAAGTAAAATAACTAAAAGATTCTATATTTATATTTACTACCTCCTCAGTTTTATGCTGGATTCTGTCTGCCCTAGCCTAGAAAAGTTATGGGAATTTCTATTTGCCTAAGCCCAGAAAGGCTTTGGGGATTTCATCGGCCCAATGACCAACTTTTTGATATGGTAGTCTTTACATACATGTTTCAGTTTTAGCTTACTCTGTATTATATTTTGATGTATATTTCAGTCAGCTATATTTCTTTACTTACCTGCTCACTTATACATTTTTATAAAATATTAGACTTTGCTACTTACTATATGTACCATGTTCATATTTCTGTCATTTAATTTGCATATGTTATATGATCATCGACATATTTAGGGTTATACTTTACTTTCAATACTTTTACTTACTGTACTATACATGTATATGCCCATTCCTTGCTTAGTTATTGAGGTGTGCTTTTGCCTCATTTGTTGTTTAGTTATAAATGTTATATTTATAACTATCCTTATTTCTTGTTATGCTTACAGCTCCTACTGCTTAGTTACTTTTATTGTGCTTAAGTTAAAGTGGTGACATTAATAATATATGTAAAATATTTAGCCTAAAATATACTTAGACAATTATTTAATAATATTTTTATTGGTTGGGGCCCTAGCATTACGAAGCTAATAATGTCAGATTCAGTTAAGTTTGAAGAACTAGGTGCTGAAGAAGAGGTTCCTTAATTAGAGGAGGAGCTTCAACTAGGAGAGCTGGATGCTATTTAGTTTCTTAGCTTCTTGTGAGGATGAGTGATTTATTTTCAGTCTCTTAAACTACTTATTTAATATTGTAATAATACAGGTACTGTGACTATAATTTACTTTCTACACTTTATTATTTGTTGAGCTATAGTACTACTTTTTATGTGATGCATGGCGGATGGATGTATTACTTAGTTTATTTTTCTTCCGCACTCTGTATGTCTATCTTAATTAATGATTGATCCTCTTAATTATTATGTGAACATCCTCCCCTTATTAGTGGATTGTGGATCTTACCTAATCCAATGATAAGAGAAAGATTTACACAAGTGACCTCCACTCCTTAGCCTATTGATTGTGGGCTTAGGGAGTGGGGCGCCACAATCTTTGATTTCATCCCATGATTGTAGAATAAGATATGATTAGATGAATTTAGTTATCTGATTATATAACTTTTATCTAAGTTAATAAGTAAACCTTAAATTTTTAACTTAAGTGGTAGAAGAGTGAGATCATAAGGATCTTGCTTAACGAGTGCTTTAAAATGTTTAAAAGCCTAAAATAATATTACACATTGAGGTAGGAAAGACTTATTGTGATATATTGAGGTAGGAACTTAGATGATCCTCCCCAACCTTAGAAGTTGATCTTAAATCTTATGGTAGAATATACCAAAGATATTAGATTGAGATTCTCCCATGTGGCAGTAACCCATGTTGAGTGACCTCTTGGTCATATTCTTGGAACTTTGTGTAGGACTCACATAATTAGAGTAAGGATTATTATTGTTGGATAAATCCTTGGTAATTAAATAGAATTAGTTGGGCTTTATTTATTAGTTGATTATGATCATGCATATCCATAGTTCTGAATCCCTTCAGTAATATTCAGGCTTAAATGAGTCACTCCAATGTGGATTTTTGACCAGGTGCTTCCTGCGGTTTAAGCTGAATACTGTAACAACCTTAGTATTGTTATCCATCAATTAGTGACTTAATTGACTATAATCCTTTTCCATTAGTCTTATAATAGTATTAGGAGTCTCCATTTTAAATTTCATGCGATTTGGAGATCGTTTGGCAATTTTCAACATTTCCTGGTTTTCTGATAATTCTGAGAATGTCTAATTTATTTAGACCTCAGAATCAAAAATGGAGTCTACCATTGGACTCACCACACCCAAATTAGCTAGGGGTGATATTTTGGAAGTATTTGGAAGTCATCAAATTTTTCCTAAATATTTTAATAATATTTTAAATACCCAAAAATTAAGATAATTAAATAAACATTCGATCATAAATCCGATTGCATTTTTGAGTTCCGCACACCTCAATTAAGTAAGGATGAATTTATAGGATTTTTTAGAGTGTGTTTGATTATTTAATTTTGAGTAAAAAATTATGTTTAATTAAATAATTTAATAAAGTATTTAAATTAAATTATATAAATATTAAATATTAATTTATCACCTGTATTTTTGGATAGTATAGATCCCGTGTGTGAGGCTAGCACACGGGATAGCTTTTTTTGCAAATCCAGACCGTTACGTTTTTTCTAAGTCTAATCCAACGATCTAAATTCCTCCTTATTATGTAAGTACTTTCAGCCGTTGTATCTGACGTAAAATTGAACGACATAGATGTGATTCGTTGTACATCTCTCTGCGCCACTACCAAGCACAGAGGCGTACACCGTGCGGAAGAAATGCAAAATTTGGATATAACCTTCCATTCGAACTTCCAAAGAAAAGTGTTGTGCATTTCCTTCTGTTTACCTTTGCTGCCACTGAAGTGGTTTGGAGAGCTAAGAATCGCATATGGCAAGAAGGAATCAAACCCTAATCTCCATTGTTCTATCTTCTGTGAAGATTTTATTAGGTACTCATATCCCCACTTCTTCTTTCTATGACCTATCGAATCATTATTGTGAGTTCAAACCGATTTATCGAGGCTCAATTGACTCCATATGGGCTCTATTAAGCTTTGATTTGCTGAACTGACGTTTTAGGTGATTCTAAGGTTTGCTAAACGAAACCTAGGGCATCACCTAATTTGCTACTCTACCTATGATAGACTCTAAAGTCTATCCAGAAGTGTAGCTCTGATGAATCTCCATCAGTGGGCGTGCGGGTAGGATCTTAAGACCTTCGAGTTTGACTACAAAAATCGAACCCTAGGTCACTCGTATCGGGGATTCCTTTTGGGACAAAGCGGCCTGATTTATTTTGTTTTTGCGGTTCAGGTTTTATCTCTAATCGGATCGGCTCTTGAGGTCAGACCGATGGTTGAGATTCCGCTGACTCCTGAACCGCGGAGACACGCGGCATCCGTGAAGGATGACGTGTGTTTGGCGGCTCGTGAATCTTAGAGCCACCGACAGGGCTCTGAAATCTTCATCCGTTCAATCCCCGCATTCAGTGCCCTAAATTTCCGTGCCTTAATTTATGTGTTTTTTTTTATAACTGCTGCACTGTGATGATTAATTGATTGGAAATAATTTCTTAACGATTAGATTATCTTTAATAAATGATTAATCATCCAAATTTCATTTAAATCATAACCTTAAAAATACAAATCCAAATGATACAAAATTATATATCATTTTGATCAAAAAAATGAGTAGATCTATAATATGCAATTTAATTTCTATTTTAATAAATATTTTAATTAGTCAATATTTAGGATTAATTAATTAATTACAAATTAATATTCATCATGTCATGTGACCTAATTTGATCATTTAATGTCCAAATTAAATGATCAAATAGTCCATTTCACTCACAAAAATGTGAGGAATAATGATATAAAATCAAATTTAATATTTGAACCCTAATTTTCTTAATCACTTTTTAACCCTAATTAGGAGTCATAAAAAACCAAATTTTCCAATATTGTTCAAATTTGACCTACTTAGTGTCATTTTTCTCCTTATAATATAAGGATTTCATTTATATATAATTCATTTCTATTGGATAATAATTTATGATTTTAGGTTCTTGACTATAACATAGTGTTATTGTGATAATTTTAATTTCTTAGATAGCATGTTTTAGGTATTATAAAACCCTAGGATAGTTAACATGTCACATTTATTATCTCCTGTATCAAATTAGATTACATTTGTTTAAGCTTAGTTCTCAATTTTATAGATATGTGAATTAATTGCCAAGTGCTTAATTGACCTTTTAACCCTAAGGTAGAAACCCTAGGATTGATTTACAATTTGATACATAGTTGATCCCTAGATCTATTAGTTACACCCATTAAGAATAATTAGTCTTAATGCCTTTGTAATGGTGTAGATTATTGAATTAACTAGATTTAGTTTTAGTGATTAGATTAGAACTTAGTTCATTCATCCTAATCCCTAAAGCCTTTTCTTTATTATTTTAAGATCTAGTAATATGAATCCCTAACTTACTTAGATTAGTTTAGGAATCTTATTGAATTCCTTAAAAATCAACTATTAGAATACTTAAAACTTGTAGTTCTTAAGTCCTATCAATTATTTACCTTAAATCTATCAATTGCTTATAACTTAGCTAGATTAATACTTGATTGATTAGATCCTTCAAACTATAACCTAGCTAGTGAACTCTAGTAAGCCTTAGTGAACTTATATTAACTTCTAATTTTTCTTAAATTAGATATTTTCTTTATCTTAATCTCTTCCTACTAACACCTAAACCTTGGTGTAATTATAAAATTGAATCTTATAGTTTAGGATGTGATCATGAGTTAGTTTCTAATTATATCAATTATACTTATAAATTATTTTGTCATATTATATTAATTAAATTGAAACTATTATTTTCGAAACTCCAACCACTAGTATACTTACAATTAGCTTGAGATCAATATCTCAAAGTTAATTGGGAGCTCAATTAGCTCCAATCATTAAGTAGATCATTTAAATTAGATAACTTTGGATGTCAATTAGTTGTAATTATTAAATTTCCTTGAATTCTTACTTAGCTTTGAGCCTTATTCATTTGAATCATTTATATAATACATTGTGCATAAATAAAACTTTCACATTAAAATTACTAGGGATTTATATTGGTGGATTAGCCTAGGGCAAGCTAAAAAGGAGTAATATAAAGACCTCACATTCTCAAAGGGTGAATGTGAGTGTTTTAGGATTTGACCCCGCTTTTCTTTTGTTGTTAAACAGACATGTTTAACTCCTCTCTTCATTCTGAATATGTCCACAGAATGAGTACAGATTTAAAATAACTTCAATTAATTAACATGTGAGATCTTCTTCAATCTTATAGATTGTTAAGACTCATCATTGCTTCTAGCTATATTACTTTCCATAATTTTAGACTATGTGAATCTTAGACTAATAGTCTAAGATTTTCCTTCAATTTCCTTACTATGCATTTTCTATGATTTAGTATTATACTTTACTTGTTTATTGTTTACTTAGATTACGGTGAATGTTGTAAAATTACATTTAAATGCTTTGCTATTTCTTTTCCTTACTTAGCATAAGTTCATTTTAACATATACATGCTTTACTTCATTTACTTTTATATGCACATTAATTTCCTTCTAGCTTATTTAGGATACTCTTACCCTTATTTTATTTGTAAGCTAGGATGTTTACTTAAGTGTGTATTCTAACTCACTTTATTTTTCATACTTACTTTTCCACACTTATATGCTTACCTTATTGCACTAATGCTTGTGGTTTTATTATAATTAGTAGTGATATCCAATTAAAATAATAAAATACTTAGCCAATCTTAAAATATACTTAGACTGTTTAGTATAACTAGATTTTCTATTTTTTAGCTTTGCCTTATCATATTTAAATGCTAAAATGTGATAGATCAGGTGCATTTGGAGGCTAATGGAGCTGGACCAAGTGCTAAAAGCTAGCTATTTCTACTTATCATATAATAAAATATATAGTTTAATATAAATGGCAAATGAACTTTTATTTTATTTCTTTCATTAAGTTTACTGTTGGTTTGTAATTAAAGTTATTTACTTTACTTTTACTGTACTTGTGTTGGAGCTTAGTTTATATTTAAATGCTTGTGATAAATGAATGAATAAATGTAATGAATGTATGGATGATTATAAATGTATAAAAATGAATACTCACTAAGTCATTAGTTGCATATCTATATATAATGTTAATTGGAATTAGATGAATGCTACATTACTTATTGAATTAAAAAATAATTTCATGTCTAGGTTGAGAAGTTCTCCTTATCTACATGTATGCGATAAATACTTGTGAATTGAGCATACCTTAGGGTAGATAATTGTTACACATGTGATTTTCTCCTTTTAAACTTTTAGAATTATAAATTAGCAATCACATGTAACAGATTGACTCTATTTTTGAACTAGAAATAAGCAATCCCATATAACAAAATAACTTTACTTTAGAATTGGAAATGAGCAATCCTATGTAATGGATTGAACTCTATACTGGAATGGGAACTAAATAATCATATATAATGAATTGATTACATGTTAGTTTAGGTTGTCTTTCTTTCAAATTATATCTTCCATTGAAATGGAAGTCTTGTATGTATACCTTGCTGGTGTTTCTTTAGCCATTTACAAAAGAAACTCTGTCGATTTTTTTTTTGAATTTTAGGACTTAGATTAATTTGGCAAAAATGTAAACTTATAAATCACATGTTAAATACTCATTAAATATCTAGAATTTCTTATATAAGATTGTAAGTATTCACTTTAATTATTTTGAATTACATTCTTATGTCTCCTTATATATATATCATATGTTTAATTTTATTGCATCTTCATATATAAATTACTTAATACCATTTCAAAACTTTCCTTCTATCTTAACTTAAGACTCTCTTCTAAACCTTGGTCAAACACAATATCTAATGATTTGGATTAGTTTTTTTCTAATATAGTATTTGGTACTGTGGTGACCTATCAATATTGAGTTAAGTGATTCTCAATATTGGGGTCATCATAGTTGGTATCAGAGCCAAGTTGAGAACTTTAAGTTAAGACAAACATATCCATTCATCCAAAAGCAAACAACACAGTATAGTAAAAATAAATAAATGACATCATAAGACAGTAAATGCATTTTTAATTAAATAAGTGATCTAAATTTTTAACTCAAACTTTAATTTAACTTTCAGATGGCAGATCCTAATATTGAACTAAGACTTTATACCAAATTGTTCTTCCAATATTGGGTAGAGTTTACTTAGAAGTATCTGTTGCAGGAGGTGGCATTCTAAATAAAATTCTAAGGTTTTGTGTATTTAAAGGCGACTATTTCCCTCAATGAGCTAGGGAATGGCTCACCCGTGTTACTACAGTGTTTGAAGCCATAGAATGTATTGATCACTTATGCCTTAAAATTTTAGATGACTATTTTAGTGACTATGCCATGGACTGGTGGTGTTACGCTTATCTAGTTCTCATTCATGGATGTAGGCATCTTCATCGTGCCCCCACTTATGAAGACTTCAAAAATATATTTTATGCAAAATTTTGTAACTAGTAGTACTAGTCTCCTTTTTGCTCTAACTTCTTTCCCTCTAGTAGCTTTTCAATTAGCTTCAATTTTACTTATGTTTCTTTCTTTTCCTCCAAAATGATAATCTCTTAAAAGCTTCAAATTTTAATGAGAATTTCTCTTTCTTATCTTTTTCAGTTTTTGATAGATGTTTTCTTTTTCCTTCCTTTAGAATGGATCGAAATCCTAATACTCCTACTGAACTAATAATGGAAGAACCTACTTCCACTACAACTTCTCAAACTGAGCAAATTCAGAATTTGTTGGACTTAATGAAGGTTATGATAGAAGCACAAACACGTGCAGCAGAAAGGATGGCCTCATCCTGTAACCCTTCCCAACCTTCACCTGCTCCATCCCAAATCTGCACAACTCCTCCTCAAGCTTCTTCTTCTATTATTCCTAAACTTCCTTTGGCTCCGCAGCCATCCTCAGGCCCTATTATAGATGCCTACCTTCTCACTTTTCTTTGTCTGAACCCTCCAACCTTCAATGGTTTAGTTTCCCATATTGAAGCCATTGATTGGCTAAAGGCCATTGAAAAGACACTAGCCAGTATTAAGTGTCCGGAGAGTGAATGCCTCCATCTTGTGACCTATCTATTCCATGGTGAAGTTGAATACTGATGGGATAGCGAATTGAAGACTCACTTCTTAGAGGTTCAGATGGAAGACATCCCTTGGGATGAGTTTGAATAAGTGTTCCGTGAGGAATTTATTCCTCCTTCTGCCCGTACTATTATAGAAAATGATTTCATGCAGCTTGTCCAAGAAATTGTTCAGTGCACGACTATGAGATGGAGTTCCATAAACTCTCTATTTGCTCCAAATCTAGTCCATACTGAAATGGCTAGGTGCACTAGATTTCTTTCTAGTCTTAGAGATTCTGTTAAAAGTCATTTGATATCTTAACATCATGATAGTTTTCCTAAGCTTTTGGAAGGTGCTCGTATGGTAAAGTACCATCAAAATCAAATGGATATGAGGAAGCACTCCCATCCTCCACCTTCCAGATTAGAACCATTCAAAAGAAATCGTTCTCATGGTCCAAAAGTCTTCCAACTTTCTTCTGGCCTAAACCTAAATCAAAATTCTAGCCAGAACCCCAGACAAAACAAGCAAGGAAGACCAAGAGTAGTATGTAATTTACCCCATCCATATGGGAAATGCTACCACACCGGTGGAAGGTGTTACATATGCGGCAGAACTAATCATAGATATTGGAACTGTCGTGCTAATTGGACTGTGGACAAAATAAAGATCAACCACCAATGTTCTGTGCAGAATCCAATTCCTATAAATTCTCAAGCACCAACACTTGCCTTGATGCCTCCTCCTACTAGTGGAGTGGTCAGCACCAAAAGGGAGTACCTCCATCTTCCTCTATGCAAGGCCCCTATAGTAGAAAGGATAAGGGCAAGTCTGTTGCTCAATGTCCTGTAGTACCAAGGGTATACACTTTATCTTCTTTAGCTGCTCCTGATGATAATATCATTGTTATTGGTACGTCCTAAATTTAGTTTCCTATATTTTATTTTCATTTTCTTCTACAATTTTAATTTCAGCATTTTCCTGCTTTAATTTTCATTAGTATAATTAGAGTTTATTTTTCGTGCAATAGGAACTCTAATTATTAAAAACAAGTTTTGTGACACTCTCTTTGACACTAGTGCTAGTCACTCTTTCATGTCAGTGAGTTGTGCCTCTTCCTTAAATTTTCAACATTTCAGCCTAGGCAGTCCCTTAGTAGTTCAAATATCATCTGATGCTAAGATGTGTGCTAATGAGTTCTGTTTGGTAGACATCCTAATCAGTAACCAATTCTTCCAATCCAAACTTATTATTATGTCCATTACAAATTTTGACATAATTTTAAGAATAGATTGGTTAAGTTTAATGCCGTAATAGATTGCTTTCGTAAATGAGATTCACTTAAGGTTGGAAAGAAACCTGAAGTATTTGTAGGAAAGCTTGGCTTGACTGCATCCTTAATCAATGCTATTGAAGCCAAGCGCCTTGTTAGTAAAGGTTGTTGTGCAATATTAGTAAGTTTAATCGACAAAGAGAAGCAAGTTAGTAGTCTAGAAGAGACTATCATTGTTAGAGAATTTATGGATGTATTCCCTGAAGACTGCCTGGACTACCTCCTCTGTGTGAGGTAGGGTTTTCTATTGAACTTGTCCATGGAACTCAACCTAAGTCTAAGGCTCCATATAGAATGGCTCCAAAAGAACTTCAAGAGTTGAGAGAGCAGTTGAAAGAGTTATTAGAGAAAGGATTGGTTCACCCTAGTATGTCACATTGGGGAGCTCCTGTCCCCTATTCATCAAGAAGAAAGATGGTTCAATGTGGATGTGTATAGGCTACCGTGAGCTTAATAAAGTGACTGTGAAGAATAAGTATCCTCTCCCTAGGATCGATGATTTGTTTGACTAGCTCACCGGAGTGAAGGTCTTCTCCAAGGTTGACTTAAGATCAGGTTACTACCATATTAGAGTCATGGATGAAGATGTTTCCAAGACTGCATTCAGGACCAAATATGGGCATTTTCAGTTTATAGTCATGTCTTTTGGACTGACAAATGCTCCTTCCATCTTCATGAACCTGACGCAGCATATCCTTAAGCTGTATCTCGATGAGTTTGTCATTATTTTCATCAATGACATCCTAATCTACTTGAAGTTAGCTGCTAAGCATGAAGAGCATCAGTGTATCATTCTAGAATTGTTAAGAGAGAATAAGCTTTTCGCTAAGTTTTCTAAGTGTGAGTTTTGGCTCAAGTCCGTGGCATTTCTGGGTCACGTGATTAATGCTGAAGGCATTAGAGTAGATCAAAAGAATATCCAAGCTGTTCAACAGTGGGTTCAGCTTAAATATGTAACAGAGATCTGCAGCTTCTTAGGACTTGCTGGCTATTACAGAATGCTCGTCACTGGATTCTCTCTAATTGCTTCATCGTTAACTCAGTTAACTAAGAAAGACGTTCCATTCATCTAGAGCACAGCATGTGAAGAATCATTTTAGAAGTTGAAACAGTTACTTACTTTTGCTCTTGTTCTAGTACTACCTCGAGAGGGTAAGGATTTTTAGGTATATATTGATGCCTCTAAGGTAGGACTTGGTTGTGTTTGGTGCAAGATCGTCGTGTTATAGCCTATGCCTCTAGACAGCTTAAACCTAATGAGAAGAACTATCCTGTGCATGATCTTGAACTTGCAGGGGTAGTTTTTGCTCTAAAGATCTAGAGACACTACCTGTATGGAGTTAAGTGTGAGATGTTTACAGATCACCAAAGCTTAAAGTACATCTTTGCCTAAAAGGAACTTAACTGTTGTCAATGTATATGGCTAGAGTTACTTTACAACTATGATTTGGAAATCCAATAACATCCGGGTAAAGCTAATGTCGTAGCTGATGGCCTGAGTCGTAAAGCAACTTTATCTTCCCTTTGTTGTAACAAATCTTTGATCAAAGATTTTGTCAAACTGAATCTTGAGCCTATTAGTTCAGCTGATTTATGTACTTTACTATTTGCTTTTCAGTCAGATAATTCCCTAAGATCCAAGATTGTTGAAGCTCAGAAGGAAGATTTGAATTATTCTATGTCCATTTCTGAAATTGTTAGTGGCAAGAGATCTGAATTACGTCTTGATGACGAAGGTGTGGTATTTTAGAAGTCCAGATTATGAATTCCAAAAAGCTTGCAGTTATAAATATTGTCTAAAACTCATAATTCTGGCTATGCAGTGCACCCTAGTAGTTGTAAGATATATCATGATCTCAAGCAATCATTTTGGTGGTCCGGCATGAAGCGGGATATAGCTATTTTCATTTCCAAGTGCCATCCCTATTCCTTGGTCAAGGCCAAACACTAAAAGCATGGTGGACTTCGTAAACCCTTAGACATTCCTGAATGGAAATGGTCTGATATCTCCATGGACTTTATTGTAGGTTTGCCTAAGTGTAGATCTAGTTCTAATTCTATTTGGGTGATAGTTGATAGACTCACTAAGTCAGCCCATTTTCTAGCTATTTGTCAGATAGATCCAGTTGAGAAGTTAGATAAGCTTTATCTTAAGGAGATTGTTTATTTGCTTGGTACACCGAATTGTATAGCTTCTGACATAGACAGTAGATTCACTTCCAAATTTTGGTCATCTGTTCAGCAAGACTTGGGGATGAGTTTAGCATTGGTATAGGTTTCTACCCCCAAACAGATGGTCAGAGTGAGTATGTTAATCAGATCTTGGAAGATCTCTTGCGTCTTTGTGTTCTAGACTTTGGTGGATCATGGGAAGATCATTTAGCATTAGTTGAGTTCACCTACAACAACAATTATCATTCTAGTATTGATATGGCTCCTTATGAAGCTCTCTATGGAAAGTGTACAACTCCAGTTGCTTGGACTGAATTAGGAAACTCTCAACTTTATGGTTCTAAATTAGTAGAAGAAACAACTAAGAAAGTTCAACTGATCAAGAGCAATATGACTGCAGCTTAGGATAGACAGAAGAAATATCATGATGCTCGTAATCGTTAGTTAGAGCCCATGTAGGCAATAGAGCGTATCTTAAAGTTAGTCTGATGCGTGGTGTGCAGAGATTTAGTGTGTCTAGAAAGTTGAGTCCAAGGTATTTGGGACCCTTTGAGGTGATTGAGAGGATTGGAACATCTTCTTACAGATTAGATTTGCCAGAAAATTTCTCAGTTGTACATAATGTGTTTCACGTTTCGTTACTAAGAAGGTGTTGCTAGATCCAAGCCAGCAAGTTAAGATACCTAAAATGGAACTGTAACATAATCTGACTTTCGTCGTTAAACATGTTGCAATTTTAGGGCGGGATCTTATGCAGTTAAGAAACCGCAGCATTCCTATGATCAAAGTCCACTGGCAAAATCATCCAGTTGGTGAAGCCACATAGGAGAAAGAAGAGGAAATGCAAAAGAAGTTCCCTGGAATTCTTCTCTTAATCAGGTAGATTTAGTTCTTTTAATTTCGTTATCATTTCTTTAAACTTCCTTTGTATTTTCAATTTCCCTATTTTTATTTGTTATGTGTCGTGGGCAACACTCTTTTGAAGGAGGGGATTCTGTAACAACCCTAGTGTTGTTGCCTGTCAATTAGTGACTTAATTGCCTCTAATCCTTTTCCATTAGTTTTATAATAGTATTAGGAGTCTCCATTTCAAATTTCGTACAACTTGGAGATCGTTTGACAATTTCCAATATTTCCTGGTTTTCTGATAATTCTGAGAATTCCTAATTTATTTAAATCTCAGAATTAAAGACAGAGTCCACCATTGGACTCACCACACCCAAATTAGCTAGTTTTGAAAGTGTTTGGAAGTCATCAAATTTTCCCCAAATATTTTAATAATATTTTAAATACCTAGAAAATTAAGATAATTAAATTGACCTCTGATCAAAAATCTGATTGCATTTTTGAGTTCCCCACACCTCAATTAGGTAAGGATGAATTTTTAGGATTTTTTTTGAGTGCATTTGATTATTTAATTTTGAGTAATAAATTGTGTTTAATTAAATAATTTAATAAGTATTTAAATTAAATTATATAAATATTAAATTTTAATTTATTGGCTGTATTTTTGGACAGCGTAGATCCCGTGTGTGAGGCTAGCACACGGGATAACTTTTTTCGCAAATCCAGACCATTATGTTTTTCCTAAGTCTAATCCAATGATCTAGATTCCTCCTTATTGTGTAAGTACTTTCAGCCATTGTATCTGGCATAGAATTGAACGACGCAGATGTGATTCACTGCACGTCTCTCTGCGCCACTACCAGGCGTAGAGGCATACACCGTGCGGAAGAAATGCGAAATTTGGAGATAACCTTCCATTCGAACCTCCAAAGAAAAGTGGTGTGCATTTCTTTCTGTTTACCTTTGTTATTGCTGAAGTGGTCTGGAGAGCTAAGAATCGCATCTGGCAAGAAGGAATCAAACCCTAATCTCCATTGCTCTACCTTCTGTGAAGCTCTGATTAGGTACTCATATCCCCTACTTCTTCTTTTTATGACCTATCGAATCATTATTGTGAGTTCAAACTAATCTATTGAGGCTCAATCAACTCCATATAGGCTTTATTAAGCTCAGATTTGTTGAACTGACATTTTAGGTGATTCTAGGGTTTGCTAAACAGAACCTAGGGCATCACCTAATTCACTACTCTACCTATGATAGACTCTAAACTCTATCCAGACATGTAGCCCTGATGAATCTCCATCTGTGGGTGTGCATATATGATCTTAAGACCTTTGGGTTCGACTGCAAAAATTGAACCCTAGGTCACTCGTATCGGGGATTCCTTTTGGGATGAAGCAGCCCGACTTATTTTGTTTTTGCGGTTCACATTTTATTGCTAAATCGGACCGGCTTTTGAGGTCGTACCAATGGTTGAGGTTCCACTGACTCCTAAACTGCAGAGACACACGGCATCTGTGAAGGATGATGCGTATTTGGCAGCTCGTGAATCTTAAAACCGCCGACAGGGCTCTAAGATCTTCATCCGTCCAATCCCCGCATTCAGTGTCCTAAATTTCTGCACCTTAATTTTTGTGTTTTTTTTATAACTACTGTGTTGTGATGATTAATTGATTGGAAATAATTTATTAATGATTAGATTATCTTTAATTAATGATTAATCATCCAAATATCATTTAAATCATAACTTTAAAAATACAAATCCAAATGAAACAAAATTATATACCATTTTGATCATAAAAATGTGTAGATCAATAATATGCAACTTAATTTCTATTTTAATGAATATTTTAATTAGTCAATATTTAGGATTAATTAATTAATTATAAATTAATATTCATCATTTCATGTGACCTAATTTAATCATTTAATGTCTAAATTAAATGATCAAATAGTCTATTTCACTCACAAAAATGTGAGGAACAATAATATGAAATGAAATTTAACATTTGAACCCTAATTTACTTAATCACTTTTTGACCCTAATTAGGAGTCACAAAAAACCAACTTTTCCAATGTTGTCCAAATTTGACCTACTTAGTGTCATTTTTCTCCTTATGATCTAAGGATTTCATTTATATATAAATTATTTCCATTGGACAACTATTTATGATTTTAGTTTTTTGACTGTTACTTAATGTTATTGTGATAATTTTAATTTCTTAGATAGCATATTTTAAGTATTATAAAACCCTAGGATAGCTAACATATCACATTTATTATCTCTCGTATCAAATTAGATTACATTTGTTTGAGCTTAGTTCTCAATTTTCTAGATATGTGAATTAATTGTCAAGTGCTTAATTCACCTTTCAACCATAAGGTAGAAACCTTATGATTAATTTACAATTTAATCTATAGTTGATCCCCAGATCTATTAGTTACACCCATTAAGAATAGTTAGTCTTAATGCCTTTATAATGGTAGATTATTGAATTAACTAGATCTAGCTTTAGTGATTAGATTAGAACTTAGTTCATTCATCCTAATCCCTAAAGCCTTTTCTTTATTATTTTAAGATCTAGTAATAGGAATCCATAACTTACTTAGATTAGTTTAGAAATCCTATTGAATTCCTTAAACATCAATTATTAGAATACTTAGAACTTGTAGTTCTTAAGTCCTATCAATTACTTATCTTAAATCTTTCAATTGCTTATAACTTAACTAGATTAATACTTGATTAATTAGATCCTTCAAACTATAACCTAGCTAGTGAACTCTAGTAAACTTTAGTGAACTTACATTAATTTTTAATTTCTTAAGTTAGATATTTTCTTTATCTTAATCTCTTCATACTAGACACCTAAACCTTGATTTAATTATAAAATTAAATCTTATAGCTTAGGATGTGATCATGAGCTACTTTTTAATTATATCAATTATACTTATAAATTATTTTGGCATATCATATTAATTGAATTGAAACTATTATTTTCAAAACCCCAACCACTAATATACTTATAATTAACTTGAGATCAGTATCTCAAAGTTAATTGGGAGCTCAATTAGCTCCAATCATTAAGTAGATCATTAAAATTAGATAACTTTGGATCACTTAGTTGCAATTATTGAATTTCCTTGAATGCTTACTTAGCTTTGAGCTGTATTCATTTGAATCATTCATATAATACATTATGCATAAATAAAACTTTCACATTAAAATTACTAGAGGTTTATATTGGTGGATTAGCTTAGGGCAGGCTAAAAAAGAGTAAAAAGGAGGCCTCACATTCTCAAAGGGTGAATGTGAGTATTTTAGTATTTGATCCTGCTTTTCTTTAGTTGTTAAACTGACATATTTAACTCCTCTCTTCATTCTGAATATGCCTACATAATGAGTACATATTTAAAAAAACTTCAATTAATTAACATGTGAGATCTTCTACAATCTTATAGATTGTTAAGACTCATCATAACTTCTAGATATGTTACTTTCCATAGTTTTAGACTATGTGAATCTTAGACTAATAGTCTAAGATCTTCCTTCAATTTTCTTACTATACATTTTCTATGATTTAGTATTATACTTTACTTATTTATAATTTACTTAGATTATAGTGAATATTATAAAATTAGATTTAAATGCTTCACTATTTCTTTTCCTTACTTAGCATATGTTCATTTGAACATATACATTCCTTACTTCATTTACTTTTATATGCACATTAGTTTCTTTCTAGCCTATTTAGGATGCTGTTACCCTTATTTTATTTGCAGGCTAGGATGTTTACTTAAGTGAGTATTCTAACTCACTTTATTTTTCTTACTTACTTTTTCACACTTGTATGCTTATCTTATTGCACCCATGCTTGTGCTTTTATTGTAATTAGTAGTGATATCAAATTAAAACAATAATATTCTTAGCCAATCTTTAAATATACTTAGGCTGTTTAGTCTAACTAGATTTTCTATTTCTTGTCTTTGCCCTATCACATTTAAATGCCAAAATGTGATAGATCAGGGAGGCTAGTGGAGCTGGACAAGGTGCTAAAAGCTAGCTGCTTCCGCTTATCATATAATAAAATACATAGTTTAATATAAATTGTAAGTGAGCTTTCATTTTCTTTCTTTCATTAAGTTTACTATTGGTTTATAATTAAAGTTATTTACTTTACTTTTACTACACTTATGTTGAAGCTTAGTTTATATTTAAATGCTTGTGATGAATGAATGGATGAATGTAATGAATGGATGGATGATTATAAATGTATAAAAATGAATATTCACTAAGTCATTAGTTGCATATCTACTTAGAATGTTAATTGGAATTTGATGAATACTACATTATTTATAGAATTGGAAAATAGTTTCATGTCCAGTTAAGAAGTTCTCCTTATCTTTTTGTAAGTGATAAATGCTTATAAATTTAGCATACCTTAGGGTAGATAATGGTTACACATGTGATTTTCTCCTTTTAAACTTTTAAAATTGTAAATGAGCAATCCCTTGTAGCGGATTAACTCTATTTTTGAACTAGAAATAAGTAATCCCATGTAACAGATTGACTTTACTTTATAATTGGAAATGAGCAATCCTATGTAATGGATTGAACTCTATACTAGAATTGGAACTAAATAATCCTATGTAATGGATTGATTACATGTTAGTTTATGTTATTTTTCTTTCAAATTATAATTTCCATTGGAATGGAAGTCTTGTATGTCTACCTTGCAGGTGTTTCTTTAGCCATTTATAAGAGAAACTCTGCCAAAAAAAAAATTTAATTTTAGGACTTAGAATAATTTGGCAAAAATGTAAACTTATAATTCACATGTTAATTACTCATTAAATATCTAAAATTTCATATCTAAGATTGCAAGTATTCACTTCAATTATTTTGAATTACATTCTCATGTCTCCTTACATATATCATATGTTTAATTTTATTGCATCTTCATATATAAATTACTTTAACACCATTTCAAAACTTCCCTTCCATCTTAACTTAAGACTCTCTTCTAAATCCTTGGCCAAACACAATATCTAGTGACTTGGATTAGTTTTCTTCTAATCTTGTATTAGATATTGTAGTGACGTATCAATATTGAGTTAAGTGATTCTCAATATCGGGGTCATCACAAATACAGTCTCGCTAGAGTAAATTGTCCAAACTTAAGAGAGTGAGATAGATTCTTAGTTTGGGTTAATAATAACTGTGAAAAGATTCTGCCTCCTATCTTGTGTGAGGCTCAATAAGTGCAGTTATAAGCAAACTAAGTGCTAAATTTGCCTTCTTGAGAACATACAACTATGTGTATACATCCATTCCAATTGATGGCTCTGAGCAAAACTCCTTAAATAAGAAGAACTAAATTGTAAAAGTAGAAATTAGGAGTCATAATCTTTTTAGTAGGATTTTGCACAATGGAGATATTTGAGTTATAATCTGATTTCAAGTATTTCTAGATTTCTCTTTTAATTTAACTCATGTAGTATAGAAGCATGAGCATGAGCATAAGTGAGATGCATGAGTATCGATGTGATGCATGAATATCAGTGATGACGTATGAGTATCAGTGATGAATTTTGAGTTACAGAATGTTGCATACATCAGTGAGGGAAATTCAGGATGTTGAGACATCACGGTAAAATTTCCCAATATGATGTATGTAGATATTAAACTGTACGACTCATAATAGTTTAGTGATAGTTCAGTTGATATCAGTGGCATACCGTGTTGTGGCATATTCAGATGCATGATTCTGGTGGCATATAGCACAGTTTAGATATTTTTACATCAGTTTCAAAGCATATGTTATTTTCATTCATTTTCAGCTTTCAGTGTACAGTCAGCTTGTGTTATTCAATTTTATACAGTTTCTGCTATTCAACTATCCTTACAATTTTTCTGTAGTTTCTTTACTTTACTATTTTATTGCAATTATTTTAGAACTATTTAGTTTAGTTCGATATGTTAGACTTCTTGTCTAATACGGGGTACTTTTGGGATCCGATAATTTGCTAGATCCTAAGCAGCTTGTTGAGCCAGGCTAGGAGGACTCTCAGGAGATTTAGGAGGAGTTTATGGAGCCTTAGTGGGCCTTCCTCCAGCCTTGCTATTTTTTTCTGCTTTTATTTCAGTTTATTTATTAGACTTTACTTTTGCATTATTCAGTAAACAGTTTGTAATAATTCTATATGCACTTTTAATTTTCTTTTCTGAGATGAATGATTACTTCAGTTCTGTGATGAATATATTTTAGATGTTTTGTTTTAGCTTTTGCACTCTATTTTTATACTACCTATACTTATTATTATGATGTGATCAACATACTGGAAATGCTGATATTTGAGAATATATATTGGATTCTTTACTTGCCTTTATAATCTAATGTATATATTAGTCTAATACTCAGGATAAGTATCTTACTCTTATCGTAAGTATTGGTTCTCGACCCTTCTCTTGGGTTGAGTCAGCAACCTTCAGTGTGGCTAGTTTCTTTAGCCCGCCTATTCAAGGAGATGGGCTATGCCTTCCTAAGTAGCGCGCCGCTCCGTCACCGAAGTTGGTATCAGAGAAGTATCATAAAGTGTCAGATAAAGAGCTTATTCCTATTTACTTTAAGATATGTTCTCTGTATCAGATTAAGATCACAAGTTACTAAGTGTAGGAAAAGCAACATCCAAAAGTTCATCAAGCTATCTTAGAAATGAAAACTGGTTATGTCTAGAATGAGACCATCCTAGGAAATTAAACAAATATAATAAATTGATAAAAACAATGAACTGTTAAATATTAATTGGACATCTTAGGATTTGAACGAACTTCAAAGATAATAGGAAGATGTGAATCAAGTACTTATAATTGAGTTACTATTAGGAATGGAATACACATAGTCAACATTCTGGTTCTACCTTAGGATATTTGAAGACTACTGGTTGGATGATCTTTGAGATGGTTAGATCTATGGTAGGACCGTTGATGGTGCATCAGCTCGCGGAGTAGAAGTGCTGGACAAAATCCTTGTTTATTCATCTTTTTGAGGTACTTGTCTTTCGGCACTCGCCAGAGAGTGGTTGGATCGTGCAACCATCGCACTTCAAGAGACGACCTGTCCCAATGAGCACCGTCTTCAGATTGTGCAGATCTTACTTAGGGGATTAGTGAGTCATTGGTGAAATTGGGTTTATAGGAGGTTAGCTCGAAGGAGTCATGTAGTCACTTATTATGATTTCTGTGCTGCCTTTTGGGTAGAATACTATAACTAGAGGCCCTTGAGTCTCATGAGTAGTTTATGCATTTTGTGGATCTATGTAACTTCTCTTTTGAGAAAGTAATGAATTAAATGATAATGAAATTTTATTATTAGCTGAATTTATATGTGCACTTACAACCATGAATCTCGGATCTCTTTCTGTTCTCACACAGATTAAGAACACGGTTTCGTCCTCAGGCGTACCTGATGAAATGAGTCCTATGGCGGATCTAATAAAGGCGCTGATCGAGAGTAATGCGTAGCAGGCGCAAGAGACTCGTGCCCTTATACTAAGCGTTCGCCAGCAATCTCTTCCTTAAGTAGGAGCTCCATCTTCCTCTCACTTCTCAGAAGATGGGCTTCTTCATAGTTTCCTCTAATTAAGGACACCTATCTTCAGCGGGGCTCTCAACCCCATGGACACTGTTACTTGGTTAAAAATGGCCGAGAAGAATTTGCTAGCATAAAATGTCCAAATTCAGAATCTATTTGCTTAGTCACCCACCTGTTTCAGGAGGAAGCAGAGTACTGGTGGGAAACTGAGCCGAACAATAAGTTTGCCAATTATGAGATAGAAGATATCCCATGGGATATGTTCCTAGAAGCGTTTCGTGAAGCATTCATCCCCGAATCAGCTCAAGCCATTTTAGAGGATGAACTTCTCCACCTTACGCAAGGGAGTAGGTATGTGTTTGATTACGAGCAAGAGTTTTGAAGGCTAGCATAATTTATTCCGGACTTGGTTAGAACGGAAGCAGCTAGATGCCATCGCTTCTGGAAAGGTTTGAGGGACTCCATAAAAGCTCATTTGGTGTCCCATCAAATCAAGAACTTCACAGAGTTGATCGAGGAGGCTCACCTCCAAGAAGGATTTTAAGGAGAAATGGATCGTAAGCATAAGGTTGCATTTGTGCAGCTAAGAAGAGAACATTTTGGCAATCGCACAGTGGCTAAAGTCTTTAATCTGGAAGTAGAATAGTCCCAGACTGAAACCCCTGAGTGCAAGTGTGCTAATCCATACGGTAAATGCTATCACTTTGGCAATGCATGTTTCACCTGCGGCCGAGATGGTCACCGCTACTACCAGTGTGACTCTAAAACAACTATTGACAGAGCTCTCATCGATCACTCTAATCGCAATAAGTGTTCCATTCACAGCCATTGAATAGTCGGGCTCCAACCTTAGCAGTAATGCCAGCTCCAGTACCTGCAGCCAATAAGAACGCATCTACTCTTGTGCCAAGGCTGGCTTATAATCACCAAGGTCAGCGGTCTCAGGGCAAGCAACCATCAGCTCCTGCGAGAGTTTATATGCTAACTCCCACCTTGGCTCCTGAAGATAATGATGTTGTTTTAGGTACATCTTAAATTTTATTCAGTCTTTTCTATTTCAATATTTTCGAATATTTGAATATCAATTCTCATTATAACTATTATAATCATAAGCACCTTAACAATAAATAATAAATCTTGCAATATTCTTTTTGATATGGGAGCAAGTCATACCTTCGTATCAAAAAGCTAGGTTAAAACTCTTAAACAACCAACCTATCAATTAGTAAATTCATTGAGCATTGGGTTACCTTCCGGAGCCCGTATGCAATCCCAACAGTTATGTATCATTGATATTCCTAATGGAGAGCAAAAATATGTGGCTAAATTAATTATATTGCCAATCATAAATTTTGATGTAATTCTGGGTATGGACTGGCTAAGCAAACATGGTGCATCAATAAATTGCCAAAAGAAGAAAATTACTTTTGGCAATGGAAGTCAGTTGCAATCCTTTATAGGTAGATTCAGTGCTCAAGCATCGTTAATTAATACGATAAAAGCAAAAAGACTAGTCAAGAAAGGCTGCGCCGCGTATCTCGTAACTATGTTAAGAGAAAAGAAAGAGGTTGTTCCTATCTCGGAGAATCGAATAGTTCGTAAATTTCCTGACGTCTTTCTTAAAGACCTGCCGGTCTTCCTCCAATTATAGAGGTAGAATTCGCAATTGAGTTAATCCCCGGAACCCAACCACTATCGAAGGTTCCATATTGCATGGCGCCTAAGGAGTTGCAAGAACTGAATAAGCAATTGCAAGAGTTGCTAGCGAAGGGTCTTATCCGACCGAGTTCATCTCTTTGGGGGGCACCGATCTTATTTATGAAAAAGAAGGATGGTTCGATGCGGATGTGGATCGATTATAGAGAACTGAATAAAGTAACCATCAAGGATAAGTATCCTCTGTCGCGTATCGATAATTTGTTTGATCAATTATCTGTAGCTAAAGTTTTATCAAAAATTGACTTACGATTAGGTTACCACTTGCTGTAAGTTAAAGATTCAGATGTCGAGAAAATAGCATTTAGAAATCGCTATGGACACAATGAAATTTTGATAATGTCTTTCGATTTAACAAATGCGCCGTCCATTTTTATGGATTTAATGCAACGCATATTGAAAGCGTAGTTAGATAAATTCATCATCGTCTTCATCGATGATATCCTGATTTACTCAATAAGCGAAGCTGGTCATGAGAACCATATGCGGTTAGTATAAGAAGAGCTTCAAAGTCATGAATTATATGCTAAGTATTCTAAGTGTGAATTTTGGCATTACTCAGTTACTTTCCTAGGTCATCTTGTAGACGCACAAGAATGCAAGGTTGACCAGAATAAAGTTAATGCAGTTCAGGATTGGTCACAGCCAAGGTCTTTGACTAGAAGATATTTGGGTCTGGCAGAGTACTATAGAAAATTTGTTAAAAACTTTTCGCAGATAGCACTTTCTCTCACAAAGTTGACTCAGAAAGCACTGTAATTCATCTGGAGTCTAGAGTGTGAGAATGTATTTCAATCATTAAAAGATGTTTTTTCTTCTGCCCCGGTACTGGCCTTGCCTATAACAACCCAAGGTTGTTAATCACCATATAATAGTCCAATCAACTTTAAATTTCTTCTATTAGACCTTAATTAGTCATTAGAAGCAAGTTCATAAGTCTTGGTTCAATTTGAAATCAAATAAGCAAAATCTTAATTTCAGATAAATATTTAAATCAAGAAAATGAGGAAATTAATTTGACCTCAGATTTAAAATCGGACTTCGCCATTGAGTTTCTCACACCCAAATTAGCTAAAAAACAATTTTTCAAAATTTCTTTTAGAATCAAAAAATCATATAATTCTAATTAAATAAAAATCCTAATTTAAGTAATATTATATACATATATATATACATAAATATAATCCATTATCCCATAAAATCCTCTGCCTCAAAATCGCACAACCAACCGAGCCCTCTTCGTCCTTATCCCACTAGTGAGATGAGAGTCGACGACGCGTGGCTCGCGCCGCTACCCTCGCCAATGGGAAGGCCTCGTCAAGGATCAGATCGTCGTTGCCTCATCCAGTCGTATGGAGGTAAAGTCGACACTACCTCGCTATTTATCGGAACCTCGCTTCCTCGATCGGAAGCCTTCACAAGTTTCTGAAATAGGCGCAAAGCAGATGATCTCCCGAACCCTAGCAGTAATCTCTCGATACCCATCTGAGGCACTCCACCTAATTTTTTTTCCTATCAAACATAGTTTATATAAAATGTTTTTGAGTGATTTCTAAGAAACCTTATGATGAATCTTTCATTTTAATATAGGTTATAATAATGTTGTATTTGTAAACTTAAATTTGTAGATTAACAATATATATATATATATATATATATATATATATATATATATATATATATGATTGTTGATATATTTATTAATCTAGATGAAAGAATGACTTGCGTTTCCCTTGACTTATTAAGCCTTGTTTACTTGCTATGCTATCAGTTTTCAACAATGATTAAATGTCCCTTATGTTATATGAATAATATATAATTCACAGCAATTGAACATTTAATAGAACTCTTAATTCTATTTTCTTACAATACTAAGCTATGTTCAACATCAAAAGAATATAAATACTATCTGATTAAACAATTTCTATATAATTAGAAGTTTAAAATCAGAATTTTGTAATTATTTTCTTTTCATTCTTTTCTTTAGAATTCTTGTTATATATATACATATATTTTTTTAATTGACTTTATTCTTATTTACTTGATGTTTATTTTTGATGACTTCTATTTTATTCATATTGAAGTAGTTTAATGATTTAAATTTTGTATGCTTGAGTTTAAGTTATCATACAACATATGAGGCATTTTCACTTTTAACACATTAAGAGTAAAATATGCTAAGTAATATCTTATACTATAAGAATTAATATTTTTGTCTTGAGCATTGAATTTATTTAATTCATTCAACTTTATGTTATTAGCTGCTCTTTCCATTAATTATAAAATCATAAATATATCTATAACTAAATGATAAATACCAGTGAAAGGAGTAAAATGAATTATTAATGATAATAGTTTAGGTTAGAAAGTGAATAGTTTAACGCTGCATATTACTACTCTACCTTATAAAATTATTTTGGTTATATGTGCTAGTGTTTACACAGCAATGCAACAATGATATATATTTTGATTTTCTTTTGTTATTAAACATTTACTCATGTTATATATTCAGTATTAAGGAAGTTGGGGCAGCATTTATTCATAAAATCTATTATTTATTTTTGTGATATCTAATTACATATTTTAATTTTTTAGTATTTGCTTAAAAAAGATGGTTATTGATATTTATTAAGGCATTACTTCAGCTTTATAACTATCCTTAATAATTTTATACTATATTGCTGAAAGAAATACTTAATTTGTATTATTATAATGATTGGAATAAAAAAGAAAGGTGTGTTGAAGTGTTTTGACTTGATATAAGGCTTTTGGCTTCTTGTACATAAGATGATGAATGGTTTTAGAAGTTCATACAAAAAAAAATTAAAAGAGTTAGTATTACTTAACCTCCGTCGTGATCTCTAATGTTTAGTATTACTATGCTTACCAAAATAAATTAGATTTCGTTCATAATGATTGTTGTTTTTGTTATGCTAAAGGTCAACTTCGAATTAGTTTATTTAGATTCAATCCTGTGTTAAGTTTAGCTCGTTGAAATTTTTGATTCTCTTATTTATGTATCTTCATTAAGTTTACTTATATTCAAGAAATAGGCAAAATGTGTATTTAAGAGAAAATAAGAATTTCATCATGTGCTGTCCACTCTAGCTAAAATCGTTTACACTCATTGTTTTCATACTATTATCCTAATATTTTTAGTAAAATTTGTTGATTTACAATAATTGAGAAAGTAGCTAATCTATTCAATATGTTGATAAATATGTCTTAATAAATTTATTATAGCAATCTTATGTCTCACCCATACTCCTTGACGCATGAAATAATAACTCAAAAGAGATAAAAAGTCATTGATATTTTATATGACAAATAATTTATCAAATCAGGATACTTTTCTAAAAGATATTACGATTAATGGGTTTATTCATCATATCTTGATTTTACCATTACAAGCTTTAGATAAAAATTTTACATTTTTGTTCATTTTGCAAATTTGATTTTAAATGCTAAATATTGTTTTTACTCTATCTAACAGATTAATCTCTAAACTGCACATTATATCATAATAATAGTTAAGTGTATACATTATTGCTATTCTGGCTTTATTCAAACCTTAATTTTTAATTTTGTTATCTTCAAGAATCTATTTCAATTTGCATAAATAAGGAGTATGTGTGTGACACCCTATGCTTTATTCCTTCATTTTGAATAATTTTTATTGATATTAGAAAGAACATGTGCAATGTTATATATTTCAAAATGCAATATAATTAAGAGTATCATAGATGTAAATTAATTGATTGGATACTTTTACTTCATCTTATTTAATATAATGACTATTAAAGTAGTGGACAAGGAAAAACAAATTATATTATATCATGATTACAGCCTTGCTTGATCATAAAAATTCATTTTTATGAATGCTTAATCATGTGATTTTTTTTTTATATAATTTGCAGTCTCATGGTTCCAATACTTAAGATGGTTATCTTGAAATGATAGCAAATTAGGTGGCCTGATGATAGGGTGATTGTTATTTGACAAATTTAAACTGTAGCGCCCCGCCCCGTCGCCACGCGCAAAAGACGAGTATAATCATAATCAGCGGTGGAGCGGTGCGCTATTCAGGATGAACGGGCTTACAAAACCCATCTTCCCAAATAGGTTAAAAGACTGAGCCACTGAAGGCTGCTGACTCGAACTAAGAGTAGGATCGAGAGTCAATACTTAAGATAATGGTAGATTACTTGTCTTAAGTATTAGACTAATACGTAAATTGGATTTAGAAAGGTAAATATGAATCCAATATACATTATCAATATATCAGCATTTCCAGTATGCTGATCACATCACAATACTAAGTATAGTAGTATAACAGAGTACGGAAGCTAAAGCAAAACATCCAGAATACATTCATTACAGAACAGTAGTAAATATTCATCTCAGCAAAAAAAAAATAAAATACATCCAGAGTTATTACAAACTGGTTTAAAAGATAAAATACAAAGTCTATCTAAAGTACTGAAAGTAAGGCAGTAAGAAAAGGTGGAAAGCTGCTCCACTTAGGCTCCACGTACTCCTCCAGGATCTCATGTAGGTTCTCCTGCCCTGTTTCCACAAGCTGCTCGGGATCCAGCAAATTGACGGATCCTAAAAGTACCCTGTGTTAGATAAGAAGTCTAACACATCGCAACTAACTAAAAAGTTCTAAAGTAAATGTAATAGACAGTAAAGTAAGCACAACTCCAGGAAATAATAGTAAAGGCACTATATAATTGAAACTGTAAAGACTAAACAAGTAAAATTGCATCAAAATTGAATACTAAAAATAAACAAAAATATAAACTGCTCAGAAATTAATGTGAAAAGTCAAATGCTGTATTATATGTCACTGGAAGGATGTACCCAAATATGCCACAACATGGTATGTCATGATATATCACAGAAGTATCACTGAAAGGCTATGAGTCGTACGGTCCAATGTATATGCACACTCAGTTGGGAAGACAGTATGGTGATGCCGATGCATATTAAGATTCCCCAGTCTATGTATGCAATATTCTGTAACCCATAATTTGTCACTGATACTCATGCTTCACTGCTGGAATGATTCATCAAACTCATGCTCATGTATATGCCCATGCTTCTATTCTATATGAGTAAAATCCAGAAATCTACAAAACTTTGAATACCGATAATGAATTCTAAGTCTCCACTGTGCAGAGTCCTGCTAAAAAGATTCTAACTCCTAGCTTCTAGAGTAATAATCGGTTAAAGTTGAAGATTTACTTAAAGATCATTAGATGGGATGATTGTATATACATATTTAGCACGTTTGCAAGAAAAGGTGGTCCTTATCACTTAGTTTGATTAAGCCACTCTAACGAAGCCATCTTCGATAGGAGGCATCGCCCGTTGGCGATTTGTATCTCAAGCTAAGTTATTAAGATGCCTAACTCATAATCATACTCAATGCTTTGAAGAAGGTTACTCTAATTACTTAGTTTATTTGAACCATACCTATTGAAGCAATCTTCGCTAGGAGGCATCACCTGTTGGCGATTTGTATTTCAATCAAACTAAGGAATGAATACATGTTTAATACACTCTTAGTCTTGGGAGATTTACTCTAACAGAACTGTATTCGTCTAATCCCTTGGGATAGCACCTGCTCATAAGTCCACATTGGAGTGAATCAATTAATGCTGAATACTTCTGAAGAAAATCAGTACTATGGGTATGCCATACTACACCAATCGATAATTTAGGTTCACCTAACTCTATTTAATTAACAAGGATTTATCATGATTATAATTCTTATACTAAATAGGTAAGTCCTATACAAGGTTCCAAGAAAATGTGATCAAGCGTCACTCAATATATGTTTTACCATAAGGAAAAATATCATTCTAAATCTTAAGTGGTTCCTACCACGAGAGGTTAAGATCAACTTCTAGAGTTAAGGGATTATCTAAGCTTCTACCTCAATGAGTTATGCAAAGTCCTCCTACCTTAATGAATAATCAGATTTAGGTCTTTAAAATATTTTAGAAACGATCTTGTATTGAGATACTTAAGATCTCACACTCTTATACTAGCACTTTAGGTTTTACTTATCATTTAGATTTAGGATGATCAGATCAGATGATTAAGTCATCTGATCATTCCTTATTCTAGGATTATGGGATTTAAATCAAGGATGTTATTAGAGTTAGATCACTTATTCAATCAATAAGATTCTATAAATATTATTATGATAATAGTCTTATTTATGAGAAAATCAAGGATCCAATGTTTAGATTCAGATTAAGTAATCACACAGCTTTATTATTAAGCTTAGCATGTCTAATTCAATTGTTTAAGATCCATACCAAATCAAATGCATTATTAGAATAATATCAATCTCATTATCTTATAATCAATTAACTAAATTAAGTGTTTAAGAGTTTGGATCTTAATTAAGCAGGTTAGGGTTTGGCCCCCACTCATGCCTTAATTAAGATCAAGTGTTCATTTATAGATCAATGACAAATTAGTGAATTAAGTATGTATTAGTAGTAGTAATCTTAGACCTAGATCAAGTCTTAAAAGCTTGATCAATGTTTTAAGACTTCTTAAGTTAATTAAGGTGATTAAGTTCTCCAATTTCAAATGTATTCAATTTATGCATAAAAAATTAGCATACATTATTTTCATATATTTACCATACTGTTATGAAGCATATTAATAGAAAATTTTATAAAAATAGAAAGTAATTAGTGCTAATCAAACCATAAATCAATCCAAAAGGATTAGCACATAATTACAAATCTGGCCATCAGAATTTCATACAAATTGACACATATGTTTTATTTAATCATTCAATTAATCAGAGACTAAGTTTGCTAAGATCTAATATATATAAACCCTAATTTTCACTAATCATGGTTTAATAAGATTAGGGAATAAGTTAAAGTAAAGAGATCAAAAAAATAATTCACTTAGCACATTCATTTTACTCTTCATAAGGAGACTAATGGCACCCTAAACATACAATTTGGTTAAGTATAATTGCTAATCAACCCTAATCAAGATCTGCAATAATTAGCTAAAAATAGAAAATCTAACCATTAGATGTCCAATATTATTTTATATTTGGGTCCCTAAGGATCTTCTGATCAATTTCATATAAAATATCATAGGGTTTGGACTAGTGGACTAAAAGTTATTCAATTAATACATTATGTATTTATATTTAAATAATTTCCTATGATTTGAATAATTAAATTATTTTCCTTAAGGAAAATAATTCCAATTATTTGATTATAATTAAAACGAGTTCCTAGGTCTGTCACACCGCGCGGGTCACGGGTCAGCCCGACCAGCACAGAGGATTCGTCCCCGAGCCTCCATCCCGATGGAAGGACCCAATTAGGGAAACCCTAATCGATTAATTCTGGCGCATCCCGACCACGACACGACCAACCAACGATCACTGCATGTTCACCGTGGTCAGGCGCACTGAACGGGACCCGAAGACCTCTGTGAGAAGGTCCAGATCGGCCGGACCTTACTCACCCAAGGTCTCTCGCAATGGAGCTACTATGGGGAGACAATTCTCCCCACAGAGGCCGTGCCAGACCCAGGGCTCGATCCCTACACCTTCAGGGAGGTGAGACGGATTGAAGCCCCCTGGTCTGAGGGCCTGAGATGGGCTAGAATGCCAGTACCTTACTCACCCGAGGTGTTCCTTAAGGGATTTAACCCGATCGATCAATTCGATCGACTAAGGCTAGCTCAAGGCGCAATTACGATAGCATTAGGTTCAATTCAACAATACGTAACAATACGAGTCAAAAGAAGAAAGGTCCGAGCCTCATTGGCTTGAAACCAGCAAGTGGGGGTACCTGGTTCATTGGGATGACTCGGGATGATCTGTTGAGGGAATGGCTGGCCTTAGTTGAGCTTCCAAATACTTTAAAGGATCCTGAACACCTAGAGAGCCTACTATCTGCGGTTCGGGAGCTCCTGGGATCGCCTACGCAAGCTCGGACAGACGGCAATGGCGGAAGTTGCAGAGAGCTCAATTGATCAGCAAAGGATCATATGGTGGAAACACTAAGGCTATTTATAGCCTCAGCATGGAATGGGGAAGCTTCTAGAGCCATTGGCTCAGGTTGGAGAGACCCGAGAGGTTGGGCCATGGTTGAGCTCTCAATTTTCCTAATTGAGCTTGGCTGGGTCACAAGGCCCAATCAGGGTCCTTGCCAAGATGGGGGAGGTCCTAACAACCTTGCTAAGGTGGACGCAGGAGTGGGGGACAAGAGGGGCAGCTGGCAGTATGGGGAGGATCTCCTTGTCGGGCGTGGCAAGAGGAAGACGAAGGTTCACAGTAGCGGGACCTTCGGATGCTGTTTGATCTATCGATCAAATGGCGCTACAGCTTGGATCGCTCGGATCCTAACTGCCGATCGCGGGGGTGATCCGGGCCGTAGGATCAGTCAGGTAGATCCGATGGCTGAACCGCGATCCCACGGGATCTGATCTTGGCCGTTGGTTCCTTAAGCGTGACGACTAGATTTGCGGGACGCCACTGTCGCGCGACCCGGGCTCCGCAGTGGATCACCCGTGGTCCACAAAGCGGATCTCGACCGTTTTATTAGTTTAAAGGGTATAAATGCAAATTTGAAAGGTTAGGAACCCTTTTATGCAATTGGATCATTTTAATTAAATATGAATTATGGCCTAAATAATTTCTAAATTGCACCAAACTTTCACCCCTAGCTAATTTTAGTGTGAGGAATTCAAAAATGTAATCAGAATTTAATTATGAGATCAAAATATTTTTAAGTCTAAATTAGGGCATCTAGACTGATCAAAATATCATTTCAGACTTAAAGAAGTCCAATATACTCCAAATTTTTAGGATATGATTTATTTGATGTTCTTAAGGTAACGGAATCAAAATTAATGATTTCTTAGACTATAAATTAGCAGGGTAACAACCTAGGGTTGTTACAGACTCCCCCACTTAAGAATGATGTTGTCCTCGATATCATCTCAAGAGAGAAGACAAACATGAAGAAATTTGAAGAATATAATAAAATTTAGAAAATTAATGAGTACCTAGATTTTTCAAAGAGATTGTGATACTTTCTTTTCATATCCGCCTCTTTCTCCCAAGTAGATTCTTCTAAAGAGTGATTCCTCCACTGAACCTTTACCATTGGAATTGAGCGATTCCTCAGCTGCTTTTGATCATGCGCTAAGATCTTAATTGGCTCTTCCGCATAAGAAAGATCTGGCTGGTGAGTTACCGCTGGGAGTTGAATCAAGTGAGATGGGTTGCAAAGACATCTCCACAAAGAGGAGATGTGAAATACATTATGGACTACAGAGAAATCTTCAGGAAGCTGCAACCGATAAGCTGCAGAACTAGTCTTTTCTAGGATTTAAAATGGTCCGACGTAGCGGGGACTTAGCTTCCATCGGACTGGCCTTAAGATACACAAAATTACCGACATCAAATTCCAGAGTACAATGATGAGCATCATGGTATTTACTCTGGCGATCTTGAGCTGCTTTGATTCTTTGCTGAATCAACTGAATCAACTAAATCTTACTATTTTTTCTTTAACTAAATTAGAACCATATATCTGCACACTGCTTGTTTCAGACTATGCTAATAGAGTACTGCATTTCCTGCCATAAAGAGCTTCATATGGAGCCATGTAAATACTGGCTTAAAAACTATTATTGTATGCGAACTCCATGAGAGGAATATGGACTTCCCAGAAACCTCCAAAATTCAGAATACAGAGATGAAGATGATCTTCAAAGACTTGATTGACTCTTTCCATTTGTCCATTTGTTTGGGGGTGAAAAATAGTGCTCATTGCTAGAGTAGTTCCCAAGTCTTGATACACTGCTTGCCAAAATTTAGAAGTGAAATTACTATCTCGATCAAATACGATAGATCTAGGAATTCCATGTAGTATAATAATTTCCTTGATATACAACTTTGCTAATCTCTCCACAGAATTAGTTTGACACATAGGGATAAAATGTGCTGATTTGATCAGTCGATCAATAATGACCCAGATTGAATCAGCACCAGATCTTAATTTGGGTAAACCCATAACAAAATCCATGGAAATGTCGAACCACTTCCATTCTGGAATTGCTAAGGGATGAAGAAGCCCTCCAGGCTTTGGGTGCTCGGCTTTGACTAAGTTACAAGAATGACAATTTGCTACGAATTCAGCCACATTTTTCTTTATTCCAAGCCACCAGAATGATTTCTTCACGTCTTGATACATCTTGGTACTACGAGGATGTACTTAGTAACCATAATTATGACCTTCCACTAAAATCTCTTGATGTATGGATTTTGGAATCCATAGGCGATCCTCTTGATAGATTACACTACCTCAAATCTGAAGATCAAAATGACGACCACTTTCGATGTTCGCTTTAAACTTCAAATAGTTTGCATCCTTGGTTTGGGAGATGGAGACATCATGATGAAATGTGGGTTCAACTAAACTTATGGATATCAGTGTGCTTAGCATAGCACCACGTACTAGCCTAATTTTGAGCTTTCGAAATTCTTCTTTTAGGGAACTGGATATGGATATAGAAGATAGAGTAGCATGACGACTGAGTGCATCTGCTACGATGTTTGCTTTTCCTAGATGATATTGGATGCTTATATTATAATCACTTATTAGTTCAAGCCATCTTCGCTGTCGGCAATTTAGCTCACACTAGGTGAAGATGTACTTTAAACTCTGATGATCGGTGAATATAGAACACTGGACACCATAAAGATAATGATGCCAAATTTTCAGAGCAAAAACTATAGCTGCTAATTCGAGATCATGGACAGGATTATTCTTTTCATGTGGTTTTAACTGATGAGATGCATATGCTATAACTTTTCCTTCCTGCATCAGCACACATCCCAAACCTATGCTGGATGCGTCGATATAGACTTGGTAGTTAAGACCTTCTTTAGGTAAGGCTAGAACTGGTGCAGAAGAAAGAGTATCTTTTAATGATTGAAACTCTTTCTCATATTTTGGACTCCAGATAAATGGTACTGCTTTCTGTGTCAACTTTGTAAGAGGAGACGCAATTTGTGAGAAGCCCTTAAAAAAATTTTCTATAGTACCCTGCTAGTCCTAAGAAACTCCTGATATCGATCACGGATTTCGGTTGTGACCAATCTTGAACTGCGCTTACTTTATTTTGATCGACTCTGATTCCTTGAGAGTCGACGACATGACCCAGAAAAGCGACTGAATCAAGCTAAAATTTGCATTTAAAATACTTAGCATATAGCTCATGACTTCAGAGCTCTTCTAGTACTAATTGCAGATGGTTCTCATCATCTATTTTACTTTTTGAATAAATTAGAATATCGTTGATGAAGATGATGATGAATTTATCTAAATATTCTTTCAACACGCACTGCATTAAATCCATAAAAATGGATGGCGTGTTTGTTAAGCCAAAGGACATTACTAAAAATTCATAATATCTGTAGAGGGTTCTAAACGCTGTCTTCTCCACATCTGGATCTTTAACTCGCAATTGATGATATCTCGAATGCAAGTCTATCTTTGAGAAAACTTTAACTCCAGATAATTGATCGAATAAGTCATCGATACGAAGTAGATGATAGTTATTCTTGATGGTTACCTTGTTTAATTCCCTATAATCGATGCACATTCTCATCGATCCATCTTTCTTCTTTACGAACAAAACTGGCGCTCCCCAAGGAGATGAACTTAGACGAATAAGGCCTTTTTCCAATAGTTCTTGAAGTTGCTTGTTCAATTCTTGGAGTTCTTTTGGCGCTATACGATACGGAACCTTTGACAGTGGTTGGGTTCCAGGAATTAATTCAATTGTGAATTCTACTTCTCTAACTGGAGGAAGACCGGGTATGTCTTCTAGGAAAACATCAGGAAATTCACAAACTATATTGTTCAAAGAGGTAGGCATGACTTCTTTGTTCTCTCCCAACATCGTTACGAGATACACATCACATCCCTTCCTGACTAGTCTTTCTGCTGTCATTGCATTGATCAGCGGCGCTTGGGTGCTAAATCTTCCCACGAATGATTTTGATTTACTTCCACTGCCCAAAGTTATTTTCTTCTTTTGGTAATTTATGGAAGCACCATGCTGGCTTAGCCAATTCATGCCTAGGATTATATCAAAGTTTGCGATTGGCAATACAATTAACTTAGCCCCATAGTTTTGTCCCCCAATAGGAATATCTATGTTGCAAAGTTGTTGGGACTGCATACGAGCTCCGGAAGGTAACCCGATGCTAATCGATAGATTGGTAGCTTAAGAGCCTTAGCCCAAATTTCCGATATGAAGGAATGACTCGGTCCCGTATCGAAAAGGATGTTATAAGATTTGTCGTCTACTGATAAGGTGCCTATGATTACAGTTACTTAATAAGAATAGCTACTCAAACATTTAAAATAATGAAATGGTAAAGACTGATTACTGAAACAGTGAGAATTGAATAATAATTTAATTTAAGGTGTACTTAAAACCACATCGTTGTCTTCAGGAGCAGAGGCGGGAGTTAACATGTATACACTTCCCGGTGTTGAGAGTTGTTTGTTCTGGGGTCTTTGACCCTGACGATCATAGTTCAGCTTTGGAGCCGGTACAATTGCGTTAGAGTTCATAGTGGTAGCTAGCATTATAGCTGGAGCAAGCTCACTGCTGTTCCTTGGCTGTACATGAAATACTTGTTTATGGCGAGAGTGATTGATAATTACTCTGTCGATTATATCCTTCTCATTGCATTCAAAATAATGGTGGCCTTTACAACCACAAGTAAAACATACACCACCAAAGTGGTAGCATTTCCTGTATAGGTGCATTCATTTGCATTCAAAATTCTGAGGTTGGGGTTGTGCGGTTTCCATGTTATAGACCTTTTGCACCTTATGATGGCCAAGACGTTCCTTCCTCAGATGCGTTTCTATTGCCTTCCTTTTTCGGTCCAGTTGACATTGGAATCCTTCTTATAGATGGGCAGCATTGATTAGTTATATCAGAGTCTTGATCTGACGAGATACTAAGTGGGCTTTAATAGAGTCTCTCAGACCCTTCAGGAAACAGTGGCATCTAAATGCTTCTGTTATAACTAGATCCAGAATGAAATGCGACAATCTCCAGAACTCTTGTTCGTATTCAAATACTGAATTATTGCCTTGTGTGAGATGGAGGAGTTCATCCTCCAAAATTGCTTGAGCTGATGCCGGTATGAACGCTTCACGGAACGCTTCCAAGAACATGTCCTAAGGAATGTCCTCTACTTCATAATCAGCAAATTTGTTGTTCCGCTCATTCTCCCACCGATATTCGGCTTCTTCTTGAAATAAATGGGTTACTAGGTGGATGGCTTCGGAGTTAGGGCACTTGATACTGGCCAAATTCTTCTTGGCCATCTTAAGCCAGTTTACTGTGTCCATGGGATTCAACGCTCCATTAAACGTAGGAGTTCAGAGATAGAGGAAAATGTGCAGAATTCCATTGCCCCTATAGTGGGAATATGATGAGAACCCTGACTAGGGTGCAGGTTATTGTCTAACGGAAAGGATAAGAGAGCGTGTCTCTTGTACCTGTTGCACATTTCTTTCAATTAGGGCCTTCACTAAACTGGCCATAGGGTTGGACTCCTCAGGTCTACCTGACGACGTGACCGTATTCTTAATTGGAGTAGGAGCAGATGGGGAAGCAGGATTCATGACTGCAATAATAAGTATAAACTTAGAAACATAAAATCTTACTTTAATTTCATTCATTCTTTTCTTTCTCAAAAGAGAAGATACATGGATTCACAAAACATATAACTGAGATGAAACATAACAAGATATCCAAACATCCTAGTGGCAATACTCTACCCAAAAGGTAGCACAGAAGTCATCATATGTGACTATGTGGCTCTTTCAAGCTAATCTCCTATAAACCCAATACCAACAATGGCTCGCTGATCCCCTCAGTAGAATCCATACAATCTCTAGTCGGTACTTCTCGAGACAGGCTGTCTCTCGAAGTGCAGTAGTAACACGATCCAGCCATTCCTTGGCGAGTGCTGAAAAGCTGGTGCCTCCAAAGGATGAATGGACAAGTATCTTATCTAGCACCTCAACTCCACGAGGCGACACTCCATCGATGACCCTTTCATAGATCAGGCCATCTCGAAGGTCGTCTATCCAGTAGTCATCAAATCTCCTAAGGTAGAACAAAAATGCTGACTGTGAGTATTCCATTCCTAAGATAATTCAACCAGTAAGTATTTTCTTCGTATTTCATTATTACTTTCAAAAGTTCGTTCAACTCCTAAGATGTCCATGTTAAAAATGCATAGTTTCAATCAAATTACTATGCACGTTAAATTCCTAGGGTGTCAACATTCTAGACATAGTCCACCCTTTTCATTTCTGAGACAACTTAATAAACTTTTGGATGATTGCCTTGCACTACACTTAGTAACTTGTGATCTGGGTCTGATCTAGAGAATATATCATAAAGTAGATAGGAACAAACTCCTTATCTGACACTTTATGATACTTCTCTGATACCAACTGTAGCGCCCTGCCCCGTCGCCGCACGCAAAAGACGAGTATAATCATAATCAGCGGTAGAGCGGTGCGCTACTCGGGATGAACGGGCTTACAAAACCCATCTTTCCAAATAGGTTAAAAAACTGAGCCACGCTGAAGGCCGCTGACTCGAACCTGAGAGTAGGATCGAGAGTCAATACTTAAGATAAGGGTAAATTACTTGTCTTAAGTATTAGACTAATATGTACATTGGATTTAGAAAGGTAAATATGAATCCAATATACGCTATCAAAATATCAGCATTTCTAGTATGCTAATCACATCACAATACTAAGTATAGTAGTATAACAGAGTGCGGAAGCTAAAGCAAACAATCCAAAATACATTCAAAACAGAGCAGTAGTAAACATTCATCTCAGAAAAGAAAAGTAAAATACATCCAGAGTTATTACAAATTGATTTAAGAGATAAAATGCAAAGTCTATCTAAAGTACTGAAAGTAAGGTCGTAAGAAAAGGTGGAAAGCTGCTCCACTAAGGCTCCACGTACTCCTCCATAATCTCCTGTAGGTTCTCCTGCCCTATCTCCACAAGCTGCTTGGGATCTAGCATATTGCCGAATCCCAAAAGTACCCATGTTAGACAAGAAGTCTAACACATCGCAAGTAACTAAGCAGTTCTAAAGTAAATGCAATAGACATCAAAGTAAACACAACTATAGAAAATATAAGTAAAGGTACTATGTAACTGAAACTGTAAAGACTAAACAAGTAAAACTGTATCAAAATTAAATACTGAAAGTAAGCAAAAATATAAACTGCTCAAAATTCAATGTGAAAAGTCAAATGTTGTACTATATGTCACTAGAAAGATGTACCCAAATATGCCACAACACGGTATGTCACAAAACTATCACTAAAAGGCTATGAGTCGTACGGTCCAATGTATAAATACACTCAGTTGGGAAGACAGTATGGTGATGCCGATGCATCCTGAGATTCACCAGTCTATGTATACAGTATTCCATAACCCAGAATTTGTCACTGATACTCATGCATCACTACTAGAATGATTCATCAAACTCATGCTCATGTATATGCCCATGCTTCTATTCTATATGAGTAAAATTCAAAAATCCACAAAACTTTGAATACCGATATTGAATTCGAGGTCTCCACTGTGCAGAATCCTGCTAAAATGATTCTGACTCCAAGCTTCTAGAGCAATAATTGGTTAAAGTTGAAGATTTACTTAAAGATCATTATATGGGATGATTGTATATACATATTTAGCACGTTTGCAAAAAAGGTGGTTCTTATCACTTAATTTGATTAAGCCCCCCTAACGAAGCGATCTTCAATAGGAGGCATCGCGCATTGGCGATTTGTATCTCAAGCTAAGTTATTAAGATGCCTAACTCACAATCACACTCAGTGTCTTAAAGAAGGTTATTCTAATTACTTAGTTTGTTTGAACCATACCTATTGAAGTGGTCTTCGCTATGAGGCATCGCCCATTGGTGATTTGAATTTCAATCAAACTAAGGAATGAATACCCGTTTAATACACTCTTAATCTTGGGAAATTTACTCTAATGAGACTATATTCATCTAATCCCTCAGGATAGCATCTGCTCATAAGTCCACATTGGAAGTGAATCAACCAATGCTGAATACTACTGAAGAAAATCAGTACTATGGGTATACCATACTATACCAACCGATAATCTGGGTTCACCTAACTCTATTTAATTAACAAGGATTTATTAAGATTATAATTCTTATACTAAATAGGTAAGTCCTATACAAGGTTCCAAGAAAATGTGATCAAGCGTCACTCAATATAAGTTTTACCATAAGGAAAAATATCATTCTAAATCTTAAGTGATTCCTACCATGAGAGGTTAAGATCAACTTCTAGAGTTAAGGGATCATCTAAGCTTCTACCTCAATGAGTTATCCAAAGTCCTCCTACCTCAATGTATAATCAGATTTAGGTCTTTAAAATATTTCAGAAATGATCTTGTATGGAGATACTTAAGATCTCACACTCTTATGCTAGCACTCTAGGTTTTACTTATCATTTAGATTTAGAATGATCAGATCAGATGATTAAGTCATCTGATCATTCCTTATTCTAGGATTATGGGATTTAAATTAAGGATGTTATTAGAGTTATATCACTTATTCAATCAATAAGATTCTATGAATATTATTATTCTAATAGTCTTATTTATGAGAAAATCAAGGATCTAAAGTTTAGGTTCCGATTAAGCAATCACGTAGCTTTATTATTAAGCTTAGCATGTCTAATTCAAATGTTTAAGATCCATACCAAATCAAATGCATTATTGGAATAATGTCAATCTAATTATCTTATAATCAGTTAATTAAATTAAGTGTTTAAGAGTTTGGATCTTAATTAAGCAGGTTAGGGTTTGGCCCCTACTCATGCCTTAATTGAGATAAAGTGTTCATTTATAGATCAATGACAAATCAGTGAATTAAGTATGTATTATTGGTGGCAATCTTAGACCTAGATCAAGTCTTAAAAGCTTGATCAAAGTCTTAAGACTTCTTAAGTTAATTAAGGTGATTAAGTTCTCCAATTTCAAATTTATTCAATTATACATAAAAAATTAGCATACATTATTTTTATATATTTACCTTACTATTATGAAGCATATTAACAGAAAAATTTATAAAAATAGAAAGTAATTAGTACTAATCAAACCCTAAATCAATCCAAAAGGATTAGCACATAATTACAAATCTAGCCATCATAATTTCATACAAATTGGCACATAAGTTCTATTTAATCATACAATTAATAAAAGACTAAGTTTGCTAAGATCCAATATATATAAACTCTAATTTTCACTAATCATGGTTTAACAAGATTAGAGCATAAGTTAAAGTACAGAGATCAGAAAAATAATTCACTTTGCACATTCATTCTACTCTTTATAAGGAGACTAATGCCACCCTAAACATGCAATTTGGTTTGTCAGGATGGCTCAGGATGATCTACTGAAGGAATGGCTAGCCTTAGCTGAGCTTCCAGATAATGCAAAGGATCCTGAACGCCAGGAGAGCCTACTATCAGCGGTTCAAGATCTCCTGGGATCGCCTACGCAAACTCGGACAGAAGGTAATGGCGGAAGTTGTAGAGAGCGCAACTGATCAGCAAAGGATCATAGGGTGGAACACTGAGAGGTCGGGCATGGAATGGGGAAACTTCCAGAGCCATTGGCTCGGGCTTGAGAGACTCGAGAGTTCGGGCCATGGGCGAGCTCTCAATTTTCCTAATTGGGCTCGGTTGGGTCACGAGGTCCAATTGGGGTCCTTGCCATGATGGGGGAGGTCCTAACGACCTTGCTGAGGTGGATGCACGAGTGGGGAACAAGCGGGGCAGCTGGTAGTATGGGGAGGATCTCTTTGTCGGGCGTGGCGAGAGGAAGACGAAGGTCCACAGTAGTGGGACCTTTGGATGCCGTCTGATTTATCGATCAGATGGTGCTATGGCTTTGGGATCGCTCGGATCCTAACGGCCAATCGCGGGGGCAAGCTGGGTCGTAGGATCAGTCGAATAGATCCGATGGCTGACCTACGATCCCACGGGATTTGATCTTGGCTGTTGGTTCCTTAAGCGTGACAGCTAGATTTGCGGGGCGCTGCTGTCGCACGACCGGGCTCTGCAGCGGATCACCCGCGGTCCGCACAGCGAATCCCGACCGTTTTATTAGCTTAAAGGGTGTAAATGCAAATTTGACATGTTAGGAACCCTTTTATGCAATTGCACCATTTTAATTAAATATGAATTATGGCCTAAATGATTTCTAAATTGTACCAAACTTTCATTGCTAGCTAATTTGAGGGTGAGGAATTCAAAAATGCAATCAGAATTTAATTCTGAGATCAAAATATTTAGGTCTAAACTAAGGCATCTAGACTGATCAAAATATCATTTTGGACTAAGAGAAGTCCAATGGACTCCAAATTTTAGGATAGGATTCCTTTGATGTTCTTAAAGCAATGGAATCAAAATTAATGATTTCTTAGACTATAGATTAGCAGGGTAACAACCTAGGGTTGTTACATAAACATTCATGAGAAATGAGTTGTTTTTAGTGCCTGATGGTTTCCTTGTTATCCTGCACAGATACATATAAGTTGGCACTATCACATAAAGGAGATGATTAACATTTTTTATTATTATGACTTATTAATAAGAATCTAAAAGATCAATTAATAAAGAGAAAGATCAATTAACAACTCCTTATTAAATATAATGATCTTCAATTACAAAAAATTCTGAATATGCTCATTTTAAACACTAAATTTTTCTATGCATTATTTGCTTATTAATTAATTGTGAAGATTAAGATTCTTATCAAATTTTGCCAATGTCTGTTTAAAGGTATTTGGTAGAAGTATTAAGACTTATGGAATCTTATATATTGTGATATCTTTCTTTTTATCCTAAGCTTGTTTATGCCCTTTTTATAAAACCTGATGGGATTATATTCTTCTTTGTATAGTGCTTAAATTAAGTATTGAACAAATGTTGAAAATTTCTTGCAAAAAGTTATTGTATTCTTCTATTGGGAGACTGAATAGCGTTCATTGTTATTATCAAGTTTCAACATGTTGAAAATTAATGTTTCAACACTTCATAATGTAAAATGAATATTGATATACCTTACGTGTTGAAATTGATGTTTCAATACTCCACAATGCTGAATGAGTGTTACTCTACCTTACACATCGAATATATGTTGCTGCCAATTTTGATATGAGAACCAAATGCTGCTATTTATATTATAAAATCCAAATGTTGTCATTTATTTTAATGTGATAGAATTACTGCCATCTTTTTATATAAGAATGAATACTGTCATTTCCTTAATAGAATCATATGTTGCACATGTCATCTTCCCAAGTTATCTATTAATTTATCATACGAGATTCAATACTGCCATTTAGCTTGTAAATGAAATCAATACCTAGTATTTAGATTGAAGTAACATCTATATGTTGCAGTTTTAAGTATATTTATGGATTGTATTTTTAACATATACTGCTATTTATATTATGAAATTCAAATGCTGCCATGTATTTTATGAGATCCAAATGTTGCCATTTATTTCTTAAGGGGAATCAATAAGATCAAATGAAAGCAAATACTGTCATTAATAATCAAATGTGGCCAATTATATAAATGAGAGATCAATGGATCACATGAGATCTAATACTATCATTTACATTGTTTGAATTAAATTAACTTTTATTATTAAATACATTGTAAGAAACAAATACTATGCTAGAATTCAGTTTAAATGATTCTTGTTTCTTTAAACTAAATACTGTTATTCTTTGCATGTTAATTTATAAATAAATATCAATAAAAATGCTGAACCAAATGCCAATAATTATTGCATATTAAGTTAAATGATGTTGCTCCTACATATAGCTAAATTAGATACTGCATCTCTTATCATTTTCATAGATGTTCGATTTAAGATGTGAATCTTAGGTTAGCAAATTGCTTCATTTGATTTTCTCACATGAAATTATTAGAACTAGAAATAGCCAATCTCATATAACAGATTGACTTATATATTGATATTGTAAGTGTTTATTTTGAGCAAATACAAAGGAGATCATGCCAAAAATTTTAGAATTTGGAATTTCATTTTGTGTTCTAAATGTTTTGCTTCTCCCTTTGTTATATTTAAATTTAGAAACTTAAGGAAAATTATACTTCGATGCTATTTATAAATAAATGTAGATTCAACATTTTATTATTTTTAGAAAAGGTATTTCTTGTTTACCGATCATGATGTCTCAAGTGTTCAGCATTAATATATTCATTTTTCCATCATGCTATTCAAAATTTAGATTCATGAGTACAAAATAATTGTAGAATGACATCACTCTTTATTAATTCTTTTAATGCCATATCACGATTTGGATGGCCTATAAATGGGCAACCATTATGAATATGCAATCATCATGATAAATAATTAAAAATAGAAAATAATGGATATCACATAGCTTACAATACTTTGATATATTTCTTGTGCTGCTACGCATTGAACCTAAATCTTGATTCATACATTAAGATTTTGTGCATTTAACAAACTTTTTAATAAACATTTTAGAGGGGTCTATATGGAGGATTTTAGTAAAGCTGTCATTTGCTTGGGCAAGGCTATTGGTGTATCTGGAGACCACATAATTCTTTGAGGGGGAATGTGTGTATTTGTTTTTGACCCCACTTACAGATAAGTTGAGTAGACATACTCAACTCCTCGCTTGTTCTGTGCCCATAGAACAAAATTTCAAGATAAATTATAAATTGCATTTTTCACAATCTCATTGATTGTGAATGATGTATTCAGTCTTTAGACTGAAATGAGTTACAACATTTTAAATCTTTTAAAGATTTATACAGTGTAAGATTTCATTTTAAAAAAAAATACAATTCCTTTTCTTACTCTATTTTTCTTACTTAGCATATAAAATCATTTGAACATATTCATATTTTTCTTCATTTTGCAAATACTTCAAATGCTATACTAACCTAATTATTGCAAGATTTGTAAAAAAACTCTAGCACTATGAGAAAATTTTCTTACATACTCTCCTTACTATTTTCATGCTTATTGCACCGCTTATACTTTAAATTGTAAATGTCTAATATAATATCCACTTAATAATGTGTTTAGCCTACTTTTAAAATGTACTTTGACTTTTAAAGTATAATCAATTTTTATTTTATTTTTTGGCTGTGCCCTACTGTATTTAAAAGCCAAAATACGGTAGATCAGGAGCGTGGATCAGGACCTGCAGTTAAAGAAGAACTTGGGCAATAATTGGGAGAAGTTATTTTACTTTTATTTGTTTTGAGAGAATCAGTTCTATTTGCAAACAATTGAAAATTAAATATTTTATGATGTATAAACTATTCTTTCATGTTGTTATAAATTTCATATTATAAATAATGAATGTTTGAATTAGAATAATTGAATTTCCTTCCACCCATAGATCCATATAATATAAGATAGCATCTAATGTTGAGTTAGAGTTACCTAACTCAATATTAAATACTACAGTAACACCCATTGTTAGATTAATATATTTAATATAATAGCGAGGCATTACATTACCTAAGGAGGGTCTCAACTACCAAGTCTATACAGAAGCATTTGGGATAGGTTTGTGATATATACTAATGCATGAAGGAAAAGTTATTGCATAAGCATCTCATCAATTAAAGTCGCACGAGAAGAATTATCCCATTCATGATCTCTAATTAGCCCCTATAGTTTTTGCCTTGAAAATCTGATGTTAGTATCTATATATCATCCATTGTTCCATATTTACTGATCATCAGAGCTTAAAGTATATCTTCACCCAGCGTGAGCTCAACTACCGTCAACGAAGGTGGCTCGAATTAATAAGTGATTATGATTTAAGCATTCAATACCATCCTGATAAAGTGAATGTTGTAGTCGATGCACTCAGTCAGCATACTGCTTTTTCCTCCTTAATAGCTTTAAGTCTTTCGGAGGAAGAATTCAGAAGGCTCGATATGAAGTCAGTTCGTGGTTGTATCGCCCCACCCCGTCGCCGTGCACAAAAGACGAGTATAATCATAATCAGCGGTGGAGCGGTGCGCTACTCGGGAGGACGAGCTTACAAAACCCATCTTGCCTAATAGGTTAAAAGACTGAGCCACACTGAATGCTGTTGACTCGAACCTGAGAGTAGGATCGAGAGTCAATACTTAAGATAAGTGTATATTACTTGTCTTAAGTATTAGACTAATATATACATTGGATTTAGAAAGGTAAATATGAATCCAATATACATTATCAATATATCAGCATTTCCAGTATGCTGATCACATCACAATACTAAGTATAGTAGTATAACAGAGTACGGAAGCTAAAGTAAAACATCTAGAATATATTCATCACAAAGCAGTAGTAAATATTCATCTCAGAAAAGAAAAGTAAAATACATACAAAGTTATTACAAACTGATTTAAAAGATAAAATGCAAAGTCTATCGAAAGTACTAAAAGTAAGGCATTAAGAAAAGGTGAAAAGCTACTCCACTAAGGCTCCACGTACTCCTCCAGGATCTCCTGTAAATTCTCTTGCCCTATCTCCAAAAGCTGCTCGGGATCTAGCAAATTGTCGGATCCCAAAAGTACCCGTGTTAGACAGGAAGTATAACACATCGCAACTAACTAAGCAGTTCTAAAGTAAATGCAATAAATAGTAAAGTAAACACAACTATATGAAATAATAGTAAAGGCACTATGTAATTGAAACTGTAAAGACTAAACAAAGTAACACTACATCAAAATAGAATATAGAAAGTAGATGAAAATATATAAAATGCTCATAAATTAATGTGAAAGGTCCAATATTGTACTATATGTCGCTGGAATGATGTACCCAAATATGCCACAACCCGGTATGCCACGGTATGTCACAGAACTATCACTGAAAGGCTATGAGTCGTACGGTCCAATGTATACATACACTCAGCTGGGAAGACAGTATGGTGATGCCAATGTATCCTGTGATTCTCCAGTCTATGTATATAATATTCCGTAACCCAGAATTTGTCACTAATACTCATGAATCACTACTAGAATGATTCATCAAACTCATGCTCATGTATATGCCCATGCATCTATTCTATATGAGTAAAATCCAAAAATCCACAAAACTTTGAATACCGATATTGAATTCGAGGTCTCCACTGTGCAGAATCCTGTTAAAAGGATTCTGGCTCCTAGCTTCTAGAGCAATAATTAGTTAAAGTTGAAGACTTACTTAAAGATTATTATATGGGATGATTGTATACACATATTTAGCATATTTGCAAGAAAGGTGGTTCTTATCACTTAGTTTGATTTAGCCACCCTAACGAAGCCATCTTCGATAGGAGGCATCGCCTGTTGGCGATTTGTATCTCAAGCTAAGTTAGTAAGATGCCTAACTTACAATCACACTCAATATCTTAAAGAAGGTAATTCTAATTACTTAGTTTGTTTGAGCTACACCTATTGAAGTGATCTTCGCTAGGAGGCATCGCCTGTTGGTGATTTGTATTTCAATCAAACTAAGGAATGAGTAATACACTCTTAATCTTGGGAGATTTACTCTAACGGGACTGTATTCATCTAATCCCTTGGGATAGCACCTGCTCATAAGTCCACATTGGAGTGAATCAACCAATGTTGAATACTACAGAAGAAACCAGTACTATGGGTATACCATACTACACCAACCGATGATCTGGGTTCACCCAACTCTATTTAATTAATAAGGATTTATCAAGACTATAATTCTTATAGTAAATAGGTAAGTGCTATATAAGGTTCCAAGAAAATGTGATCAAGTACTCAATGTAAGTTCTATAATAAGGAAAGGTATCATTCTAATATCTTAAGTAATTCCTACCATGAGGGGTTAAGATCAACTTCTAAAGTTAAAGGGTCAGCTAAGCTTCTACCTCAATAAGTTATGCAAAGTACTCCTACCTCAATGTATAATTAGATTTAGGTCCTTAAAATATTTCAAAAATGAGCTTGTGTTGATATACTTAAGATCTCACCCTCTTATGCTAGCACTCTAGGTTTTACTTATCATTTAGACTTAGGATGATTAGATCAGATGATTAAGTCATCTGATCATTCCTTATTCTAAGATTATGGGATTTAAATCAAGGATGTTAATAGAGTTAGATCACTTATTCAATCAATAAGATTCTAAAATATTATTATGCTAATAGTCTTATTTATGAGAAAATCAAGGATCCAAAGTTTAGATTCAGATAAAGCAATCACATAGCTTTATTATTAAGCTTAGCATGTCTAATTCAAATGTTTAAGATCCATAATAAATCAAATGCATTATTGGAATAATGTCAATCTCATTATCTTATTATCAGTTAATTAAATTAAGTGTTTAAGAGTTTGGATCTTAATTAAGCAGGTTAGGGTTTGGCCCCTACTCATGCCTTAATTGAGATCAAGTGTTCATTTATAGATCAATGATAAATCAGTGAATTAAGTATGTATTATTGGGGGCAATCTTAGACCTAGATCAAGTCTTAAAAGCTTGATCAAAGTCTTAAAACTTCTTAAGCTAATTAAGGTGATTAAGTTCTCCAATTTTAGATTTATTCAATTTATACATCAAAATTAGCATACATTATTTTTGTATATTTACCTTACTATTATGAAGCATATTAATAGAAAAATTTATAAAAACATAAAGTAATTAGTACTAATCAAATCCTTAAATCAATCCAAAAGGATTAGTACATAATTACAAATCTAACCATTAGATTTTCATACAAATTGGCACATAAGTTCTATTTAATCATACAATTAATCAAAAACTAAGTTTGCTAAGATCCAATATATATAAACCCTAATTTTCACTAATCATGGTTTAACAAGATTAGGGCATAAGTTATAGTACAAAGATCAAAAAAACAATTCACTTAGTGCATTCATTCTACTCTTTATAAGGAGACTAATGGCACCCTAAACATGAAATTTAGTTAAGTATAATTGCTAATTCACCCTAATAAAGATCTATAATAATTAGGCAAAATCAGAAAATCTAACCATTATATGTTCAATATTATTTTATATTCAGATCCTTGATAATTTTCTGATTAATTTCATATATAATATCATAGCGTTTGGACAAGTTGATTAAAAGTTATTTAATTAATACATTATGTATTTTTTTTTAATTAAATCCCTATGATTAGAAAAATTGGATTATTTTCCTAAAGGAAAATAATTCTAATTATTCGAATATTAATTAAAACGGGTTCGGCCCATTCACCAAAACACGTGGGTCGACTAGGCCCGGGCACCCATTACTGTCCAACCGTGCGGGTCATGGGTCGGCCCGACCCGCACAATCTGTCTTCTTCCCCTAGCCAGCCATAATGCCTCATTGATTAAGGTAACCCTAATTGGCCAAATCTGCGGCCTAGGAACCATGCCATGGCCTCAGGTTGATCGATAATCGATCCCCTCGCCAAGACGCTTCGATTGAGACTAGGAGCCCTCTGTGAGAGGGTCTGGATTGGCCAGACCTTACTCACTCGAGAACTCTCGCAATGGGACTACTGTGGGGAGACAATTCTCCTCACAAAGGCTATGCCAGACCCAGGGCTCGATCCCTACACCATCAGAAAGGTGAGGCGGATCGAAACCCCCTGGTCTGAGGGCCTGAAGTGAGCTGGAACGTCGGGGTCTTACTCAGCCTGAGGCATCCTTAAGGGACTTAGCCCGATCGATCGATTAGATCGATCGAGGCTAACCCATGGCATAATTTCAATAACCTTGAGTTTGTATCGACAATACGTAGTTAACCGAATGAAAAGGAGGGGAGTCTGAGCCTATTCAGCTCAGACTGAGCAAGAGGGAGTACCTGGTTCATCGGGAAGGCTCGAAATGATCGACTGAGGGAATGGCTAGCCTTAGCTGAGCTTCCAGACACTGCAAAGGATCCTGAACACCAGGAGAGCCTACTATCAGCTATTCTGGAGCTCCTGGATCGCCTACGCAACCTCGGGTGTTCGGTAATGGAGGAAGTTGCAGAGAGCTCAATTGATCAACAAGGGTCAATTGGAGCAATGCTAGGGCTATTTGTAATCTTGGTAAGGTATTAGGAAGCTTCTGGAGGGTTTACTAAGGCTGGGAGAAACCCGAGAGGTCGGGCCATGGTCGAGCTCTCAATTTTCCTAATTGAGCACGGCCGGGTCACGAGGCCCAATTGGGGCACCTCGTATTACGGGAGGATCCCCAATAGCTTGCTGAGCTGGATGTGGGAATGGGGGACAGGTTCGATAACTGGCAGTACAGGTATTTTCTCTATAGGGTGTGCGAATGAGAGGAAGACGAAGGTCCACACTGGCGGGACCTTCGGATGCCGTCTGATCTATTGATCAGATAGGCGCTATGGCTGGGATTGCTCGGATCCTAACGGCCGATCACGGGAGTGATCCTGGCCGTAGGATCCATGGGTTCATCTAACGATGGATCCGCTATCCCGCAAAATTAAATCCAGACCGTGGGATCTAAGGGTCGCGTGACCCGGACCCCACAGTGGATCGCCCGCGGTCCGCACAGCGGATCTCAGCTGTTAAATTAGTTTAAAGGTATATTTGCATTTTAGAAAAGTAGGAACCTTTTTATGCAATTAGACCATTTTAATTAAATGTGAATTATGGCCTAAATGATTTCTAAATTGTACCAAACTTTCACCCATAGCTAATTTGGGGTGAGGAATTCAAAAATGCAATCAAATTTTAATTCTGAAATCAAAATATTTTATGCCTAATCTAGGGAATCTAGACTTATCTAAATATCATTTGAACTTAGAGAAGTCCAATAGACTTCAAATTTTTAGGATAAACTCAATTTAGTGTTCTAAAGCAATGGTACTAAAGTTAGAAAAAATTATGCTATATTTTAATAGGGTAACAACTTCGGGCTATTACAGTGGTGCTATGCTAAGCGAACTAATATATATGAGTACCGTAGAACCAACGTTTCATTGAGAAGTCTCCATCTCCCAAACAAAGGATGAAGACTATCTGAAGTTCAAAATGAAAATCAAAAGTGGTCATCATTTTGATCTTCAGTTGTGAGGTAATGTACTCTATCAAGAAGATTGAATATGGATTCCTAAATCCATGCAGCAAGAAATTTTAGTATAAGGCTATAATTTGGGTTACCAAGTACATCCTAGTAGTGTAAAATTTTACAAAGATTTGAAGAAATCATTCTGGTGGCCTGGAATAAAGAAAAGCATGGTTGAATTCGTAGCAAAGTGTCATGCTTGTAGTCTAGTCAAAGCTGAACATCCAAAGCTTGGAGGACTTCTCACCCGCTAGCAATTCCAGAATGGAAGTGGTTTGATATTTCTATGGACTTCGTTATGGGTTTTTTTAAAATCTAGGCCTAGTGCTAATTCAATTTGGGTCATTGTAGATCGACTGACTAAATCGAAAAATTTTATTCCTATGCATCAAATCGATTCTGTAGAGAAATTGGCAAAGATGTATATCATGGAAATCATCAGTCTTCATGGAATTCCGAGGTCTATCGTATCTGATCGAGGTAGTGTAAACCTTCCTTTGGTAGAACAAGCACTGGGGCAGTTGAGAATGCACCTTTCAACTTTTGAAATGACTCTTTGTAGTCAAGATTCCAGACAAAATGTACTTATTTTTTAGTTAGTTTAGTCTATGTAGATGCGATATGAGAGAAACCTTTATCAAATTTTTTAAAGTAATTAATTAATCCCAGAAATCTTCATATATTTATCACTGACTTGGGTTGCACCCAATTCTGGATTGTGTTAAATTTCTTCTGATCTACATTGGTTCCTTGGGAATCAACGACATGACTCATGAATGCTACAGAGTCTAGCCAAAAATTGACATTTGGAAAAATATGCATACAATAAATGACCTCGTAATGTTTCCAATAATATGCTTAGATGATAGTAATGCTCTTTAATATCTTTAAAATAAATAAGAATATCGTCAATAAAAATTATGAAAAAATTATCTAGAAAAGGCTTTAGGACTTGATGCATTAAGTCCATGAAAATAGATGACGCATTAGTGAGTTTGAAAGGTATAACAAGGAATTTATAGCGATCATAACAAGTGCAAAAGGTCGTCTTCTTGACATCAGAGTCTTTCATTCAAAGTTGGTGATATCATAATCCTATATATATCTTGGAAAATATAACAACACCAGCTAGTTCATCGAATAAGTCATCAATTCTAGGAAGCGGATATTTATTTTTAATTGTGACTTTGTTTATTTTATGATAATCTATGCACATACGCATAGATCCATTCTTCTCTTAGACAAATAGAACTGGTGATCCCCATTGAGACATATTGGGTCTAATAAAGCTCTTACTTAGGAGCTCTTGTAGTTGCTCATTAAACTCTTTATGTTCCTTAGGTGCCATTTTGTATAGAGCTTTGGATATAGGCTATGTTATAGAAATTAATTTGATAGAGAATTCTAGTACTCTGACAGGAGGTAAACTAGGTAAGTCTTTAGAGATCATATCGATAAATTTATTCATTACTTTACTTTCAGCAAGTGAGACACTTTCCTTTGCTTCGCCCATCATTGTAATGAGGTTGGCATCACATTCCTAATTGATAAATTTTTCAACTTTAATTGTTTTGATTAAAGAAGCTTGTGTGCTAATCTTCTCTATGAAATTTTTTATCTTGCTAAGGGAATGGAGAGTGACTTTCTTCCTTTGGTAATTAATAAATGTATTATGACTACTAAGACAATTCATGCTGAGTATAATATCAAAGTTGGCTATAGGTAGAATAATCAGTTTGGATTTGAAAGCTCGATAATTCAATGGAAATTTGATATCATAGAATTTGTGAGCATTAAGTTGGGCTTCAGAAAGAAGTTCAATATTCAAAGATTTTGCTAACTTATATGAAGGCAGATTAAGAGTCTTAAAGAAATATTCAGAAATAAAAGAATGACTAGCCTCGGTATTGAACAACACATTGCAGGGTTTATCATTTAAGCACAAAGTTCCTACGGTTAATTGATTGAAGTGTTAACTACTTGCAATAATAAATTATACAAGAATGAAAATAACTTTACAAAAGAAGATAAGTTCAGAAACGTGTACCTAAAACCACATTATAATGTTTTATTACTTCAAGAGGAGTTAGAGTGTAAACACAAGCAGGACGGTTGTTGACCTACTTCCTGGAGTTATTCTAGTTTTGCATTCTGGGAGCAGCATTTTGCTCCTGCACTAGTTCGAAATCTTTGGCTTAAGGTGGTGACACAGAAAACTTTATTCTGATGGGATTAATGCAAACTCCATCCACTGATTCTTATTGAAAACACTAGTAATATTTGTGGCTCTACCAGCCACATTTGAAATAACAATGGTTGAAGTGATAACACTTATTGTACCGATGAGGTTTGTTGTAACCTTTGATCAATTTGGACAAGGAGGTAGCTTTGATTTGATAAACTTTGGCATGTTGCAGCCTATGCTTCTTTAGAGCATCATTGCGGTTAGGCACCACGTGCATCTTTTGCTTTCGATCCTTCTCAGATTGGTGGTGCTCCACTACTCTTGTAGTTTCCAATAGCTGGGAAAAGTCAGTATGATGTAAAGGAACAACATGTTCTTTGATAGAGTCTCTTAGAACACTCTGAAACTTGTGCATCTTACAGCTTCAGATCTAACTAAATTAGGAGCAAAGTAGATAATCTTCAGAATTCCATCTCGTATTCCGAGACAGGATGACCACTTTGTTTCATTCTTAGTAAGGTATCTTCAATGATGTCCTGAGAAAATGGAGGAATAATTTCTGCTCTAAATACTTCCACAAATGATTCCCGTGAAATGTCCTTGATGTCGTAATTGACAAAATGAGAAATTTCGATGTTGTCCCACCAGTATTTAGCTTCTTCTTGAAATAGGTGCGTCGTGAGATGGATCACTTCAGAGTTTGGGCACTTTATGCTGGTGAGATTCTTCTCCACCATCTTGAGCTAACTGCAATGTTTCTAAGAGACAGATTCCCATTAAAGGTAGGAGGTCTTAACCTTAGGAAACTATGCAATAGTCCATCAGCGGATTGAAAAGGAGTATGTGGGGTTGGAACTACTGCACAACATTACTAGTAGCTGGAGTATGAGTTAAAATCAACTTTTGAATAGTTATTGCTTGTTGAGTTTGATTCTCTAGCAGGGCAGTTACCATGCTTCTTAAGGAGTTAACTTCTTTTGAGGTGCTGCTCGATACAACAACCATTTTGATAGGTGAAGTTGTTAAAAGTGATCTTGGATTCATTATATTTATTGAACAACAAACTGCATTCAAATAGAAAATAGTCCAAAAATCAAAAATAACCATTTAAATTTTGTTACTCATTAAATTTTTAAGAGTTACAAGGGAAATAGAAATGCAACAAATAAATATAGAGGTATTATAATGTGCTAAGCCAGATATAATCAACTCATGATAAAGTTACTAGAATAACTACTTAGTCATCTGATATACTCTGCGATGAGCTCAAGACAAAAATCAGCATTAGTGACAAAATGACACTCTCTTCTACACTTCCTTATGAGTCTCCGAATATTGGTGCCCCACCATCTCTCGGCTATATTTTGCGATAAAAAGTCTACAAGTTGAAGGCGGACATGGTTCGGGCATTCTATAAAATCTAGTGTTGAATTCACTCGATTTAACCATTCTTTAGCTAACACTAGAAAGTAGAGTCCTCTATAGGTTGGATACCAAAAAAGCTTATCGAGTACTAAAACTCCCTTGGGGATACTCTATATACAAGCCTACCACAGCTTTGACTGAGCTGAAATTCTTATTCTCAAATCTCTTGGTGTAGTAGTCAAGTTTTGACATTCCAAATTCCATAAGCCTGTACATTTTACAAGAGTTCTTAAGTTACTAAGGTTTCTTACTTGAGTGTTCTAAGCATTTTATGTGAATATTTCCAATTCTTACTTTTCTTTCTAAGTTGTTGAGAATATGGAAACTATGGATCTTATATTTAATGATTGTACTATAGAACAACAATACATTAGGTAGATAGGAATGCAAATTCCAATCTAATATCTTATAGTGTGCTCTCTGATACCAACTTTGGAGCCCTAACCCTTCAGTGATCATGTTAACACATATATTAATATGATTATGATAGAGTGGTCACCGTGACAGATCCTCAATTATAGCCATATTAGATATTCTCTCTAATCTGCCGATAACTGCATGATATGCCACATGTTTTTGTAACTCAATCATCAAATATGCGCACATAAACAATGGAGTGTAGAAGCAGTATAAATAGCATCCATATCCATAATTCATAAGTAAGAGAATGTAACTCAACTGAGAATAAAGGTGCAAAAAAGTAAATACATCCAAATCCTGAATTATTACAACATTTGAATAAGAGTTTCAACTGAAAGAAAAACACTCATCCGCACAAACAGAAACAAAATTTATCAAAACAACAGCAGTAGTAGGAATGTCATTCTCTTAACTAAGCTCCTCACCAAGTGTTAACTCCATGAAATGCTCCAAATCTGACACATTAGTTTTTGCATGACAGGGCCCCAGCCAAGGAAAATTTTTTTTTATTTAGATGATTGTCTAAGTACATTTTATTATAATTTAATGAATTCTATATTTTTAAGATATCACATTTAAACTTAACAACAACAACAAGCTAAGGTGCAATAAGCCAAAAAGAAAATAGAAAGCTATAAATAAAGGCATTTATAACTTATCAAAATTAAGTATATAAGAAACATACTTCAAGCCAGAAGCTACAACAAGGTTGTGATACATGTACATAAACTAAGTCAAACATTCAATCGAGATTAGCATTCAATCCTATTTATAAGTAAAAGTAAAGACAGTACAAAAGCTAAAATAAAAGTATCTGTATGCAAAAATAGAAAGTAAACATGTAAAACTATCATATCAGAAGCCTGGCTAATAAAGCCACTACAACTGTACTGTAACTATCATGTCATGCAAGTCATTTAGCTTTTCAAAGCTAAAGCATAAAAATTGAATTGAACCAAAGAGGCAGAAATATATATACAATTAATTTTAGTTATTTTACTTTACTTTTATTGAGATGTCTAGAAGTAACTGAGAAGTCAAGCACGTCTGCAAGATTGAGATGGGTTCCTGAACTAGACACAACTCTCCCCAAGGAGTATGTGTTAAGTATCATTATTTTTGCTTACCATCTATCCATTAGTAGTAATGTGTATACACAATCATTCATCTTGATAATGAACCTAATGCAAATGTCATCCTAATTTTCTATATTCTTATTTCATGCATCTAATTCATCTTATATGATATGTTCAAGTCAAAATGGCTAAAAAAAAGGTTTGCAAAGCAACAAAGTCAAAGTAAGCAAGACTCTACTAAAATATATGTTATATATATTGTTATCTAACTTATCTGTTCTATCTACTCTGAGAGAATATAAGTTCAGGATCTCCAATATTCTGCTATCAATTAGCATCTCTAATTCTTAAAAATGCAATTAAATAATCAATTTCAATAAGATGGAATTGATATTCTTATAAATGTAGAAAGACTAAAGTCAAAAGATAAAATAATCAAACTTATAATTCCTAACTGGAAATTGAGACATAATCAAGATTCAATCTATTGAATAATTTCATTGCTAAACATAATTGAATTTATTAAAAGTTATAAATGAAAATCTAAGGCTAAATTACTTAGGACATTTTCTAAGAATTTCACTCAAGGATCTACTTAATGATATACTTAATGATATACTTAATGATATACTTGATTATAACTGATTTATTAAGCATTTAAATGCAATTAAAAAGGTTATAATGTGGATTCTAAACTCATATTAGGAATCTTAATATTTCACTTAATTAAACTTAGGAAAATTTAGGGTTAAGCCGTTAAATCTAATCTCACAAGTCTAAATGATCTTAAATTGATTTCATTCCCTATTTAGTGCAACTAAAATTAGATTATATGAACCCTAGGTTGTTACTCTGATAAATCTAGGCTTAACTAGACCTTAATCATGTCACTATTAGGCTCTAAGCATCATTAGGACATAACCCTAGAACTTTGTAATTGATCGGATCAATAATAAATCTCTTGATTTATCCAATTAATTTAAGTACCCGAAAAGTTAGCTAAATTAAATTGACCTTCAATCAAGAAAGTGCTTGTTAAATCTTAACCAGCAGATTCAGATGCCTGCTATAAAGTTACAAATGTATCTATCTTTTGTTGTAAAACCTATCAAAATTTTGGGAAAAGATCTCAAGCAGGTAAAAAGCCATTGTATTCTAAAAATTAAAGTTCAATGGAAAAATCTTTCAATTGAAGAAGCCATATTATAAAAAGAGGAAGATATGTGGAAGAAATACTCAGAACCCTTTTTATAATCATGTATTTTTGTAATTTATTACTTTTATGATTCATCATTTATTCTATTAAATCGTGTTGGCATTAGGGATAACAACTCTTATAAGAAGAGGAAATTTGTAACAACCCAAGTTTGCTACCTTTCATTTATTAATCTAATTAGCATGAAACCCACTTCTTTAGTCTCAAAACATCATTAGGGTCAAACCCTTGAATTTTGAGCCAATTTGGAAGTTGTTTGATTTTAGTGAACATTTTAATCAATTTAAATAATAGAAAAATAAAAAAAATAAATTGACCCCAATCAAAAATTTGATTAAATTTTTTAGTTTTTCACCCCAAAATTAGTTATGGCTGAAGTTTTGAAAACTTTTAAATCTCATTGGTCAAGAAATTTTGATTTATTTAAATTAAATTAATTATTATTAACTATTACTAATAAAATTTTATTTAAATACATTTTAACAACTACTTCTGACTTTTGAATCGGACGACGAGTGGTCGGCATCATTCGATCTAATATGCTTGCTGAAAGGACGGCTCTGCGACCCGATCTTGATCCAGCTATTGGATTAAAATGTTGATCCAACTGCCAGTATTCCATTCACAATTAGTTAAGCCAACGAATTAAATCAGGATCGCCTACATGATCCAAGGGTCAGGATTGACAGGAGCACTGTGCTTCTATCATCTTCTGTCTACACGGCCACACGCGCATTATCACGCACAGACCGTGTAAATGAATGTCCTTCCCACAGCTCCAGCTCCTCTAACATCCCCCATTCGATGTCTTTTTCTTCGTTTGGTCATTTTCTTCCATCATGAACCTAAGGCTGAGGCTGGGAACAAGTGTGTGCAAAATTTGCATCATGAAGTCTTGACTGGCATCACTTCCACTTCCAAGGGTCAGGAATGATCATTCGCATGCTTATTTCATTAGTAGTAGCATCATTTGCAATGATCAATCCGGCTCAAGTGAGCCCGATTGATACTCGTTCATACCGAGCCTGTACTATATTGTACAGTGCTCGGCCGAGTAGTAACCCAGTCTTTCACAGGTTCCCTGATCTCGGCATGGGGTTCACTAGGTTGGCCTTGACCCAATGAACAATAAAGAATATTCCCTGAGTCGTGGGGTGCTATGTGGAGGGAGATGTAATGACCCAAGTCATTACTAGGACAATTAATATTAAACCCGACTTAAAAATTAAGATCTCGGGCAACTTGAAAATTAAATCAAACCAAAAATACCATTGAATATAGTATATTTTTGTGATTATAATATCAAATTTAAAAGCAATCTGGATAATAAATATTCTTAAATTAATTTCTAAATATTTAAAATTTAAAAAATTGAAAAAATTAAATATAAGTCCAAATTTAATGAATTTAGTGTTGTTGGATTAAGAATAGCTATGATGGCAATTGATTTTTGAAGTTTTTGTCTTCAAAAATTAATATAAAATAAAATATATCTCTAAATTGAAAAATTTTTATACGAGTGTATTCGTCTCATCAATATACACTTCCTTTCCTTATCAAGTTTCATTAATTTTGGAAAAATGAAAAATTTACCAAATTTAAAAGAATAAAGTCTTATTAAAATTATTATATTAATGTACTATTCATCCAAAATATCTCATATTAAGTTATTTGATAGCTAAATAAACTTAAGAGTGAAGTAAGAGGGAGAGAAACAAAAGAGGGAGAAAGAATAGAGAAAGAGGACGAGAAACCAAAATTTACATATTAAGAAGTTAACTTAAAAGTAAAGTAGATGAGAGAAAAATAAATATGAGAGAGAAAGAAGATAGAGAAAAAGAGAAAGATTTTTTTTTTTCATAAATACCCCCATTCCCCTTATTCTACCCACCAAACTCTTCTCCTCTCCTCTCCCCCACACTCCCCTCTCTTTCTTCCCCGGCCACCACCAATTCATCATTTCGTCGATCTCCAATAAAGCTTCATCAACATAATTTTGGGTAAGTAATGAGAAAGAGCTGGATTTTTTCTACTATTTTCATTTTTTTCCTTCTCTTTTTCTTTTATTAATAATAATATTATTATTAATGTTTGTATTATTATTAGTAATATTATTGTTATTACTATTATTATTATTATTATTATTACTATTATTATTATTATTATTATTATTATTATTATTATTATTATTTCTATTTTTGTAATTTATATTTTTATCATTTAAATTCAATCATTTTCTTTTTATTTTTATTATTAATATTATTATTATTATTATTATTACTATTACTATTATTATTATTATTATTATTATTACTATTATTATTATTATTTTTCCATTTCTGTAATTTATATATTCATCATTTTAAATTAGTCATTTTTTTATTATTAATATTATTATTTTATTACTTTTATTATTTCCATCTCTTCAATTTACATTTCTGTCATCTTAATTCAGTCACTTATTATTATTATTATTATTATTATTATTATTATTATTATTTTCTTTCTACAATTTATATTTTGATCATTTTAATTCATTCATTTTCATTATTATTATTATTACTATTATTATTACTAGTATTATTATTATTATTATTATTATTATTATTATTATTATTATTACTATTATTATTATTGTTTATATTTCTATAATTTACATTTTTATCATTTTAATTTACTTTTTTTTTTAATTAGACAGATTAGGTGTTAATGTATAACCTTATCAATTTAAGACCAAGAGGTTACGTTACCAGTTAATGGTAAATCAAATGAATTATTAATTTATTAATGATGGCAATCTAAGATCTAGATCAAGTGTAAATCACTTGATCAAGATCTTAAGATCTCTTAAGTTTAATAAGGGATAATTGATAGTTTAATGAAATTAAGCAATCATAATAGAATTAAAACATCTTAATCCTTTAAAACAACTCGCAAAAATTCATGAAAGTTAACATAGAACTTGAGAAAGTAAAATGCACAAAAATAGTAATAAGAACTATGCAAACAATGTACGCACTTAATATAAGACTAAATAAACAGTTTTAATTATTAGAACTCAATACAAGCTATAAGTACTTACGTACCTGGCTCGAGCAAATTTTGAACTTCTACAACACATGGCTTAGGAGCCTAAGCCTTCAACTTTGCATGGAGTATGGACATATTTCTAAAATATAAAATGAAAGCAAGTTGATGATATAATTCAGAAAATTTAGTTGATTGAGCCATAATCTATCATAATGCAATAGAAGATTAAGATGAACTAACCCTTAGGCTAAAAATATTTTGAGGATTTTAATCAATATTTTCATTATTTAAACTAGTTTAGCAAAAGAGATATAAAATTAGAGATGTGTTGCTTTGCATCTGATTTGGTTAAACTTAGTTCACTTTATAAAATTCTCCAATAATTTATGCTTATATTTTGTCTTAATGAAATTAAGAACTTATGGTTATACTAATTTGCCTAAGAAAATATAACTTAATATGCTTTAACATACTTAATAAGGTGAACCAATTTAAGATCACGCCAATTAATTAATTAAGGATATGCGAGGAGTCTATTAAGATATTTATATTAGGTACTATATAAAAAATTTATTTGATATCTAAGAAATCCTAAATAATCAATAATATAAGCCTAACCAATCTTTCAAAATGATTCATAATCTTGGCAATAAAATATAGTTAATGGCAACCATATAGAAATAATTAACTATTAAGCTACATACATAACTTATCAAGATTTTTTAAAAAAATGCATATTTCAGCTTTACCTATCTCAGCTACTTAAAATATAACTCTATGATTAAACATAAATATTTACAAGTAAAGCAATATTATTATATCAAACTTACAATCCTTCTATTAGTAACTATATGATGTGCTATGCACTTTAAGAAAAAAATGAGATAATCGAGCTTTATTATAATTATTGAAGTTATATATACATATATATATATATATATATATATATAATAAGGATTTGAGTGGTGATAGGTATTATTAAGAGGAGCGACGAGGCAGTCGGAAACAATGAGTGAAGTCGCCGATGCTTCGAAGGAAGAAGGAGAAGGCACAGATAGGCGATGGTGTTGCTCAACAAGATGAAGATGGATGGCTCGATGATCCTTGGCTGCGCCGAATGGAAGGGAATCGACAATGAAAGATGATAGATTGATGAAGTGGAGGAAGATGCAAGAACTCGGCTAATGGTCAATTGGAGAGAAAGAGAGGGCTGAGCCTCCATTTAAAGGAGGAGAGCATGGCTCTCTCTTGAATTCTCTCATCAATTATGGGAGAGAAGAGAGAATGCCATGAGTCTTTTTTTTTTAATTGTGTGCATTAGAGGAGTGGAAGGAGAAGAGGGGGGTTAGAAGTAATTGCATGCATTAGAGAAAAGGAAGGGGAAGAGAGAAAATGGGGTCCAACCATGAAAGAAGAAAATAAAAGAAATAAATTGACTATTTAAAGTCTTTAATTTAATTTATTTAATTAATTAATAATTTAAATCTCAAATTTAATGGAGCAGGAAAATGGGGTCTAGCCAAGAAGAAGGAAGGAAATAAAGAGAAAATATTTAAATAGATAAATAGTTATTTATTTATAATATTTAATTTTTTTTAAAATTCAGATTTAATAAACCTATTCCAAAAAATCCCAAAAGTTCACCCCCAACTAAATTGGGGGAGAGGAATTCAATGGCAAAATTGGATTTTGATTCCGACGATTATTTAATTATACTAATTTTTTGGGGTATTTAATTAACTAAAATATCCGTGAAAATTTAACGACTTCCAAACACGTTCAAAATATCACCCCTAGCTAATTTGGGGGTGAAGATCGCAACGACAAAGTCAGATTAGATTTGATTTTGAGGCCAAAATAATTGATTGAGCTCCAAATTGCTCCAAACCTTCATGATTTGGTTCTAATAGCTAGATAAACTTAATTAAGATATAATTAAGTTAAAATTAAGCTGGGTAACAACTTTGGGTTGTTACAACCATTAACTCTCAAAAGAAGAAAGTCACATTTGCATTCACTCGCACTCTTGAAACCTTTGTAAGAAGGTTTAGTACTCAAGCCTCATTAAAAAATGCTATTAAGGTTGAGGAGTTAATCAACATAGGATGTGTTTCCTATCTCATCACCATGATGGGCAATGCAAAAGAAGGTGTACCACTTTCTGAAAATAAGGTCATCAACTTTTGATGTGTTTCTAGAAGATCTATTCACTCGTGAGGTAGAATTTTATATTGAGTTAATTTCTAGAATGCAACTCATATCTAAGGCTCCCTATAGAATGGCACCTTAGGATTTACATGAGTCAAATAAACAGTTGTAAGAACTGTTGAGCAAGGGCTTCATCAAGCCAAGTATGTCTCCTTAAGGACAGCTCATTCTATTTGTAAAGAAGAAGGATGATTCCATGAAGATGTGCATAGACTACCATGAATTAAATAAGGTAACCATCATGAGTAAATGCCCTCTCCCTAAGATTGATGGCTTATTCAATCAACTCTCAGGCATTGTTATCTTTTCTAAGATTGACTTAAGATCTGGCTATCATCAATTGCAAGTCAAGGATGCAGATGTTGAAAAGACAACATTCAGGACCAATGATGAAACCAATAAATATAAGTGATTTAGTATTAGGAATTATATTTTTCATATGATTAATTGTTCTTTGTTGTAAGTTTTTGCAGTATTTCAGAAAGTAAAGCTCTAATTTTGTTAAAGGAGAAAAATGGGTTAAGAGTGGTGTTCCAAAGCGCCATTATGGCGGACATAGCACGCCGTGGCGGACATAGCCCGAGAGCCATGCACTACAGCACGCCGTGGCGGATAACTTCCCGAGATCTTAGCGCTACAGTGCACCATGGAGGACAAAACCCGAGAGCTTGGTGCCATAATGTGCCACATCAGGCTCCAGCACGCTGTGGCAGATAGCTTCCAGCGAGCTCAGCATTACAGCGTGCCATGGAAGATAAAACCTGAGAGCCATATGCTATAGTGCGCCTTGGTGGACATAAACTTGAGAGCTTGGCATTACATCATGCCGTGAGGATGGAAACCCTAGAGCCATGAGCTACATCGTGCCTTGGCAGACAAAAACCTGAGAGCTTTGCTCTACTATGTGTCAAAGTGCATTATAGTGTACCATGGCAGATGAAAACCTGAGATTCAGATGCTACAATGTGACTTGGTGGACACAAACTCGAGAGCCTGGCACTACAATGCGCCACGCATCCTACAGCATGTCGTGGCAAACCAAACCTGAAAGGTGGGTGCTGCAGTGCACCATAGCGCTAGACAAGCCAAAATCTTGGCTCACTATGCGTCAGAGTGCCCGTTGCATTTTTGTTTGGGTATAGCCTCCTATTCAGCATTGGTAAGACTAACGGACTTAAATCTTTCAATTTTCCCATAGCCAAAATTGATTTCATGCATTAAAACTTCCTAATTACCAAGGAAATAAAGGAATAAAACTTAATTGTAAGTTCAACTTTCAAGAAGAAGGTTGGCTGAGTTAAATGCTAGAAGGTTGATTGAAGGGTTATAAAAGAAAAAAATCAAGACTTGAAAAAACTTCTAAATTTCAGTTTTGAGTTCTTGATCCTGAAAATAATTGCAGGAGATATAACGGAGAGTCCATATCTCAAAGGAGGAGAAGACTGTAGCTAAGAAAAAGGAGAGGCACAGAGAGCAAGAAACCAAAGAGATTAAAAAAAGAAGAGGTCAAGGTGAATGCGACGACTACTCCCTAGTATCATATTCTAACTTATTCTCCTGAGTTGTTCTTGTAAGAGGCATGCAATGGCTCCACATTTCTTGTAGCTTTATTTTGTCTTTCAATTTAATAGGAGCCTAAACCCCTTTTAGAGAGCATTGGGCATAAGTATGTAATAACACATGGATGTAATGTTTCCATTCTTCAATTCAATGAATTGGTTTGTATGTTATGCAAATGAACGATTGGAAAATGTGGATTATTTATATAAATCTATAATCACATATTTTTATTTTATAAATCTCAGAGAGATCAATCATCGCCTTATCCTAAGGTTGTACATGCATGAGCATTGACGCCGTGAATGACCGTGACAACATTTGCCGTGCAAAAATAGCCCATGCACAAACTTGGACAAGTGCTTGATCAATTGAGTCATGATGAAAATTAACATTCTTTGAGCTCCATAGCTCACGCTCTATTTATGGGAGGTAATTGATGAGTGATAAGCTCGGAGCTATAAGGCATGCTCATTTAGCTTCGTAGCTCATTACCTTAGCTAAATCAAGAGTAGACACATGTGAGCCGAGAATCACCAATTGAGCTCCATAGCTCACCTTAGGTTTATACAAGGATCTTGAGCGCTAAGAGCTATGAGTTATGTGACATAAACTCAATTAGCCTAGCAACTCATTTCCTTAGCTAATCCAATTGTTGATGCGTGTGAGCCATTGGTGGAATCAAGTTCATACGATATTCGACCTAAAATATAAATTTTATCACTTAGACGTAAGTGATGAACTCATAAGTTAAACGATCACATGAATGCCTTTGTGCTAAAATTGAACCTTCCAATGTTTATTTCAGAGCACTAGACAAGATTTAGTGCATTTAGAAATGTTCACTAAGGAAAACTAAATTTCTTTATTATGAAATAAGAAATTAATCTAATTAACTTAATATGAAGTTGAGAAGAAGAGTAGTTACCTAAACCCATGTTGTTCGCATGTTTAATCCCAACTCTCCCTAATTTTTCCAAAATAGTTTAAATCAAAGAAATTTTGAAATTGTAATTTTGGACCAAATCCAAAACCAATTTGATACTTAAATATTATTAAAAATTAAGCACACTTTGGTAATAAAACTAAACACTGTTCCCATAGGATGATAAATTTTGGGATCTTACCATGCCATATTACTTCAGACCGTGTACACTTGCGTGCAAGCACAAACTACGTACTTTTGGTCTGTTAAGTATTTGGCAGTATTGCTGTAACATGAATTTGCTTATATTTCTTCATTTTTTTATTAAAAATCTTGGACTTATCAACCACCATAGCAGAAAGAGGGTTAAACTAGCCTGCTGAACTGAAAAATGTAATATCACTTAGCGTCATAAAAGGCTAAGACAAAAATCACTTAGCGTCATAAGAGGCTAAGACGGAATAACAAAGCAGAACTGAACTGAAGAGGCAGAATTTACAAATGCAGTAAGAATTTAATTATTTACTTTATATCTGTGAACATATCCAGAAGTAGCTGAGGAGTCAAACACATTTGCAAAATTAAGCGAGTCCCAACTTAACACAATTCTCCTCAATGAATATATGTTAGAAAATCTTTATTTCTCCTTACCCCTGTCCATTGGGGTAAAAGTGTACAAATCTGACATGAAACTAAACCATATGCAATTGTTATCCTAATTATTCTATATTTTCATTTCATGCAGTAATATTATCTAGTATGATATGTTTAAGGGAAAAGGCACAAAGTACAAGGAATATAAAAGCAACAAGCAATTTAATAGTAAGCAAGAGATTTTACTATACATAGGTGATATTTGTCATTATCTAGTTAATCCTTCTTATCTATTCTAAGTTATACAAGTTCATGATTTCCAATTCTAACTATCATGTATAACCTAGATCCATGGCCTAATAAGTTAAAAATAATTAGAACAGATTAGTTCATAATTTAATTCAATCAATGACACTTATAAGTTAAGTAATAAATCAATATGTCATATTTGATGAATTTAGATGATCTAAGCTAAGATTTTATCAAAATCCACTAAAACTTGGGATTAAGAATTAAACTCCAAGTTTTGGGGTTTAACCACATAATCCAAAGGTAAATCTTAAGGACTATGGTTTCAGTCTAAATGTGGACTAATTATTAAGACAAATCCTATTAAGCATAATCAAACTTAATGGAATGATCTCCTAATCTTAATCTAAAATTAAAAGATAAAATAATTATAATCAAAATATGAAAGTTTAGAAACTAATAAAACTAAGATTTCATTTATTGAATAACCCATTTACTCAATGAATGAAATCTAACCTAATATTTATCCCTAATCTTAAAGAAAAAATCCTAAAGTGAAGGTGCATATCCTAAGAAAACTTTTAAGGAATGACTTAATAAGTGTTAGGATTTGATGATAATTAAGTAGTTATCTTTATTTACTGGTCTAAATTACTTAAGGGAGATGGGATATGAAATTAGAATTAAGTGAAATGGCTCATTATCTTTACTTAGAATTTTTCAAACCTTAAGTAAGGATTTTCCCAATTCAATCTAATTATGAGTTTATGAAATTTAAATTAATTATAAAGTAATTTTATTACTGATTTTAATAATTTAATTGATATTCTAGATGTTAAGGGCACTTAACCTAAATTTTGGGCAAAATAACTATTTTGTCACTATTTTTTTATTAATGGCCCCAAATTAGATTTCATTGATGCCAAATGATTCCTTACAGTCTAACATGAAGATAGACAGTATGTACTTCCAATTTGGATATGTATTAAGTCCTATGGGTGTAAATTAAGGATTTTAATATATAAGGGCAAATTAATAACTAAAAATTTAGTCAGTTTATTGTTATTTACAATCTAATAATTCCATAGAGTTTAAGAACACTAAATTATGAGATCTAATGATTAAGTTACGATCATTTCAATATTATGGTTCAATTATGTAAATTTTTGGTTTTATAAAAGAGTCAAAAAACTTAACTTTTTCATTTGAAGTTCAAATTTAACAAACTCAGTGGCCATAGCTTCCCTATAACACACTAAGTACTTTAACTAGGAGTAAACCCAAATTGGACTTCAATTGGTCAAGTTATGACCTAATCAAGTTCTAGGGTAATTAGGGTAAATTACGGTTTCTAGTGGTCAAAACTTAAATTTTATTTTAGTTTACAGTTAATTAGGGTTTTCTGATCTAAATGGTATATTGGTTAACCTAATTTAGAGTCTAAGTGACTAAGTTAGGGTCAAATAATTTCTAGGTTAATTAGGGTAATTAGGAAAATGTCCTAAAAGTGATTCACCAAAATATTGTCTAATAGCAACATAAACACTATCAGACTAATCTGGGCCTTATCCTGCTTAAAATGAGATCTATACTGACTAGGTTTGGATCAATTTGTACAAAATTATAAATATTTGAAGTTTTCTAGGGTTTATGGTTAAGTGAGAAGGTCCTAAAATATCACTATATTAAATAAATATTCTACAGGAAATTTGATAGTACCATATTGTTCCTCTCATTTGTCTAAGTAAAATAAATTATATATTTAACATATTTGGATTATTAGATTAAACGATATGAATGATTAAAATTTTTGCATTTAATTAATTAATATCATGCAAATTAAATGTTATTATTTGAATTTAAATTAAAAGAAACCATTTAATAATTAAAACGGCGGCTGCCGGACCCACGAGCATACACGCGGCATCTGCAGATTTGCTGAGCTAGAGCGGCGAGCCCCATGCACTGATGGCACAGACAGTGTAGGACGTGTGGCAGCATGCTATAGAGAGAGGTCGACCGTGGGACCCACGCGCTAACGGGTGCTCGGCACGCATACCTCCCAAGAGAAACGGGTCGACCCGGTCCAACCCAGACCACCTGTCTACACAACCCACACTCATAGACCTAGGGTATGGCCTTAGCTGGTCTTCCCGACGATGGTGGGGCTCAGCCCGCACGACCAATGGTAGGCCTTGACGAGGCCTACACACTTGTGGCTGATCTGACACCTGCGAAGGTTGAAGTTGCGAGGAAATGATAACCTTAGTGACTATGGTTCGGCGAGACAAAGGGAACACTGTGGATCCACCGTACAATTGAGTCAATCGTACCCAATCAAACGTGATCAGGTCCATTCGATTGTTAATCTATGCCATGCAATTGACTTACAAAAGGAGAATGTGGTAATCGATTGAAGGATGGAGAAGATTGAAAAGTACCTAATGTGCATCTGAGGAAGAAGATCTTAAGGTTTGATAGTTCAGGGATGGGCCGGCACCTTAGATCTCTACTTGCACCAAAAATGGAGCATGCCAGCCATCCAGGGGCGTCTTAAGGAGGCCAAGACAGAAGCTCCAAGGACGCCGAACAGCTGGCCATGGCGGAAACACCGCGTGCCTACGAGCGACACACGGGGCTATTCCCGTAAGGGAGATGGTGCGCTGTCGTCTGATCCTTTGATCACATGGCATGGATTGGCCATCAGATCAGGCGGCATGTCTCTAATGGCATTGGTTTGAGAGGAAGACGCTGTTAATATCAATTAAATTAATAATTATTATATTTATAATTTATAATTTTCTTAATTAAATTTAAATAATTAAATGACTTCATAAAATTTTCAAATATTTACCCCTAACTAATTGATGTGTGGGGAACGCAATGACGAGATCGAATTTTGATTTCGACGAGTATTTAATTTTCCTATTTTTCAGAGTATTTTAAATATTAAATTTTAACGACTTCCAGTTGCCTTCAAAATATCACCCCTAGCTAATTTGGGGCAATGAGCGCAATGACGAAGTTCAATTTTTTTATTCGAGGTTAATTTAATTAGGTCAATTTCTAGGATTCCTTAAATTTCTAGAATCAGGTTTTGATTCATTTGACCCCTTATTTGAACTAGATCCTTGTGGTGAACTCTTAATAACTTAAATAAAGTACTAGAATCATAATCAATACTTACTTTAGTCCTAATTAACTAGACTAACAACTTGGGTTATTATACCAACTGTCTGAAAATGAAAAGAGGAACAATAAGGCTTTGACAGCATCATCAAAATTGTTGCCCACCAAACTTAATTGGCTCATCACCGTGTTGAACCCATTGAGGTGTTCAGTCACTGAAAGCCTTCCAGCATCTTCATATTAAACAATCTCTTCATCAAAAAAGTTTATTCGAAGCCGAAAGCTTCTCATACATTCTAGTTAGGGCATCCATGAGATCTATTATAGTTTTCTCATTAATAATATTAAAAGCAACAGAAGAAGACAATGATAAATAAATCAAACCCAGTGTAGTTCTATCAAGATCTTTCCACTCTTCGTTAGTTATAATTATAGGTTTTTTGTTGTCTCCTATCAATAGAAGATATAGCTTCTTCTGGTAAAACAGATCCTCCATCTACATTTTTCTGAATGCAAAGTTCGTTTTGCTGAATTTCTCTAACTTGTGTTTCATCTCATCAATTATTTATCCCACTCAAACAATAGACCTTATGACCAACAAGGTAAACTTTGCTCTAATACAACTTGTTGCTAATTAAGAATCTCAGCACCACTGAGCACACTCTTTGCAACGAAAGCATTTTTCATAAGAGCATACGATTGAGAACTGAGGTTGCGTTGATGGTTACCAAGCAAATCTGATATCACAAAATCACAAGTAGAAAATCACACAGCACATGCATGTAAGATAAGCACAAGCACACAAACATCCAAATACAAAAATTTACGTGGAAAACTTAAGAACGAAAAAAATTACGGAGTCACACCATAAAAATTTTACTATGAGACTTGAAGAGTATAGAGTTACAAAGAGCTTAACCTTTGTTAGGAAATACACAAGCTCTTACCTTAAGATTAAGAGGAGTGGAATAAGCCGCCACCAGGAGTCTCTTCTCCAATATGCAAAAGGTTTCTTGCACTGTAGCTTCCTTAGGGCTTCACCTTAAGATCTCTTCCTCAAAGCAAAAATAAAGCCTCCAACTAAAATTATAACATTACAAACTCCTCCCAACTTATTTGCTTAAGTACCCAATTTAATTTTGGACCCTAAAAGGTCCAAAATTCCCACAATTTACTTAGAGTGTAATCTTGAGCTGAAGCAGAACTCTGCCAAGCACTACGACGCGCCATAGCACCTGTGTTTGAATGGCCTACCGCCATGGCGCGCAGTAGCGCTTGCGTCTTGGGATGGAACCCGCTATGGCGTGCGGTAGCACCTACCTTTTGGGATGGAACTCGCTGCGGCGCGGTAGCACCCGCCTTTCAAATAGCCTGCGTCTTGAGATGGATCTGTTGAGGGGCGCTGCGGCACCAATTTTTGTTACGGCGCACTGAAGCGCTTGCTTCTCTGTCCGCTGATCACTGAGGCATGCGATAGCACCTCTGTCTCGAGTGAAGGATCGCAAGGGCACGCTGCGGTGCACCACAGTGCGTGGTCGCGTCTGTGCTGTTCATGGAGTTCACGCCTTGTTTCGATTCGCCTCGAAACCTACCGAAGGCTCACCGAATAACCATTAGCATCTCAATGATGAACTAAATGGTCTCTATAATACAACACTTATAGCCCAGAGAGCTCGTAGGAGCTCAGACTATGACTTTAGGCTTGTGCTCTGAAACAAATAGTCTAGACACCTTAACAAGCGAAATCGAGCCAAGGCGATCCAATATAATATTTAATCTATAATTGGCAAGCTATTGGAGACCGTTAGGAGTAGCGGGGTACAAGTTTGATGCAGCTCGCATGAAGGATCTCCACTGTCGGGAACGGGCTCAATTGGGACAAAGTTGAATAGTACCGAGATCTTACTCAGTTGTTTTATTGATCGAAGGAAAATATGAAACAACTCTAATGCATAGGCCTATAACGATTGATTGCAGATGAAATATGGAACATTTAATCAACATTGATAGACTGTCATATGGTGCTGGATTTAGTTGCCATGTGGATGGATCTCCACAACGGATCGCTAGCAATCCACACAGTAGATCCTGGTCTCAGCTGAACATTGGAGGGTTAACTTTGCAAATATTCAAATTGATAATCCAAATTTTGCAATTTTTCCAATTTAAATTAAATCAAATTTAGGCTTAAATGGTCTCCAAAAATTCTAAAAATTCATTCATAACTAATTTGGGTGTGAAGAATTTAAAAATATAATCAGATTTTAATTTTGAGATCAATTTAATTTAACTAATTTCTTAAGTCATTAAATTGACTAAATGATCAACTGATCTAATTGAGTTCTGATTGATTCTAAATTTTTAGAATTTAGTCCTAATAATATTCAGAACCTATTAAAATAAAAATTATGATTTGGTTTCGACTAGATTGATCATGGTAACAATCTAGAGTTGTTACAACTTATAAGTACCACTGCTTATTTATATTTATAATTTACTCAACACATATTCTTTTAATCATATTCATGTTAGAAGATTTATTTCATTCATATCATAGTTACTTCAGCTTTATATGTATTATTGTCTAACCGTGTTACAGCTACTCGATCCAAGGTATGTGCCTTATTTACCTCTTTTGATAAGTAATAAATTTATTATTTATAACTTTCCATTTTTAATACTTATTTTGTTGCACCTATATTAATGTATAAGTTAAGTAAAAATGATATCCTTAAGGATGTAGATTTCGTTAAATTCAGCTTAAAATGTACATAGATAATTATCTAACACAGTATTTTTCTCTTTTTTGGCATCTCCGTGTTCAAATGGGAGCATGTAGATCTCTCTACTTTAGCAGCTCTTTATTCGGTCTAACTTTATGTCCAAGTAAAAAACCGCATGATGAATGGAACACAGAAGATGTGAAATGAGAAAGTGCACATAAATTCTCGATCAAGAGTCTTGCTTCGATCAAAACTTTAGTGCTACTTGTATGGCATGCAATCATAAGCACATACATCTTAATCATAGTTTTCAGTTTGATCAAAATGTAGCGTGATGTGAAAAAACCCTTTTAAGAGATAACAATTTTATATGAAACACATAAAATTTTATTAAATAAAACTCATGCATTCGTTACAAAAAAATCATATATTCATACTCAGTATTCACATAGAAATATAATCTAGTTTGCATGGGGTTAATACTACCACAATAATGTAAGATCAATCATTAGGATTTATATGATGAATCTAGGATTCTACCTCATTATATTACAAATAAGGCATTTTATTTCAATAATTTAACTTAACTATAATTATTTTATCCATACCCTTAAAAGACACTTTTATAGTTCTAGGTTATGCCAACTAATAATGTAAGTTAAAATCATAATCAAATAGTTTCTAACTCATGTAAGAGCTCATGCAATTCATGATTTCCAAAAGAAGTTGAAAGCTACAATCAAGGATGCAATCCTTGATTCTAAGAGTTAACATTAAAATCCATAAGATCAATCAATAAATATAGACTTTGCTTTTTTATCAATCAATATATATTTTAAACTGATTAAGTGATATTAAATATGCTGTAATAACCCTAGTTGTTACCCTAGCTAAATTCAGATTAATTAAGCCAAACCAAGCGTTAATTTTGATTCTATTATAATCAATGGGTTATTTATACCTAACTTTAGAAATTTGGGATCAATCGGAGTTAAATTGAGAATTTTAGTATTTTTGCCTATTTTTGAACCCTAGAAAAAAACCTAGATTAAATTGATCTCCAAATTAAAATCTGATTTCATTTCTGAATTCCTCATGTCCTAATTAGCTAAGGGTGAATTTTTGAGAATTTTTGGGGCTCATCTAGTCCTAAATTGGATTTATGAATTTAATAGAATTTAATATAATTATTAAATAGGTTAATATTAATTAAATTAAATATTTATTTAAATTTTTATAATCTGGGATTTACTATCGGGATCACGGCAGATCCGCTACGGGGTCCCGACAGCGGCGCGTGGTATCTAGCCAATGGATGTGCTAGCACGCATCCTAGCATTTTTAATCCAACGGTGGGATCCCGTCCGGGTTAAGATATAATCCTAGGCGTCGAATCCATCCAGCGCATCTGACAGCTGGCATCCGTCATGTTTAAGTAATCAATCAGAGCCTTCCAATCGCAACGGTCGATCCATCAGACGGCGGACGAAGACCCGAGCACTGTGGATCTTTGTCTATCTCTCGCCCGTTCGTGTCTGGTCCCCCCAGACAACCAAGTGACCTCCAGCCCCCATGGTAGTATGGGAAAAGCCTCGATTTTCTCCTTTTGCCCTCGGCGCGATGTCCTACCGGTCGTCTTCTCCCTGAATTGCCCCTGACCGTTCCAGCCACCCTATTGCTTCGAGCCGAGCCATTGTCCATGCTCGAGCCATAGCATCCACCCTTAGGGCCTCCTTCAGCCTATAAATACCCCCAGGATCTCACAGTGAGTCCCTTTGCTCACTGTGAACCCTCATTTCCCCAGCTGAAGTCCTCTGGAGCCCCCATCCTCTCAGTAATTTTTCGGCATTCCTGAAGCTTCGAACCACTGATAGAGGGTGCGTGTCTGGTGTTCAGACCCCCTACTAGGTTGTTAAGATCTTCAGGAAGCTCCAGCTCATCTCAATTCCCCTCAGCTGAGCCTGCAACCCCGTCTCCAAGTACAGCCTTCTCCCACTGAATTTCATAGGTTCAATTCTTCATTCTGTCTCTAGATTGAGCCTCTGGATGTCGTCTAACTAGACTTAGCCACTTAGGGAACTAGTTGTGATTGTCTCCAGGGTTTGAGCTAGCTCTGATCGATCATATTGATAGATCGAGTTAGCAGCCGAGCCATGACTGAGTCCGAGTAAGGACCCACTGATCGGCTACACCCCTGGTTATGAAGCCTTGGGGATTCAACTCGCCTCACCTCACTATTGGTGTAGGGATCGAGCCCCGTCCATTTAGTGGTTTCTGTGAGGAGAATTATTCCCTCACATTAAACCCTAATCGTCTGTAAATTGACGCTTTGGTGGACTAGCCATCCAGCGTTCTTGCCCATCCCAGTTAGGGCTTCTAGGTTTAATCATTGCACCTTGACTTCCTGAAGGTGTGGCGATTGAATGCTGGTCGCGGCTTGGCCTGTCGGCGGTGAATTTAGCAGTACAAGGTGCCCTTCCCGCGGTTGTGAGCGAAGAGGGGTATCGGGGATGAAGCACTGGCACTTCGGGTCAGGCCTCTCCTGACCTGCGCAGTTTGATTTTGGGCCACTGTTAAATAATATAATTATGGAAATATATTTCTTAGGATAAATAATTGATAAATAGATATCCTATGATTCCAATTTAAATAAACATTCAAAATAAATTATTTAAATAACTTTAGCTATACTTATCCAAATGGTATGATCCAATATACCATTTTAATCAGAAAAATGTAAAAAACCTGAATATAAAATAAAATCAAGGATCCAATGTTAAATTTTAAATAATTTCCTAATCATTTTCTATTTTTAATTAAATCATAATAAATTCAATTAATATCCAAAAATATTGATTAAGGTCTCTAATTGCTCATGAGACTATAAAGAATCTATGTTGACCATTAAAAGTAAATTTGGAACTTTAATTTCATTAATCATCTCTTAATTACCTTAATTAGGGATTAGTGAATTAAACCATGATTAATCTTCTAATTTTGGTGAAATAAGTTCCTAATGCCTTCTTAAGTATATTAGAGACTATGAATAAGGTTGGATCACTCTAGAATGCCCTAATTTTATTAATCACTTTAATTGGCCTCTTAATGTGATTAAAGCTAATGAAACTAATTAGATGTTTAAAAACTAAAGTAAGTGTGTATCCTACCTCATTAAACAATTTGGAATCCATTAAAATAGATTTGAATCAATTTGGATGGTTAAATCTTAAAATCCCATTTTTAACCTTAAGAGGGGTATTTTGGTTATTTTGACCAAAATGTATTTAAACACCCCTTAAGCCTTGAAAATTCAGCAAAATATCCCTAGTCAATATGTTTAACACCTTCTGGAATCCTATGTTGGTAATAATGAGTTAGATGAAGAATCTTAAATTAGCTCTTACTTAGATCTTAAGACTTTAAGTGTTCATAAATTCACCTTGTCTTAAGAGCTAAGTTTAACTATACCAAAGTACTAGATTCTTAGCTAATTGCTTAATTAAGTTGATTCTTGAGCTTGAATCTTAAAAGAAATACTCTTGTAAAATCCTATGTTTAAATTTTAGTTTAAGTCTAAAGTGATCTGTAACAACCCAGATATTATTACTAGTCAATTAGTGATCTAATTGACTCCAAACCTCTTTCATTACTCTTATAATAGTGTTAAGAGTCTCCGCCTCAAATTTTGTGCGATTTGGAGACCGTTTGGCAATTTCCAACAATTGCTGGTTTTCGAATAATTTTGGAAATACCTATATTATTTAAGATTTAAAATTGAAAACGGAGTCTGCCATCAGACTCACCACACCCAAATTAGCTAGGGGTGGTATTTTGGAAGTGTTTGGAAGTCGTTAAAATTTTTGCGAATATTTTAATGACATATTAATACCCAGAATATTATGTAAATTAAATACACCTCCGATCATAAATTCAATCACATTTTTAAATTCCTCACCCCTCAATTAGGTAAGAACAAAAATTTGGGAATTTTAGAAGTGCATATGAGTAAATAAATTTGATTACATCAAGAAAGAAATATATATTACTTAATTATTTCCTTATAAATAATGATATAATCATATTAAGGCTAAATAATTAAGGTAAACGGGCCACTTAATTTGAGCCGTTCATATTTAGGTTTTAATCCATTAAGTTTTAAATCCAACGGTTCAGAAATAATGGAAGAGCTGAGTCGTGAGATCAAAGGATAAGGATCGAACGACCCCCCACTCTTGATCTCCACTCCTTATGTACGCTATCTTCGACCCTTTTCGTACGATGGCTGAAGGAGGGGAGTGGGCATACGAATCCATCACAGCTGGCATCCTCCTTCTCCGTCTAAGCTCCTTAGACACTTCTTTTCGGGGATGGATATCATTTTCTTTTACCAAAAAGGTGAGGGCGAGAGGAAGAAGTGGCGTGCGATAGAGCTAGGTATGAATTTCGGTTGAAGATCAAGGGTTCAATCGGTCGATCAAACTCCAGAAGCCCTAATCTTTCCCAAATGCTTGCTGTTTCGTTTGGAATCCTAGCCTAAGTCAGCGACTAGAAGGAGAATCGGCTGTCGTAGTGAGGAGAATCTAAACCCTAACTCTAATATACCGTCTTCATATACAAGGTACTTCACTATATTTTTTTTTTCTTATTATTTTCGCCATGCTTGCGTTTAGAGATCTACTTCCCTGTGCTCTTGGTTTAGAATAAAAGGTTCCTATTTTTTTTGGAATCAACTAATTTCGTTCATTACCAAATTAAGGATCTTCGCTGCACTTAAAAGTGGTAGCACTTTTTCATTCATTGCTTTGGTCTGTAAGGGAAAAGTGGCAAACGAACAAAAGAATTGAATTGAAACGACTTGTTCTGTTTTATCACATATTCTACTGATTCTGTGTTATTAATATGACATTATTAATATGTCACTATCTGTATTTGTTTGATATAGCATTATAAATTTCACATTCTAGGTATTTTTAACGTTATTTTATTTGGTTAATAATGGATACCTTAATGTATTGCACAATTGCACATATATGGTTAGAATACGAAGACTTTCTTAAGTAAATTGTAAATATTTTCTTTTAACAAAGTTTCTTTAAGGCTGTTTGGTTTGATGTTTTTACTATTGAGATGCCAATATTATGATATACTCGTGTTTATTTGACGAGTCTTTTTTTTTTATATATACAAATAATTAAATAGATAAAGGCAAGACTAATATTATGGTATGCCAATATTATGATATGTTAAAGATGAAAATGCAGATTGGTAAGATGAATGTCGATCAGGTATACATTTCCTCATCTTTTTAATAGTAGTATAAATTTGCGTTTATTGTATTCTTTTTTTAGTTAGAGTTGCAACATGTGTAATCACAATTAAATAAATTGAATTTGAATATTTTTTGTGAAGAGAGAGCTGGCTGCTCATGTATATATTTACACCTCATTGTTGGGGGTAATATTATTTCTTGTGGAACATAACATGAATGATAGTGAACCAAATATTATATATCTGAGTAACATTGACAATTGTTATTTAAAGAAATTCCTTTAACATTTTCAACAAACTAGGACATTAATTGTAACCATGATTGCTTCTTGTGTCTTCATGTATTTTTCGAAGGCTTAACCTTTGATGTGCTATACAATGAATGTGAAGACCCATTTAAGTAGTAATAAGAGTTTGGGCTACCAAAACTATATTCGCCATGCTGTTAGTTAATTTAAAATGATTTAAATGCTGCCATCTATCATGTGTAGAATCATATGTTGCCATCAAATATGCATCAAATCAATGGCTGCCACCAATTGTATAAGATAATGAATTGCTGCCATCTATTTGTGAGATACAAAAAAACTGCCAATAGGTTATACAAGCATCAATGTTATCATTCTTTTATAGAATCATATGATGTTATTTTAAAAATGGGAGATCAATGCAATATGAAAATAAATATGGTCATTCCTTTTATTAGAATCATATGCTACCTTTCATTTAAAGTGAAATCAAATTGATCAAATGTTGCTTTTAATTCCAAAGTAAAATCAAATGATCAAATGATGTCACTTCTTTTATTTAAAACCATATGTGGTCAATTATATAAATGAAGGAACTGATGAATTCTATGGGGTCTAATACTATACTTTACATTGTTTAAATTAAATTAACTACTTTCATTAAATGCATTGTAAGAAACAAATGTTGTGATAGATTTTAATTTAAATGATTATTGCTTCTTATATATATAAATAATAACTTCAATACTATTATTCCTTGCAGGTTGAGTTATAAATTAGTATCAAATGAAATGCTGCACTAATTGCTATTGCCTTATGGCATAATAAGCCAAATGATGATGCTCTTATAAATTGCTAAATAAATTTCTGCATCTCTTATTAATTTCATAAGTGTTTGATTTGGATGTAAGAATCATAGGTTAGTAAATTTCTTCGTTTGATTTTCTCACTTACAATTTGTAGAACTGAAAATAGTCAATGGGTTGACTTATAAATTATTATTCTTTATACTTGTCAAAACTATTAGAATTGGAAATGAGCAATCCTATTAATGGGTTGAACTCTATTTTAGAACTGGAGATGAGCAATCCTATAAAATGGATTGAACTCTATTTTAGAATTGGAGATGAGCAATCCAATAAAATGGATTGAACTCTATTTTAGAATTGGAAATAGTCAATGGATTGACTTATATACTGATTTTAAAATTGTTTATTTGAGAAAATACAAAGGAGACTCTGTCGAAATTTCAAAGAATTTTAGGACTTGGAAATTTTTAAGGAAATATTAAATATTTTCACATGTTAAAAACTTATAGAATATCTAGAGTTTCATATCTAGGATTGTAAGTAATCTTTTCAATTATAAATATTCGCTTCGATTGAAAGTATTAACGTCAACTATAAGTATTCATTTCAATTGTTCATTTAAGAACATTAACTCCCAATCAATAAGATTGAGAATAATAATTTCCTTTCAAGCTTTAGATAAGCTTCTAGATTTCTAATTCCCTACAATCATAAGTTGAACTATTTCAAGTAGGGTATAATCTAACACTTTTCTTAACTCCAAATATTCAATCAATTAATCTTAGATAACTTCATGATTAAATTGAGTTGAAACTTTTGTTTACAAGTTAAATAAGTAGAGCTATTAGAATATCCTTTAGCTTATACTTTCATTAACATAGAAATCCTAAGCATTCTTTCATCTTTATTGTTTTCTTAAACTTAAATCTTAAATCTATATGATTTAATTAGTTTAGGACTAGTATAAGATGAACTTCATTTACATGGAAATATTATTTTCCAAACTTATCTTCCTTCTACTTTTATCAACAATTGACTTAAGGATCAATACCTATAAGTCTATTTTGAGCTTCATTAGCTCCAATTATTAAATAGATTATTAAAGTTTAGATAATAAAAGGATATCACATACTTTATAATTATTGACATTTATTGAATGCTTGCTTATCTTTGAGCATTTTCCCTTGAACATTCATTCAAGATCATTGTGCATAAATAAAGAATTTCATAAAACTTTAAGGGGAATGCCTTATGGAAAAGTTGAGTAATAAAGATAGAGCTTATAATAGGACTTCATATTTTAGATAGGGTAAATGTGAATGTTCGACCTCCTCACTGTATCAAGTTAGGCAGACGTGCTTAACTCCTCGCCCCATTCTATTGTGTACTCCTATAGAATGAGGTAGCTCCTAAATGTAACTTTAACTAAGGATTTAATAGTTCTTTTACAATCTTATTGATTGTAAGATCTCTTCATAACTAATTAGTTATGCTTATTTTCATAGTCCAAGGCTATGTTTGTCTTAGATCAAGAATCTAAGATACTTCTTTATTTCCTATGCTTTACACTCTCTATCTCTAGTATTGTGTATTGCTTACTTCAATTCAATTTGAATACAGTGTATGTTGCTTAATTTCATTTAATGCTTCACTGTATTTCATTTGCTTACTTAGCATAAATTTTATTGAACATGTTTTGCTTTTATTTCATTTATTTAAATGCACATAGTAGTTTATAGCCTTTAGGATGCTTTTCCTTACCAATTTTGAATACGGGCTAGGACTTATATAAAAGTGAGTATTTTTACTCAACTTATTTCATACTGTCTTCTTTACAGTAATGCTTAGTCATTTTCCATACTTTACAGTTATTATAGCTCCGTTGCTTACTTATGTTTGAATCATATGGTTATACATTTAAAGGTTAGTTACTAATTATAGTTTAAGATTATTTATAGAATCATAATTATTAATGTAGTTTGAGATTCTCTAAGTTCTTCTGAGATTGCTAAGCCTGATATTTTAAGTCAAACTCCAACCAAATCCATAAGAGAATTGATGTCATGAATTTATTACAAGAATAATCTGTGTTCTAAATTGGAATCCCTACAGTTGTGCAGAATTTATCAATAAACTAGTAATAAGATTTGGGGGAAATGAATAAAGTATGAAGTTACAAATATTTGTGAATGATAATTTTAATTGCAAATGTGTCAAAGATGTAGTCAAGATATCCAGTTTTATCTAAGATAGATTTTATATGCTCAAAGTCACTTATTAAATCAGATAATAAGATCTAGTCTTTTAATGGTGAGATAATATACTGAAGAATTTGTCTTCCATAAAATTTTGAATTTCTATATTCTTGATTTACTGATGTTAGAATTCCTATTGGTTTAAGTCTCTTAATATAAAGGCCAAGATTTAACTATTTAGTTTTCTCTAATTCTAGAGATCTTATAATCATCTTTCTAAGTTATTAAGTTATTTATCATTTTCTAATTAGGTTCTTAACTTCTACTGATTATGAAAGTACTTTTCCATTCCATGCCTTTTATTCTGAGTAGATGGTAATATGGATATTACTGTAGTATTCATTTAGTGATTATAAGGCAGAAGAATTATCCATTAGGTATATAGGAATACAAATTCCAATCTGACACCTTATGGAGTTCTCTGATACCAACTGTGGCAGCCGCCCCTTCTAATCACAAACCTTAAGGAGAGGTCGTCACTAAGCACATCTCATACTTAACATTAGGTTGGAATTTAAGGCTCCAATCCAATCTTAAGATAAAGAGGTGCTTTTCTGAGTAAAGATTAACAATCACTTAATGAGTATCAGAGTGCGGAAGAAAAGTAACAACTGAAAGTAAACATCCATACAATAAAAATAAAGACATCCAGCTCAGAATATATACAATGCAGGAAAGTAAAGTACAAAACTCTATATTATTACAAACGTTTAAAGTTTAAAGGAAACTAAAAATAGTCACTCATCCTCACAAAGAAAAAGTAAAGCAAGCTAGTGAAACTAAGGTCCCTCAATAGTCTGGACCTCCTCCTAGATCTGCTCCTCTGCAGGTTCAATCTCCTCAAAAAGTTCAGAATCTACCATTATCAGTTTCATAATGATAGGGCCCTAGCCAAGAAAATAAAAATCTAGTTAGACAAAGTGTCTAAGCACATTTTAAGGTAATAAATTTTAATGACATCACAACTTAAGTTAAGCAAAATATAGCGATAAAGCACAAAGAAAGGCAAGAACAAGTCATGAGGTAGAAACATACCTCAACTCAGGCTGCAAAACAAGGTAAGTAAAGCACAAGATAAGGCTACTAAGTACAAAGAAAAGTCCTAAAGAATATGATCAAACTAACATGCCAGTATAGTATAAGTAAAAGTACTGTACTGAAAGTATAAGACTAGCATCCTAACATGCTCTCAAGTAGGTAAAACGGCTAACATGCAAAAAGTTCTAAAATGAAAAGGAACTACAAAAAATGAAAAATATGAAAGAAAGAAAAACGTACTGAAACAGTAAAGTAAAGTAAAGTAAGTCTAAAGAAAATATGTGAAGTAACTGTAAAAGGTCTGAAAAGTAAATGTAAGTTATGTTAATTAAATTATTGTACTTGTGAGATACTCTTACTTAGTCTGCCAAAAAGTAAAGTCTATCTGGTAATCTAGGAGAAACATCCCAGATTAAAGTAAAGTTCATCCAAAAGAGGCATCTAGGAGAAACATCCCATATCCTAAAGTAAATCCACAAAGTATTTAAAGGGCAAATAGGAGAAACATCCCAATGCCAAAGTAAGGTACCATAGGGGAAACTCCCTAGGCAAAAGTAGTCCTAAAGTAAAGTCATACTAAGTGGCAGGTTAAGTAAAACATAAATCACAAGTAAAATGATGGTTATTAATGTTTCTTTTTAAAATTATGCATATGAAACGTGAACGAAACTCAAAGTATGATATAAAGTAAGTAACAAGTATTCAAGTATGTCTCAAGGTATAAAAAGGCTCAAATGACAAGGAAAGCATAGCAGTTCAAATTAATGAAATAATTTTAGCACTACTCAAACTTTGTGATATCATCTATTTTTTAATTTAAACGTTCTAACTACTCTAAATTACATAAGATTTAGAATCAACAATTCCTACACTGTCTGTAACTTAGAATCACGAACCTACATATTAAATATAATTAGGACTGGCCAAGTCCTAACTATATGAAAATCAAAAGATGACTACTTGATTTAATTAAACAAATCATCATCCTAAGTTATTATTTTATAAATCCCAAATAAGCCTTGATTAGCCAAATCAAGATTTAAAGAATTAAAAATCAAACTTCAAAGAATGAAGTTAAATTCTTAATTATAAGGTTATCTTAAAGGTCTAAGGTTTAATCCTATCTTACTGATTAAGTGTTAAGGTAAATCTTATTGAATTAAGTCAAGTTCAATAGGATAGATCTCTAATCCTAATTCTAATGTTAAAATATCAAATAATCAATAAATAAATTATGAAAAATCTAATAAACTAGTAAAATCAAAGTTTCACCTTAATGAGTAACCCATTTTACCTATTAGATGAATTCTAACCTAAGATCTAATCCTAATCTTAGGAATTAAAGCTCTTAGATATTAAGAGTATCACTCAGACACACATCCTAACTAAGGTTATAAGACCTAAAGGATGATCTAAGAAGTTTAAAGGAAATGAAATTTCTCTCATATTTTACTTGGGTTTTATTTAAAACTTAACTTAGGGTTTTCTTCAATTTTCTACTTCAAGACTTAAAATTATCTATATTATAGTCTAAATCACTTTAATTACTATTTGATATGATTTAGAGATGAAATTAGGTCTTAATTTCATTAAACCCTAATTTTTGGGCAAAAAGACTATTTTGCCCCTCCTTAAGGGTCTAAATTTTACCTTTATGAATTAGCACTTAATTCTAGATTTTAATGATATGTAATGATTACTTACTATCTATTATGAGTTTAGACAGTGAGTTCTCTAAATTTGGTTAAGTATTAAACCTTATAGAGTCAAATTAAGGAATTTGATCTATAAGGTTATTTTGGTAATTTTACCCTAAAGACATATAGTATTTCTGTTAGTTTATTATAGTTTATGCTCTAAGGTTTCCATAGAATTTAAAATTATTAAATTCTGATGTGTATTGGCTAAGTTATAGCCAAAACAAATTTTAGAGTTTAAAGGGTAATTAAGGATTCTTAATCTAAGGTCAAAACCTTAACTTTGTCATTTAGGTATCCAAATTGAATAATTTCAATGGCTGTATGTCACAATTGATCCACTGATTCTAATGACTAGGGGTAGGTTCAATTTGGACTCCATTTGACTAAGTTATGGCTTAATTAGGGTGTAGGGTGATTAGTGAGTGATTAGTGAAATTAATCACCCAATCACTAATCCAACCCTATAGTTAGGTTCTAATATGTTTTAATAGTTCTCTGAAACTTAGTTTGTCCAATTTGGATTATTAAATTTGCTAATATTCACTAATTAAGTTTTAGGGTAATTAGGGATGCTTAGCAAATCTAACTGTTAAATCCTAAATATTTTTATAGATCTCAGTAGATTAGGTTTTGCTGATCTAAATTGGTGTTTAGATCACCTAATTTGGAGCTAAGATGACCAACTTATGGTCACTTGAAATTCTAGGTCAAATTAGGCTAATTAGGGTTAGGTCCTAAATGTCATTAGGCTCAAATTAATCCAAACAGCAAGATTAATCCTATAAAATTGTTCCTTAGAGTTTTGTGAGTATTTTAAGACCCATATTCAATAGGTTTGGATTAGTGTGTGCAAAGATATGATCATTTGAAGTTTTGTAACATTTATTTGAATTTATTTAAATACCCTAATTTACACTATATGATATATCACTCCAAATGAAAATTTAATAGTTCCATAATATTCTTTGAAATTTTTTGAATCCAATGGTATATTTATTTATGAGTTTTGGATTTATAAATCTTAAGTTATGATTGATTATAGATTTGATTTAATTAAATTCAATCATATTAATATTAATGAATTTATTTAAAAATTATTTATTCTTTATTATTCTGTGACTGGGACCCACCCGCTGACGGGTTGATGGGTCCCACGGCGTGTCATTTGGCCACGCATACGAAGCGGACCCCTCCTTCATCGTGCTCGGCATGAGTTCGAGAGGGAAGCCCAGCGGCTCCTCTATGGCACGCTGAAAAGCGATCAAGATGTCGTCGAATGGTGACAGCCCGCATAGCATTAGATAGGTACTGCAATGATCTTTCCAATGGTACTCAAACTTAATATGGGGAGGAACTATAGCTCCAACGGTAGCTAACCCTAAAATCAATGGAGGCGAACGAAATTTTCTAACTTTGAGTCATTCTATGAATTCGATCGAATTGATTCGATCAGTAATTGATTAATCAACTTTAAATTGACAATCACTCAATCAACAACAAAGAATTAATTAACTGGATCTTAGAAATGAAATTTCATTTAATGGGATAGAAAGGATCAAGAGAAGAGTTCGTACCTATTCGATCGTCATTGAAGACTTAGGGCATTCGAGATGTGCTGCCGAGACCTCCCCTTCCATTTTTTTCGAGGTTTAGGGAAAGCTAGGTTTTAAGTTAAGGTCTTGAGAAAGGTGGAGGAGACCTGTACACGGCAGTGAGTGCCGCGTGTAATACCTGTGCGACACGCGCAGGCCATCGCTCGCTGCGTGAGGAGGATAAAAGATGACCGTTGGATCGGATATTGCGATCCGATCAAATGGTCCAGATGTTTAACGCCTGATGCGGACGGTGTTACTTTTAGAAGAGACGCCCGTTTATTAGAACTAATTAATATTAATATTTAATAAAATTTTATATATTTAATTAATTAGTCTAATTTATTAGGAATATTTCAAAAATTCCCAATAAATCACCCCTAGCTAAATGAGGAGTGAGGAATGCAACGGTGCACTCGGATTTTTGATCTAACGAGTATTTATTTATTTGATTTTTCAGGGTATTTAAATAATATTAAAATATTTAACAAAAATTCAATGTCTTCCAAATGCATCCAAAACTTCACCCCTAGCTATTTTGGGGGTGGTGAACGCAATGGCGACATCAGATTTTCAATCCGTTGTCTAGATAAAAAATCAATTTCTAGGGTTTGGGATTCTCCAGAATTTCTGATTTAACTCAATTGACTTCTGATTTGTCCTAAGCTTTTGGAGATAAGTTCTAAATTACTTAATTAGTGACTTAGAATCTCAATTAAGACTTAGATTGATCTTAATTAACCAAAGTAATAACCTAGGTTGTTACAATAATAATTTCCTTTCAAGCTTTAGATAAGCTTCTAGATTTCTAATTCCCTACAATCATAAGTTGAACTATTTCAAGTAGGGTATAATCTAACTCTTTTCTTAACTCCAAATATTCAATCAATTAATCTTAGATAACTTCATGATTAAATTGCGTTAAAACTTTTGTTTACAAGTTAAATAAGTAGAGCTATTAGAATATCCTTTAGCTTATACTTTTATTAACTTAGAAATCCTAAGCATTCTTTCATCTTTATTGTTTCCTTAAACTTAAATCTTAAATTTATATGATTTAATTAATTTAGGACTAGTATAAGATGAACTTCATTTATATGGAAATATTATTTTCCAAACTTATCTTCCTTCTACTTTTATCAACAATTGACTTAAGGATCAATACCTATAAGTCAATTTTGAGCTTTATTAGCTCCAATCATTAAATAGATTATTAAAGTTTAGATAACAAAAGGATATCACATACTTTACAATTATTGACATTTATTGAATGCTTGCTTATCTTTGAGCATTTTTCCTTGAACATTCATTCAAGATCATCGTGCATAAATAAAGAATTTCATAAAACTTTAAGGAGAAATGCCTTATGGAAAAGTTGAGTAATAAAGATAGCGCTTATAATAGGACTTCACATTTTAGAGAGGGTAAATGTGAATATTTGAACTCCCCACTGTATCAAGTTAGGCAGACGTGCTTAACTCCTCGCCCCATTCTGTTGTGTACTCCTACAGAATGAGTTAGCTCCTAAATGTAACTTTAACTAAGGATTTAATAGTTCTTTTACAATCTTATTGATTGTAAGATCTCTTCATAACTAATTAGTTATGTTTATTTTCATAGTCCAATGCTATGTTTATCTTAGATCAAGAATCTAAGATAATTCTTTATTTCATATGGTTTACACTCTCTATCTCCAGTATTGTGTATTGCTTACTTCAGTTCAATTTGAATACAGTGTATGTTGCTTAATTTCATTTAATGCTTCACTGTATTTTATTTGCTTACTTAGCATAAATTTCATTGAACATGTTTTATTTTTATTTCATTTATTTAAATGAACATAGTAGTTTTTAGCCTTTATGATACTTTTCCTTATCAATTTTGAATACGGGCTAGGACTTATATAAAAGTGAGTATTTTTACTCAACTTATTTCATACTATCTTCTTTACAGTTATGCTTAGTCATTTTCCATACTTTATAGTTATTATAGCTCTATTGCTTACTTTAAATTGTAAATTGTAATTGTGATGTCTTATTAATTTAAACACTTAGCCAATCTTAAAATGTGCTTAGACTGTTTAGTCTAACTACACTTTTTCTTTTCTTTGGCTTTGCCCTATCATATTTAAATATCAAATATAATAGATCAAGACCCCTTTGATTCAGATAATACAAGTGCAAATACTTGAAAGACTTATAAAGAATTCTGCTTTCGCTTAATTTTACAGTTTACTTGTATTTTATTTTGAGTGAGAGAGTGATCTGATTACTATCCTCTACTCTTACTGTTAAAAGGTTTGTAATAATTAAATTATAAATTGCTTGAGTTTATATAAGTTACTTTTGCCTACACTTATAAATGTACTTTTTTATGTTTGTAACTTCTTGGGATGAATGAGTGGATTATTCTAATTATCTATATTGAAGTTACTTACAATATTGTATTTATATGGATCTTCTTAACATGTATCCCTAATTGCATTCAAATTGACTTGGCCACTAAGCATCTACACTTGATTTGCTTTCTCCTAATCGAGTGTTGGGTGCTAGGTAACATCCTAATATTTAGATTAATCTCCTATCCAATTATTGGGGTCATTATATGATCAAACATCAGATCTTAGATCTTTGACTTTAGATCTTCTAATTGAATTGGACTACCTCCATTTGGAATTCCTTAAATGATTTAGTATTTAATTTTTTTGAAGCCTTTCATATGGGTGTATGATTGATTCAATCTATATGATGATATAATTATCCTAAAGATTGAATCTAGATCTTAGATTCTTAGTTCTTATTGATTGTTTTATCTTACAACCTTAGCACAGTCTTTCATTAAGATCATAGCTGCTGAATCCTTTAGCGTATAGGATTCCTTGCCTTTAAATTGGGTTTTAAGGTGTGAACGCTAGATCCTTACTAAGGATACCACCTTGGATTCAAGTTGAATTCCAAAGTGGAGTTTGGATCCAGAATTCTTAATCTTGATTCACTCAATCAAGATTTGGGTTAAAAGAGAAAAATAATAATAATTAAGTCGTTGATTTATTTACTTTAATCCTTATAGTCGTCATATGATTAAGAATTAGAACTTGTTAAATTCTAATGTTAACATTAAGGTTGTAATATCTGAGATCTTACTCGATAACTGGATATTGGAGATCCTAAACTTATATCTTTACAGAATAGTTAGCTGGATAAAGTAGACAATAATGAATATCACATAAGTATAGATTAAGTCTTTTGCTTACCTTGACTTTGATTGCTCTGTACACCTTGAATATTGAGCCTTGTTCCTTGAGCATACTAGGTAAACTTAAGATATGGAAGATACATCCTAAGTTAGCATTTGAAAAGCATTCAATCAGTTCTTTCAGTTAGTAGAGTATGTCCTAGCTTAGTCTGCCTCTTCAGTTTTAGATTTGTTATAGAATAAACTCGGACCTAGCTCGACAGATGTCTAGGATGGATACATGTCTTATTCTATAAGTTCAACTCGTACCTAGATCTACGGATGCCTAGGATGGATATATGTTGAACTTTAAGTTCAGAGGCCCTGTATGGCCTGTTCTGTTATGGCAGTACTATATCTTAAGCTTACTGCTACTTTAGTTCATGTCTTGTCTTGCCACATACTTCAGTGACCTTTCTTTTAGTGCTTGACTGGCTTTGCCACATATCTCAGTGGCTTTACTATTGCTCATGCATGTACTTAGTTTACTTTTGCCACATGTCTCAGTGGCATTTTTCATGTCGATTTGCATGCTTGTATATATGCTCTTATTGTTAGTACTAAGATATTGACATGTTTAGAATGCTAAAATTATTTGTCTATTTTAGCACTTGCATTCTTATTATACTCAGCATGTATCCATGTGATCATAAGTATGTTAGTATCAGATTTATTTCAATAGTTGCAGTTACTTTTACTTTTAGCCTCACCATATATTAGTTACTATTTTTGTATATTATTTTACATACCTGTTGATTTATTATAAATGATTAGTTTATAGCTACCCCGTTCTTGTAGCTTGTTGCACCTTTTTAATGCTTGCACATTTAAAACTTTTAAGTGTGATATCTTAAATACTCAGTTCACTTAAATAGCATAAAATGTACTTAGACAATTGTCTAACTGTAACTTTTTTCTTTTGTTGGTTGGGGCCCTGACATTTATGATACTGACAAATGTCAAATTCAGAGTTGTTCGTTGGCAGTGCTGTAGGATCGGAGTCGGTGCAGAAGGAGGATCTTCCTATTGCTGCTTAGATAACTTTTCTCTTTTTGTAGTGCGATTGAGAGATCTTTATGCCTATTAAATTCAGTTTGTAATAATTAAATTCTGGATGTATTTACTTTTTTACATTTGATTTGAATTATTGTTTCTTTTACTCTCTTATAATAGATTATGCCTGTGGATGTTATATTATACTGTTTTCTGCTTCCGCCACTTTGATTTGTATTGATGTATGTTCACAGTTTCTTCTAAAGAGTGACAAGTCCTTGGCTTAAGATGAGTTGGGTCCTACCTGACTCTACTTGTGTTGGGGATTTGTCATTGGAATGGAGCACCGTACTCCCCGCAGTTATGCTAATATCAGTATTAGCGTAGCCGCGGGAAAGTACGGGATACCACACATGCTAATTATCTAATTTAGGAGAAAATAAATTGAGATGCAAGGTATAGCACTAAAGTTCTAATCACATTAATCTACCTTAAGACATAAGAGCTTAACATGCAAAATTAATAGCAAGAAATAGATCAAGAGATAAAAAATTATTTTTTATTGTCTAATGAAGATAAAATCAACAAGCTAAATTTAGGCAATTAAAATGCTTAATATTAACTAATTAGGGTTTTAAGTTAATTAAAGAAAATTAGATGTTAAACATATCTATACTAAAATACAATGATTCTATAGATGCTAAATATGCCAAAATCAAGTTACAAATGAAACTAATATCCACTAATTAAGATTTAAAGCAATTAGTACATAATTAGTATAATTAACCATAAAGAAATAAATCAATTTTACAATTAGGTTTTAAATGATATAATAATGAAGAAATAGAGATCCTAAACATGAAATTTGGATGAGAGTACATCTTAATATTCACTAATCAAATTTTTGGATAATTAAGATTTAACTAAGAAAACCATCCATAGAAACTAAAATATTATTACAGTTTATTAATCTATATATTTTTTTGATCATAATGATATATAAGAACATTTAATTTGGATGCATATTAGATGAAATACATGAAACCCTAATTTTCATTAATATCTATAAAGTTAGACTTTAGGTTGCATAATAATCAAATCACATTATTTTATTTTTGATTTCAGGCTTTGTCGGGTCAACCGGGACCTGACGGATTGGTGCTAAATGGGATAATGTTGGTTGGTCGAGGCCTGACGACCCATTACTGTCGAACAACGCGGGTCGCGGATTGACTCGACCTGTATTGTTTGTCTCCGTCTCTGCGAGAATCCCAACTTTGGGGTAATTAGGGTTAGGTTTTTTTTTTAAATTATCGAGTGCTCCGACCACGCCACTACCCAAACTCAATTGCTACATGATTAGTGGGCCAAGGCTAGTTAAACGCACCCAGAAGACCCTTGTGAGCCGGTCGGGGTTGCCCAGACCTTACTCACCCGAGAGCCTTAAGTAGGGTTTACTATAAGGAGATAATTCTCCCCATAGAAACTATGGCGTGGCTTCTACCTTGTCTTGAAATTATCAGCACTCCAAGATGAAGAGAAGCCCCGACCTAGCTTGGTCTGAGTCTGGTTAGGTCAGTGGGAGCTCACTACGGCTTGGGCACTGTACCATATTGTATAGGCTCAAGTTAATTGCATGCTCGATCAAGCTCGACCGAACCTGATCAACTCCAACGATCAACCTAACAATAATTTCAATAAGTAATCAAAACGAAATGAAGTTTAATGGCCTACATAGTACACCACGTAGATACGTACTTGGCTAACTGAAATTTCATCGGATTGGCTGACAGCACAGTAAGGGAAGCTCCCTAGGCTAGTGCTAAAATGAGCTCCAGGGGATGCAGAAGAGGCTTTTATAGCCTAGAAGCAATGGGGTCGACAGGCTGAGCCAATTGGCACAAGCCCAAAGGTCGATACCCAAAGGGTTGGAAATGGAGGAGGCCAGGTTGCTTAGCCCACCGAGAGGTCCTCTCAAAGAAGGAAATGGAGGGAGTGGGGAGCAGCGTTGGTCAGTCATTGGTACGTCGAATTTCTCAGTCAGGTGCTGGCTGAGCGAGGACGAAGGTGACCAGTAGCGGGTCCTCCCTCAGTCGTTTGATTGATCGTGTGCGAAAGCAAGACGATTGAGATGCATTGGCCCATAATGGCCGAACGCGGGTAGATGTCCCCTGATTTGCATTAATAGACGACCAGATAGCACTAGCAAAGCTTTCGCAGGACGCGGGATCCGCAGCGGATCGCACGCAGTCTGCACAACGGATCCCAAAGCAGCCGACCGATGGAAGGAATAAATGCAATTATTTGAAATTGCAAACCCTTTTGTGAATTTCCTCAATTTAGTTTTAATTGAACTATGGCCTAAATGACCGCTAAAAATTCTTAAACTTTCACCCCTAGTTAATTTGAGGATGATAAATTCAAAAATACAGTCAGATTTGAATTTGGAGATCAATTTAATTAAGATACTTTTCTAAGTCCTAAAATTTGCAGAATAGTTAATTGATCCAATTGAGGTTCGATTGAATTCAAAATTTCAGGGTTAAATAGAATCCCTCGTATGGTCATATGGCCCACGTAGGTGTCGAACGAAGAGTTCTACAAACGAAAGAAGGTGTTCGCTGATGAGTTTCTGCGTGCAATATTAAATTTCAGTCAAACCGGTCTTAAAATATTTTACTCCTTATTTATAATTTACTCAAATTTTTGATTTACTTTATTTTTTACTTTAACTTATAACTTGAGCATGCTAAATACATACAATTTATAACTCAGTGCTAAGCGACCTCTAAATTATTATTATTATTTTTGAAAAGTAATTAATTTGAAGAAAGTAAATAAAAAAAAGTACATAAAAATACAATCAAAATTTTAAGCTCAACATTATTTACTGTGTATAAGATGAAATTAAATCAAATTACATTTAGAAGATCATCTTTCTTTAGTAAACTAACAATATTAAACAATAAAGAAAGCCTATGCTTTTATGTATAAGATGAAATTATTACATATTAAACAGTAAAATTAAAAAATTAAGTTATTGTAACATCATTTATTTTAAATATAGGTGAAGTCAGGATTCTAATCTTTTTTTAATTTATCAGCAAAATTTAATAAATAATAGAAATAATTAAATAATTTTAAAAAGAGAAATATTGTTTAGATTTGTGACATCTAAAATTTTTTTAAGTGCATTCAATATAAATTTAAAAAAATAATATTTATATTATTTTAATATAAATAAATATTATTTGAAAGCCCGAAATGATAAAGCAATAAATATAGGGTTTCTTGCCACATTACTTCAGATCGCTCTTAGATTGCTCGACAGACGCGGCGGCGATGGCTCAGTCATTAGAGCTTCTCTTAATTCAGTTCCTGATGCCAGACAACGACGCTAGGCGGCAAGCAGAGGAGCAGATCAAGCGGTTGGCAAAGGACCCGCAGGTGATCCCGGCTCTTGTACATCACCTTCGCACGGCCAAGACGCCTAACGTTCGCCAGCTCTCTGCCGTCCTCCTTCGCAAGAAGATAACCGGACATTGGGGTAAGCTTCCCCATCATGTCAAGCAATCAGTCAAGGCCGCTCTCATCGAAAGCATCACACTTGAACACAGGTAATTTCTTTCTTCTTTTTTTGGTGTGATCAAGGTTGAATCCTTCATTATCCGTTTATAAATTTCTCAAACTTATAAAATATTAAATGAAGATAATTTTTCCGGTTATAAATTTCTCCATTCAACATGCAAGCAAGTGTATGGTCTTGTCGTAAAATCAAATTGATTTTATGAAATAGAAATACTAAGTCGTCTTAATTTATGTTCAATCACTCCCAAAGTTTCAAATTATGGTACATTGGCTTAATTCATCTTTAAATAACACCAAGACCTCTTCCAAAGTTTCAAAGCATGTTTAGAGACAAATGCATTGTAAATTATATAATTTTGGAGCCATGACATCTTGGAGAAGGCTAGTTATTTTAAATTGAAAATCATGTATTGTTTAAGTTGGCTTCATTTGGTGTAGTGTTTTGGTGCTCTCGACCTTTATGGAACTCAATAGGCTTGGTGTGTTGTGCAGATTTTGTTCGAGGGCTCTCACTATCTTTGTTCTCATTTGATTGCTAGTTTTGTTTGTATCTGTTTGTTATTTGTTTGAGTTGCCTCAAATTGTGTGCTTTGCGTCAGAAGTTGTGATCGAACAAATAAAAATGTTTTGGTTCCAATAAATTTGAATATCAAAAAGTTGGATATTTGCTGAACTTCTAATGTATTAACTTAGCGCTTAACTTAACTGTTGGTTAGTATGCAGGCTATTTCTTTGTTTTGAATATGTAGCTGAAAACACATTTTCAGAGGAGGATGTATTGTTTTTTTGTTTTTTCAGTTCACTAGTGAGACGGGCTAGTGCAAATGTTGTGAGCATTATTGCTAAATATGCTGTCCCTGCAGGAGAGTGGCCTGATTTGTTGCCTTTTCTTTTCCAATGTAGCCAAAGTTCTCAAGAAGATCATAGAGAAGTGAGTACTTGTCTTAAGAACCGTTATTATTGAAACTGTGAAGGACATCAAATTTTTTTCTTTTTGTTAAGCTTAATGCTTTACATGTTTTTATCATTGGATCCATGAGTATGGAGAAACAATTTTTTGTTATTTTTCCTCTTTTTATTATGCAGGAATAGGCACACTTATTAAATGTCTTGTTAGTTTCTGAATTTTAAATATATACTAATCACATGCCGTATAACTATTAATTTTACTTTCTTGAGTTGTATATTAGTTAACTCAAACTTTAGATTGGTTTTCTATTGAGTGTTTATTGTAAAACCATAATACGAGTCATGGAATTTTTAATTAGCTAATATGCTTGCACAAAAATGTAAAAGAGCAATATGTTGACAAAGTAAATTTATTTATTTTAGCCTGATACTTATTTATACCCAGTGAGCCTTTCATGGGCCATTCATTATGTTTCCTTGCCAATTTTATTAACTTGTATTTAGTTGTAGCAAGACAAGAAATTCTTTACGTAGTATGCTTTTTTCTAGTTAAGTATAAATTATTTAATTAAAGTTTGGCAAATTTGATTGGTTTCAACACATCAATGTTTATAACTCATATTTTAAAAACATAATAGCATTGATCAATGTTTGTATGCAAATTCTCCCATGTGTGGAAGGATTAATCCTGTGAATCATTCTCATGAAGGTGCCATGTTTTTTAGTTTTATCCAACAACACCACCCGCAAGCCTTTTTTCTAGTAAGTGAGGTCCCTATGTTAATCTCTTCTCCATTGCGCACAATCAAAGAACAGCCATTTTCTAAATTCCAAGTAGATTCTTCCTAATAGTTTCTTGCTATTTGATCTTTGTATTTCTCCTTTAACATGACTAAATTCATAAACATAATTTTCTTAACTTGAGCATCTAATAATCTGCATGTAATATGCCCAAACTATTTAAAAAGACTTTCTCTAGACTTTTCTTCAAATGAAGCCTCTCTAACCTTACTGCATTGTATTTACTTTTGTGTATACCCACTCCTTCATCTTAGCATCTTCATTTCCCATCACTTTTTTTTGGTCTGCCCATATAAATTTTTTGATTGGATAGCACTTTAGAAGCATTTCCCATTCCATCTAATCAGCTTGGGTCCTGTTAATCATGTCACACCTTCTATTTTGATTTTTGTTTGATTGAACCAAGATAATTGAATCTCTATCTCTTCTTGAAAATTGTTATTTTTTATTAAAATTGACATTTTTGCATCCTGTCTAGAATGAGAATGAGAAGGCTGGAGGGTTAAAAATTAGGTATTCAATAACCAACTCACTTTGTTGAATCAACATGACATGAATTTTTTGAATTTTCTTTAAAAAATATTTAATCAATTTCTTAAATAGCTAAGTTTAATTTTAATGTTTTTTATAACTATATTATGTATATTTTATAGTGAATTATTTATCTCAAGTTCATTAATTTTTTATATATTTTATTTAGAAAACAACTTAAATTGAATGTGCAGGCAGTCATTATGCCTAAAATTTTGAAAATTAAACAGAGGATTTTTGAGTTTTAAAGTAATGGATATGTGAAGCTTAAATTTTTTTTATAGCACTTTAAAATATTTAATTGTGTTGTGTAGGTTGCTAAAATATTAAAGAACACCTCTTGTAGTAAAAAATTATAGTCAACACCGCACTTGTATGTCTCAAAAAGTGGTTGAGTCATTTGATCATGAATCTAACCACTAGGTCTTCGTCATTTGCATGTGGGGGAGGGTAGTGGAATTAATTTTTTCTTGGGCATTTAGGGTTTGCATCAATGAAATTGTTGTTGCATAGTGGCTTAGCGCAATCTACTCAGTAAAGGGACAATTTTTAATATAGACCTGGTTTTTTGTTTAGTTATGAGATAAAAAAATAGGCAGTTATTTTTGCAATGCTGACCCATTCAGCGGTTTTTAGCAATTGTTTAGTTTTAAGAAAATTAAAGGCCAAATCTACCCACCTTTCTTGCGTCATTAATGTAGTTGATGCATCTTCCCTTGGCAACTCTAAAAATTATTTGGGCTTTGTCTGTTCTTTTTATCATGGTATTTTTAAGCTTTTGCAGTATTGGTTTGTGAAATAAATGTACTATTAGATGCTTACTTTCTTAAAAAAATTTTCTTAGGTGGCTTTGATTCTCTTTGGCTCACTCACTGAAACAATTGGCCCTACATTTCAAACCCATATTGTAGATTTGCAGCATATACTATTGAAATGCTTGCAAGATGAAAGCAGCAGTCGTGTAAGAATTGCTGCTCTAAAGTGCGTTCCTATCTTTCTTCCCTTTTATATGCTCATTTTTTTTTCTTAATACCAGATCGTTTAGATATTTCATTCTAAATTCATGTACTATGTAATACTAAATTTATTCTTTCTACTTTACTGTTCCCTTATGTTGGATCAGGGCCGTTGGTTCTTTGATAGAATTCGTTAATGACGGCGCTGATGTGGTAGGTTTGCTTTGTAAGTATGCTATGCTTTTGTTTTTGCAACCGTTAGTTGCTTTCTGTTACTTTTGTTTTAATTCTTTACCTGGAAATTAGATGCAACTTTGAAGTGCTTACATAATTTTGAATTGCAAGCTATACTGCACGAAATTTTGTAACATATACATGAATCTTGAATTTGGCATTGTGTGCCTTAGTGCAATTGTTAGTATGTTAGTGATTTAGTATGTTTTCTTAAGGAGACGAGTTCCAACCGTTTTTATTTGAAGAAAGGCAATAAACAAGGTATTTAACAGAACTCTAAATTTTAAAAAGTATTGTAAGTGTTTTCTTGTTAGGATTACTATAGTTCAACTTAATATTTTGGAATTTTTACCTATATAACACCCAAAACTTTTTAATATGTATCTCTATCACCCAAACTTTAATATATACAAATGAGGCACTTTCATCTTCTCTTTTTTCATAATTACTTATATATGAAAGTCTTTAGACTAGTGAAATGATAGTGCTGAATACCTCTTCAAAACACATCAGTAATTGTATAGCTAAAATGGACCTTTTAGAAAATTAAAGTTTATGAATATTTTTTGTTGGATTTAAAAGAAGGTTATAATTATTAAATGATTTTCTTGTCACATTATATCATTTAAAAATCACATAAGCATTTGCTATGGGTCCTACATGCATGCATTACAGCATTATTTATTACTCTTATTCATGCGTTGCATGAAAATATTTGCTAGTGGCTTACTTTGAACAACTGCAAATTTATGTGTATGGTTATGTTAAGAACAGATATTTGTAATTCAAAAAAGCAGATGATATTACGCTCATCTAATCTTAAAATATTTTAACTAAAAACACTTGGAATTTGGCTGCTTGATAACTAAATTCATGTAATATGTTTTGAATTGGGATAATTTCTTGGAGATTTGAAATCATAAAATGCTCTAGCATTAAGCCCTATTTAATACATTTTGTCTGGCTTGCCTTGAGTATTTTCTTAACTACTATTTCCTGATTTCACATTAAATCATTCTTCATATATATTTTTTGTAATTGATGTTAATGTTGCTCTTGAAGGTGCTATTGGTATTGTAATGGTTGATAACAAAGACATCAGCAAAAGTAGAATGAGTTACCTATACATGATGAGGTTTCATGAAATACATCAATAAATGCTAGATTCATTCAAATACTATCAACAAAACAACTAAGCAAGGTTCAAATTTTACTGAACAACAAGAACAACAATAGCAAAAGTAGAATGAGTTACATGTAGTGTAGTGATGCAGGAGAAAATAGCTTCACGCATGACATGATCATTACAAGAACCTTCAAGAAGAAAAATGGTCCTGTTTGAAGTCATTTTCATTTTTTATTGTATTTTTTATTAAATTCGAATTTTAGGTTTTATTAACTTTATTTTGCATTTTATTTGAGTTATAAAAGGAGGGAATTAATTTAAATTTTAGAGCTATTTATTTCATTTTGGGAGGTAGCTAGTTTGGTAAGAGAATATTTTCTTGTGTATTTCCTTTTGAGGGAAATGCTAGTTTTGTAAGAGAATAATTTATTTTCTTATGTATTTTCTTTTTGAGGGATAAACTAGATTTGTAAGAGTGTTTATTTTCTTTGCACTTTTTCTTCCTTATAAATAGGGACTTAAACTCTCATGTAAAAGATATTATGATGATAATAAAAATTTTGAAATTTTTCTCAAAGGTCTCTGTGCTTTGAGTTCTTGTTTTATATTTCTTGGTGGTGTGAACAATCGATCAAGGCCTCAGGGTGTGGACAATCCTGGAGTGCCAAAGGTGTGTACAACCTGAGGCGTGCATAGTGCGTACAACCCGCACAACCTTATCTCGTTTCATTCCCGCTCATCCGATTCTACGTCATTGCTTCTAAAACGTCCGCTATATCGTTTCCCTCGACCATCGTTTCCTCGCCACCTCGAAATGTGCCAACGCATAGATCGCCATCAAATTTGGTATTGGAGCGAAAATTTCCTTAAACATTTCAAACGCGTGCTTGTGCGCGCATTCCTGCTAGCCACGCTCTGCTCGTGCGCCCTGTGCGCCTCCGCCGCCTGTGCACCCACTGCCATGCACTCCTGCTCTTGCTCGCGACCTCCGTCAACGACACCGACCGGGGCAAGGCGAAGACTCTTCAAAGTGATTGGTGATCCGTTTGCTCTTCACAAAGGTATGTTCTTGTAGTTTTTGAGATTTTGCTCGTTCTTGTGGAAATTAGGAGTTCACATTAAATTTGAATGTTTTACATATTAATTGCAAGCCCGCTTGTTGGTATTGCGTTTTGCTCCAATATTTAACTCCATCTCACACATTAACCAACCACTTAGGAAATCTTTTAAGATATATAGTTGGTGATAACTTAGGAAATTGGGATTTACCCCTTTCCACAACAATAGCACATCTTGTGAACCACTAAACACACTTTTTTTTAGATAGTCTATGGTTGCAATCCTAAAAACCTGTTGATTTGATTGATCTTTCTCAACATGCCTTCTTTGATGCGACATTTGCTTTTGCGTAAGATTTCTACAAATTACAAAATGAAGTAAGGACTTAAATTGAAAAATCAAATGATAAATACTTTTCCAAAATTAATGAAACAAGAACTACCAGAAAATTAAAAGAAGGAGAATATGCTTTAGCTTGCATTCACTCGAAGAGGAATTGATGGGGACCATATTCAACGCGGGTCCCGCCGCCGAGCCCGCCTGGATCCATACCGGCCTTGACATTTCAATTTTATTTTATGCATTTATTTTCGTCCGTTTCAGTTTTATTTTCGCATTTATTTTTGTCCGTTTCATGTATTGATCGGAGGGACGAATATTAACCCTCCGATCATTTATTAAAAATACTCTAAAGTCTAGATTGCTTTGAGGGTATTATAAATACCCAAAATCTGTATGTTAATTTGAGTTTTGATAAATAGAAATTCTAAGTTTCTCCAAATAGCGAGAAAGGCTCTTGTTTCCCCCGGGGAAACCCTAGTTCCAAATCCTCCCTCTCCAGACCCTAGCCGCCACCTTTCGGACCCCTCCCCTTGCTTCCTTCGGACCTCTCCCTGCAGGACTGCCGTGCCACCAATCTAGCCGTGCCGCGCCCAGCCACGCCCTGCCAGCCGCGCACGTGCCCAGCCGCTGCTACAGCCGTTCGCCATCGCTACCCAGCAGCTGCTGTGTGTAGCCTCCGCCGCTGGCCCAGCCGCTGCTGCCAGCCTCCGCCCGCTTGCCCAGCCGCTGCTGCCATAGCCGACGCCCCTGCCCCTGATGATGCCAGCCGCGCCATGCCAGCCCGCAACTCGCAACTGATTGCCCTGCTGCGCTGCCCTACCGCCCTGCCCAGCCGACAGTCGCATTCCAAGCACCGGCTGCCCAGCCGCCGCCGCCGCCCCAGCCACCGTGTATAGCCGCCCTCCAATGCCCGACCGTCGCTTCCCTAGCCGCCGCAAGAAATCTACTCGGATCACCCATCTCGCTCCCGGTTTAAACCGGCGTGTGTTTGTTCTTCCCGTACCCTAAACTGAATTTATTTAATTATTTTCTCGTGCGATTTTCGGGTAGAAATTATTTGTAGGAATGCAAATCTAAATCCGGTCGCTGCGAGTGGTTTCGGAACGGAAACGCCTCCGAACACACCCGCATGGCAAGTACAATTTGAAGTGCGAGTTACCTTTCCGGATCGGAGTCTTTCCTTTGATCCAAAATCGTTGTTGACCGCTCTTCCTGTTCGTGACTCAGGACACCCCATTGCCAACGAAAGTTATTTTCAAATTATTGTGGAATTTTCTGCAGGCAAATGCTGAAGCTTAATTGTTCTGCAACGGCTGCGCGAAAAGTGCTTAAAATTTCAAATACATCTTAAAAAATCTGCATTCACAAGCATTCACGAACCCTAGGATTGCATTAGAGCCCGTCAACACCAAATCCTAGTGTTGCTCTGCATCAGGTATAGCACAACCAAATTCAAGAAATCACATGCAAGAGCGACTAGACCTTTTAATGTCCTTAGGAAACTTTAACCAAATACTTACCTTCTGAATTTGTCTTCTGATATGCATGTTAGTCTTGTTTTTAATATCGAGGACCTAATTCCATATACAACTAAGCAATGTCCAAAAAATACAGGAACTAATCCAAATGCAGGGAGATTTGGAAAACCATAACCCTTTGAGATCAAGTCTGTTATCACAGATGAAGTTACGATGGGAACATTTGGAGAACATCGATTCTAGATCAGATGGAAAGATAAACCACCTGCTGAAGATACTTGGTTCACTAGAGAATAATTACAAAAGTTAGATCTTGACTTACTAGACAATTACCTGGACTGTAACTCAGTGGAGTAGAGTTCTCTTAAAAGGGGGGAAGTTGATGCAGAACAAAACGACTTCATGCGTGACAGGATCATTACAAGAGCCTTCAAGAAGAAAACTGGCTCCGTTTGAAGTCATTTTTCATTTTTTATTATTATTTTTTATTAAATCCGAATTTTAAATTTTATTAATTTTATTTTGAGTTTTATTTGAGTTGTAAAAGGAAGGGAATTTAATTTAAATATGAGAATTATATATTTTCTTTGGGAGCTAGGTTAGTTTGGTAAGAAAATATTTTTCAGGGATAGACTAATTTGGTAAGAATATTTTTTTTCATATGTTTTTTTTTGATGGATAGGTTAGTTTGGTAAGTGAGTGTTTTTTTTCTTAGTATTTTTTCTTCCCTATAAATAGGGATCTAAATCCTCATGTAAAAGGTATTATGATGAAATAAAAAATTTGAAAATTTCCTCAAAGTTGTATGTGTTTTGAGTTCTTGGTTTTTTTCTTGGCGATGCGAACAATCGATCAAGGCCTCGGGGTATGAACAATCTTGGGGTGCCGAAGGTGTGTACAACCGGTGGCGTGTGCGGTGCGTGCAACCCGCACAACCTTATCTTTTTTTGCTCCCGCTTATTCACTCTGATGTCGTTGTTTCCAAACATCTGCTTTGCCGCTTCCCTCTATTCGTTCCGACGCATCGATCGTCATCAATAAGTTTTAGTCCCATTAAGTGAGGTAAGTTACATGAATCGCTTGTTTCCATTGTATATGATCACATAGCTCCAAGTAAATAGAAGCTCCTCTTTGCATGTTTTTAATTTGCATGATCATATAGAGTTCAAAATTTTTAAGCTGGAAAATTGATGGGGATATTAATTTTTTTTTGTCATAGGTATTTGTGTATCTTGTCTTTAAGATTTATTATTCTATTTGGATTTTCTTAGTTATTACCACTAATTTTATTAGTTATTTGTACTAGTCCAGTATTTCTGTTTTTTTTTTTTATATGTGAAACTTGAGTTATTCAAGACTTAAAAAACAAAATAAAGTATGGTTAGACTATGAACAGACCTTGAATCTCTAAAATTTGCTATGAATCATGTAACTTATACCTCCTTCTTTTGCGCTTCTCTTTAGCGCTTCTGTACCCTCCTAAAAATTTTTGTTAGCCCAGGTAAAAGCATTTAATTTTTTTAATCATGATTACTCGCTTTCAGTTCTTAATCTAACATCTCCTTGCATTACATATTTTGTTTCATGTCTTATTTTCATATACACACATATATATATGTATATAATATGGCAAATATGTGAATGGTGGGATTTGAACCACTTATCAAGAGTTCAAACCAAGAGTTCAACCACTGAATCACAAATTTAAGAATATCTTTTAATAGTTTTTGTTAGTTTCAAGATGAAGTTGACAATCCAATTGAACCAAATGGAATAATACTGTTCTTTCTTAAAGATTATGGCAATATGGTTATGATTTTCTAAGAGCTATTACAAATAGTTTGCTTCTAAAAAATTGAAAATATGGATAAAAAGAGATTGTTAGTCACAATTTCAATTACTTGGTTTTTGGTTGATTTCTTGAAATTTCAATCGTATGCCTAGCTAAATTCTTCTCTTTATTGATATTTTGATAGAAGGCCTGCTGTTGCATAATTAAGTTTATAATAAATTTTTCATCAAAGTGCATCAATAGCTGTTTTGAACTTTTAACTAGCCATACTTATTAAATACTCATTTGTTGCTATATGGATAAAAGAAGATTGTTTAGTCACAATTTCTATAACTTGGTTTGTGTTTATTGCTTGAAATCTCAATCCTATGCCTAACTAAATCCTTAATTATTTTTATTAATTTTTGATAGAAGGCCTACTGTTGCATAACTAAGTTTGTATATTGTTTTTTTTTTTTCATCAAAGTGCATCAATAGCTGTTTTGGATTATTAACTTGCCATGCTTATTAAATGCTCATTTGTTGCAATATTTTCTCCATCTTGTGTTAGTTCTACCTTATAAATCTTAAATGTGTTATCTGTTTTTTCTAAAATAAAATGAACTTTTGTGCATGACTGTATGTTGCAACCTCATAACATCATGTTGCATAATCTCCAAAAAAATGTTGTTTTGTCATGTTAAACTTATTGCAATTTGGACATAAGTGATTTGAATCATTGAAGCATTCTATTGACTTAAAAAACTGGTATGGTTAGAAAAATCTAATCCTTATTTCACTTGTTGTGGATGACACGATTGCTGAGCCTAAATTGCCAGTGCCACAAAACAATACACAAGTGCACATGGTCACAAGTACTATAGATGAGTATCTAGAATATTGTCCTCAGGGAAGTGTGTGTAATCATCAATTACTTATAAGAGATTTTGTTTTGATTAATGAATTTGGTTGTTTTGAGGTGTTAACATCTAAGTTCTAAGTTTAAGAAAAACATGAGTAATTTTTATGAGAAAATATTAGAGGTTGAAAATAGGGGTTCAAATTTTCATGTATTTGGGTTTATCCTTCCAAGGTTATAAGCAAATGAAATGATATTCAATATTAATGTAAACTAGAACTACTAATTTACTCGAACTTAACATTCATTTTCAGAAAAGTCTCAACTAAATTTTCTCGAACTTTAGAAAAAAAATAAATTCAGATTCATTAACAGTTAAAAGTTATAATTTTGCCTTTCAAAATAATAAAGGAAATACCATCTCTAGTAAAATATTATATACAAAAAAATTAGGGTGCAAGTCATGATTCTCTTGTAATGCTAGACATGCATATACATCTAATTGCTATATCTCCATCAACAAAAATATGTTGACAAAATAACCATAAATTGCGATTGCAATAAATTAATGAAGAAATTCATCCTATTATATACATATATGCTTAAATCTCAAACCTAATCAATAAGAAGCCCATGAAATATTTACTCAACCATGGTGATAAATAATAAGGCTTGTTAAATGAAAGATATAGATAAAATAGGATATGGTTCTTTTTTATACGAAGACCCGAAAGGAATTAAAAAATAAAGTAAAAGTGCAGCGCTTCTCTTTTTCTTGGCATAATTATCCTTCTTCCTTATCTCCAACAGCAGCTCCTCTTCAAAATAGGGGTTCTCCGGCAGTCCGACCTCTAGGATGTGTTCTTCTCTTCAAGGTGGTTGTAGAAGTCCTCCTACTTCAAGTTTCAATAGATTTCCCTTAGGATTTCCCGAAGGCTTTGGAAAATGATTTCTCCCTCTGAAAATATGACCTTCTTTTCCAAAGCAAGTCCTCCGTTTAACCACCCTTCCCCCCCCCCCCCAAAAAAAAAAGTTGCCAAAGGCTGCCAAAGCCACTAAAATTTACTCACAAAATTGTCCACGTAGCGTGCCCAGCGCCTAGGCGCATCCTGGTGCTGAAATTTCTGTTTTTGTTGATAAGCCCTATCGCTAGCCTTTCTAATAAGGCCAACTGCAATAGGCGCCACTCCGACGCTCAGGTATCAAAATTTTTGGCTCTAAGGTAGTTGAACCTCTCCGGCACTCAGGCGCTAAAGGTTCTGTCTAAGGTGTGAGCTGAGTGCTTAGGGGCGCTCAGGCACCTGTTTCTGTGCTCCCAGCTATCATTCCTGTGTTGAAATTCTTGAGATCTTTAAACAAAGACCTAACCATTTGAAATTGATAAATAAAAATTAAGACTGTAATTATATAGTTTTAATTTAAATTTAAAATTTAAAATTCTAGTTAATAAAACTCTCTACACTTGAGCTGTTGTTTGTCTTCGAGAAGTGACTAGATTAGATTCTATTCTACATTCACAAGAATCCACCAAAAGGGGGTGTTAAATATATTTTCACGTCGATTTAAGACATTAATCAAATAACATGTAGGATACAATCTAATTACATGCTGCAACATTCTCAGTTTTGGGAGAAGATTTAAACGTAGATCAAATGTTATTATTAAAATAGGTTCAACATTTTCTATTCTACAATCAGTTATTGTCTAAACATGGATATTTAGTTTAAGCGCTAGAGAAAAAAATTAACTCGTTTTATTGGCGAGTGACATCTCTCATCCTTTTTTTTTTACTGAGTATATTGTCATTTTCTTGGTTTGAGGGATTCCACCAATTCACATGGTAGGCAAGTCTTCAAGCCCTTGGGTGAAAAATCATTTTTATTCAACTTTTAAGCGCTCTCTGTTTAACAAATAAAAAAAACAATTTCTTTTATGATTTTATATGTTTATTTTGTTTATGGTATTCTCAGAAGATCAATATGTTTAAGGGTCTCTCAATTTCAAATATTGAAACGTAGCCAAATGAAAACTTAAAGCATATAAGAAATTGTGAACTTAAAGCCAAATGTGAAGCTAAATTGTGAACTTAAAACCAAATGTAGCCAAATGTAAACTTAAAGCCAAATTACAGATACTACAATGCGTTGATCTTTCACGTCTTGTCTGAGAGGAAGAAATGCACCCAAATGTGAACTTAAAAATTCCCTTACTGGTTAACAAGTCTTCAACCACCTTAGTGGAAAATTATTGTTTTTGAACTTTTAAGCTCTCTGTTTAACAAATTCCAAATATAATTTATTTTATGATTTTTTATATGTTTATATTGTTTATGGTATCATCAGATGATTGATATGTTTAAGGGTCTCTCAATTTCGAGTATCAAAATGCAGCTATATTTGAACTTGAAGCATATAAGAAATTGTGTACTTGAAGCCAAATGTGAACTTAAAGACAAATTATGGGTACTACAGTGCGTTGGTTTTTAACGGCTTGTTCGAGCTGTAGACATGCAACCAAATGAGATTAGGAGATAGGAGGATTAGGGCAGCTCATACCATGAACTTAAAAAATCCCCTACTGGTTACAGTAATACAAACTTGAGTTGATGCTAAGAATATGTTACAAGTGTGAACGTAAAGCATGTTCTTTTAACTAATAACAAAAATTTTAGAAAATATGAAAACATTTCATTGATTATGAAATTACTATAAAATTTTTCAAAAATAATACTCATTTCCCCACACATAACACGTGCATAAATGAAAAAAATTAAGAAAATTACAACACAAAATATAAAATTATGATTAAATAGTCAATCATTTAATTTTCTTCATCATCTTCCTCTTCAGTTGCTGGCAGGCTTTGGATCGGTAGTGGTGTCGGGAAGGTGACATCCCCGAGTCTTTTGTGTATGTACCAATTGGAGATCAGTTGACACATGAACTCGAATGCATCATGATTATACTTAATTGTCTTTGGCACGTGTTTTATATATAACGAAGGTGAGTCGTGTGCTGGTTAAAGTATAGATTACTTGTTTCCTCATTCTGGTCCATTCACTCTTCCAATTGATCGAAGCGGTGACTCCTCTCATCGTGTTTCCTCTGCAGGTACAATCGTGGTTCGTCGTTGGCTCTACCGTGAAATTTATGGCGTGTGATAAAAGGTCGAAGCCGGAGCCGCCGTTTGTAAGGGTTCCCTTGTACGTCAGTGAAGGATGCAAAGTTCGGTGACCAGTGAGTCAAAAGCTAGGGTTTGCTTTGGGCCGCTATATTTGCTTTCAATTGTTGGCAGATAAGGCGACCAATGTTGATCAGCATGTTCTGGATTATGGCATAATTCGGGTCACTCTTGTGTGACCCAACGACATTACCTTCCTTGAAATAAATTGATGCTAAGCTTTAGTTTCCATCATAAGCCCCAACAGGGGGAAAATAAAGACCTCATCTTTTTGACTCTTCCACCTAGTTCTTGGTTCCGCTAATGTGACACTTACATCGGTTTAGTTCGCCCCTTCCTCTAGAGGCTATTCAAGGCCGCAATGCTTCACATATGTTATTAATTGCATATTCAGAAATGGAGATGTGTATACCTTTGACAAATACTAAGTCATAGTTGGGGTCCTGCTCATAAGCATTGGCATGGAACTTTTGGACTATAGGGATACAGATGTTTTGTGGGTGTGCTATTGTGATATCCCGATATTGGATTGACAATAAATCCCACATCGATTGTGACTAATTATGTCTATCGCAGTACTCTATTGGGTTATTTAAGCAGAGTGGCATAAAGTTCAAACATTTCGAACATTTCATCATACTAGAGCCATGTAGAAAAGGAATCAAAACATTCATTCAATTAAATTAGCAATTTTAGAAAATAAATTTTTATCTAGATTATCCAATCACAGATTTTTAAATTATACAAGCCATTTTGATGATGACTTAAATAAGACAGAATTAAAGTAAATAAAATCTTCTAAAATTTTTAAGCTGTTTCTCCACTTGCCCCTTACTCGATACTTAGGATTTAACATTTTGTTGGGCAAAACTAGAACCTCAAAGAATCAAAGTATGACTGCCTGATTATCATAATTTGGATTTAAAATTATATCTCTATACATGCCCCTTCGTAGGCTAAATTATAGCTTCTTTATCCCTTAAGATATAGGACTTGTTCAATTTTTTGTGTCTGTTAGACCGTAAATATCTGTCCATTTAGAACTAATAACATTCATTCACATTTCTTTTTCCTCAAACATTTTATCCATCCTTTAATCAGTGCGCCATTTTTGCAATATAACAAAATGATAGCAGTGCATCAAATAATATAAAGCAAGGCTCAAAATAAAGCTGTAGCAGAAATTTAAAATTGCTTTTAAATATAAATGCGATATCCTTGTACCTTTTTCAATTTGTATGCAAAAGCGTATCAACAGCCTGATGGATCTACAATAATTATTATTTTAATTTTATTAGGGTCTGATTTATTATTTTTCATTATTAAATAGTTTTCTTATTACTTGTTCGTTTTTAAATTATGTCTTAATCGTGATCAACTATATTCCAATTTTATATTATGCAAAATTTTATAAGCATTTACTGATTTAAGGCTTAGTACTCAATTTATCCTTTTGATAGGCTAATTTGAGTGGTCATTTATCTTCTTAGGATTAGGATTCTTGAGTTGTGATGCTTTATAGGATTTATTTTATGATTAGCACTTCTCTTGGTTTATGAATATATTATCTACACATACTTATTATTTCTTGATTTACAAAGGCTTTTATTAATTATTACTCACTCCTTGAGGCTAAGGTCTTTATTCTTCTTGAAATTTTTTTTTTTTCAATTGAGCTTTCATTGAATTTTTCTTAATTGATCTGATGGAATCTTAAGGATCTAAGCATGTACTATTCTAAGCTACAAATGGTCAATTTTAAATTCATTACTTTAGTATATGTTTATTATACTATATTCAAATGTTAGAGTAGGAAGGTGACTATTAAAGCTAAATTGGATTAAGCGAGTTTTATCTTAAGTTGCTTTAACTTTGTCTTGTGTTCACATTTTTAGTTTGATACTCATATATATTCTTTTTATGGAGACCAATATTTATTAATGAGAATTAAATAATAACATTTATAGTCTACTGTCTCCATTGGAGCATTCATCCTTACATGTAACACCACTACTTTAGGGATGTATTTTCCATCATTTTATTAGTCAAGTCAAACTACTAGAGAGTTAAGTTTAGCATTCCTAGTTAAATCAATTATACATGATTGTGTTGGATAGCACTTTTTAAAGGCATATTTAAAGATAAAATTTTAATTTTAGATATTAACCATTAAATTTAAATCTAGATTGTACACTAATTCTTCAAGTATTTACATTTATGCCAGTGGATTCCATCCATCTTTGCGGTAGTGTAATGTGAGTGTTTACATTCAATTTCTTTTACTCTTTCAAGCCATCCTAAATTTCTATCAAGCACTGTTGATTTAAGCATGCTAAATTGTTATTAATCTTCAACTAAGATGATCATCATGTGCACACACACCAACCTTCTTATTTTCTAACATTAAATGTATTTGAGAATTTTAAGGGCGTACCTATTGACTCTAAAGTTTGCTTTTGGGTTCTATGGGTTTGCAGTTGCTGTGGGAGGTTACTCAACCAGATGGAATCGATAAAGAGCAAATGGGAAGGCTGCCGGACATGGGAGATAAAAAGAGGAATCTTGGGTTCCTTAGGAGAGGGGAGATCTTGAGGCTGTGAGACTCTACTAGTTACCTTAATGACTTCTTTCTAACTTGCTTGAAGGAAACAAAGGTCCAACTAGGGTTGCATGTGCGGAGGGTTGAGGGTTTAATTCATTTAGCAAGTGTGTTTAGCTTAAGAGAAGTCAAATGAGACTATCCTGACGCCCATTGGCCCACGGGTGTGGCCGTTGCACGCTTGGAGGAGGCTTCAATGGTCGGACGACGCGTAAAGCAACTGTCTGGGAAGAGGAATAATTGTAAGGCTTAATCGTGCCGTTAATTTTAAGTAATCATCCACTACTATAGGATAACCAACGGATAACTGATCTGACGGTTTGTGACACTCGAATTACTATGGCTGTTGGATATGTCTATTTTAATTCTACGTTTACATATCTATTCCATGTTTCCAATTTAAAATTATTACTGGATCTAATCCAACGCTCGATCTTAATTTGCGATTTGATTTAATCATCAATCGTTGATCAAGATGCCAGATCTGATAACTATAGCATACACACTGAATGAACTATAATGTAAATAAGTACCGATATAAAGCAATAATCAAGATTGAAATGATACTACTGCAAGTTAATACTGTAAAGAGCTGCATAAAGTAAAGCAATAATAAAGGTGTTCAAGTACTGAAAATAAAGACTTAACGTAAAGATGCTTACCCAAGATATTTACATTAAATCTGGCTGCCCGTTCTTTTCAGTTTGATCCAGCTGGGTAAGGGTCCCGTGATTTAGTTTTTCCCGTGATTTAGTTTGGATTCGGCCGTCAGATCTCTTTGTGCAGATCCGACAATTGGCGTCCTACCCGCATGTTCATTTGATCAGCAACCGTTGGATCTGGTCTCAGATTCAATAATTGAGATAGCTTTTGCTATTTAATAATTAATTAGCCAAATTTAATTTAATTAAACTTTTAAAAAATTAAATAAATTAATTTAAGCATATTTTGTGTATATGTTGTTTGTTTTAAGTTCAAATTTTACAAAAATTTGACCCCTATGTATATAAATGTAAGGAATTTAAATATGCAAGAATTTGTCGGCTTTGACCACTAAAATTATTTTTATTAATTTTGATAAGTATCATATAAAAAGATTTATACTTAGGCATTATTAATTGACATGATAATTACCATTACATTATTTGTACTATATAACCAAACTTGAATAATTAGATTCTATTGGAGAGAAAAGCTTATTCATGCATAGATGGATTTAACTTTTATAAAAGAAACATTTTAAACAGTAACATCTAATTGAAGTATGGAATGACACTTATCATGAATTTTCATCATCTATGGTCAATACATCAAAGAAATTAGTTGCATGAAGTCATTATTTCTCTACCCTTTCTTTTCCTCTTTAACTAACATCAATACATGATTAGAATAACATTCAAGGTATAAGAAGAGTTACCAATGGATGGTGATTGACTCCTATGCTTTGTGTGATCCTTCCCAAGCATGAACTAATCTTTGGCTTGTTAGATCTTTATTTGAGCTAATCCAATTTAGCCCTAGAAAGGAAAATGTTAGTTCTCAGGCCTTTGGAAAGAGAGGGGTTCCTAGAAACATTGGAGCTCCACCAAGAATTCAGTAGCTCCTGGAAGGTTGCTAGAAGTCCTGAGAGAAGGTTTGCTAAACTGGGATGGCCGAAGGATCGTCATAGAGGGCTAGGTAGAAGGGAACTCCAAGGGAAGTGATGGATAATTTCAGAGGGGTTGATGACTCTTCTGTGCTTAAATGCAGTAAAGAATGACACCCTAAGTTACTGAGGGTTTAAATAGGGTATTCCTAGCTTTCTCGATCGCTAGATATCACCTGGATCGATGATGATAATCCATTCTCCTTCCAATACGGTCGGGATCTATTTTTGTCGTTAGACGTGGAGTTGATCATGCAAAACCATATGGTCGTGATCGTGTGGCTCATGGAGTCCATCGAAGGCATTGGGAGGGTTGGAGGGCTATCCTATGGTGTTGGGCACTGTTGGGAGGTTCGGGTTGTCAGCATTGTAAGCATGTTTTCGGGGTCGTGTGACAAAGGAAGAAGAGCAATGCTTGGAGGCTTACAGGCCATCGGATCTTAACAAAATCTAGATTTGACAATCAGCTTAATTATTGTGTTGTTTGTCTCAGTAGTTGGATGATTACTTAAAATCCAATGGCCGAAATCCTCTTTGCTATTGAAATAACTTCACATGTCCATCGGATTAAATTGACAGATCAAATTTCTTCCACCTCATAATTTTGAACCCACTATTGGATTTGATCAATTTGGATTGGATGGCTAGACTTTTATCTGTGGTTTCAATCGAGGTCAGACGTTGGATCCGGTCTCAGATACAATGACTGAGATTTTACTCGTCATTAGAATTTCTAATTTTGCCATTTTTAATTAAAAAAAAAGAGAAAAGGTTAATTTATTAATTTCGATTGTATTTTATGTATATATTGTTTATTTTGGTTCTAAAAATTATGAAAATTTCACCTCTTTCATAACTTGGCATTAGAAATCTAAATGTACATTTATTTTTGGATTTTGACCTCTAGATTATTTCCCATAATTTTTCTTATTTATTTTACACTCCATAAAATTGATTTTATGTTTAGGGAAAAACTTATGCATTCCTTTTTTATTCATATGTATGTTCTTTTTGTTTAGAATATTTCACTCGCATTTGGACCCTTTTTGTTTCAATAATAAAATTTTTATAAGTCTTAAGTTTAATTATTTAATGCTTTTATTGACCCGTTAACAAATTAGGATTGCTACAGATTTCCCGCTTAAATTGAATGTCGTCATCGAGATCATCTATAGATTAATGAAAAATAAACAAATCGTTCAGGAATACTTGAGTATTTAAATATGCTCAGATATTATTTTTTGTATATCCTTCATCTCCCATATAACTTCTTCCGTATTTTGATCTTTCTATTGTACTTTGACAATGGGGATTGTTTTACTGCAGAGCTGATGGGCATCTTGGCTCTATATTCTGACAAGTTTCTTCACATAACTTAAATGAGGTCTTATACAATTTCCAAGAACTGTCGCTTGCTGCAGCTACTTAGTTAGGCATTATCAGAGAGATATGATACATAGAAAATGTTGTACACATCAACAAAGTCGTCGTAACTTTTATTTGTAAGATGATTTCCTCACTTTTGCTACTTCGAATCGAAACACTCTTTTCATGGTGCTTACCTTTAAGTGCACATAATTCTCCACCTAGAAATCTACAGCTCTATGTTTTGTATCATACTAGTATCGTTGTCGGCCTTGAACAACTGCAATCCTATTTTGATTTAATCAGACTTTTTGATTCATTTCTTCTATTTGATTAAGCCTATAGATTTGAGTATTGCCAATTTTTGACCATTACAGGGGTGGGGTACATTTATTCCCGCACAGAGCTTCGTATGGAGCCATGCCGATGTTGGATTGGTGACTATAGTTGTAAGCAAACTCTAACAGCAAATGCTCCTCCCAACTCCCACAAAAATCTATTTTGCACAATCTTAAGAGATCAATGAGTACTTGATTAACTCTTTCAGTCGGTCCGTCTATTTGAGGGTGGAATTTAAAGTTATGCCTAAATCTTTGTGGCACATTTCAAAATCAAGAGGTGAATCTGGTATCTCTATCTGATATAATTGTTTTTGGGATGCCATGCAACCCAATAATTTCTCGTATATACATACTTGCTAACTTTTCTACTGGATCCGTTTGTTTAATTGGAAGGAAAAGGGTGGCCTTGATAACTCTATCTACTTTCACTCAGACTATATCAACTTTTGATCTACTGCAAGGTTGTCTAACAATAAAAATATTAGTTAACCTCCTCTTTGAGATTTATAGTGGCTGTAAGAGTCCTTTAGATCTTTTTGATGTTCAGCTTACCAATTACAAGTATTACAACGAGCTACAAATTCTCTCGTGTTCTTTTTCAAATTTGATCACCAGACCACCCTCTTTAGGTCTCGGTACATGTTTGTACTGCCTGGATGAATGTCTCGGTAATATCAACTGCAGTGGGCGCCAGAGTGCACTCAGGCGTTGGAGGATCTGTTTTTGGTGGGCTTAGGCGCCGAAAATTCTAGTTTTGAGGTGGTTGTAATTGCATCTCTAACGCTTTGGTGCCTGGTTTTGTTCTCTAAGCAGTCATTCTTCTGATGAAATTTTGAGATCTCTAAACGAAGGCCTAGTCATTTGAAATTTATAAACAAAGAATTTTATGTAGTATATGACTTTAAATTAGAATAATTAAGCCAATAATTATCCAATTTTAAATCAACTTTAATGTTAAAATTATAGTTTACTTCACCCTAAAATGATCTTGAGTGAACCATGAAATTCTTGTGTAAACTTTTTGTAATGTATCTTTCCTATCAAATGTAAAAACCTTATTTTACATATATTTTGTGTTTTCTACATTATTATCTCTTATATCATAAATATATTAATAGGTTTGATTGTGAAATTTAGAGAAAGAAAAGAAGATTTTCACTTGAAAAGCTTATGATTGAGTACTAAGAGAAATTATTTGGAGTGGTTGGGATAGAAAATGGATTTGTGTTGCTTATTTTAATGTTTTTAGGGATGTGTATATTGTGGCTGTAACATGTGCTCGATCACAAATTGGCTTGTCTAATGATTATCTTTTTACTATTGCATTACATTACAGCTCAACTCTCAACCTATAACTTGTTTCTTAAGTATGGATATTCTTACCGAACACATTCAAGAGAAGGTTCCTAAGTTCATGCTATTTGTAGATGTCATTTTCTTTGTTGATAAGACTAGGGAACGAGTTAGAGCAAAATTTGAGTCGTGGAGGATTATTCAATCTATGGTTTTTTCATCTTAGTAGATTTAAAATAGAATATATGGACTCTAGGTTCAATTATATTAGAAGACAACCTTGAGCGCATAATTTTTGGGGGCCATGTGATCAAGAAAAGAAATAGGTTCAAATACTTCGGTTTAACTATTCAAAATAATGGTGAAATAGAGAGTGGTGCGATTAATAGGATCCAAGTTGGTTGGATTAAATGGAGGAGTGCTTTTGGAGTGTTGTGCGAATCGAAGATCCCAGTCATAATTAAAGAAAAATTTTCTAAAACAAAAATATCCGCTGCTATGTTATATAGGGATGAATGCTAGCCAACAAAGTAGAACTTATTGATAATTAAGTGTTATATAGATGAGAATGCTTAGGTGGATGAGTGGGTACACCCATAAAGATAGAATCTGAAAATGTTTATCTGCTACAAGATTGGAGTGGCTCCAATTGTGGATAATATTAGAGAATTCCACCTTAGATGGTTTTGGCATATTAAGCCTAGACCATGAAATACCTCTGTTAAAAAATTTGAGTTTATGAATTTTACCCATATTAAAAGAGGAATGGGGAGACCAAAAAGGACATGGGAAGAAACATTTAGTGAGGATCTTCTCTATTTGGAACTTAGGAAAGGACTTCTATTTGATCAAGCACAATAGAAACAAAGGATCCTTGTAGCCTATCCCACCTAGTGGGGTTAAGATTTGGTGGTGGTATTGCTGTTACCTCTTATATTTTATTGCTCAGCATGCTTCTTGCCTTCATCTAACTGCATATGGTTTGTGACACATAGGGTGCATATTTTAGATTCATGATCACTACATGCAACAAGAACTCTAAATGCCCTTGAAATTATATTACAAATATGCATATTTTAAATCCATGATAGTTTTATATTCCAGAATCTTTAAAACCAGCAATGCTTGTTATTTACTGTTCATGTTGAAACTACTGTCTCACAACAATTCATTATTTATGAAATGATGGTTTGATTCATATTGTGCAATTGCAGGTGAAGCTGTTCCGGGATTTTGTTCCCAGTATCTTGAATATATCAAGACAGTGCCTTGCCAATAGGGATGAAGATGTTGCTTCTGTTGCCTTTGAAATATTTGACGAACTCATTGAGTCGCCTGCACCTCTTCTTGGTGATTCTGTTCAATCTATAGTTCAATTTTCATTAGAAGTTTGTTCTAGCCAGAACTTGGAACTTAACATTCGTCATCAGGTTTGATATACCTGTCAGCTTGAGTCAGGCTTCATCTCAGTTGCCTGATTAACATTTCCCTCTTTTACTTGGAATGTAATTTGCTTTCTGTTTCATTTCCTTTTTAATTTCAGGCAATTCAGATAATTTCATGGCTTGCAAAGTACAAGGCTTCTTTTTTAAAAAAGCATAAGCTTGTTGTGCCAATCCTGCGAGTGATGTGCCCTTTGCTTGCAGAAAATACTTCTGGAGATGAAGATTCTGATCTGGCATCAGATAGAGCTGCTGCTGAAGTACTAGATACAATGTCTATTAACCTGCCAAAGCAAGTGTTTCCACCAGTGTTTGAGTTTGCTTCTTTGAGTTATCATCATGCAAACCCAAAATTTAGGGAAGCTTCCGTTACAGCTTTGGGAGTTATATCGGAAGGGTGTTTTGATTTGCTGAAAGATAGGTTGGAAATTGTTCTGAATATAGTTTTAGCAGCTTTGAAAGATCATGAACAAATGGTGAGGGGGGCTGCTTCATTTGCTTTGGGTCAATTTGCAGAACATTTGCAACCTGAGATTTTGTCTCACTATTCAACTGTTCTTCCTTGTATCCTAAATGCAATTGAAGATGCTTCGGAAGAAGTAAAGGTTACAGAGCCGTATGAACCTACTTTATGTATTATTTTATTTTATATTCGAGTCATCAGGTTCTTATTGTTAATATATGTGCAGGAAAAATCATATTATGCACTGGCAGCATTTTGTGAGGACATGGGCGAAGATATACTTTCTTATCTTGATCCCCTTATGGGGAAGTTAGTTGCGTCTATCCAGTGCAATCAAAGAAATCTACAAGAAACCTGCATGGTATTTTTGCAAATGACGTTGTCTAAACTTGTGTGCTGCTTATTACCCGATTAATATATCTCAAATTATTCCCCTACTCTTACTTGCTTGCCCTAGACACATTCACCCACAATGATCTTAGCAAAAAAAAAGAATATAAAAAATATTTTTGTCGACATAACTGCCCAAACTTACATTCTTGGGATATTGAGATTCAAACATCACTAATTAAAATTTATGTCAATTGTAGTCTGCAATTGGCTCAGTAGCTGTTGCTGCAGAAAAAGCTTTTATACCATATGCCGAAAAGGTTCTAGATTTGATGAAAACTTTTTTGGTTCTAACAAATGATGAGGACTTGCGGTCAAGAGCTCGTGCAACTGAGTTAGTTGGAATTGTTGCTTTGGCTGTAGGACATGAGAGGATGGAACCAATATTATCCCCTTATATGGAATCAGCAATCTCTGTAAGCTTGTTTCTTTAATTTATTTTAATTTTCTCTTATAGGCTTTTAAAAAGTTGTTTAACCTGAGCTTACGGTTTCTTTCAGGGATTTGCATTAGAATTTAGTGAGCTTCGAGAATACACTCATGGTTTTTTTAGTAATATTGCAGAAATGTTGGGTGATGGTTTCTCGCAGGTATTATAATAAATTTTTATTTTGAATTTTACTGCTTATTAATCTGTAGTTATTGATTGCACTTACTGGAAATGTATTGTAGTACCTTTCCCATGTTGTTCCTCTGGTATTTTCTTCATGCAATCTTGATGACGGGTCTGCTGTGGACATTGACGATGCTGACAGCATTGATAATGGATTTGGAGGTGTATCCTCTGATGATGATACTTATGATGAACCAAGAATTCGCAATATCAGTGTGAGAACTGGGTTGTTAGACGAGAAGGCTGCAGCAAGCCAGGCGATTGGCATGCTTGCACTTTACACTAAGAAATCTTTTGCACCGTATCCGTTAATTGATGCTATGTTCATTTCACTAATATCTTAGTTTATACTGTTTCTTTAACAATATCAAGTTATGTGGAGGAGTCCATGAAGATTTTAGTACGGCACTCCACATATTTTCATGAAGATGTACGACTGCAGGCTATTATTTCCTTGAAACGTGAGTATGCAAGTATTATGGTTATCATTGTCTTATGCACAAAGTGGGGGCGAAATGCTTTTTATGGAATTGTTTTTGGAACAAATCAATGCTATATTTGAAATTGAAGCCTTTGAGAAAATACTTATTGACATTTAAGATTTTGTTTGTGTAAATTAATTTTTCTGGAATATTCAGCTTAATATCAGTTAGAGAAGCTATCTTGAAAATGTTTTGTGAAATATATGTATATTTTTATAAGAAAGTTAATGGAAATTGCTTGATATTTTTTTTAATATAATTTCTTATTGAATGGATAGAAAATTAAAGATTAGAATTTCCCTTTCTATAAAGATAGCAAAAGAAGCAGAGAGGCTGGTTGCTTTCATAATTTAGGAAATTAATATTTGTTGATTTGTTCAAATTCAACTGATTTATTTTGAATTTTAGCTAGATTTGCAATAGAGTTGTTTTAGGATGAATCCCATGCTTTTTAATAGATTTAATTAATTCAAATATGAAATCATTAGGAGTTGCAATGTCTAAATGCGCCTTGCCTTTTAACTGGGACAATGCGGAATACTAGCAGAGTTAGTGATTAGACTTCATGGTGGTTTTTCAGCAGTCTGTTGTTTTTAGGCAATTTTTGCAATCATTTTGCTATTTTGTAGTGCGGGTGCATTATCTACGGTGTCTCGTTAATTTTAGCTATTTCAAATATTAATATTTTTATACTTTTATATTTTAATATTTGTTGTCTACGATAATATTTTGAATATTTAGATGCAATGTGTATTAATGTTAATAAAGGACAAATGCGATAGCCAAGCTGTTAATTGTGGCATTTACCTGATTATGCAACTTTTGATGGAGTGCACATGTAAGGCCAACGATTGTATTTGTTTTTGGAGAAATTTATTACGAGCAAGTCTCTTTGACATAATGACATTAAACTCCTTAGTTTATGTAGTTCATGGCGGTAAACTGCTGGATTAATACTTCAGTTTTCCTTTATAATCGTAACATTGTTCTTTTTGGATGTTTAATTCTCACTTAGGAATTTGATTTTGTTGCAGACGTTTTGTCAGTTGTGCAGGCAATTGCTGCTGAACACATTGTAAGTACATAGATGTCAGTTTTTCTTTGCTTGTTTTCCTAAAAATAATCTCTTCCTTTAACTCTTTGACATTATTATATGGCTTTCGCTCTTTGGTGTAGGACATTGTAGAGAAACAAAAGGAAATTCTTGGTAGTATCCTTCTCTGTTTTCATCTTTAAAAGATATTATTCTTTTCTTAAAATATTTAGTCATTTAACATTGATCTTTCATTATTTATTTTGATGAAGGAACTGTGTTCAATATCTACATCACGACAATGACTGATGATGAGGACAAAGAAGTTGTTGCTCAAGCTTGCATGAGTGTGGCAGAAATTATGAAAGACTTCAGTTATCCGTTCATAGCTCCTTGTAAGATGTGGAACTCATTCATTGATGGCATTTTAACGAAGTTGAAATGATCCTGAGAAGTACATTTTTTCAGATATGCCAAATCTTGCTGAGGCGACACTTACTTTACTTCAGGAAGATTCATGTTGTCAGAAATCAGATTCTGATTCTGACATTGATGATGGTGAATTTAATCACGATGAAGTGCTCATGGATGCTGTATCAGACCTTCTCCCTGCCTTTGCTAAAGCTATGGGTTCTAATTTTGAGCCAGTTTTTGCCAAGTTTTTCGATCCTTTAATGAGATTTGCAGTAAGATAAATTCTTTAATTATCCATCTTAAATCATAAAAAACGCTTAAAATCCTGCAAAAGCTTGGCTTGATAATCATATTGTGATTTATTTTCCTCTAACTTATTTGATGCTCAATTATGTGACATGCCACTTTAGAAAGCTTCCCGGTCTCCTGAAGATCGAACTATGGTAGTTGCTTGCCTAGCTGAAGTTGCTCAAGATATGGGAGCTCCAATTTCCAGTTATGTTGATGTAAGAATCATTTGTTCTGATATTGAATTATGAATACTTTTGTTGGCATTTTCATCTAAATCTTTACATTAATTCTGAGTTTGCCTATTTTATAAGAGGGTAATGCCCTTGGCACTGAAGGAGCTGTCATCCTCAGAGGCAACTAACAGGAGAAACGCTGCATTTTGCATGGGCGAGCTGTGCAAAAATGGTGGCACATGTGCATTAAAGTATCCTTGCATTATATTTCAATCTTCTATTAATGCGTCCACTTATACCATATGAGCCTGCTTATTTCTGCATCACTATCTTATCCTTCCTTGATAGCAACCCAGATACTTTGGGGATGTACTTCGTGGACTGTACCCTTTATTTGGCGAGTCTGAATCAGATGATGTTGTCAGAGACAATGCTGCGGGTGCTGTCTCAAGGATGATAATGGCGCAGCCTCAGTCCATTCCTCTAGATCAGGTCCACATTTGTGTTAGTATTTTAGGAATATTTTTGCCTTCTTATGGATACACAAATATCTTTGCTCATTCTTTATCCAATTATGTCTGCAGGTTCTACCTGTACTTCTTAAAGCACTGCCATTGAAGGAAGACCTTGAGGAGTCAATGGTGGTGTACAGCTGTATCTGCAAACTGATACTGTCATCAAACCCACAGGTAAAGCATGTCTCTAGCAGGTTCTTTTTTAAGGAATTTTAGATCTTTTATTACTTTTCGAAGCTCAATGCCTTTTGTTTTAATGAGGCAGATCCTTCCTTTAGTTCCAAAAGTGGTTAACATTTTTGCTCAAGTTGCTGTTTCCCCATTTGAAAGGGAAGATGTCAAAAGTCAAATTGGGATAGCTTTATCTCACTTGATCTCAGTATATGGCCATCAAATGCAACCTATACTATGTGCTCTTTCGCCTGTTCATGCTAATTCGCTGGCTGCTTTAGCTAATAAAATGTAGTAATCCATCCACCAAGCTATAGCAACTCTTTCCTATTCTTTAGCAGGTATGCGGTTCCCTTTTTTATTGATTTGATGTTTTAGCTATAGATGGATTACATGATTATTATATTCATGCATACTTTTCTTCAACTGTTCAGGTTCCACAGGCTGCTGCCATTCGCTCTTTTGCCGGGGATGATGGCTCTTTCATTTTTTGGTTGACGATTGGCAATATATATTGTGCTTATTACACATTCAATTATTTATTTATATTGGGTTTTTGTGCATGTTTGTGCTCAGATAATCATGGCGTCCTTGCCCTTCTTAGCACCATTCATTGTGTGTATTTTGTATACATATTCTTTTGCATGTAAAAGGTTTTAGTATATTTGTTATTTTCTGAATGAGATGCTTTCTATGGTGCATTTAATAGGGAAGGATTGTTGGTCCTCATAAACTAGTACCTTGCTTTCTGGGTACATAAAATTTATGCTTCTCCCCAAGATAAAATCCAAGCTTCAGCAGCAAAAAATTAAAAATATGTTTCAATATATCAAAATTATTTAGGCCAAGTTTTACTTCATGACTCATCCATTGCCACACAAAATCCCCCACAATTGAACAATAATAATAGTAAATTATTTTCAATAGTTTTTCTTTTCATTTTTGGGTTATTTAATTGTATAATTTATGCTTGTTTAATTAGGGATGGCATACTATTTATGTTGACATCATCATAAAGTCTTTATATATGTTGAGGTCAAATTTATCTTTATTTAGATGTCATCATTATATGAATATTTTATTTTTGGCTTGTAGCTCTGCAATGTGCTCCGAAAGGATGCCGAAGCCTTATTGATGCAGCTTAAAAAAGTTGTGATTCCCAAAATGCATGCTGTAGTTAGGGGAAGCTTGGCTTTTCTCTTTGGTTTATTTCAAAAAAAGAATGAAACCAATTGAGGAACATTTATTAGAAAAATTAAATGTGATTCACTTCTAAAAATACAATTTTTTTTTTATATTTTTATTTAATTATGAAGGAGCATAAATAAAAATACATTGCACTATCAATTATGCAATTGATACAATCTATAGTTGTTATGTGTAATGATGAGTAGCTAATATTTTTTCCTTAATTGTTCCCTAAAGCTTATAGCTTGGGAGCTTTTGATCATACACCTCTGCTCATTTCATTAGGTCAATTTGCACCTGGGGGAAAAATGTCAATACAAGAACAACTATAGCGCTAAAAGCATCTACCATATTATGATTCAATTTTTTGGAATTCATTCATAAATTTTGATAATATTATAACTTAGCCAAATCACAATTAAATGTAATAATCTAATATATCATTTTAATTAGAAAAATGTAAGGAACACTAATCTACAAAAATATTTAGGATTTTTTCATTACTTTTCTTAATTATGCTTAATCATTTAGAAAATAGATTAATGAATAGTAAGCTCAACCATTAGCCAAATTTCAAGTTTTAGGTCTCTGATCACTCGCTAAACAGAGGTGAACAAGATTGTGTAAAATTAAAATTTTATTTCTGTAATTAATTTTACTAATCACTTACTAATCACCATAAACCATGGTTAGGGATTAAATAAATTAATTGAAGTCCAAATTTAATATTTACTATCATTGAACTCAGTGTGTTATCAGAAACCCATAGCAACTAATTTTGCTTAATTTGGATATTGATTTGTGAAAATGAGATTTTGACCCCTCCCTTAATTACCCATTTAGGGTTTTTTTTAAATTACCTTATAACTAAATTATTTAATCTCAAAATTTAGTAAACTTAGTATCTATGAACTCCTTAGACTGAATAGAATATAACTATATCATAAAGCTTAGGTTTTCAAATTATATTTTATTAATCACCTTTTAATGAGCTTAAACCCTAATTTGAGCTCATTAGCCTTAAATCTTAGCCAAATTGGGTGTTCTTAGTATCAATCTCCACATTAGATAGTAATGAACTATTTGTCATTAAAAGAAATCAATTTGGAACCTTCTTAAAATCCCATTTTTAACCCTTATGGAAGGGCATTTTGGTCATTTTGACCAAGTGTGGTTTAAATTCCCTTAAAACTTAAAATTTGTATATTTATTTAGAAATCAGTAAAGTGAATGATTAGAATCAATTTAAGATCATTTAGACTTGTAAAATTAGATGAGAAAGTTAAACCTTAAATTTTCCCCAAGTTAAATTAAGTGAAAGCTCTTATTCTTAATATAGATTTAAAGTCCACCTTACAACCTATATAAGTGCTATTCAATACTTAATAATTCAGTTATAATCAACTTACTTTTGTTAAGTTTTTTCTAATATCACTCCTAAACGAATCCTTAAGCAAATCCCAAAGTAAATTCGTATTAATTTTCTTAAGTGCCTTGAACCATAAGATTTTCACTCTTAGTTTTTAGTTGATTAAGTTCTATTGAGTAATGGGATTACTCAATATATTCAGTCATGTTTTAGATTAAGTTTCCAATTAGAAGCTAGAAGTCTGATTATTTTATCTTTTAATCTTAGTTTATACAACCTATCATAAAGGTTAATAATCCTTTCATCTTAATAAATTAGATTTTCATTCCTTAATATTCTTAAAGCCTTAGAAGGAGAATTATGAGAAATCATTGATTCTTAGATATTAGCACTTTAAGCTTAGAGCTTAAACCTTAACTTTGGAGTTTAACTCTAAACCTCTGAATTTTGATCAAGATTTGTTATGGGAGAATGAAATACACCAACTAGGATGATTGATTAATTATTTAACCTTCGTAGATGATATTTATGATTTTGAATTAGAACATGTTAAGTTTCACTATTTAACTTTATAGGACCGTGACTCTGAGTTTATACTGGATAATAGGATATTAGATATTATGAGCTTGTATAAACTTAGAATAGTTAGAACAGATAAATTAGATAATAACAGATATTATATATATTTTAGTAGAGTCTTGCTAACTATTGAAATTTGTTTCTTTGCATTCCTTTTCTTTGAGCATTTTTGCCTTGAGCATAACATTATATAAATTTGATGCATGAAATCAAAGTATAGAAAATTAGGATAACATTTGCATCAGGTTCATTATTAGAACAGGTAATTGTGTATACACATTACTACATCTGGACATGCGGTAAGGAGAAATAAAGATACTTGTGATGTACTCATTGGGGAGAGTTGTGTCTAGTTTGGGAACCCAATTTAGTCTTGTAGACGTGGTTGACTCCTCAGCTACTTTTGGATGTGTCCATAGAAGTAAAGTAAAATAACTAAAAATAATTACATATGTACTTTTGCCTTTTCAGTTCAATTTCAGTTCTGCTTTAGCTTTGAGAAGCTAAATGACTTACTTGATACAGTTACAATCTTATACAATTTTAGTGACTGTATTGGCCATACATCTGATATGGTAATTTTATGTGTTTACTTTTTGTTTTTGGTACACTTTACTTCAGTTTTTGCTTTTATAGCCTTTCTTATACTTATATACATATTAGAATGTTAATCTTGATTTAATGGTTTTACTTGACTTACTAATATGTATAACATTTCAATTTTATTCCCTACTTAATTAACATATTTTTAGATGATCATAAGAATGTTAGGATGTACTTCTTTTCAATAGTTATATTTACTTTGCAGTTATATATTTATGTATTGCCTAACCTTATTGTAGCTTTTAGTTTCAATTATAGTTCTTACATACTTCCTTTGATAAGTTATAAATGTATTCTTTATAGCTTATTATTTCCTTGTAGCTTATTGCTCCTTATGCTTATTGTTGTTGCCAAGTTAAATGTGATATCTTAAAAAATGTAGAATTTACTAATTCAGCATAACATATACTTAGACAATTATCTAACACAAGATTTTCTCTTTTCTGGCAGTGGCCTTAGCATGCAAAAACCAACATCTCAGATTTTGAGATGTTTGAGGTTATTGTGCCAGGTGAGGAGTTGGGCCAGGAGGAGGACCTTCCTACTGCTGTGGATATTTAGATAATCTTTATTTTTTATTCTGTGAGGATGAGTGTTTTCCATTCAGTTAAACTATATTATTCAAATGTTGTAATAATATAAGATTTAGATATATTTTCTTTATTACATTTTTATTTTGAGTTGGACTATATGTTTCTCTCTTTATTATGTTAAATGGATGTTAATTTTACTTGCTTCCACACTTTTCATTTCTTGTATGTACATTTAGTGAAACTATAGTTCAGTTATGTGGTATATCCTTCAATTATCTGTAGATTAGGGTGAAAACCTAATCTAATCATAAATGGAGGATCTATCACGTTGAACACTCCATCATAATCATGTTAACATACGTGTTAACAAGGTCACGATGGGGGCAGAGCACCACATATAACCATGCTCAGAATCACACCTCTTCAGTCTACTCTTGTCTGGCTAGTTAGATTTTTACTAGAGACTTTTCTAAGTCTCTCTTAAGTGGCATTGACACTTCAAAAAACATAGTTGTTATTGAATTCATTAGTTAGTTCTGCCCTGAGGCTTAGCAAAGTTTCTTATGGTTTTTTTATAAGTAATCAGGATCTTATTAATAATAGAGTCAAGTTTGTGTTGATCCACTTTTATACAATTGGCACTCTTCCTAAAACTGCCACACATTCTGCAATTGCTATAATTCCTAAAATAGGTCACACAAACTCTATTTCAAAATATTAACATCTTTCTTTGTGCAATACATCATACACGATACTTGCTAAAATCCCAAAAATTAGAATTAAATTCCATTAATCTAATATAGTTGATGTAGCACAAAGTGCTTTTATAACTGACATAAACATGACATAATATTTTAACTGCCTATGAAACCTTGCATCACTCCTAAAAATTAGTAAATATTTGTATGCTAAATTGTGCATTTGGAGATTTTTAATCTCATCAATAGGAATTACTGACTTGAAAGAATTAAGAAAAAATATCTCTCAAGTCTTTTGTCAAGTGGGTTATATCTTGCATCTATATGCTTAATATCTTGACCCATAAATGGGGCTCTATAAGGCTATTTCTCATCTTTGAATGGGATGAGGCAAGGTTGCCACTTATCTCTTTGTCTTTTCACTATTTTTATGGATGATCTTTTCTCTCTATTCAATAAAACTATAAATAAGAAAACTTTAATCTCAATTATGAATGGTACATTTTCTTTTTCTCATTTACTCTTTACTAATAATTTACATTAATTTGATGAAACAAATTTGGCAAACATTTTATAGTTTAGGCACATTTTTACATGAATACAAAGTTAATATTGGCTTAATTTATATAAAGATATGGGATCTTCATCTAAAAAATGTGAACTATAGTATCTCTCTTGATGAAATCCATAATCTAAGAATTTTAGCTAAAGCCCATTATGTATATTGGGTGTTTTGATCATTGCCAAACTCTTAGAGCTACTATTTATACTCGTATGATTGAAAAAATTTATAGATGGCTTAATGGATGGGGAAAAAAATCCTATCTTTTGCAAGGCAACCCTCAAACTGTAACGTCCTCATGCTGAGTTAGTAAATTCTAACTTAACATTAGGTGTAACCGTAATACCTATCACTGAATTAATAGGAATCCAACTCACTATTAAGTATTATGTGGGCAAGAATATTTTTGAGACAAGAAAATGCAATAATTTAAGAGCAAAAAATATATAAAAATATCCATATCCATCATCCAAACCAAGTACAATAAGAAGAAAAAATACATCCATCACAAAAGAGAAAGTAAGAGCATCTAGAGTCTTAAATTATTACAAATAATTTATAAATGTAATAAAATTCACTCTTCCTCATAGATAAAATGAAAACATAAGTATCCAAGGTACTACTGCAGGCTAAAACTAGCTTCAATATCAAGCTCCACAAGGTGATCCTAAACAACTGTATTTGGTATTTAATACGGTTGGGTACAACCAATAAAAGAGTCTAAGTACATTTTAGGGTTACACTAACTGCTATTTATTTTAAACGAATATCACATTATCCATATATAATTATTTGAGTAGGCAAAGCATTAAGCAACAAGAGAAATAGGTAAAAAGCATGCAAAAAAATAGTAAAACAAGTAAAGAAGATAAGATACAAGTTATTTGCTTTAGCCTGCACAAAGTATGTATGGAGAAAAAGAAGATATAATGACTAAAACTACTAGGGTGAGGAATACATGAATATGTTCATTTGAAATTATGCTAAGCAATAATAAAAGTGAGTAGTGTAAGCTTAAATGAAAGTAAATAAATAACATACATTGCAAGTAAAGTAAAGTAAATAAAATACTATAATGTAAGAATAATTAGAAGTACTTATAACACCCCTAGATTATTACCCTAATTAATATGGGCTAAATGAAGCTCTAATTTTTTGTTCCATTAGATTGAAATAGTCATTAGGAGCTAACTCGAAAAATTTGGGATCAATCAGATCTCAATTGGATTAATTAGCTATTTTTCTAATTTTTAGACTCAGAAAATTAATTAAATTAAATTGATATCCAAATTAAAATCTGATTACATTTTGAACTCCTCACCCCAAATTAGCTTAGGGTGAATTTTTAGAAAATTTTAGAGGTTATTTATACTTAAATTAGATTTAATCTCATCTAATGTAATTAAATTAATTAAAATTAAATTTATTTAAATCTTTCTAAACATAATGGTCGGCAGACCTCTTAAATTCTCGCAATCCCACATTTTGAGCCATAATCGAGCAATCAGCATTGAGCATTTGATCGATCCCTTCAACAACTGTCAGATTGCAGTCGTGATCCCAAGGCTATAATTGCTCCCGCGATTAGCCATTAGAGAAGAGTATATTAGGGTCGTCCTGTCAAACCAACTGATCAATCAAATGACTGGGACTCTTCCAACCACTGTAGGCCTTCATCACCACTTCTTGATTTCACCTAACAACTCATAACAAATATCCTTTGTTGTGGTACAATATATCCACCCTGTCTCCCATGATACCTTGAGCCTCAACGACCTTATAGCTCCTGCAGTGCCCTGCCCCGTTGCCGCGTGCAAAAGGGATAATCATAATCAATTTTGGCGGTGGAGTGGTGAGCCACTCGAGAAAGAATATCACATCTCCCCAAATAGCTCAAACAAAACCCGTCTGAAGGGCTGCTGACCCAACCCCAAAGGAGGGTCGAGAGCTAATACTTAAGATAAGGGTAGTATCCTTATCCTGAGTATTAGACAAATACACATATTGGATTTAGAATACAATATGAAGAATCTAATATATGTATAAAATATCAGTATTTCCAATATATTGATCACATCACAATACTAAGTATAAGTAGTATATAAATATAGTGCGAAAGCTAAAATAAACATCCATAAACATTCATCATAGAAGCTGAATAAAACATTCATCTCAGAAAAAAAAAGAAAAATACATTCAGAATTATTACAAATGGTTTACTGAAATACAGACATAAAAGCTAAGTACTGAACTAAAATAGATTAAGCAAAATAGTAAAACTGGGGAAGAGTCCACTAGTACTCCAAGAACTCCTCCTAGATCTCCTGAGTATCCACATGGTCTGGCTCCACTAATTACTCTAAATCTAGCAAATTATCGGATCCCAAATGTACCACGTGTTAGACAATAAGTCTAACACAGTTAAACTAATCTAAATAGTTCTAATTATTTACTTAATATTTATATAATGTAAATAAAACTGTAAAATACTGTAAAGGTAAATGAAAGTGTAAAATTGTATAAAACTGTACAAAACTAAAGTAAAGCAAAGTAAAGCTGTACTGAAAATTGAATATTAAAAGTAAACAAAAATAGTAATGGATCTGAACAGTAATAACATGTAAGACTATGCTGTACGTTATTGAAATTATGCATCTGAATATGCCCCAATACTGTATGATACTGATATGCAACCAAAATATCACTGAATTGCTATGAGTCGTATAGTCCAATGTCTACATGCATCCGATTGGGAATGCAGTTTATTGTGATGCCGATGCATTATGAAATTCCTCAATTGATATATGCAACATTCTGTAACCCATAAATTATCACTGATACTCATACATCATGCTTATGTTCATGCTAATGTCTCTTACTTCTATACTATATGAGTTAATTCCAAAAATTCAAAAATGCTTTAAAATCTGATAATAAATTTAGGGTCCCCATTGTGCAGAATTCTGCTAAAAAGATTCTAACTCTTAGATTTTAGTTTTTATAATTGGTTGAAGTTGAGAGTTTACTTTAAAAATTATTAGATGAGAAGGTTGTATACACATACTTAACACATTTCTAAGATGGGTGGTCCTTGACACTTAGTTTGATTAAGCCACATATAATGAAGTGATCTTTGATAGAAGGCATAACTCGATAGCAATTTGTATCTCAAGCTAAGCCATTAAAATACCCAAATCACAAGCACACTTAGTGTTCTAAAGAGGGTGACTTGAATCACATAAATTGCTTGAATTACACTTATGGAAGCAATCTTTGATAGGAGGCATCACCTGATGGTGACTTTTATTCAAATAAGCTAATGATCTAAGTCCTTAATTATAATACTCTTAAGATTGAATAATTTATTCTAACTGGGACTATATCTGACTAAACTTGTAGGATTGAACACAGATATAATCCTGCATTAAGATGAATTAACAAATCCTAAATACTACTAAAATAATCCATCACTGTGGGTATATCCTACTATGCCCAACCAATAATCTAGGTTCAGACAACTCTATTTAATCAATAAGGATTTATCAAAACTATTAATTCATACTCTAAATGGGTGAGTCCTACACAAGGCTCCAAGGATGTGATCAAAATATCACTTAATATTGATTTCTATTGTAAGGGAGAAGTTCCATTCTAAGTGCTTTAAGTGATTCCCACCACGAGGTATTAAGATCAACTTTCAAAGTTAGGAAGGATCATCAAAGATTCTACCTTAATAAGTTACAAAAGTTCTTTCTACCTCAATGTATCAATATTTAGGTCTTTAAGCATTTAAAGAACGATCCTATAGCAAGACCCTTGAGATCTCACTTTTCTATTTCTTAAATTAACATTCAAGGTTTACTTATTAGTCTTGGATTAAAGTGAGCAGATTAGATGATTAAAATTCATCTGATCTTATTCTATTCTATAATCATGGGATGAAATCAAAGATATTATTAGAGTTAGATTATTTCATAAATCATTACAATTTTATTATCCATCTTATGCTAATAGTCTTATATAAGAGAAAATCAAGGATCTAAAGTTTAGATTCAGATGATTCAATCAACATATTCAATATTAATCTTAGCATTTCTAATTCAATGATTTAGGATCAATACTAAATCAAATGCATTATTGGAATGATATCAATTGAATTATTTTACAATCAAGTTAATTGATTAAGTGATTAAAGTTTATATCTTAATCAAAACAAGTTAGGATTTAACCCCTAGCCTTACCAAACTTAAGACCAATAGTTAATTTATAGATCAATGACAAATTAATACATTATTGGTATATTTTTGATGTCAAATTTCAAATTTAGATTAAGTATCATTTATTTAATCAAGTTCTCAAGATTCTTATGTTCAAATATAATTTAATGTCAATTAGGTGCATCAAGGTGTTCAAATAAACGTTAAAGTTCTCTAACATACATCATAATATCATAAAAGCATAGGAATATAAAGTGACATAAAATAAAAGGTAATTAAGACTAACCAAATCCTAAATCAAACCAAAGGAGTTAGTACTTTATTACAAATATAAAGGACTTAAGTCTCATGCAATTTGGTTATTAAGATCTACTTGATCAATACAAGCATTCAAAGATTATATTCTTTAATATTTGGCACAAATGTTTAAGACATATGAGAAGTTTTAGCGCATGCTATAAAGGACAAACTTTCAAATTTAATTTTCACATATAATTTTATACAATGCTCAATTTTACCATTAGGGTCTTAGGGACCTTAAAATGCAAAAATTGTGAAGTTTTGATCATTCCGGACAGTTCTGCGCACTTTCGGGCAATTCTGAGCGCTATGGCGCGCTGTAGCACTTTTGGGCGCTAGAGCGCGCTGTGGCGCGCGGCAGATCTTTTGGGCCCTACGACGAATTTTAGCGCTGTGGCGCGCTGCAGCGCTTTTAGGTGCTGTGGCGCGCTATGACACTTAATTCTCCAAAGTGCAGGCGCTACGGTGCGCATAGCGCACGATAGCGCGCTACGGCAAATTTTCATTATTTTCATCAAAATATATTATTTTTATACTTCACAATTAATTATGCTGCTGTGGTGCACTGTAGCGTGCTATGACGTGCTATGGCACACTACAGTGCGCTATGGTGGATCAAGTTCAAAACCGCGCTGTAGCGCCCGACGGTGATTTCGCCTGTGAGAAAATTGCTACGGGTCTCCTTTTGCACTCAAATACTCCCAATTTTGGGCACCTCACATGTGGTGCCATATACTAATGGAAAGGTCTTTCCGAGACCTTTCTATTGATACCAAAATTGGTAGAAAATAATTATCCTAACTATGCAAACAATGGAGTTAAAGGTTCAAGTATGCAAAAATGGAGGAAAACAGAGCATGCCTTAATGAATTTTAATGGCTTCCATACTCAATCATAAACTTCTAAAAATGCAAAATAAGCATGATAACAAAATGAAATAGCTAAGGAAGTAGAGCAAATTGGTACCTTAGCCTTCAGAAAAGGAAGAAAAAACTCTATTTTTCTTTAGAAACTTGGTGAGGAGCTTCTTCTTCAAGGTGCAACAATGGAGGAAGAAGAGAGAGCTTGCGAGGAAAAAGGGTCTTTAGCTTAAGCAAAAATGGAAGAGGAGGGGCTAAGCTTCCTTCTTAAAGGAGGAGAAGAGGAGGGGATGAAGGACATGGCCTATAGGAGCTGAGGCAAGTCCTCTCCCATCAAGTATGGGGGAGAAAGGAGAGGGAGACCTTCAGCCATTCTTGCATGTAAATGAGGGAAGGGAGGCACTGAAATAGGTAGGGAGGAAAAGACAGAAAAGGAAAAATGTAATTTAAGTAATAAATAATTATTTATTCATAATATTTAATTTATTAAAAATCCAAATTAAATAAACACGCTCCGAAAAATCTCAAAAATTCACCCATAGCTAATTTGGGAGTGAGGAATTCAACGGTAAAGTTGGATTTCGATTCCAATGATTATTTAATTATGCTAATTTTTGGGATATTTAATTATATTAAAATATTTGCAAAAATCCGATGACTTCCAAATGCGTCCAAAATATCACCCCTAGCTATTTGGGGGTGACAATCACAACAGCAAAGTCGGATTTCAATTTTGAGGTCAAATTAAATACCTTAATTTTCTAATTAATTAAATATTAAAATAATCAAAAATATTTAATTGAGCTCCAAATTGCTCCAAATCTTCAGAGTTTGGTTCTAATAACTAGATGAACTTAACTGAAAGATAATTGAGATATGATTAGTCTAAAATTAAGCTGGGTAACAACCTTAGGTTGTTACACCTCCACTCTCTGAGTCTACCCCCGTTGGGTCATGCCCTACACTAATAATAACCCATGGCTGGCCCTTAGTGACCAACTTATAATCTCCTTCATCCCAAGGCTAAAAATCACCTTAGAAGTTCTTAGTGAGCCCCTTTACTCACTGAGAATTCTCTCTAGACCCTCTCTAACCCTCAATTGATGCTGCTCCTTCACAAGCCCTTCAATCAAGCTTCTTGTTTGCTTCTCAGTATTTCTTCAGTAGACTAGTGGGCGTGGCTTAGTGTTCAAGCCCCTAGTCGAGTGCAGAGTGCTTGTGGGGACCTTAGAGAGTAGTATAATCCTCTGGAAGCCACTTGAACCTTGCCATATACTTCAATCAGTTCAGGTACTGTACAACTCCTACATTGAGCATAATAAGCTCAATTCCTATCAATTTAGCTTTGTTCCAGTTTTTTCTAAAATCGAGTAGCCTTAGATTGGACCTAGCTTGGGGCCAACTATGGTCCTGACAGTGTGGAGCACTGTCGAGACAGGGTTGTCGCCTAGTAATGGAGGTTAAACCCCACTAAGAATTGATGCCATATCGGGTCATCTTTTGCTAGTAAGGGTTATCCCGTATTGATCCCAGCCGATTGATACAATGTAGTTAGCCTGGGTTCAGTCAATTGGACGTCTCCTACTCGAGGTTGCCACAATACTGAACATTATTAGGCTCGAGTAGGTACCCGTCAACCCAGTTGCTTCCAAGCCTATTCAACTAAGGGCATAACCCCATCTGAACATGTTGAATGTGTAGAGATCAAGTGCTAGCTAAATGGTGGCTTTTATGGAGAGAATTGACTCCCCACAGTAATTTAGAATTCATGGAAGGCTGAGTTAGGACAGACCAGCTCCCGACGTATTCGACCGCTCCGATTAGGGCTTTTTAGTGCAAATGATGCATCACAATCATAAGATCGAGTAGCAATCAAAATGAAGTGATGACTTGGATTGAGTGATGGGAATTCAACTTTAAAAGCTAACTATAGATCTCCTGTTGTAGGGGATTCTTTGCATAGATGGCAAACAGTAGCAGGCCGGGTCGAGCCTTGTCCCGTGTGAAATAGAATCAAGTTATTAAATTAACCCGATTAATCATATTTTTATTTCTTTTATTAAACCTTTTGGAAATTAGAATCCCTATGATTCATTAATTAAAAACATTCCAATTAAATTTGTTGAATAAATACGTTAATATAGATCCAAATAATATGATCTAATATACCATTTTGATCAGAAAAATATAAGGAACAATAAATTGTGAGAATATTTTAATTTTTGTAACAATAAACTGCAAGCATATTTTAGTTTTTGTGATTGGATTTCCTAGTTTTGCTTAATTACTATAAAAATTTAATTAGTGAATATTAATCTTATTTCTTAGCCAAAATACATAATTAAGGTCTTTAAATCTTCCTTAAATAGAAGAGAACTTACTTATGAGGTTAGAACTTTTTTTTATGATTAATTTTACTAATCACTTCATATATACTCTAAACCATGATTAGCAAATAGTTAGCCTAATTAAATTCTGATTTTAGTGACCTTAGTATCTATGGACTCCATAAGTAATATAGAAATTAATGGCAAGTTTAAAACCTATTTTAATAGATTAATTTGGTTAATCATTTTTAATGACATAAATCTTAATTAGTGCTTATTAAGGTTAATTCTAGTATAAATTAGATTTTTAAGGTGTATATCATCTTATTATATAGTAAGGAACCAATTGGAATTGAGTAAATTCAATTTGGAACCATAGAACCCAAAATCTCATTTTGACAATCATGGAGGGTATTTTGGTCATTTTGACTAAGTGATGTTTTAAGTGCCATTAAGACCTTAGAATCTGTCAATTCCTTATAATATCAGTAAATTAAATGTTTAAAATCAATCTAAGATCCTTAAATTTATAAGATTATATTTAAAGACAAACCCTTAGTGTAATTTAAATGAAATATTTAGACTTTCTAATGTGGATTTATAATCCATATTCTTACCTCTTTAGTTGCATTTTCATACTAAAACAATTAGTTCTAGCTAAAGTAGACACTAATTAGATTTTTTCTAATAATTTTCCTAAGTAAATCCTTAAGTAAAATTTTAAGACAATTCATTAAGTGCTTAAACCTTAGATTTTTATCTCCAGTGTTAGTGAATTCAATTCTATTGAGTAATATAATTACTCAATAGATTGAATCTTGTTTAAAATTAAGTTTCCAATTTAGAATTATAAGTTTAATTATTTTATCTTTTGACTTTAGTTATTCATCCTATCTCCTTGAGATTGGTGATTTTCTATCTTAATGAAATTAATTTCATTCCTTAAGATTCTTTAAAGCTTTAGAAGAAGAAATTATGAGAAACTTTAGATCCTTAGATGTTAAATACCATATTTGGAATTTGACTCTAAATCTCTAAATTTTGATTATCTTAATCAAGATTAGTTTATAGGGTGATAAATATATCAATTAGGATGATTGTTTATTTACTTTAACCTTTGTAGATGACGCTTTTTGATTTTTGAATTATAACTTGTTAAGTTCTAATGTTTGATTTTAAGGCCGTGAATCTGAGATTGTACTTTGCTTTTAAAAAAAAAAAAAATAATATTAATAAATTAATGAGAAAAAATAAAAATAATAAATAATTTCGTAAAATTAAAAATTAGTAAAAATAGCATGGCACTTAAAATTTGATATCTTAATAAAACATTATATATCTTAATAAAACATTATATTAGATATTTATATAAGTTATATATATTTTAATTATTTTTTTTTTTACATATGATTTTATATCAAAATATAGTAGATAGTAATATGAAACAATTTTTATTCTTTTCTTACACATAAATATTAATATTTATGTGTAAGATAAGAATAAAATAAAGCGTCACATATATCTTTACCAAATTAAAGGTCTTTTATATTTATATTTTGAATTTAAAAAAAGAAACTTAAAAAAACTTTGGGATTGCGAAATTAAATATTTTAAGTTAAAATATATATTATAATTTAATAAATAAATAAAGTAACAGAAACATCATAGTACGGCTATAAATTAAAGGAATGATGTAAAAGGGTGTTTAATTCTTATTCGGTCTAATAAAATAGATTCACTTATAGAGCCGTATGCAATGCAAAATGAATAGGCCAATATGCCTGTACGGTGTATGTTTAATTTTTTTGTTTTATTAAAACTAAAATACTAAATATCAGGGTTATGATTCATCAACCTGTTAGTTCTTTTTACGAAGCACAAGCAGGGGATTTTATTATGGAAGCCGAAGAGATATTAAAACTTCGTGAAACTCTAACACGAGTCTATGTACAAAAAACGGGTAAGCCTTTATGGGTTATATCTGAAGATATGGAAAGGGATGTTTTTATGTCAGCAACATAAGCTAGAGATTATGGTATCGTTGATCTTGTAGCCATAGAAACTGATATAAAAGACTGGGTAATCCCTTCATATTCATATTAATTTAATATTTTTCATAAAAAATATTAAATAATGAAACTTTAGGTTAAGATGAATATAAACCAAATTACTTTAAATTATCAAATTATATAATAATAAATATTTAGGATTATAATTATGCCTACCATTAAACAACTTAGCATAAATTCAAGAAACCTAAAAAAAATATCACCAGATCTCCTGCTCTTATAGGATGTCCTCAGCGTAGAGGAACATGTATTAGGGTGTATGTGCGACTCGGTAAGTTAATTACTAATAATAATCTTATAACTGTTAATTGTTATATAACTTATGGTTAGTGTGTTATAAACAAATTAAAAGATTTTTAATTTTATATTTAATAATAAATAACCCCTATTTAACTTTAATAAAAATATAATTTTATTAATAAGCGGAATAAAAAATACAAATTAACAATGGAATTACAGAATTATAGGGTTAGCTATTTAGCCAACTCTAAAGATTTAATATATTGAATATCGTCACTTTATAGAATATATAATTTTTATTTATTCAAATTTAGAATCGATGATCATATATAAATAGTATAAGCTATACAAGTTAATATATAAAAAAAAAAGAATAAGATCCGGCGTATAAAAAGAGGACCCCACTGTTTAAAAATATTTAACCATATAAACGAGTAAATCCGTTCTCCTATTTTTTTTAGGGAAAAGATTGCGGTAGGGAAGATTATATTTGCAAAAGCTATTGTAATAATTAAACTCTATATTGGAAAGATTGTTTTGGCATTCATTCAGTGAAAAAAAATAATAAAACTTAATACTAAAAAAAAAATAAAATTAGATGGTCAAATTTAAAATAGGTTATATAACTCATAAGTGTAGAATACATTATCATTTATTTGCATCAACCTTTTTGGGTTTGACTTCAACAAAACAGTTTACTCAAAAAAAAAATAAAACTTTGGTTTATGCTCATCACAATAAGATTAAAAAAAGAATATATTTTCATTGTTTATGGATAACTCGTCTAAATGCAGGAACTTTAAACAATAGTAGTTATAACTTATTTATGCATAATATGTACAAAAAAAGATTAATTATTAATCGTAAAATATGTGCACAAATGCTATATCAAATAAAAAATATTTTTATATTATTTTAAATGAGATTACTAATTAATAAAAAATATTTAAAATATTATGATAAGTTAAATACATTAAGGTTATAGTTTGAATAACTGATTACTGATTTATGCTCGATATAATATAATATTATATTTTTTTTATATACTTATTATCCTTCTTAATTATTTTTAAAAGTTAATGAAGATAAAATGCGAGCTTTTTGTATAGCGATATTAAGCCATCTTTGTTGTTTCAAGGTTAAGTTATTTGTTTTTCTATCTAAAATTTTCCCTTGGTCACTAAGAAATCTACTCAGTAAATTAATATTTTTATAATCAATTAGATCCCCCGATCCCATCATGGGTAAATGTCTATAATTTTTCTTTTTTGATTTATATTTATTCATATACATATATTTTAAAAAATCCCTTCTTCCTTACTTATTTTTACTTCTTTAGTCTTTATATTTTATTCTCTTATATCTTTATGTATAAAATTTATACATAAAGATATAAGAGAATAAAATATATGAAATCTTGTAAAATCACTAATATTTTTATTTTATTTTTTATTAGTATTCTAAGAAAATTATTAAAATATTATAGAATAAAATACTTAAAAGACTAATATAATTAACAGATGCTCTTATTGGTAGAATTTATATTTTATGTCATAGGTTTAAATCCTACAGAGTACAGAATAGCCAAACGTACTTTTGATATAGTAAAAAATTTAGAAAATAAAAAATATACTTTATACAAGGCTACAAGGAGATAAAAGTAAACGCTAATACAAGCTTAATTATATATATCCTATAATTATTCCTTTGAATCAATATTCAAGGGTAAGAATCCTTGGAGTTTAAATAATTCAAAAATAACCCCTTTTAAAATATTACGCGGTACAATTAAGTCAAATAATCCTTTATGGAATAAATTTTCAACCGTTTGTAAACCTTCTGGTACAATTTTGTTCAATATTTGTTCAATTACCCTTTTGCCTGCAAAAGCAATATAAGTATTAGGTTCAACAATAATAACATCTCCCAACATACCAAAACTAGCTGTAACTCCTCCTGTTGTAGGAGATATAAGAATTGATATATAAAATAACTTGTTATTTAATTGATAATCATATAAAACAGAAGAGATCTTAGCCATTTGCATTAAACTCAAACTACCTTCTTGCATGCGTGCTCCTCCGGAAGCACATATAATAATTACAGGTAATTATTGTTTAGTAGCATATTCGATCAAACGAGTAATCTTCTCCCATACTACAGAACCCATGCTACCTCCCATAAATTGAAAGTCCATCACCCCCATTGCTACAGGAATACTATTTAATTTACCTATACCTGTTTGAACAGCTTCTATTAAACCAGTTCTTATTTGATAAAAAGAAAGACGATCTTTATAGGATTCCTCTTATGAATAGAATTCTATAGGGTTTACTGAGAGAATATTCTCATCCATTAGATCCCAAGTTCCGGTATCTATAAGAAGATCAATTCTATCTGAACTACTCATTTTCAAATGAAAACCACAATGTTCACAAATATTCATTCTTGATTTAAATAATTTTTTATAATTTAATCCATAACAATTCTCACATTGAACCCATAACTTCTTGTATTTATTATTTATATCTTCTATATCTATTATATCTATAGAATCAGCCTCTTTTATATCATCCATTTTTATATTATCAGTATAAGTACTTTGACTTGCCTCAAAAAATAACTTATAGAAAATTAGGATAATATTTGCATCGAGTTCATATTAGGACAGGTGATTGTATATACACATTACTGCCAATGGACATGTGGTAAGGAGAAATTAGGATACTTAACACATACTCATTGGGGAGAGTTGTGTCTAGTTCGAAAACCTACTTCTATCTTGTAGATATGCTTGACTCCTCAACTACTTCTAGACATGTTCAAAGAAGTAAAATTAAAGTAACTAAAATTTACTGCATATGTAATTCTACCTCTTTAGTTCAGTTTAATTTTTTTGCTTTAGCTTTGAGAAGCTACATAACATGCATGACATGATAGTTACGGTGGCTTTATTAGCCAAACTTCTGATATGATAGTTTTATATGTTTATTTTTTATTTTCTGCTCACTTTACTTCAGTTTCAGCTTTTATACACTCTCTACTTCTACATATATACATGATAGGATGCTAGTCTTGATTAAATAATTACTTTACATCCATATATTTATATATAGCCTAACCTTATTGCAGCTTCTTATTTGAAGTATGTTTCTTGCATACTGCAATGCCTCGCCCCACTATATGCGCAACATAATAATATTAGTGATAGAATGGGTTATTACTTGAAGAAAGTAACCCATTTTGACTCACCATCAACCAATCACTCATGATGAATTAACAAGAATATAATGAGTTATTCCTACAATCTGCAACAATAACTGTTGAGGCTCATCCTTAAGATAGGTGAAGTACCCTTACTTTAAGCATTAGTTAATGTTCTTCATACATATTGACCTTATGATAAATGAGTACAGATAGCCATTATATATGAATAAGCTTTGAATATATATACTGATCACATCACAAACTATGCTTGCTTAGAGGTTTGGGGTGTTCCGCCGCGGAACTATGGGTCTGCCCTACTGGAAGTGGTCTCTACTTGGGGCTGTCCAAGAGCCACCTCACAGATTACGCGTGTTGCAACATTGGTCTGTTCATGGCTCAACTTTTCATTTATTTGGTTGTGGCGGATTCAGTTAACAGATCTTGCTGGCTCCTTGTCATTGTGAGGGTTTATGGCTCTGCTGATTGTCGTGTGTCCTTCTGTTTGGCTTTACTTTCTGCTATATTTTATGGTATAGTTGCTTATTCGGCTATTCTTTTACTTCATATGGCTGCCTTTTGGTATTTTATCATTGTTGGCTACAATGGTGGTTGTGCGTTTTATGGTATCTTGGTTGCCTCTAGGTCCTTTCTGGACTGCTCTTGAACAACTTGGGAGTTGTTTGCTGGGCGTTGGATGTGTTTTGCTGTTTGCGTGGGTGAGGATGGGATCCTCTGGATTCGCTATTTAGTCCCGACTTCCCTGTGGCTCTCTTCCTGCCGAATTTTGGTCTTTGTGTTTTGGTTCAGCTGCTGGATGTTTGTTAGGCTGAGGGTTCTTTTTCTTGTTTGCTCCACTGTTCGGTTTGGAGACATGGATATTGTTATGTTACTACAGGCTGCTGTGTTTGTTTCTGCTGGATCCTTCTTCATTTGGGATTTCTGTCTTTCCCTTCGCTCCTTCGAGAACTCGCTCTCTGGTTTGAGCTCACAGCTGGACTGGGATTCGATGCTTCAATCTCATTGCAACCTCCTGGCATATTCTTGGGCTGCTTTAGGCTGCTCGCTGGCTCAGGTTGATCTTCTCAGCCTTGATTTCCCTGTTTATATTAACTCTATGATTTATGGTGGTAATGTTTATGCTCTGTTTTCTGTTAATTTTATTTTTATTTTGTGTCGGGAGACCTCTTAGGATACTCCCTGGGTCTCCCCCTTTGGGGCTGATTTCTGGATTTCTGTAATCTCCTAGCCCTAGTCCTGTAAGTTTTTAGTTTATGAAATAAAATCTGCCGAGATGGCTTTCCCAAAAAAAAAAAAACAATATATATATATATATATATATACTGATCACATCATAATACTAAGTATAATATATAATTAAAAATATCAGTGCAGAAGCTTAAACACCCATTCATAACATCATCACAGAAGCTAAGTAAATATTTGTCTTAGAAAAGAAAGAAAAATACATTCATAATTAATTATTATAAATTAGAATCTAAAATAAATAGTAAAATAAATATCTCATCTCACAATAGAAAATAGTAAATTAAGTAACTAAAATCAACACTGCAGCAACTACTGCTGCTCTGCCTCCTTCTAAATCTTTTGAACCTCCTCCAAATTTGGCTCCTTAAACTATTACAAACCTGATATGTTGGTTTCACATACTAGGGCCCCAGCCAAAGAAAGAGAAAATCTTATATTAGACAATAAGTCTAAGTACATTTTAGGTTGCAAATAGTATTTTCTTATATTTTAAGAGACATCTCTTAACTTAACAACAAAATAAAAATTAAACTGTAGAAAATTGAATAAAAAATGTAACTATAAAGCCAAATACTGAAACTAGTGGCATAATAATACTTAAATAGAGCAAGTATACGAAAAGTAAATTAGCTGAAATAAACTGTAAACTGAATAAAACATAAAAAATGAACTATATTTTATGATGATATATATGCATCTAAATACACAACTGAATATGTTACAATTAATCATGACTTTAATGCAGCATAGCATCCCACATTTTCTAGGTGTGCTCCAAATCACACCATTAACAGATCCTAAGTGTGCTACGCATCACACCACTAATAATATGCTATACTTATGCAATCCATGTTATGCTGGAAGTTTAATGAAACCAAAAATAAATAGGTAAAATAAGAAAATAAAAAGATATATCCCATATTGTTATCTAACTATTTAACCAGTGTCATCTTAATATGCCCATTAATCTAAATTCCATAATATTCAAAATTCTTAATCATAGGAGTTACATAATATAGATTCTACTTCAACTAAAATCAACATATCTCATAGTTACACTACTATATCAACTTAATTTATCACATGTTAAGAGTACATAAACATGATTAGCATATTTTATAGAAGGTGACATTGGACACTTAGGTTGCATAATTACACTTCTCCCCTCGCACAGAGATAGGAGACATATAATCTTTCACAGTTTATTCTCCCAAACTAAGAATTCCAAATCTCTACTTATAACACACACTGAAATTTGAATATTTATACTGAACTGAACTATACTTATCTAATTACCTAAGATAAGATGGAAACATTACAGCTCTATACATGGCAAATCAACCAATCCCATATATTACTGAACTCATAGTTATATCTATAAATATGTACTAAATTTTTATATGATAATACTAATAACATCATTACTTGTAATTCTAAATAGACTATTTAATAATTAAGTAGTTTCAAACTACCAAAGATAAACTCAGCTGCAAGTGGTTCTAGCACTAAATTCCAAAGGATTTAATATTTAATTCTTTCAATTTGGGTTTACTAATACAAGAGTATATGTTCAATCTAGGTTATATTAGGTTTATACTGCCACAATAATATAAGATCAATTTTTAGGGTTTATATGGTGAATCTAGGATTCTACCTCAATATATTGCAAATAAAGCATCTTACCTCAATAATTTAACTTTACTATAGTTACTCAAATGATATTATCTAACCATATTTTTAAAGATACTTCTATGGTTCTAACTTATGCATCTAATAATGCAAGTTAAAATAATAATCAAGATGGATCTTATCTTATACAAGTATACATGCCATTCATGATTACTCAATAGAATTAAGGGATAAATTCCAGAATGTAAATCATTTTTATTTTTCTTCTAAGAGTTACATGTTCATTTATAAAAATAAATCATGAGATCTAAAATTGATTGTTTAGTAATTCAATCAATCTTTATTAAATGACTAAGTAATATGAACATGCAATTCTTTGATTAATAAGGGGAGTTAAGAGATACAATCATGAGTGAACTCTTTTTCTTTTCTCATATCTAATAATTAATATTCAAATCATAAGATAGATTAATTAATTTGGGGTTAGTTGTTTGATTAACCAATCACCTCTTACTAATTGATTTAGTGATAATAAGTATGATAATTTATCATGCTTAGGAGAAAAATTAATAAGGTATAAAGGTTATTCTTAAGAAATAATCACATTATTTTTATTAAGACCTAGGACTCTATCACGCAAAACTAAGATTAAGATTTAAATCAAATGATGCTAAATCATTCCTTGATATAAAATGGAAGCTCAATTAGTAAATGAACCTAATTTGGTTAAGCCAAGAGCTTAATATTGGCTAATTAAGGTTTAGAGCTAATTAAGAAAAAATAATAATTAAAAATTCTTAAACTAAATTATGAAGTTACCACTATGTTCTCTGCCACCTAATTGTCCCAAAGTTATCAAATTTACTAAAATCAGATTATAAGGGAAACTAATGTTCATTAATCAAGATTTAATAAAATTAGCAAGTAATTCATAAAATTAATCATAGAAAAGTAACTCTAACTTTACAAATAAGTTCTAATTGACATACTAAATAAATAGAGTCCCTAATATTCAATAATCAATATTTAAGGTAATTATGGCATAATTAAAAATAAATCCATATAAACTAAAATATTTTTATAATTTATTAATCAACACATTTTTTTGATTAAAATGGTATATAATATCATATATCTTGGATGCATATTAAAGAAAATATTTGAAACTGTAATTTTCCTAATTATTCATATGATCAGAACTATAGGTTTCAAAAATATAATTGCATTTATATCAAATTAGGCACTCGGGCTCCATCGAGTCGGCATCCAACGGGATAATACGAGTCAGTCGGAGCTCGACGACCTGCTACTATCGAACATTGAGGGTTGTGGGCTAGCCCAACATGCACTATTCTCATTCATCTTTTTAAAGGAGCATGACACTAGAGTGATTAGGATTAGGATAAATCATAGAATTGTGGGTGCTCCTGCCACACCATGACCTAGACTTGATCGCTGCATGATCAGTGGGCCATGGCACGTCGATCGCACCAAGAAGCCCCATGTGAGGTGGCTTGGGTTGATTGGACCTTACTCATCCTAGACCACACCTTAGGGTTTACTATAGGGAGAAATTCTCCCCACAGTGATGATGACACGACTTTGACTTTGACTTGACACAATGATGCAGAGCGCTCACGTAATCATCATCAACGCACTAAGCATAAATTAACCTTAAAGGTTCTATGATTCTATATTTTATTTTTATTATAGTTACATGGGCCTAATTCATAGAATCCATTTAAATGGGCCCTTAGATTAGCCTATTTATTATGTTTTTATCATAAGTTTTATTTGAGTGAAAGGACATTTCGTCCTTCATGAGAGAGTTAGTTTACATTTTTTTTAGTATATTATATGAAAGGATACTTTAGCCCTTCATGAGTGGGTTGGTTGATGTTTTATTAGTCATTTATAGGAAAAAGATGATTTGACCCTTCATTGATGGTCTTTTGACATGTATTGTATGGTTATAAATAAGCCAATATCTTATGTATCATGATATTGAAGATTGAATGAATATATATTTCTCAACTTATTGTGTTAATTAGTACTTTCATTCTTAAGAGAAGAAAATCTTGAGTGTGAGTAGTGCAAGCCTTAGAGAAGGACATCTAAGGAAGGAAGAAGATCCTGCGACAAAGGACTGTTTGTAGAGGTCAACTTCAAACAATCCCCGCTACCATTGGTTGCCTTAACTTTGACACAAGTTTGATCAACCATAACTCTTATTTATCTCTATACTTTTATATGGTAAAGAATTTATTGTGTTAGCATAACTGTGGCTCAAATCATCTCAATCTCATTTATTTTTTATTTCGCATTTGTACACAAAATTTGTCTTACTTTATCGATACTTAATCATAAGTAATTTGTTTTTTTTATTGGCATAAAAATCATCATACACTCCGCATACGCATTCATTTTATGCTACATCATATTGGTATTAGAGAAAATCTATCCTCAACTTTTTATGCCAATTGATAGCAAAATCATTGCATACTACAAAGCATAAATTTCATTCACATCACTTTTGAGTTTGATTTACACCCTCTCGTATTTTGATCATAATGTATTTGATTTATATTTGAATTTTATATTTTAGCACTTGATTTTGGGTAGAACATCATGATCTACAACTTTGTATAAGAGTATTTTACTTTATACATCTATTTAGATATCGAAAACCCCTCAAAATCGAGAGCTCATATATATATATATATATATATATATATATATATATATATATATCGGAAAGTCATCTCAGCAGATTTTATTACATAAAATAAAACTTACAGGACCGAGGCTGGGAGGTTACAGAGTCCTAGGATACTAAAAGATCGAAACCAGCCCCAAAAAAAGAGACCCAAGAAATATCCTAAAAGATCTACAGACACAAAAAGAAAAAGAGATAAGCAATGCAAACAAAAAGAAACCAAAACAAAAAGTGCAATCAGCAAAAAGGGGCGAGGACTCAGCATACGATCCCCCCAACAGTAAGCTCAAGATACAAAAGTAGCATCAAAAACCTTAAGCACCAGGACAGCCTTAGCAGCACCGATTCTTGGGAACCACAGCATATTAGTACAACAAAGCATCACAGGACGGCTAGTCCAGCAAGAGAAACTCTCCATAGCAGAAACATTGACAGCACCACCAGCAGGAGTATATAGCAAAACCAACAAAAGAAAATAACAAATCTAGCAAGAGAAACCACAGAAGGATACAACAAGAGTATACAACAAGAGGATACCACAAAATTAAACAATAAGAGTATATTACAAAACTAGAAAAAGGATACAGCAAAACCAGCAAGAGAAAACTCAGTCGTTACCAATACTAGCCAAATCAAAACCAATTAAAATAGTACCAGTAATATTACTGACAACCATATAGCAAAACTAGCAAGAGAAAACATAGTCGGTACCAAAACCAGCCAAATCAGAACCAATTAAAATAGTCCCGGTAATATTACCGACAACCATACCTAAAGAGAGGTTAGTAAAAGAAATAGCAGAGGCAATTGTTTTCACATCAATTTCCAAGGAAAACAAGAGCTAAGGAGACAGCAGTTGCCAAATGGAGTTATTGAGGGAGGCCCCATCGATAAACTTAGAGAGAGACTCTCTAGGATGGCTTAGATTCCAGTCCCAAGAGCAACTACCAAGGAGGCAAACCATGGTCCTAGAATCTAAAAACTAGACATGCAACATACCAAAGGCAGCAATCGAACACATAGGAGAGTCAGAAACAAAACTAAGACTGTAGACAATAGTAGTCCAAATACAAAAACTAAACATACAAGCAATATTCCAATGGCTATTCCAGCAGAAAAAACTTTTTCAGCAGGCCCAATTTAGAAAACTAAAATAGCAGACATCATTCCAGCAGGCATCAGACCAAAGGCAGATCAAATCTAGTATAAAGAGGGTGAACTTAATATAGACATCAACATAATCACCAAAACAAACTGCATCATCCAAATGCCAGACAAAAGAAGAAGTAAATAAGCAATGCCAAACAACATTTTTGCCAGAATACCAAATGATATTTCCCCAACAGGTTAATGCTATCTATATTACTAAACAGGTTGAAATAGTGCCAAACAACCATAACATCAGAAAGATTGATAGCATTATTAAAAAGGAAAAAACAGTTTTGACTAGCCATAACAAAAGCCATAAAATAGAAAGGAAGATACCCGATTACCCAATGCTTAGGATAAGGAGAGCACATTCTTAGTATAGGCTTCATTTAGGCTACTCCAACTAAAATTAAAAATACCATAGTTTTTTATGGTTTGCTGAATTTCACTTTTAATTCCCTCCAGAATTTTATCCAAATGGAAGGGAAAATAGGCGTGTTTACTTTTGTTTCAAATTTTCCAAATATTCCAAAGGATGAGGCTGTCAACAAGTTTGCCCAATATGAAGTTTCTTTTATGGGTGGGCCAACGATTGAAAATTTCATGAGAATTGTTTATATCGAACACAGAATTTAGATTAATATTCAAAGAGGACCAAGTTGTTTTACTTATAGTGTTCCCAAAAAATATGTGATTGATAGTTTCAGAATTTTCTGAACAGCAAAAGCATTTGGAGGCTAAGGAGAAGCCCCTATCTTGCATGATGTTATCATCATTAATAAAGTTATTGTAAGGCCTCCATAAGAAAATACCATTAATAGAAGGAATACATTTGTTCCAAATCCAATTGGGGAAATTTGAATTAGCATGGGGCCTACAGATATGCCAGAGAAGAGTTAAGCTAATTTTGTTGTTAATGCAAAAGTTTGAGTTTGTAGTTTTAGTGTCAGTTATAGTAGGAATGGAGCTTTCGATGTCTCTGAGAACTTTAACAGGGAGTAGATTGTTAAAATGGTGGGGAATACCCTTTTCAATGTCAAAATAGTCAGGCAAGGGATAGCTTTTGATTTGGGATGGTGCAGGTATTATAGTTGGCTAAAACATCTTTGCCATTCTTACAATCATACCATAAGGAGTTAGTGCCATCAATAGTGTCCCAAGATAAAGTTTCTCTTCAACAATTTCCCGATAGTCCAGCATTCTTTTCCAAGTGATTGAATCCATGAAGTTATTTCTGCTGGTCTTAAATAGTGTCCCAAGATATATATATATATATATATATATATATATATATATATATATAAATTATGTCGACTCGTAGTGGACATCGATACAAAGGACAAATTTTCGAACAAAGAATTGATGACCTCCTCGAACTCTTTCTTGAGATAATGGAAAATCTCACTCTCACAATGCATGATTTCCAAATTAGAATTGAAGCATTAGAGTTGAAAGCCAATGAAACGTCACCAACTCTACTTTCACCAAATAAAAAAACAACCATCTGCCTTGACAAGAAGGTCATCCCAATGGTTATATATCATCTTATATTCCTCCATAATCACCAACTAGACCACAACGCAATCATCTTTTAAATAATGTTGATGATTATCAAGATCTAGATAGTATGCATCCCCAAAACTATCATAGGACAGAGCAAACTTTTTGGAGACATAATGGCTATGCGCAAAGGTATCATCGAGATCATTTTCCTCATCGCACATATGATCCCTTACATAATATGGGTTATTGTATTATTGCATCACAAACAAACCACCAAGACTTAGATGATGATATTGTATGTAAGATAAAGATAGACTGGTTCACTTTTTATGGTCGACTCTATGCAAAAGTTTTCTTGATTAGCTTAATGATATGGATCAATATTTAGATTGGATGCAAATGTACCATGAAAGATAAGTACATTTTGCTAGTTTGAATTTGATAGACCATGCTAAAACATGTTGGGTTAATCTTGAGTGAAAGAATCAATGAGCTGGGTAAACACCTATTTCTTCTTGGGATGAGATGAAAGAAATCTTAAAACAAAAATATATGCCCTTAACCTTTCATGATTAGCTCATGGATGAGATGACTACTCTTAGGTAAGGAGCTATGAGTGTCACAGATTATATGAGTCATTTTGCTGTATTGATGACTCGTTGTGACACTATTAAAGTTCATCGAACAATAATTTCCAGATTTAGATCTGGTTTAAGAGAAAATATTCCACAAAAAAATGTTGACTCGAGAGGTTTATACTCTTGAGGATGCATTTCGACTTGCTACTCAATTTGAGAAATACCTCAAGTCTCACCCATAGAAAACATACAACTTCATTAGGGATTAATTCCTAGCATCACTCCATTACCCCCACCCCCACCCACCCCGATTCCCCAATCTTCCAAGCCATAAATGATCATAAAGGAAAGACACCTATTGTGTTAAATTCTAAAGCTTCAAGCATAACATATTTCACATGTGGCAAAATTGGGCATTTTGCAAGTACTTGTCCCCATCGAAATCTACTGATAGATTTTGAAACTATTGAACATAATAATGATTATGAGAATGATCTAGTTGCAATTGACCCATGTGAAAAAGCTAGTGGTGGCAGATGAAGCATTAAGTGAGTCAGACATTGTTGTTATGCGATGTGTATTAACTACCCCTCAAAAGAGTACTGATTGGAAGCATACTTCAATTTCTCTTATGTATTTATAAAGTGGTGACAAATCTTATATAAGCTTATCATTGATAATGGAAGATGTATAAATATTATTACCACATCAGCCTTAGTTAGGATCAAGCTCACACCTGAGCCTCATTCACGACCTTACAAGATTGCATGGGTCAACAAAACTTCCATCTCTATATCTCAACATTGTCTTGTCCCAATACAATTAGGAGCATATTCTGATAAGATATGGTGTGATGTTCTTCCTATGGATGTTTCCCACATAGTCTTAGGAAGACCATGGATTTATGATATTCATGTCATTCATGACGGATATGCAAATACTTACTCATTCATGTATAAGGGCAAACGAGTTGTACTAATCCTGCTAAGCCTAAAGAAGCTAGCTCACACCAGCCTAGAGATTCATCTGCCCTAGTAGAAAAGAAATCCTTGCACATCATTAATAAGCATGAGTTTAAGAGAGAAGCTCATGGAAATATTGTGTTTGCTCTAATTATAACAAAAACCCCTCAACAACTCTGTGCTGAAACCTTACATATTGAGATAATTGATCTTCTCTCTAAATTTATTGATGTTTTCCCTGATGAACTTCTAAATGAATTCCCCCACTTAGAAGCATTCGACATGTTATTGATTTGGTTCCTGGATCTTCACTTCCTAATCTTTCCTCACTATCAAATGAGCCCAAATGAATATGCTGAACTTAAACAACAAGTTGATGAGCTATTATCTAAGGATTATATTTGAGAAAGTTTATCACCTTGTGCCCTGCATGCTTTTCTTACCCTAAAAAAGATGGTACATGGCGTATGTGTACAGATAGTCATGCCATTAATAAAATTGCAAATAAATTTTGATTTCCCATCCCACAACTTGATGATATGCTATACATGATGGCTGGTGTACAAATTTTCTCTAAGATTAATCTAAGGAGTGGATATCACCAGATTTGCATGAAAGAAGGAGAAGAATGGAAGACAGCCATTAAGATAAAAGATGGGTTACATGAGTGGTTGGTAATGCCTTTTGGCTTGACAAATGCACCTAGTACCTTTATGCGAGTAATGAATCACATCTTACATCCCTTTATTGGAAGATTTTTAGTGGTTTATTTTGATGACATTTTAATTTTTAGTCATATTAAGAGTGATTATGTAACACATTTAAGGCAGTTTTTGAGGTTCTTCAATAAGAAAAACTATATATCCATTTGAAGAAGTGTTCTTGTATGATATCATCAGTAATTTTCTTAGGATTCATTATATCTTGTGATGGTATTTCTGTTGGTCCTGAGAAAATCAAAGCAATTCAAAATTGGCCAACTCCATCAAATATACATGATGTTTATAGATTTTATGGGTTAGCCACATTTTATCAAAGGTTTATACATGGGTTTAGTACAATAATGGCTCCAATCACCCAATGTTTAAAGGTAGAGAATTTCAATGGACAAAGATAGCCTCTAATAATTTTATGCAAATAAAAAATCTCTTAACTAGCCCACCGATATTAAAATTGCCTGATTTTAACAAAGTGTTTGAAGTATCTTGTGATGCCTCTAGTGTTGGTATATGAAGTGTTCTTAAGCAATAGGGTCACTCAATTGCTTTCTTTAGTGAAAAGCTAAATGATGGCTCGACAACGTTACTCTATATATGATTATGAATTATATGCAGTAATTAAGCCCTTCGATATTGGATACACTACCTTCTTTCTTGAGATTTTGTATTATACTCTGGCCATAAAGCAATAAAGTATCTCAGCACTCAAAGAAGCTTAGCTTTCATCATGCAAAGTGGGTTCAATTCCTTCAAGAGTACACATTCATTCTTAAATATAAGTCTGGTACTGAGAATAAAGTTGCTGATAATTTAAGCAGAATGTGTACTATTTTACATAGTATGAGCATCAAAGTTATTGGATTTGATAAAATAAAAATGAGTACAAAACTTGTAAGAATTTTGGTCAACCATATGAATCTCTAAATGTTGATACCTCCACTGTTGACTATCATTATCAACTTCGAGATGTATATCTTTTTCAAGAACCCGCCTTTGTGTTCTTGATTCTTCAGTTTGAGATTTTCTAATTGAAGAAATGCATTCAGAAGGAATTTCTGGTCATTTTGGTCGTGATAAAACTATATCCATGATGGAAGATCAATTCTTTTGGCCAGTATCAAGATAAATGTTGCTCATGTTGTTTACCAATGTCGCACCCTGTCAATTAGCAAAAAGTGGAAAACATAATCTTGGAATGTATGCCATGGGAAGAACCATAGTATGAACTTATATACTCGGATTACCTTGCACCATCCAACGTTTTGACTCAATTCTTATTATTGTTAACCAATTTTCAAAAATGGCTCATTTTATCCCATATTATAAGACATCTGATGATTCTCATATTTCTTCAATTTTCTTTCGTGGGGATAGTTCATTTGTACAGATTACCCAACAATAGTTCCTGATCATGGTGTTATATTTATGAGTTGGTTTGGAAAACATTATGAAAGAAGCTTGGAACAAAACTCTTATTTTATACAGCTTATCACTCTCAAACTGATGGATAAATAGAGTTAATAAATAGAAGTTTAGGAGACCTTATTAGATGCTTAGTGACAGACCATACCACTACTTGTGATCTTGTTCTATCTATAACCGACTTTGCTTACAATGATTCTATAAATTGATCAATCAAAAAAAGTCCTTTCATATTATTACAGGGTATGAACCAAGAAAACCAACAAACCTTGTTGTCCTTCTCATTTTATATAGATCTAGTGCATATGTATCTTTATTCACACAAAGCATGCATGATTTACACCAAGAAATTTGACAAAAGCTTACATTAAATTATGATAAATATAAAACTGATGCTAATACACATAGGAAATAAGGAGATTTGGTTATGGTCAAAGTTAGGCTAGAGAGGCTCCCTTTAAAAAAATTAACACAAGAATTCTGAACCTTATAAAATTGTAAGAAAAATAAATGATAATGCAAATGAGATTGACCTTCCTATAAATGCTAGTATTTCACCTATATTTATGTGTTGGATTTAATGTTGTACTGTGGGTAAGCCTTGAATATTTTTATTCCCTCTACAAATAGCACTAACATGCATTTTGACACTTACTCGGGGGCTCCCTTGCCATCTCACCGATTATGATCCTATCATTCTGATTAGATTTTAGATGACTAGGTCATTAGCACACAGATGAGTTCAATGGTTTCTTATCTAGTAGAAAGGACATTGCCACTTGAAGACTCTTGGATTATATTTGAAGAGTTATACTATATTAATCCACAACTGCTATATGAGTACATTGATCATCATTCTCCAGAGGAGAATCCTTCAAAGCCGGGGAGTGTAATGCAGAGCACCCACGTAATCATTCGTCGATGCACTAAATCATAAATTAAGATTAATGGTTTATATTATATATTTTATCTTTCATTTTAGTTACATGGGCTTTTTCATAAAATTCATTATAATGGGTCTTAGATTAGCCCATTTATCATATTTTTGTCATGAGTGTTATTTGGGTGAAATGACACTTTAGTCCTTCATGAGAGAATTGGTTTAATGTTTTTTTGGTATTTTATATGAATAAAACTTTAGTCCTTTATGAGTGGGTTGGTTGATGGTTTTATCAGTTATTTGTAGGAAAATTACACTTTGACCCTTCATGAAAGGGTAAATTTATGGTTTTGATGGTCATTTGATATATATTGTATGGCTATAAATAAGCCAATATCTTATGATCATGGTATTGAAGATGCATGAAAATCTATTTCTCCACTTATTATGTTCATTTGTACTTTCATTCTTAAGAGAAGACATCTGAGTGAGTAGTGCAAGCCCTAGAGGACATCTAAAGAAGGAAGAAGATCTTGCGACAAAGGAAAGTTTGTAAGGGTTGACTTAAATCGTCCCCACTTCGCCAACGGTTTGCCTTAACTTTTACATAGGTTAGATCAATCATACTCTTATTTATCTATATACTTTGTATGTTAAAGGATTCTGTGTGTTAGCATAACTGTGGCTCAAATCATCTCAATCTCATTTTTTTTAATTTCGCATTTGTACGTAAAATTCCTTTCATTTTATTGATACTTAATCGTGAGTAATTTTTTATTTTTATTGGTGTAAAAATCATCATACCACTCTGCATATGCATTCATTTTGTCCTACATACACACAATTAGTGTCTCAGGGCACCGCAAAACCCTTATTTGGCTAGCCAAATCATTGGGAGCTTATATGGTTTGGGCTCTGTACCCCACTATACAAGCCTGAACTGATTACTACTTGATCGAGTTTGATTGAATCCGATCGACAGTAGCAATCATTCTAGGGATGACTGTAATGAGAAATCAAAATAAATTAAGTCTCAATGGCTTAAGCAATACACTGGGTAGGGTGTACCTAGGTTTTAGGACGTATAGACTTGATGTGAGCAACTGAAGGTGCTTTATAGATTAAGCTGATTACTGCTGGATCCAATGAGCTACTGGCCAACTTTGGGGGACTCGAACACTGAGTCTCACCCATAATGGTGATGGAATTCAAAGCTGTAAATTCATCGGGTCGACAGGAACAACTGAGAAGAGCAATTAGGATCGATTGGGAGCAACTCAATTTCAAAATTTGGTAAAGGAAATCATAAGGAGAAAATTCATGGCTATTTATAGCCAGAGATAAGTGAGGCCTAGGGGAGGATCGGACTATGGCATCGGGCATGAACCTGGGAGCAGCTGGCCTCATTGCTAGAATTGGTGTAGCTGGGTTTAGGCAACCCAATGGTGAGTTGGAGCTACGAATGGCAAGCTGCTAGGGATTGTTGGGAGGTAGTGGGGAAAGGTATGGCATGATCTTGGTACGTGCAATATCCTTATCAAGGCGCTGGTTGAGCGAGGGCAAAGATCAATAGCGTGGGACCTCACTCATTCATCTAATATATCAAACACGATGGCTGAACAGTTCAGATGCATCAACCCATAACAATCAAACACGAAAGGAATCTCAGCTGTCAGAATGCGAGTGCGATCTGATGTCTACTATCGAATCAAGAAGGATCCAATTTGGACCATCAAATCCTAGTCGATAGATGATCAGATGGCTATAGATTGGCTATCACGTGACTCGAGATCCATAGCGGATCACTCATGGTCCGCACAGTAAACCCTAATACTCCAATATAATTGATTTAGGGAAAACATCACTCAATCGATCCTGATCATTCTAATTGAGGCTTAGGGTTCAATCGATGAGGTGATGAAGTGAAAATTAACTGGAGGTGATGACATGTCCAGGCAAAATAGAATTTGTCAGATTAGGTCAAATTCTAATGTGGCCTGTCGGGGGAACCTCAGCACTGAAGAAGAATAATGTTGGGTTGGGATAGACCCCAACCCGCGTAGTTTGGAAATTGAGCTGAGGAAAATATTGGGGAGAGGAATAGACTTAATATCCCACACTTTCGCGAGCCACAACAAAAATTCACTTAGCAAAAATTCTAAAGCAAAACTGCTACAGCGCACCCAAGCGCACTTTGGCGCACCGTAGCGCCCGCCGTAAAACTGCTCTAGAATAGGCATCCAAATCAGCATTGGGGAGAGGAATAGACTTAATATTTCCCCTTCCCACAGTAGAAATTAATGACAAATCAATTAAACCGCCTCATTTTCAATAGAATAAATAAATAAATCTTAGTTGCAATTAATTCTCAAGAAGAGGAAAATATTGGCTGCACAAATGCAGAGAAGGATTTCAAGGATTATAAAAACTAAGGAGAAAGGCTAAAGTGGGGTTCCTGATTTTGACATTGAAGCTTATAAATATTTGAAGGTGCAAAAGCTAAAGGAAAGGGAGAAGCCCTGCCCAAGGAAGGAATATGTTACCACTAAAGGAAAGAGGAATTGAGCTCTAGAAATAGAAAAGAGAAAGAGATTAATGATTGAGAGAAGAACAGGGAGAACACAACAACAATTCCTAGTATTATATCTCTATCTCTTTTCTTAATTTATTTTTTTGCAAAGAGCCATATGTAAAGGTTCAATGTCCTAAATTTCTTTTCCTGTGCTTCTTTTGTAATGGAAGCCTAAACTCTTCTTGGGGAGAGTTGGGCCTAAACATGTAACGATTTGAAGGAATTAAAAGTGTTTGTACTCAAATTGTCAATAAATAATTTTCTTTAGTCATTTCTTGATTATTGATATGAAAAATTGCTTGGATGAATGATGTGTCATGAATGTATATATTTATGTTAATGCTTTTATACTAGGAAATTATCAAGCTAGTTTATCCTTTTTTAAATTAAGGATATACACATAGAGCGTCCTCACCACGGATATCTATGACAATATTTGTTGATCAAGGATGATCAATGCAAACCCTTAGGGTTTGAAATAATAAACAGAGTGAAAGGAAATAAAATAATCTTAGAGCTCCACCACTTATCATTAGCTTAAGCTAAGAACTTGTGCGCAATTGCCAAGAGCCCAGCGACAACCTTGTGAGTATTGTAGCATTGTTCCTCTAGCTAAACAGATAAGTTGATGCATGTGAGCTGAGAGCCACCAAATGTGCTCCATGGCTCATTCTAATTAATTGAGGAAGATGAAGTGTTGAGTGCTTATGGGTGATGTGACATAGCCCAACCCAATAACTCTCTCCCTTAGCTAAACTGAAATCAATGCATGTGATGCTATTTGGTGGAATCAAGCTTGCGTGATCATACAATTAAAATAATATATTAGAAAACTTAGACGTAAGTATCAAATTTAACTAATATTGATCACGTGAGGATCTATGTGTCGGGATTGAACCTTCTTGAGTTCATCTTTGAGCACTAGGCATAACTTAGTTCAAATTAGAGGACACTCTAAAAAAGACTATTGTTGCTTGATTACAATTAAAACATCTAAGTAAATTGACATTAAAAATTGACAAATAAGAGTACTTACACGAAACCCTTCAATGAATTGCATGATAAACCCAACTCTCCATACTTACTCAACTTGTAGTTTCTAATCAACTAAACTTTGATTACTAAATTGGAACCAAAAATACAAACTAAGCCATTGTTCAAATATCACTGAAAATAAATATACTTTAGTAACAAAACACTCCATTCTCAGTGGATGATAAATTTCAGGACTTCAAATCCTTTATTACTTCAGACCACGTGCACTTGCGTGTGAGCGCAGAAGTGTATTTCTAGTCTGTCAATCAATAATTATTCAAATTGCATGATTTTGGTCTCTATTATTTCATTTTGTCATGTAGAACCTAATTGAATTAATTAGAATCAATTTTTAAGATTAATTTTACTAATGATGTCTTGATTATCCAAATGCATGATTAGTGAAAATTAGTGAACTCACTTAGCCAAATGGCATGCTTATAGTTTTGATCATTCCTTATAATGTATAAGATTAGTTGGTTAGGTTGGATTTATTTTTTGTAATTTAAATTTATTAATTTAGTGCTATTGCTTTAGGTTTTAATTAGTAAGGATTAGCCTTATTTCTGAATTTACCTTGCTGATTTTGGTACTTAAGTAATCCTAAGATGATAAACAACTTGTTAAGATATTTTCATTCAATTTATGCATGTTAACTTCTTAATTTGACTAATTGGCCTAAAACTCCATTATCTTTAATTAGGTTCATTAATGAACTAAGACTGTTAATTACTAATTTTTATGCACTTAAACTAGCAGTGATTAATTTAACATTTCTGATTTTATCATGTGACCTTAGAAGGATATGTTAGAAGATTTAATTCTTAAAGTGATTGATATGATTATTTACCTTAATCAAAACCTTAAACTCTCTTGATTTTTCTCTTAAATAAGAAACTAGCATGACTTGACCTTTAACCAATAAATAAAAGATATTTGATTTATTAATCAACCATATCATATGTTCTTAATGATTTGCTTTATTATTTGAGTGCTTAAGATGGAGTTAGAATTTAAGAGGTTAGTATACTTGATTTCTTCATTTTAATTAAATGATTGATCCTTTGAATTTACATATAGTTTTATTATTTTGGACTTGTAGAATCAATCCTTAATTATAGAAGTAGGTGTTAAGGGTTTTCAGGCTTTTTATGGAATAATATTAGTCATAAGTCTAAGGAATTTGCATGTTTGATTTATTTCCTTAATCAATTATTAAGCTCATGACCATGCATGAAATCATTTCCTCTCTTGATTTAGATTCAACCTTGATAATTTTAGACCTCTCTAAAGCTAAGTGATAGTTTTATGTTAAGAGAATAATATAACTTTAATTAAGTTAAACCTTGAGGTAGAATGCCTTAATTGTGATGCATTGAGGTAGGACCTTAGATAAACCTTAATAATATTAGATGATTATTCTTATGCCTTGTGGTGAGATAACCTAATGAGATTTAGATTGAGTTATCCTTTATGGTAGTCAACCTAAATTGAATGGCTTATATGTCACTTTTTTGTAGCCATTTGAATAGGACTTATTACAATGCAGATTAGATTATATAGCTTGAATTTTCTTGATGCTAAATTAGTTTTCTTAGAACTATAAGTGATGAAAATATTAATATTATCATATGGAGATTGTAGTGCATATCCATAGAATTGATTGATTCAATAGAATATGAAATTGTTTGATTTACCCTAAATAGAACTGTAGAGTCTTGGTCTTATCTTAAGTAATTAGATAAATACAATTCAGTTCAAGATAAACATCTCAAGTTCAAAGTATATTATAAGTTAGGGATTAGACAACTTAGTCTAAAAGAATACACTATAAGAGGATTCTATCCCTTATCTTTGTGAGCATTGATAACTGCAGTTAAATAAATTAAGTATTTAAAGCCACCTTTCTTACAAGACAATGATCATGTATTTGCACTCCTAAACATGTGATGAATTAAGGTGCTATGAAAGTATAGATTGGAGTAATGTTGACTTCAGTAGAATTCGACTTAAGTTATATAGCTCATATGGTTAAACATTCTAATTTATATAGCATTCAAGTGAAAGTGCATATTTAAAGAAATAGGTTAGATAGTTAAACAACAAAAAGGCATATTTACTATTTTTTGTTTATTTTCTAGTTTTGATGATTAAAAGCACTTTATGTATTAAATTTCTTGGCAAATCATGAATCGCATAAGTATATTTATCATTAGCAGAGCAGCACTACTATTTCTTTTTAGTTGATTTACTTTTAGTACTTTTGTTCAGTTATAATTTTTCCTACTCTCAGTTTTAGTGTTTAGATTTACAATTTCAATTTACTTCACTTTTTTTCAGTTTTATTTCTATTTTATTGAATGTTAAGTAAAATTCATTAAATGTAAGAATATACTAAATTGAGCCTAAAATGTACTTGGACATTTTGTCTAACAAGATTTTCTCTCTTTTTTTTAGCTGAGGCCCTGCCATTGTGAAACTGATAGTGTTAGAACTTGAGCAGTTTGATGAATTAGCTTTGGAGGCATCTCAAGAGATTCAAGAGGTGCAAGAGGAGCAGTATCTAGCATAACTTTTACTTGCTTAGTTTATTTTTTATTGTGAGATGAGAGAATTTTACTGCTCATTGTATTTTAAGTTATGGTCTGTAATATTTAACTATGGATGTATTTTTTCTTTCTTTTCTGGGATAAATGATTTTACTTAGCTGCTGTGATGAATATTATAGATGAATGCTAAGGCTTCTAACAGATAAAAAATACATAGTCTACGTTTGCACATAAGTGTATGTAGTCTGAAGTAATAAGGGATGGAAAGATCCTGAGATTTATCATTCACTGGGAATGGTGTTCTATTTTGTTACTAGAGTGTCCTTAATTTCACTAATGATTGTCATTATCTTTCTTTTGTGCACGGCAACAGGACAAGGCATTACAGTTGGTATTAGAGAATAATCATAAAGTAAGATAAGGTTGGCATTCCTAATCTACTTTATGATTCGTTCTCTAGAGTAGATATGATCAAAATCACTAAGTGTAAGGGATGCATCATCCATAATTCATCAAGTTAAATCTCAAAAACAAAAATAAGAACATTTGGAAAGGACACCTTAGGGTTTGAACAAACTTTAAAAGAATAAAATACACTTTAAGTAAAATTAAATCTTGATCTTTAAAATAACATTGTTGGAATGGTGAACTATCATTATGAGTTTAGTCACTACCTTAGGCTTTTTGACAGCTACTGGATGGATGGCTTTCAGGATGTTAAGATTTATAGTAGAACCATTAGTGGAGTATCTCCCGTCAGTGTAGAAGTGCTTGACAAAATCTTAGTTTGTCCCCAATTTTCAGGAACTAGCCTTTTAGTCCTTGCTCAAGAATGGTGGAATTGTGTGACTATTGCTTTCAGAGAAACTGCATGTCCTAATGATTATCATCTTTAGATCTTGGGAGCATTGCTCAGTGGACCAGCAGAGAGATGGTGGTTCTGGATGTATTAAAGACTTGAAAGGAAGCGCATGAGAGGACAACACCTCATCACTTATGATGATTTCGGCACTTCTTTTATAGCAAAACTTTTTGGCTGATTTAGTTATCATTTCATATGTTATTCTTTCATAGCACCTTGTCCTTTAATTTTCCATTTCTTGTAACTTCTCATTTAAGAAGTACTGATTAAAAAGTAGCTATTTTTATTTTATTTTCTAAATCTGTATTCTTAGAATTTACAATCATGAATCTAGGATTCCCTTCCACGACTACTCCCAGTATGAGCACTGTGTCTTTATCCAGTGGATTAGATGACATCAACTTGTTAGTAGGCTTGGTCAGAACTCTAATTGAGAACCAGACTCAGCAAGCCCAAGAAACTTGCAATATTTTCTCATCTTAGCAACCGCATATGATTCACGTTGCAGCTCCACCTGCCCTGCACTTTTTAGTAGATGGTATTTTGCGCAACTTCCTCCATCTGAGGACACCCACATTTAATGGGGCTCTGAACCCCATGGACACCATTAACTGGTTGAAGTTAGTGGAAAATAATCTAACTAACATCATATGTTCTAATTCCGTGGCTATTTATTTTACCACCCATCCATTCCAGGGCAAAGTAGAATATTGGTGAGAGAACGAGCGGAACACAAATTTGTCGATTTTAAAATTGAGGATATTTCTAGAAGCATTCAAAGAGGCCTTCATTCCCTTATAGGTAACAACCCTAAATTGTTACCCTGTTAATTCTCAGTTTAATCAAATGTAAATTTAGATCCAATTATATTTAGAATATCAAGTTAAGTTTATCTTGAGACTTTGAAGTCAATTAAACTTCTCTAAGTCCAGTTAGCACTTTGATTAGTCTAGATGCCCTAAATAAGACCTAAAAATATTTGATCTTAGAATTAAAATTTGATTATATTTTTGAATTCCTCACCCCCAAATTAGCTAGGGGTGAAAGTTTGGTAAAATTTAGAGATCATTTAGGCCATAATTCAATTTAAATTTAAATGGTCTAATTGCATTCTTAGGTTTCCAATAATTTGAAATTGCAAATATACCTTATACTCAATTAAATGGTCGAGATCCGCTGTGCGGATCATAGGCGATCCGCTGCGGAGCCCGGGTCGTGCGACAGCAAAGTCCCGCAGATCTCATTGTCACACTTAAGAAATAAATGGCTAGGATTAGACCCCGCGGAACCGTGGATCTGCCGTTAGATGCGCCCCGTGGATCCTACGATGCAAATTCAATCAGATCTGTCCATTATGATCCGGAGGATCAAGATCGTAGCATGGTGCAGATTGATCCATCAGACGACCCACAGTGTTCCAGCACTATGGATCTTTGTCTTCACCTTGTCGCACCTGACAGAAGGAATCCAGATGATTCCAGATAGCCAGGCCTGTGCCCCACTACCCGGTCCACCTCTGCATGCCATTGGGGATCTTCTCACAATAGCATATCAGCCCTTTTGGGATCCGTGGCCCAATTAACTCCAATTAAGGAAACTGGAGTTCATCCATGGCCCGAGCTCTTGGGTCAACCCCAGCCCAAGCGAATACCTTTAGAAGCTTCCCCATACTCTACTGAGGTTATAAATAGCCTCAGCATTGCTCCCTATGATTCTTTGTTGATCAATTGGTGTCAAGCTTCCCTAAGCATCACTGGTGTGCGTACCACTGATAGAGGCAATCCTGGCATTCAGGAATCCTAAGAGTGTTCATTTGAAGCTCTGCAGCTCCTGCCTCCCTCTTTGTCGACCGATCCAGCTCTCACCATCGAACCAAGTACCCCTATTAAAAATTTTGAGCCAATGAGGCTCAGACTTTTCTCCTTTTGATTTATAATGCTGTGTATTGTTGAACTGAACTTAATGCGATCGTAGTTGTGCTTTGAGTTAGCCTCGATTGATTGAATCGATCGATCGAGCTAAGTCCCAAAAGAAGGGCTGGGTCCAAATAAGGACCCAGCGATCAAGCCCACCTCAGACGCTCAAACCAGGGTGCTTTGATCTATCTCACCTCTCTAAAGGTGTAGGGATAGAGCTCTGGGTTAGTCATGGTATATGTGGAGAGAATTGCCTCCCCATAGTAGCTCCAGCTTGGGAGCTCTCGGGTGAGTAAGGTCTGGGTGAACCAGACCTCCTCACAGGGGACTTCGAGTCCTAATCAGTGCGTCCTGGCTTGGGGATTGATTTGTGATTGACCTGAGGCCATGTCATGCACTCTAGGCAGAGAATTTTGCCAATTAGGGTTCCACCTTTCAGCATTTATTGAGGGGAATCGAGGCAGGGACGATGGCAATGTGCGGGTTGAATCAGCCCATGACCCGCGCTATGCGACAATGCTGGGTCCTCAGGCCACAGTCGACTCACGCGGTTTCGATAATGGGCCGGGCCCATTTTAATAAATCAGATTAATTGGATTTATTTTCCTTAAGGAAAATAATTCAATTAATCCAATCATAGGGAAATTTAATTAGAAATAATAAATTAAATTTATGTGATAACTTTTGATCTATTGGTCCAAAACCTATGATATTATACACCAAATTGATCAAAAAATCATAAGGAATTAGAATATAAAATAATATTGTACTTTTAATGGTTGGATGATCTGGATTAGCCTAATTATTGTAGAACTTAAGTAGAGTTGATTAGCATGTATACTTTACCAAATTGCATGATTTAGGTGCCATTATATTCCTTATGCTTTGTAGAATACATATGCTAGGTGGTTTAATTTTTTGATTAATGTATTCTTAATTTTGCCATAATCTTGTAGATGCATTATTAGTGAAAATTAGGGTTTCTACTTGGTGAAAATTAGAAAACTCAGTCTCTGATTGTTCATGTGAATAAATAGAATATAATTGCCAAGTTTTATGAATTTCTAATAGTTGGATTTATAATTAGGTGCTAATCCATTTGTTTTGAATTAAGATTTGATTAGCACTAATTATCTTTTGTTTTCTACAATATTTTATTATTTAGCTTTCATAATAGTAATATGATTGTAAAGAGCCTATCATGTGAATCTTAAACTTTTGTTTTAACCAATTTGATTAAAGTAGCATAATTCCTTAAATAAATCTTAAGAAAGTTTAAGATCTTGATCAAGTAAATTATACTTTGTTGAAATCTAAGATTTGCCACCAATAATATACTAATAACACATTAATTTGACATTTGACCTATAAATCAATAATTAATATTAATTGGGTAAGGATAGGGATTAAACCCTAACCTATTTAATTAAGATCTGAATCATTAATCACCTAATCAAATAACTTGATTGTAAGATAATTCATTTGACATTATTCCAATAATGCATGTGATTTAGTATTAATCTTAAATCATTGAATTAGAATTTCTAAGATTAATAATGAAGTTATGTGATTGAATTATCTGAATCTAAGCTTTAGATCTTTGATTTTCTCTTATATAAGACTATTTGCATAAGATGGTTAATGAAACTATAATGAGTTATGAAATAACTTAACTTTAATAATATCTTTGATTTTATCCTATGATTGTAGAATAAGATGTGATCAGATGAATCTAATCATCTGAATTGATCACTTTTATCCAAGTTAAAATGTAAATCCTGAATCTTTAACTTAAGTGGTAGAAGAGTAATATCATAAGGATCTTACTTTAGGAGTGCTTTAAGATGTTTAAAGGCCTTAAAAATGTTATACATTGAGGTAGGATAGACTTATTGGGACATATTGAGGTAGGAACTTAGATGATTCTCCCTAACCTTAGAAGTTGATCTTAAACCTTGTGGTAGAATACACCTAAGATATTAGATTGAGATTATTCCATGTAGTAGTAACCCATGTTGAGTGACCTCTTGGTCACATCCTTAGATCCTTGTGTAGGACTCACTAAATTAGAGTAAAGATTGATAGTGCTGGAGAAATCCTTGGTGATTAAATAAAATTGACTAAACCCATATTATTAGTTGAATATAGTAGTGTATATTCATAATGTTGGATCACTCCAGCATAATTCAAGAATTGTTGAGTCACTTTAAGTAAAATTTATCTTTGTGCTATCCCGCGGGCTTAGGCGGATATAATTTTGCTTAGAGTAAATCAATCAATCCTAAGAGTGTTATAGTTAGGGACTTAAATCCTTAGTTTGAAAGAACATAAATTACAATCGGGTTCTGCCTTCTATCTTAGTGCGCTTCGATAAGTATTGTTTTAAACAAACTAAGTAACTTAAGTTACCCTCTTTAGGACACTAAGTATGCTTATAATTAGAGTATTTAACAGCTTCGTTTGAGATATAAATTTCGATCGGGTTCTGCTTCCTATCTTAGTGCTCTTTGATAAGTGCAGTTTTAAATAAACTAAGTGTTAAATTTGCCTTTCTTGGAAACATACCAATATGTATACACAATCCTTCCAACTAATGATTTTAAGTAAAATCCTAAGTAAAAGTAATTATTAAAATTAGAATTCTAGGGGTCAGAATCTTTTTGGTAGGATTCTGCACAATGGAGACATTTGAGTCATAATCTAACTTCAAGTATTTTCTAGAATTTTGGATTTAACTCATGTAGTATAGAGGCATGAGCATGAGCATAAGTATGATGTATGAGTATCACTGTGATGCATATCAGTGATAATGTATGAGTATTAGTGATGAATTATGAGTTATAAAATATTAAATACATCAGTAGGGGAAATTCAGGATATTGAGACATTGTGAAAGAATTTCCCAATATGATGTATATAGACATTGAACAGTATAACTCATAATAGCTCAGTGATAGTTCAGTTACATGAATTCAGTAGCATATAACATTATGGCATATTTGAATGCATGATTCCAATGGCATATAGCATAGTTTTAGATGTTGTTACATCAATTTCGGATCATATGCTATTTTTTATTTATTTATTTTTATTTTCTAAGCATTTCAGTATACAATTAGTTTTATGGTCTTCAGTTTTATGCAGTTTTAGCTATTCAGTTGCCTTTACAATTTTTTTGTAGTTTTGGTTACTTTACTGTTACATTGTGCCTATTTTAGAACTGCTTAGTCTAGTTTGTTGCGTTAGAATTCTTATCTAATAGGTGGTACTTTTGGGATCCAGTAATTTGCTATATCCAGAGCAGTTGGTTGAGCCAAGATAAGAGGACTCTTAGGAGATCTAGGAGGAGTACGTGGAGCCTTAGTGGACCCTCCTTCAGCCTTGTCACTTTTTTGCTTTTATTTCAGTTCAATAGTTAGACTTTATTTCAGTATTATTTCAGTAAATTATTTGTAATAATTTATGTATGCACTTTTACTTTTTTTTTTTTTTTTTTTTTTTTTTTTTTTCTGAGATGAATTTTACTTCAGTTCTGTGATGAATATTCTAGATGTATGCTTAGCTTTCGCACTCTATTTATATATTACTTATACTTAGTATTATGATGTGATTAGCATTCTGGAAATGTTGATATTTTATACATTTATTGGATTCCTCTTATTGTATATGAAATCTAATATATGTATTTATATAATACCTAAGATAAGGATACTACTCATATTTTAAGTATTAGCTCTTGACCCTCCTTTGGGGTTGAGTCAGCAGCCCTTTAGATGTGTTGTAGTTTCAGCTATTTGGGGAGATAGGATATTCCTTCCCGAGTGGCGCATTGCTCCGCCACCGATTGATTATGTTATCTCTTTTGCGCACGGCCACGGGGCAGGGCGCTACATTATATGCCTAGACCATTCTTAAAGACAAATTGCTTCATCTCACTCAAGGTGGGAGATATGTCTCTGAGTATGTGATGTAATTTGGTGTCTATCTTGTTTTACCCCAGATTTAGTAAGATCGGAAGAATCAAGATGCAACCGCTTTTAGAAAGGGCCTTGAGACTTTATCAGAGCGCATCTTGTTTCCTGCCAGTTCAAAAATATTCTTAAAACTTGTGGAAGCAACACATATGCAAGAGAATTTTCAAGGTCAGATGGACAAGAAGAGGAAAACTCACTTTGTTCCTACAAGGAAAAATATTTTTAGACATCAAAAGGTAGCCAAAGTCTACCATATCAAAGCTGAACAAACCTTGGTGGATTCCCCGATGTGCAAACATCCCCACTTATATAGTAAATGCTACCATCATGGAAATATCTATTTCAACAGCGACAGGCCAAGACACTGTTTCTACCGATGCGTTGCCAAAAAGACCATCGATGGAGTCACCATCATTCACTCCAAAAAGGATCAAGTATTTCGACCCCAACCTTTGAATAACAGATATTCTGCTCTAGTAGTCATGCCACTACCTGCTCCTATTGCAGTTCCCAAAGGTGCACCTGCTCTTGCCCATGCCCATAATTGTCAGGGTCATGCACACCAGAATCATCAACCTTCTGCTCCTACTAGAATCTACATGTTGACTCCAACATCAGCTTCTAAAGACAATGAAGTAGTCTCCGGTATGTTCAAAATTCATTTCAATTTCTACTTTTGCCTGTTGTTTTCTTGTGGCGGCCCTGCCCAGCTGTGGTCCTGTTAACTCTTAAGTTAACATGATTACGGTGGAGGGGTCACCAAATGACAAGGTCCCCACTTAAGATTGGATTAGACACACATTCTAATCCAATTTAACTAAGGACTTTGCCATTCATCCAAAAATACTATCACTAAATTATCATACAAGAACTCAGAGTGCGGAAGCAATAAAAGTATAACATCTATCCATACAGTATAAATATGACAATATAGAATAAGTAAAGTGCTGAAAGAGAAAGTTAACTTGTATTATTACAACAATTTAAAATAGTTTGAAAGACTAAAAAGAACACTCAATCTCACAAGCAGAAAGAAAACTAGAACTAAAGATCTTCAGGAACGGGCTCCTCCTCCAATGGCAAGCACTCCACTGGATCAGCTACTCCAACAAACTCTGAACCTACCATTATCGGTTTCATAATGGTAGGGTGTGGCGGCCCTGCCCCGCCGTGGTCCTATTAACTCTTAAGTTAACATGATTATGGTGGAGGGGTCACCAAATGACAAGTTCCCCACTTAGGATTGGATTAGACACACATTCTAATCCAACTTAACCAAGGACTTTGCCATTCATCCAAAAATACTATCACTAAATGATCATACAAGAACTCAGAGTGCGGAAGCAATAAAAGTATAACATCCATCCATACAATATAAATACAACAATACAGAATAAGTAAAGAGCTAAAAAGAAAAGTTAAACCTATATTATTACAACAATTTAAAATAGTTTAATGAGAACTGAAAAGAACTCTCAATCTCACTGAAAGAAAGAAAGCTAAAGCTATAAATCTTCAGGAACGGGCTCCTCCTCCAATGGCAAGCTCTCCACTGGATCAGCTGCTCCAACAAACTCAGAACCTATAATTATCAATTTCATAATGGTAGGGCCCCAGCCAATAAAAGAAAAACTAGTTAGACTATTGTCTAAGCACATTTTAGGGCAAACAATTTATTAAGTTACTTGAATATCACCATAAACCAGAACTGAGCAAAATAGGTACAGAAAGCGTACAAAGGAACAATATTAAGTTATAAACAAATAGTTTATAACTAAGCAAATAGGAAGTAAGTACATACCTCCTCCAAGCAACTGCAACAAAGTCAGGTAAGCAAAAGAAAAACTAAATAAAATTGTAAAGAAAATACAACCTAAATATGCTTATGATCAAACAGATTATGCTAGGTGTCATACAGAAATTGAACAATATAAAATTGAAAGCAACTATCATCCTAGGTGCACATATGAAAATAATAAGTAAAACTAGCATCCTATATAGTACAAGAAAACTGTAAGTAAAATAGTACAGAAGTACATAATATGCAAGGTGAAACCATAACTAAAAACTAAAAACTGCAGTGACTATCCAAGCCACTCAAATAGAAAGCATACTCAGCAAATCTTAGCCTAATGAGCTAAGAAAGAAACTCTGAACTTAGTAACACTGAAAACTCTTAGCCTGATGAGCTAAGACAGAACCAAATGTAAGTGTACTTGAATTAGTATAACCATATCAGAATCTTGACTCTATAGTCAGTATGGTAAGAGTCTATCCATCCTATCTCTCGGACTAGGCATGGCCATAGACTGTCGGGCATTAAACCCTCGAATGGTTGCCGACCCGAACGGGTTGATCGAAGAGGTATACTAATCAAGATACACCTTACAAACCACTTGTGAAACAAAAACATAATGCTGCTTATGAATGTTCAAAGTTGACATAAGATATTTATCAAATATCTTAAGTACATAATATATGTTCAAGGCATAAGGCTCAAAATCAAGGAATGCGAAGCATCCAAATCAAAGTGAGCAAGAAACTCTATCTAAAACACACAGGTGATATCTGTTGTTATCTACTTTATTCATTCTATCTACTCTAAGTTACATAAGTTTCAGAATCATCAATTCTTACACATTCTGTAACTTAGAATCACGAATCATACTAGTTGAAGATAATTATGACTGGCCACATCCTAATTATAACTTAATCAAAAGATGACTATTTGGTTAAAATGAATAAATCATCGACCTAATTTTGTAATTTAATTCATCCCAACCTCATCTTGATTAGCCAAATCAAGATGAAAAGATTAAGATTAGACTCCAGATAATGGGGTCTAATCACTTAATCTAAGGTATAATCTAAGGGTCTAAGTTTAGAACCCACAACTCACGGATTAGGTTAAGGCAAATCCTAATGATAAATTAAATTCATTAGGATAGATCTCTATTCTTAGTTCTAAAGTTTAAAGATCAAATAATCATTTAATAAACTGAGAAAATCTATAAACTAGAAAACTCAAGGTTTCATCTATTGAGTAACCCAATTTACTCAATAGATGAATTCTAACTTAAGATCTATTCTTAATTTTAGAAATTTAAAGTTCTTAATTACTAAGAGTATCTCTCAAGACACACATCCTAACTAATGTTATAAGGACCTAAGGGAAGGTCTAAGAATGATTAAAGAAGGAGAAATCACTCACTTAAGACTTAGGAAAATTTTCCTTAAGGAGCTAAGATTGAGATTTTAATCAAAATCTAATTTAGACTTGGATTTGATTAATTTCAGCTATAAATCATTACAATTACTGATTAATAGGATTTGAAACTGAATTTAGGGCTTTTAAAGGCTAAACCCTAAACTTAGGCAAAATGACCATTTTGCCCCTACTTAAGGGTTCAAAAGATCAAATTTTGATCTAGGGCTTAAATTCTGAAATTTTTTTTTGAAAAGTATTTTTTACTGTCTAATGTAAGATTAGACAACAACTAAATTAATTTTGGGTGATTATTAAGCCATATGAGATCAAATTAGTGAATTTGACTCATAAGGGTAAATTAGTAATTTGACTAAGTAATAGTTAAATTTTCTTTCAAATTATTGCTCTTTACTGTCTAAGCTTTTCATAGAATCTAAATTTGCTAAATTCTGATAAGTATTGACCAAGTTATGGCCAATACAAGATTTAGGATAAAAAGGTGATTAAGGAATTCTTAATTATGGGTCAAAAATTCTAAGTTTGCCAATTAGTGTCCAAATTGAGCAAAATCAGTGGCTATGGTTTACAAATAGTTCACTGATCATAATAACATTTGGTAGGCTCAATTTGAATCTAATTTGACTAAGTTATGACCTAATTATGGTTTAGGGTGACTAGTGAGTGATTAGCAAAATTTATCACTCAAACACTAATCCAACCTTACGGCTAGGTTCTAAATGACTCTAGGAGTCCTCTGAAACTTAAATCACTTAATTTGGATTACTAAATTTGCTAAAAGTCACTAATCAATATTTAGGATAATTAGAGGCGGTTGGCAAATCTAACCGTTGGATCTAAAACATTTTTACAGATTACTGTTAATTAGGTTCTTTTGATCTAAATTGATATTTGAATCATTCAATTTGGAGTTCAATTGACTAAGTTATGGTCAATTGAAGTTCTAGGTCTAATTAGGGTAATTAGGGTTAGGACCTAAAAGTGATTAGGCAAAAACTAATCCAAACAGTAAGGTGAATACTACCAAATTAATCCTTAGGGTTTTCTGATCACTTTAAGACCTAAATTAGGTATGTTTGGATCAACATACACAAAGTTATGAGCTAAATAAGATTTGTGACATTTTTAGGATTAATTTAATACCCTTAAAATATCACTTTGCTAAATATAAGTCCAAATGCAAAATTGGTAGTGCCAAATTATTCCTCTAGTTTTGCTGATCAAAATGGTATATAATTTTGCATAATTTGGATGAGTATTTTAGGAGTTATTAAAGTTTAAAAATTTGATTTAATTGATTAATTAAATTCTGTTTAATTGGATTAATAATTCTGTTATTATTATTAATATATAAATTCGTTTATTTAAATAACGTTTTAATTATATAACGTTATATATTAATAACTGCAGGACACGTGGTGGGCCTTCATTGGCTGGGCAGAAGATCGCGGGCCCCACAGCTCAGACGGCATCAGAGCTGGACACGCATCGTGCCAGGATTGGCTGGCGCGCTGCGCGGTGGGTCCTGCCGTGGCAGCAGAAGCGCCACGGGCCACGGGTTCTGGGCCGGGCCCGGGCCGACCCGGTCCAGCCCGAGAGGGCTTCGCCTTTGCGAGTGATCTGAGGCGGAGGAATTAGGGCTCCAAAAACGACGGTGATAACATCGTTTCCGGAGGTCAAACCATATACCGATCGAAAGGTCTTGAAGAGACCTTTCGATTGGTACCCAGAACACCGCCGGGGAAGAAAAACAGCTCCGGAAAAGTCTAAACCTAGATGACCCTATCACAACCTCAACATTTAACGGAAAGTACTGTCGCTTCTACCCTAAATTACCTCGATCCAGACACTTGATTGATGATCAGATCTGTAAATTTAACAATCAAAGATGTGAAATAAGTACTGGAAACAACTGATTAAGGATAAAAGCAATGAATAATAGGATAGGAGTACCTTAGGTTTGGACGGCTACAGAGAGATGAGGCTCGAACTCAGGTTCCGGACTTCAGGAGTGAAACCGATAAACCTGGACTTCAGAGGTCTTATAACAGACCTTAAACGGTGGCTTAAGAGTAGTGGGGAGGCCATCAGTCGACTGCGAAGCTCGGCAAGGATTCTAGGGCGACGCGTGCAGCTCCCTCGAGCCACTCGGCGCTCTCGCGGGAACGACGACTCACAGCCGTCTGATCCCGCGATCAGACGGCGCGGAGAGCGTCGTCAGGATAGACGACGCGAAATTAAAAATGGGTAACGGCGTTGAACTTAAGTGGACGACGCCGTTTATCCTAATTAAATAAAAAAAATTATTTAATTTAATTTATTCAAATTTAATTAATTAATTATACCCCATTAAATGCATTCCAAAAATTTTCAATAAATCACTCTTAACTAATTGAAGGGTGAGGAATGCAACGGTGCACTCGGATTTTCGTTTCAACGAGTATTTAATTATTTGATTATTTGGGATATTTAAATATTATTAAAATATTTGACGAAAAATCTACGACTTCCAAATGCCTCCAAAATTTCACCCCTAGCTAATTTAGGTGTTCTGAACGCAATGGCGAAGTCAGATTTTCAATTTGAGGTTTATATAAAAAGTCAATTTCTAGGGTTTGGGATTTTTCAGAATTTCTGATTTGACTCAGTTGACTTCAGATTTTGACCTAGGTTTCTGAGATAAGTTCTAAATTACTTAATTAGTGACTTAGAACCTTAATTAAGACTTAAATTAGTCTAAATTGAGCCAAGTAACAATAACCTTAATTAAGACTTAAATTAGTCTTAATTGAGCCAAGTAACAACCTGGGTTGTTACAAGGGCCCCAGCCAACAAAAGAAAAATTGGTTAGACTATTGTCTAAGCACATTTTAGGGTAAATAATTTATTAAGTTACTTGAATATCACCATAAACCAGAACTGAGCAAAATAGGTGCAGAAAGCTTACAAAAAGAACATTAATAAATTATAAACAAACAGTTTATAACTAAATAAATATGAAGTAAGCACATACCTCCTCCGAGCAACTACAACAAAGACAAGTAAGAAAAAGAAAGACTAAACAAAACTGTAAAGAAAATACAACCTAAACATGCTTATGATCAACAAATTATGCTAAGTAACATACAGAAATTGAATAGTCTAAAACTGAAAACAACTAACATCCTATGTGAGCATATGAAAATAGTAAGTAAAACTAGCATCCTATATAAAAACATGTGCAGGAAAGCTGTAAGTAAAATAGTGTTACAATGCAGAATATGTAAGTAAAACAATAACTAAAAATGGAAACTGCAATGATCATCTAAGTCACTCAAACTGAAAACATACTCAGCAAATCTTAGCCTGATGAGCTAAGAAATCTGAATTGAACATCACTGAAAACTCTTAGCCTGATGAGCTAAGATAGAACTAAATGTAAGTGTACTTGAATTAGTATAACCATATCAGAATCCTGACTCTATAGTCAGTATGGCAAGAGTCTATCCATCCTATCACTCGGACTAGGCATGGCCATAGACTGTCGGACATTAAACCCTCGAAAGGTTGTCGACCCGAACGGGTTGATCGAAGAGGTATACTAATCAAGCTACACCCTACAAACCACTTATGAAATGAAAACATAATGCTGCTTATGAATGTTATAGGTTGACATAAGATATTTATCAAATATCTTAAGTACATAATACATGGTCAAGGTATAAAGCTCAATTTCAAGGAATGCAAAGCATCAAAATCAAAATGAGCAAAAAACTCTATCTAAAATATAGGTGATATCCGTTGTTATCTACTTTATTCGTTCTATCTACTCTAAGTTACATAAGTTTCAGAATCATCAATTCTTACACATTCTGTAACTTAGAATCATGAATCCTACTAGTTGAAGATAATTAGGACTGGCCAAGTCCTAACTATAACTTAATCAAAAGATGACTATTTGGTTAAAATGAATAAATCATCGACCTAATTTTGTAATTTAATTTACCCCAAACCTCATCTTGATTAGCCAAATCAAGATGAAAAGATTAAGAATTTGACTCCAGATGATGGGGTCTAATCACTTAATCCAAAGGTATAACTAAAGATCTAAGGTTTAGAATCCCACCTCATAGATTAAGTTAGGGTAAATCCTAAATCAAATTCATTAGGATAGATCTCTATTCTTAATTCTAGAGTTCCAAGACAAAATAATCATTTAATAAACTAAGAAAAATCTATAAACTAGAAAACTCAAGGTTTCACCTATTGAGTAACCCAATTTACTCAACAGATGAATTCTAACTTAAGATCTATTCATAATCTTAAGAATTAAGGCTCTTAATTACTAAGAGTATCTCTCAAGACAAGCATCCTAACTAATGTTATAAAGACCTAAGGAAAGATCTAAGAATGATTTAGGAAGGAGAATCACTCAAAATTTACTTAGGAAATCTCTTTAAGGGCTAAGATTGAGATTTTAATCAAAAATTTAATTTAGACTTGGATTTGATTAATTTTAGCTATAAATCATTATATTTACTAATTCTGATGACTTTAAAAATGATTTTAGGGCTTTTGAAAGTTAAACCCTAAATTTGGGCAAAATGATCATTTTGCCCCTACTTAAGGGTTCAAAAGATCAAATTTTGATCTAGGGCTTAAATTCTAAAATTTTCTTTTGGAATGCGATTCTTACTGTCTAATGTAAGATTAAACAGTAACTAAATTAATTTTGGGTGATTATTAAGCCATATGAGATCAAATTAGTTAATTTGACTCATAAGGGCAAATTAGTAATTTGACTAAGTGAAAGTTAAATTTTCTTTCAGATTATTGTTGTTTACTGTCTAAGCTTTCCATAGAATTAGATTTGCTAAATTTTGATTAGTATTGACCGAGTTATGGCCAATACAAAAGTTAGGGTTAAAAGGTTAATTAAGGGATTCTTAATTATAGGTCAAAAATCTTAAGTTTGCCAATTAGTATCCAAATTGAGCAAAATTAGTGGCTATGGTTTACAAATACTCCATTGATCATAATGACATATGGTAGACTGAATTTGGATCTAATTTGACTAAGTTATGACCTAAAATAGGGTTTAGGGTGATTAGTGAGTGATTAGCAAAATTAATCACTTAAACACTAATCCAATTTTATAGATAGATTCTAAATGACTCAATGAGTCCTCTAAAACTTAAATCACTCAATTTGGATTACTAAATTTGCTAATATTCACTAATCAATATTTAGGGTAATTAAGGGTGATTAGGAAATCTAACTGTTGGATCTAAAATATCTTGACAGATTATTGTTAATTAAGATTTTTTGATCTAGATTGATATTTGGATTTTCCAATTTAGAATTCAATTGACCAAGTTATGGTCAATTGAAGTTCTAGGTCTAATTAGGGTAATTAGGGTTAGGTCCTAAAAGTGATTAGGCAAAAACTAATCCAAACAGTAAGATAAATACTACCAAATTAATCCTTAGGATTTTCTGATCACTTTAAGACCCATATTCAATATGTTTGGATCAACCTACACAAAGTTATGATTAAATGAAATTTTGTGACATAAATTTGAACTTAATTAAACCCAAAAATGTCATTAGTTAAAATACTCATCCAAACTAAAATTTGATAGTGCCAAATTGTTCCTCATATTTTTTTGATCAAAATGATATATAATTTTAATATATTTGGAGTTCAGGATCAAAAGTTATTAATGAATGAAGTTTAATAATTAATTTAGTTAATTAATTATTAATTAACTTTTGATTTAACTTAACTTATATTTAATTTTTCCTTTTATTACAGCAGCGGGTCCCACTGCTTAAACAGCAGAGACACATGTCAACTGCAGAGGAGGCGGGCCAGGTCGAGCATTCGGGTCGAACACGGCCCGAAAATGCTTCGGGTCCGTCATCTTCCTCAACAGGCGGAGGAGGGGGGTGCTAGGGCATCACATATCTTTGCAATGAGGCATTCTCAAGCCCAGAATCGAAGCTTGATCGAAAGCTTACAAGCTAGCCTTTCGATCAAGACCCTATTCTTCAACTTAGTGCAATTCTAACACCACTAAACGAGATACCCTAAAATCGCCATTTATAATACTCTATATCCCGTATGCGCTGGACCGATTGATCGAAACTCAGCAAAAATTTAATTGAAATTGACTGCTAACAATAATTGTCAATTAACAGTAGAATGAATAATTACAAATTAAACTCAAATTAATAGAGTTTAGAGAGGTGAAGTACTTGCGATTCGGAGGAAGGTTCTGCCAGCGAAGGTAGATGAAGGATCAAACGTTGTTCACTTAGGATCAATCTCTACTGCAGCGCTTCTTTGAAAATGGGCTTGATTGACAACTACAGCCTCTAAATGGATGAGGAGGTCGCTGTTCAGCGGTGCAGAAGCCACTTGGCGAGGCAGGCGTAGCCCTCGCGCCAGCGCCTGCGACACGCGTGAGTCGGGGACGAAGGCGTAAGGGCCGTTCGATCAATCCAACTCTTTCCACAGATGAAACGTCGATGAAGATGGCATTAGGGAATTTTGACGGAAAGATTAAAATGCTGACGGCACTGTTTATAATAATAAATATTAATTTATTATTTAAATAATTTGTATCAATTTTATTAATTAATATTAAATAACTAAATGTGTCCCGAAAATTTCCAATAAATTACCCTTAGCTTATTGAAGAGTGAGAAACACAACGGCATGCTCGGATTTTTATTTCGACGAGTATTTATTTATTTGAATTTTCAGGTATTTAAATATTATTAAAATATTTGACGAAAAATCAACGACTTCCAAATGCCTCCAAAATTTCACCCCTAGCTAATTTGGGTGTTCTGAACGCAATGGCGAAGTCAGATTTTCAATTTGAGGTCTATATAAAAAGTCAATTTTCTAGGGTTTGGGATTTTCCAGAATTTCTGATTTGACTCAATTGACTTCTGAGTTGACCTAAGTTTCAGAGATGAGTTCTAAATTACTTAATTAGTGACTTAGAACCTTAATTAAGACTTAGATTAGTCTTAATTTTGCTAAGTAATAACCTGGGTTGTTACATTTCTGCTTGAATGTTGCAAGTAAAACTATGCTATATTTGAATGTAAGCACTCTAGAAATAATTGGCAAAACTTGCACCATTCTTTTTGATACTAGAGTGAGCCACTCCTTTGTATCAGAAATCTAGGCTAAAACTATAAAGTTACATTCCTATCATTTAGCCAATTTTTTAAGCATATGGCTACCTTTTGGAGCCCGCATGCAAGCTCAACAGTTTTGCAGTATAGCAATCCCCATCGCTGAGTAAAGTTTCAAAGCTAAGCTTATAATACTTTCGATAACAAATTTCAACGTAATTCTTCGAATGAATTGGCTAAGTAAGCATGATACCACAATCAATTGCAAGAAGAAGAAAATCACCTTAGATAGTGGAAGTCAAGCCAAATCATTTGTAGGCAAATTCAGTACCAAAAATTCTCTGATTAATGCTTTAAAGGCCAAAAGGCTAGTCAAAAAGGGATTTATTTCTTACCTAGTGATTATGTTAGAAGAGAAGAAAGAAGACATTCCTATTAGCAAGAATAACATCTCTTACGAATTCCATGATGTTTTTCGTAAAGACGTACCTGGTCTTCCACCTGTTAGAGAAATGGAGTTTGCGATCGAGCTTATTCCAAGCATGCAACCTATCTCCAAAGTTCCATATTATATGGCATCTAAGGACTTGCAGGAACTGAACAAGCAACTTCAAGAATTACTAAAAAAAGGTCTTATTAAGCCAAGCTCCTCTCCTTAGGGAGCACTAGTTATTTTTGTTAAACAAAAGATGGTTCCATGCGCATGTGCACAGAATATCGAGAGCCAATAGAGTGATGATCAAGAATAAGTATCTGTTACCTCGAATTGATGACATATTCAATCAGTTCTATGGAGCTAAGGTTTTCTCTAAGATTGATTTGCAGCCGGGTTACTACCAACTGCGAGTTAAAAATGAAGATGTCGAGAAGATGGCGTTTATGACTCATTATGGACATTATGAATTTCTGTTGATGTCCTCCAGTCTAACGAATGCACCATCTATCTTCATGGAATTAATGCATCGTGTGCTTAATTCCTTAGAAAAATTCATCATTGTCTTCATTGATGATATCTTAATTCACTCAAAGAGTAAATGGGATCATGAAAAACACTTAAGGGTTGTATTAAAAGAACTGTACAACCATCAAGTCTATGCTAAGTACTCCAAGTGTGAGTTCTGGCTCGACTCAGTGGCATTTTTGGGTCACGTTGTTGATGCTCAAGGTACTAGAGTTGATCAGAAGAAGGTTAGTGCTGTTTAGGAATGATCACAACCAAAATTAGTAACAAATATTCGAAGTTTTTTTGGGATTAGTCAGTTATTATATATAATTTATTAAAGGCTTCTCTCAGATCGCCTCTCCATTGACCAAAATAACTTAGAAGGCCATATCTTTTGTTTGGATTTCCAACTGTGAAGAAGCATTTCAAGCATTAAAAGATGCACTCTCAACTGCCCTGGTGCTTATTTTGCCAAAAGAGTCTACACCAATGCATCTAGGGTCAATTTGGGATGCGTGTTGATGCAAGAAGGTAGAGTGATTGCATATGCTTATTGTCAACTTAAGCCTCATGAGAAGAATTATCTAGTGCACTATCTTGAACTCGCTGCTGTTGTATTTGCCTTTAGAAATTGATGTCACTATCTCTATGTCGTTCAATGTTCTATTTTCACCGATCATTAGAGCTTGAAGTATATTTTTACTTAGCACGAACTGAACTATCGGTAGAGAAGATGGTCAAAATTGATCAATGATTATGATCTAAACATTTAGTATTATCTTGGCAAAGTAAACATTACAGCTGAAGCTCTTAGTCATCGTGCTACATTATGTGCCTTGATCATCGAAAGTCCCATCATTGATGAATTTGGTAAGTTGTGCATTGAGTCTATCATAGGTGATATACTTAGTCAATTGATACATCAAAGTTATGTAGAGCCAACTTTCATAGAGATATCTCCATCTCTCAGACCAAGGATAAAAATCACCTTAAGTTCAAGACTTGAAATTGAAGGTGGTCATCATCATGATCTGCAGCTGTGTGTAAGTGTGATTTATCAAAAAAAATCATCTTTGAATTCCTAAATCCATGCATCAAAAATTACTCATTGAAAGCCATAATTTTGGATACAATGTCCACCCTGGTAGCTCAAAAATGTACCAAGATTTAAAGTAATTTTTATGGTGGCCTGGTATGAAGAAGACTGTAGCAGAATTTGTTGCAAAGTGCCACACATGTAATCACATTAAAGCCAAACATCAAAGGCTTGGAGGACTCCTTCATCCTCTGGCAATCTCTGAATGGAAGTGGTTCATCATATCCATGGATTTCATCATGGATTTTCCTAAATGGAGGACTGAAGTTGATTCAATTTGGATAATAGTCAATCGACTAACCAGGTCGGCTCATTTCATCCTTATTCATCAAACCGATTATTTGGAAAACTGAATAAATATTTATATCAAAGGGATCATCAGACTCCATGGGATCCCCAAATAGATCATTTTCAACATAGATAATATATTCAAGTATAATTTCTAGCAAGCAGTGCATCAAAACCTGGGAACTACTCTAACCATGAGTACTGCTTTCCAATGTCAAATAGATGTACAAATAGAATATGTTAATCAAGTTCTCAAAGATCTTCTGTGACTGTGTATCTTACATTTTGGTGGCTTCTTGATAGACCACATTCCTCTTATAGAGTTTGCTTATAACAATAGTCATCAAGAATCATTGGCATGGCCCTATTGTTGGTGATAAACCTGAGCACTAACGTGCACATACTATCCCATAGCAGAAGCAGACTGATGAAGAGTGCATACTCAAATTTGAGAATCGGGGATGCTTTGATGGTTACCAAGCAACTTGAATTCACAAAACTACAAGAATAAAATCACAGCACACAACACATCCAAACATCAAAGATTATGTGGAAAACCAAAAAATGAGAAAAACCATGAAGCCACACTATAGAAAATTCCACTATAAAGATTTAAAGGTCACATAATTTCAAAGAGCTTATCTCTTTAGATAAAATACACTAGCTCTTACTCTAATATAGAAAAGAGAGGAAGCAGCCACAACTAGAAGTCTCTCCTTCAACATGCAAGAGATATCTTACACAGTAGCTTCTTTAGGGCTTCTCCTTGGAATCTCCTCATCACCGCAAGACTCAGCCTCCAAACTAAAATGCCAACATCATAATCACCTCCCAACTTCTTTGCTTAAGTACCCAGCTAAAATTCAGGCCCTGAAAGGTTCAAAATGCCCTCCAATTTGCGTAGCGCCCGACTCTTGGGTTGGGACCCACTGCGGTGCGCCGTAGCACCTGCGTCTCAGGTTGGTACCCACTGTGGTGTGCGATAGCACCCATGTCTTGGGTTGGCACCCCATGTAGTGCGCAATAGCACCAGCACCTCAGGTTGGCACCTACTGTAGTGCGTGGTAGTACTCGCATTTTGAATTGGAACCCAATGCGGTGTGCGATAGCGCCCATGTCTCGGGTTGGGATTGCCAGGGCACGCTACAATGCATGTATTGTTTTTGGACTTCACTTCTTGCTCCAAATACTTTGGGAACCTCTCAAAAGTTCATCGAAGCACTACTAGTATCTCCATGATGAATTAAATGGTCTCCATAACACAATAATCTCCCATTTGGAGACCTTTAGGAAGCTCCCCTTCTTCCAACTTTGATTCTTCATTGTCTTCTTTTATTTTTATTAGGAACATGGTGGGGCTCACTCTCTCTTCACATACCAAGATCAACTGAAGCTGCATATAGCTTCAGTTTCTCTATTATTACTGCCTTAGTAAGCATATCATATAGATTCTTTGAAGTGTGAATCTTATCCAAATTATGCTATCCTTTATCCAGCAATGTCCGGATTAAATGGTAATGGAGTTGAATGTGCTTTATCCTGGTATGAAATACTGCATTCTTTGCTAGGTGAATAGCACTCATACTATCACTGTAGAGCTTCACATCCTTCTGCTCATTGCCCAATTCTGTCATAAAAATTTTCAACCAGATCATCTCCTTGCTTGCCTCTGTGATCGCAACATATTCAACCTCTATGGTAGATAGCGATTCGGTGTCTTATAGCCTAGAGATCTAGCTCACAACTGCACTTCCTAATGTATACACATAATATGTAGTGCTTCTTCTGATATCAACATCTTCTACAAGATCTAAATCTATATAGCCGTGTAAGATAATGTCAGATCTTCCAAAGCATAAAGCTTTGCCTGCTGTATTTTTTAGATACATTAAGATCCACTTGACCACATCCAAATGATGCTTTCCTAGGTTTTCCATAAATCTGCTAACCGCACCCACTGCATGGGCAATATCTAGTCTCATGCAGATTATCATGTACATCAATCTCCCAACTACTGAAGCATAAGGAACATTCAACATATGCTCTTTCTCTTCTTTAGACTTTGGCATCTGCTCCTTCGATAAGCTGAAATGACTTGCTAAGGGAGTTCCCACTGGCTTCGCTTCACTCATGTTGAATCTTTTTAGCATCGTTTTGACATATTATTTTTGCGATAGCTTCAAAATTCTTGCACCTCTTTCCTTATTGATTCTCATTCCAACAATCTGCTTGGCTGGCCCCAAGTCCTTCATGTCAAACTCCTTTGACATAAGCTCTTTCAGCATCCTTATCTCCTCTATATCTGATCATACGATCAACATATCATCTATATATAATAATAGAATGATGTAGGAGGACTTACACTATTTTATATAATAATAGTGATCCGCCTGGCATCTCTTGTACCTTGATTCTGACATGAACCTATCAAATCTTTTGTACCACTGCCTTGGCACTTATTTCAAGCCATAGAGGCTCTTGATCTTGCAAACTAGCTCAAATTTTTTTTTCTTTTGAGCTTTGTACCCATCAGATTGTTGAATGCACAGCTCTTCCTGCAGCTCTCCATGAAGAAATGCAATTTTAACATCCATTAGCTCTAGATGCAAATCCTCAATTGCAACAATATTCAGCACAACCCTGATTGTTGTCATCTGCACAACTGGGGTGAAGATCTCACTAAAATTGATCCCACGCCTTTGTTGGAACCCACAAGTCTCGCCTTGTAGCGCTTTATCCCATTCGACTCTTCATTTACACTATAAACCCACTGTTTCTGAAAGGCCTTTTTCTCAGCTATTAAGGGTGCCAACACCTATATCCCATTTGACATGAGTGATGCCATTTCATCATTCATGGCAGCCTCCCACTTGATTTAATCTTCAACTTGAAGTGCCTCGTCCAAGCTTTCTGGTTCACCTCCATCTGTCAGTTGCAAATAGAACAAGGAAAGAAAGTACCTCTATGGTGGTCTTATGACTCTTTTGGATCTTCTTAGCATGGGTGTTTGTGATTCAACATTGACACCCTCCCGAGCTTCTTCTTGTACTCCAACATTTGGTTCAATGCTGCCATCAATCTCTATAAGGTTTTACATCTGAAGCATCCTTGGAATCAGTCTTGACTCCCATACAGTCCTTATATATTTTACTTTCATTAAAAGTGAGATCCTTGCTTCTGATGATCTTCAAGTTTTGATTGTCTCAAAATCTATAACCAAACTCGCCCGTGCCATTTCCAATAAATGTGCACTTGATTGCCTTAGCATCAAGCTTGCTCTTGGATCCTGCATCAATGTGCACACATGAAGAGCAACCAAATATCTTGAGGTGGTTCAATTTCACCTCCTTTCTACTCCAAGCTTTCTCGAGAATCCCTTCATTTAAGGATATAGAAGGTCCCTGATTGATTAGATACACAGTCGTGTTAACAGCTTCAGCCCAGAACCACTTTGGGAGACCCGCATGTAAACTCATGCTTCTAGCTCTTTCTATGATTGTCCTGTTCATTCGTTATGCAACACCATTTTGCTGTGGTGTCCTTGGGATTGTGAACTCCCTCTTGATGCCTAGGCACTGAACTCCTTGAACTCCCTATCACAATACTCTCCGCCAATATCCAATCTTAAGCACTTAAGCCTTAAACATGTCTCATTCTCCACAAAGCTAACCACTTTCCTAACACATCAAACACATCATATTTATGTTTTAGAAAGTAAACCCATACCTTCCTCATATGGTCATCAATGAATGTGATTGAATATGTAGCTTCACCTATGAAAGAAGTAGGAGCTGTCCCCCATACATTTGTGTGCACTAACTCAAGTTTCTTGCCTTTCAGCTCCCTTCCAACTTTAGAGAATGAAACCTTCTTGAATTTGCCCAGCATGCAACCTTCACAAAAATCCAAGTCTATTGACTTTAGTCCTTGGAGCTTCCTCTTTAACTGTAAGTATTTCATTCCCCTCTCACTCACATGGCTAAGCCTCCGGTGCCATAGATCCGCATCTATCTCTTCTGCAGCTGCAATAGTATCAGACACTTTAATGATCAAATAAAGTGTACCTTCCATATTACCTCGTACAATAATGATTGCACTCATGGTGACCTTCCATGAGTCTCCAGTGAAACAAGCGCTGCAGCCTTATTTGGATAGTTGGCTCAAAGAAATCATATTTCTTATTAGACATGGCACATGTCAAACATCCTTGAATTTCCAAACTATGCCGCTTAGTAGATTAATGTCCACATCACATCTGCCAATGATGTTTCACGCCTTATCATCTCCAAGATACACTTCCCCAAGTCACCCTTAGTGTAACTCTTGAATGCACTCCTAGATAGAGTCACATGAAAGGATGCGCCCGAGTCCACCACCTAGGACTCCGTATTGACAAATGAGAAGATCAAAGCATCCCGATCCTCCTCAACTAAAACATTCATAGTAAGGTTTGTAATCTTACCACCACCACTTCATTTTTCAAGGTAGGGAGTTCTTCTTGAAGTGACTTGCCTTCTCATAGTTCCAGCAATCTGGCTTTGCTTTTCTAGGTATTGATTTTTCTCATCGAGATATTGACCTATTTCTGTTATGTCTCCTTTCAGCGTGTCTTCCCCTTCTCTCAGCATTCAGTGCTGAGGTAGATGCCTCTCCATGAGATTTCTTCAACACCTCCTCATTCAGCACAAGCCTGACTATGTCATCGAACCTCAATGATGCATTTCTTGATGAATTGCTGATGGCTGTAACCAGCCCATACTAATTTTTTTGTAATGAAGAGAGGAACAACAAAGATTAGACCTCATCATCAAAACTGATGTCCATCAAACTTAACCGGCTCATCACCATGTTGAACCCTTTGGGGTATTCAGTCACTAAATAGCCATCCATCATCTTCATGTTAAAGAATCTCTACATAAAGAAAACTTTATTCGAAGCTGAGGGCTTCTCATACATTCTAGTCAGAGCATTCATAAGAAAACAATAGTAGAAGATAATAATAAATGAATTAAACCCAGTGCAGTTCTATTAAGAACTTCCCATTCTTCATCAGTCATAGCCGCAGATTTATTGTCAGCTCATTTCAATAAAAGATACAACTTCTTCCGATAGAGCGGGTCCTCCATCTACATTTTCCAGAATGCAAAGTTCATTCTGCTAAATTTCTCAATCTTGTGTCTCATCTCTTTGGCCATTGCTCCCACTCAAACAACAAACTTTAGGCCAATAAGGAAACCTCTCTCTAATACACCTTGATGGTGATAAACCAAAGCACCACCGGACACACACTATCTTGCAGCGAAAGTGAATTGATGAAGAGTGCGTACTCAGATTTGAGGATTGGGGATGTGTTGATGGTTACCAAGCAACTTGAATTCATAAAACTACAAGAATAAAATCACATCACATGCATGCAAGAAATCACATCACACAAAACATTCAAACACCAAAGATTATATGGAAAACCCAAGAATGGGAAAAACCACGGAGCCACACCACATAAAATTCCACTATAAAGACTTGAAGGTTACATAGTGTTAAAGAGCATATCTCCTTATCTAAAATATACTAGCTATTACTCTAATATGGAAAGGAGAGGAAGTAGCCACAACCAGGAGTCTCTCCTCCAACATATAAGAGATATCTTGCACAATAGCTTCCTTAGGGCTTCTCTTAGGAATCTCCTCCTCACAGCTAGACTCAGACTCCAAACTAAAATGCCAACATCATAATCTCCTCCAAACTTCATTACTTAAGTACCCAGCTAAAATTCAGACCTTAAGAGGTTCAAAATTCCCTCCAATTTGCTTAGGGAAAAACCTGGATTGAAGAAGATTTCCGCTAGGCGCTATGGCACACCGTAGAGCCTGACTCTTGGATTGCGACCAGTTGTGGCGCACCGTAGCTCTCGCGTCTTAGGTTGGAACCCAATGCGGTGCGCAGTAGCATCCGCGTCTCGGGTTGGCACTTGCTGCGGCACGCGGTAGTGCCCACATCTTGGGTTGGTGCCCGTTGCAGTGCGCGTTAGCGCACGCATATCGGGTTGGGATTGCCAGAGCGCGCTGCAGTGTGCCACGGCATGCTGCAGTGCTTGTATTGTTCCTGTACTTCACTTTTTGCTCTGAATTGCTTTGAAATTTCTTGGAAGCTCACCATAGCACCACTAGTATTTTTATGATGAACTAAATAGTCTCCATAACACAACACCTATATGAAGCTTTATATGGGAGGAAGTGTAGCACTCCACTTACATGGTCAAAAATTGGTAGTGCTCAACTTTTTGAGTCTGATATAGTAGATGAAACTAATAAAAAGGTGGAGTTAATTCAACAGAGGATTCGTGTAGTGCAAGATCATCAAAGCAAGCATCATGATGCACATTATCATCCTCTGGAATTCAAAGTTGGAGACTTTGCATATGTAACAACCCTAATGTTGTTACCCATTATTGGGTAGTCTAATTAGTTTCATTTCACTTATACTGCTCTTATAATAGCATTAAGAATCACTTCATCTCAAATTTGGTGCAATTTGGAGATCGTTTGCGATCGATGAATATTCCCGATTATTTTAATCAATCTAAGAATATCTTTTTTTATTTTGACCTCATAATCAAAATCGAAGTTTACCATTAGAATCCTCATCCCCAAATTAGCTAGGAGTTGTATTTTGGGAATATTTGAAAGTTGTCAAATTTTCCCAAATATTTTAATAATATTTAATTACCTAAAAAATTAAGATAATTAAATTGACCTCCAATCAAAAATTTGATTGAATTTTTGGATTCCTCATCCCTCATTTAGCTAATGGTGAATTTTTGAGATTTTTTGGAACCTGTTTGATTATTTAATTTTGAGTAATTAAATATACTAAATTAATTAAATAATTAAGTAATTAAATTAAATTATATTAATATATTAAACAATAAATTCCAATGGCTGTTATCCAAAAGGCTGGCATCAATTGAGGCAGATTGAACACAGGACAACATGTTCAGTGTATCTGTACCGTCAAGCGAGTTATTAGGGTAGATCGAATGACGTGGATCTAATCGATTAGATCTAGTCATCGGATTAGATGATTGATCTAATAGTCGAGATCACATCCCGTATGTTGTCCCACCCTGTCAGCCACGATTGCTTGGCCATTGCTATTTGTAGCATGACTTGGCCACCCTGACCTCCCTAGCTCAATCTAAGACCTCTGGTCGACCCCATCCCTTATTCGATCATTTGGAGCTTTTACTTAAAGTCAGGAGCTGCTGTCGAAGGTGCCCCAACAGCAAAATCCTAACCCTAAAATTGGCAAACTAATGAAGATCAAAGGCCTCTAGGTACCCATCCTTCCCTTATTCTATCAATTAAACTTCCCTTAACCTTTTCTGCATCATTAATTGTAGAATCAAAACTTAATTGGGCTCAATCAAGCTTTGGTTTGCTAATCTGTCCACAGTGTGCTATAGGATTTGGCTGGATCCGCCCCATGGGGATCTAGGGCATCACCCTGTCAGTCACACCATCGACACCAGGTGCCGCTTGTTGGCTCAGTGTGTTGGCTGTGTCGTGACCTACGTGCCGGCTAGTAGGTTGTGTCACGGAATTTGTAATTCCAGCGACGCTTCTTCCGGTTCCATCGGGGAAAATGAGGCTGAACCGGGTCCATGTTTAGTCTAGGCAGCTTTCCCTGAACTAGACCTGTTCAACCTTCGGACCGCACAGTCAGCACGAATTCAGGGCGTGCCCTCGGGTTGACATGCGTGGCCCGATCCATGCGACATGTAGATTTTGGCATTGACATTCCTTTCAGCTTGTTTTCCGCACCGTCCAAGTTTCTGTGCCAGCCGCCTTTTATTTTCAGCGCCATCCCGAGTTATGTGCCGACAATTAATTAAGGAATTAATAAATTAATGATTGCTTAATTATTAATAAATTATACATAATTTATTTGCTTCATAACTTAAATATACGCATCCAAATTGTACAAAATTATATATCATTTTATTCAAAAAAATGAGAGAAACAAAATGGTATAATTTAATTTAGGATTTGAAGCTTAATTTCCTTAATTTCTTTTTAATCACAATTAGGAGTCTCGAAAATCCTAATTTTCCAATGTTATCCAATTTTGACCTACTTAGTATCATTCTTCTCCCTATGATATGAGAATTGCATATTTGTTATTAATTATGTGATTGTACAATATTTGGATAATTTTGGTATTTGGCTCCTAAATCCTTCATATTATGTGATTTTTGTTAACTTGATACTTGAATGTATAGACTTTAATGCTTTATGATAACAAGCCTATTTAATTATTTTGACTTTTATGTCATTTTAATTTATGAGATTTAGATTGAATTAGTATAGTTAAAAGCCTTATGTAGCTTAGCAAACTTGAGACTTAAGCCTCAACAATAGGAGAGGTAGTGTAGGTTGTGAATCCCTAGCTTTGATGAATTTCCATTCCTAGAGTAGCTAATCTATCCAGCACGTGTAATTAGCTTTTAGCATACCTCTATTTATGATTTGTACACCTATTATGATCAAATTGCTAGCACTTAGAAGTAGGCTTAGTAAACTTATTCCCTTTTCTCCAAACCTCACCTTAAGCTTCCAAATCCCCATTTAGTATCTTATAACTTCCGTAGGATTCCTTAGTTCTCTTTTAAGCATTAGTAACCTTATAGTCATAAGATAACTTAGATCCTATAGTTTGTAACCTTTCCCTTTCCCATACACTTAAAACCTTTCAATGGAGTACTTAGCTAATTTAATGATTTAATGAGCTAGGAACCATCAATCTGAGTTTCCTTAGTTAGATCTTAGTACTGAACCTACAACTTACACCTTTTAAGTGTATCAAATCTATAACATTTACCACTCCCCATTAGCTCCTTAAACCTTGAATCTAATAACCAATAAAGATTATATGGCTTAGGATTAGTATAGGATTAGCCTCATGTTGCACAATTATACATATAAATTATTTTGCTGTTTACATAAACCCAAATCAAACTACTAGTTTCCAAACTTAGTTTAATTATAATATTTCATTCAATTGACTTATAGATCTATGTGAGGACCTGATGCCGGGTCAACAGGAGCTAATCCAGCACCAGTTTTAGGGTAACAAGTCCTCTAGCCATAGGATCATATTGAGTAGTTTAAAAGATAAATATATAGAAATAAAACATAACTCATTTATTCATAATTCACAAGTTTTGATTACAAAGATCAAAATAAATTAAAAGTTACAAACTTTTTTCAAAAAGAGACAAAAAGAGCAATATATCAGCAGGAAGTAGTATCAGCACTTCTTAGTTCTTAGCACCCATCTTCTAGGACAAATTCTTAATTTGGGCACATTTTAAAGTATAGGCATTTGAATACCAGTTAGTTGTAAAACTAAGTACTGATATAAGTCATCTTTATAAATGTTAAATAATGAGTAAAATAATCAATAATTTGATAGAAAATAAAAAATTGTATGAATTTATCTCTGCAAACCTATTTCAATTACACTTGAAACTTTAGCATAAAAATAATTGCAGTCACAAAAATAAATATAAAATTTTAGCATTTAATTCTGACGCAAAACATGATTTTGTTGGGCAAGTACAAAATTGAGGAAAGAGGGGTTCATTTTTGTGTGACATATCCCAACTTCCCTCTATACTTGCCCCTCAAAGGATTATCATTATAGGCTCCTTATGACTCACGATGTTGGACAGCCCCCCATCATGCCAGTTGTCTGATCAGACTAAAATTATATCAACATGGAACCCTTGCTACTCAGTTATCTAAATTTTCTCATATATTATTTTATGTAACTTTTAAAAGTACTTTTACCAATTTGTGCGATGCTGAGTAGAAAAAGCATATTTAAGCAATAGTAATAAAAGATATCTGGTACCTTGTTCTTTTAAGTTCAAAAGTTCAACAGTTTGATTGAATCTGCATTTAGATTAATAATATTTTAGATTAGCCTTATAGTTAACATGAAAGTGATATGATATTTTTAGGGATTTTTTCTTTCTTCTTTTATATTTTATCTTTTGTTCATTCTTTCTCTTGACAGAAGACAACATTTTTAAGTTACTGAAGGTAGCAATTATATTTTTTGTAATATTATATTTTCATCATTCAATGATAATAATAATATATGAATGAAAGAAAAATAGAATGGAAATGACTGCAAAAATGTGCGAAATGAAATAATAATTATAAGATGTAAAAATGAAAATTCCTGAATTAAAATTTGACAAAATGGAAATAATAATCATTTAGTAACATTTGTACTATTATCATTATTAATTAATGAGAATAATAATAATGTGAATGACTAATATTGACAGACTTTTGTTCACGTCTGCGCTCGCACGCAAGTGTACGCTGTTCAAAGTAATAATGGAATGTAAGTTCTGAGATTTATCGTCCATAGGGAACGCAGTTTTTTGTTACTAAGGTATATTTACTTTTAATAATGTTTAGACCAATGATATTTTGTGGTTTTCATTGGCTCCTAATTAATAATGCAAAGATCTTAATTTGAAAATATAATTTGAGAAGAAGGGAGAGTTGGGTTTTATCATGTAATTTATTACGGGATATGTGCAAATACTTATATTAATCAACTTTTAATGAGGCTTGTTCATATGTAAATTATGATCAAGTGATAATAGCATTTCTTAGATTGGTCCTCTCATTCTAACTATTTTAGGCCTAGTGCCTAAGATGAGCACAAGATGGTTCAATCTCAGCACATCAACCCTTATGTGATCAATATGAGTCAAATCCGATTTCTTATGTCTAAGTTATCAAATTCATAGTTTTAATTTCAGCAATCGCACAAACTTGATTCCACTCAATTAGTATAACGTGCTTCCCACTTAGTTTAGCTAAGGAAGTGAATTATTGGGCTAAGTGGATTATGTTAAATTCATCCACAAACACACAATTTTTCCTCTTCCTCTTTTAACTTATGATGAGCTACGGAGCGAAATTGGTGTCTCTTGGCCCACATGCATCAACCTCTCAACTAAGCTCAAGGAAAAGTGATATTAGGCTCAAGAGCTTGTCACTAGGCTCGAAGCACTAATGCACATATTCCTAGCTTTATGCTAATTGGTGAGCTATGGAACTCTAAGAGAGTTAAGTTACCAAGTTCAACTCATCATATAAATCTTAGGGTGTTTACACCAAGAATCCTCGCACGACAAATTTATATTCACGGCGAGGACCTTTATGTGCATTTCCCTAAAAATAATATGATTAGTTGGCTTGATATTTTCTTCGTTAATAGCCATTTAATTTAAATAAAATATTTATTCACATAGCATGCATTCAAACAGGATTCATATCTAAACCAAAAACGATAAAGATTTATTCATTGAAAATTTTAGTACAAACACCATTTCATCCCATAATGATTATATGACATAGCCCGACCCTCTCCAAGGAGGGCTTACCCTTCCATCACAATTGAAACACAGAAAATAAAACACAAGGAAATGAATATTTGCATGGTTTTATAGTAAGAAAATAAAGATGAGATAAAGGAAAAATATTAGGAACAACGTTTTTGCATTCTCTTGATTTTTGCTTTGCTCTCCAACTCGCCTTCCTTCTTGCTCCTTGAATGTTCTTTCTGCTTCCTTTGAATGATCACCTTCTCCTTCCTTGGGTAGGGTTCTTTTTTCTCTCCTTATGTGGCTTTAGAATTTTTAAATTGGGATTGTCAAAGAGGGGAACAACATTTCCATAGTATTTATTCTCAGCCTTTATAGATGCTGAGAAAGTGTCTTGCATTATTTATGCCAACCTTTCATCTCCTCAAGAATTTAATGAATTAAATTGAATATTCCTTAGTTCTCTTGTAAAGGAGAAGAATTGATTTCATTTTGAGTTAATCGTTGCACTGGGAAGGCAAAGGATTTGAGATTTTTGGCCTTCCCTATACTGCTTTTAATTCTTATTCATGGTTGAAATCACGTCGGGCGCTATGGCGGGCTACATCAGTTTTATTTTAAAATCTTGCTAACTAAATGCCCGCTGCGGCTCACGATAGCACCGAGCTCTCAGGTTTGTACTTGCTACAATGCGCGGTAGCACCGAGCTCTCAGTTTTATGTCCGTTGCGGCATGTGGTAGCACTGAGCTCTCTGTTTGTGCCCGCTACGGTGCATGATAGCGCCGAGCTCTCTGTTTGTACCCACTATGACGCGCGATAGCATCGAGCTCTCAGGTTTGTGCCACTACGGCGTGCTATGGCACATGGTAGTGGAATGCCATAAATTTCCTTTCATTAAGTCTTGGTCCTGTTGTTCTGTTGCAGTGTGCGGTAGTGCCGAGCTCTCGTGTTTGTACCCGCTACGGTGCGCGGTTGTGGCGGCCGCCCCCAAATCACCCTGGATTAGGAGGTGGTCATCACTTAGCAAACCCTCACTTAACATTCATATTAAGGAATGGACCTTCTTAATCAAATGTCAAGGGAGGATATGCCTTAATAAGCAAAGAGTAGCAATAGAAACAATCACTTAAATGAGTGTACTATAATTTATCAGAGTGCAAAAGAAAAATAAAAGTAACATCCATACAATCCAGATAAAAACTGTATAACTCATAATACATAAGCATGAGAAGTAAAGCAGTTAGATCTTGTATTATTACAAAATGATCATAAAGTTTATGCAGTAAAAAGAGTAAAGTCTCTCATATCCTCACAATATCAGACAGAAACTACTGATCTTCTCCTATATGCTCCTCCTCTTGTACTGGATCTCCAGAAGGTCCCACAACCTCGAACAGCTCAAAATCTACTATTGTCAGTTCCACAATGGTAGGGCCCCAGCCAACAAAAGAAAAATCTAGTTAGACAAAATGTCTAAGTACATTTTAGGCTATAAATTGTTAATTTGTAATGATATCACAATATTAAGCAACATAGGAGCAGTAAGCATTAAGGAAAGATAACAAAGTTATAATTAACATAATTATAACTTAACAAGATGTGAGGTAAGCACATACCTCAATTCAAGCTACAGAAAAGGTCAAGTAATACATAAAGAAATCTACTAAACACAAGTAAAACTTTTAATTATATGATCAATATAAAATATGCTGCTTTTATAATTAATCTGAAAGTATGGAGCTGAAAGTAAAAATCTAACATCCTAACATGTCAAAATTAAAAGTGACTGCTGAAAAGTACAAATGAATATTTCAAAGCTATGAGTACAAAGGAACTGCAGAAAATGAAAATATAGCAAGATGCGTACTGAACTATAAGACAAGTAAGAACTACAGAAAATGAAAATATAACAGAATGTGTACTGAACTATAAGTCAAGTAGGAACTGCAAAAAATTAAAATATAGCAGAAGGCATACTAAACTATAAGACAAGTAAAAACTACAGAAAATGAAAAATGTAACACGAAGTGAACTGAACTGTAAGGTAAGAACTAGCCAAAATTATAAAGCAAACAAAAGACAACTGAAATGGCAACTGTAAAGTAACTGAAATACAAATGAGATAACTGAAAAGTAACTGCAAATATGATATATTCTTACTTAGTCCTGCCACCAGTAAAGTCCATCTACTTATCTGGAAAAGTAGTCCCAGATTAAAGTTAATTCCATCAAAAAGTACTGCAAACCATCTGGAAAAGTAGTCCCAGATTCACTAGGAAAGTAGTCCTAATCAGAAATAACTAGTATCTGGAAAAGTAGTCCCAGATATACTAGGAAAGTAGTCCTAATTAGAAATAGCAGGCACTAGGAAAGTAGTTATAGTCCAAGACACAGGCACTAGGAAAGTAGTCCTAGCCCAAAAAGTATCCTACAGGCACTAGGAAAGTAGTCCTAGCCCAAAACCATTCTGAAATAAAGTCACACTACATGGCAGACTAAAAAGACACATCTCCTCAAGTTTGATAAAACTGTTTTCCACCAAATATCCTTCTAACAATATGAAATTCCATCAAAATCAATATAGAAATGATCATCCAATATTCTATGTTTAATACAATGTATCCAAATGTAAAGATAGTACAAAGCAAAAAGGAAAGCATAGCATATAATTTTTAGCACTAAACAACAGTTGTGATATCACTTTATTTTCTATTTAAGATATTCTAACTACTCTAAGTTACATAAGATTCAGAATCCTCAATTCCTACACTGTCTGTAACTTAGATTCATGAACCTACAAGTTAAACATAATTAGGATTGGTCACATCCTAATTATAAATAAATCTAAGTCACCTACAAAGTTAAATAAGTAAGAAAATCATCCTAATTTATTTTATAAATCCCAAACTAAATCTTAATTATCCAAATCAGGATTAAGAATCAAACTCCAAAGAATGAAGTTAAATTCTTAATCACAAGACTATCCTAAGGACTAGGGCTTAATCCCATCTTACTAATTAAAGTTTAAGGTAAATCCTATTGAATTAAGTCATATTCAATAGGATTGATTTCTAATCCTAATCCTAATGTTAAAAGATCAAATAATCAATTAATAAACTATGAAAAATCTAATAAACTAGTAAGACCAAGGTTTCACCTTAATGAGTAACCCATTTTACCCATTAGATGAATTCTAGCCTAAGATCTAATCCTAATCTTAGGAATTAAGGCTCTTAGATGCTAAGAGTATCACTCAGACACACATCCTAACTAAGGTTATAAGACCTAAAGGATGATTTAGGAATGATTAAGGAAGGGAAGCACTCAAATTTACTTAGGAATTTCCTTAAGAACTTTAAAGTGAGATCTTGATCAAAATCAAATTAAGGACTAAATTTATCTAATTTCTATCCTAAATCACTTTATTTATGTTTGAAATGATTAGAATGTGATTTTAGGGTTTTAAAATGCTAAACCCTAATTTTTTTGGGCAAAATTACCATTTTGCCCTTGCTTAAGGGTCTAAATCTCATCTTTATGAATTTAGGGTTAAATTCGGAATTTTAACAAATTGGAATGATTATTTATTGTCTAATATGAGTGTAGACAGCATGATCATAAATTTTGGTTTAGTATTAATCCTTATAAGGTCAAATTAAGGAATTTGACATATAAGGGCATATTGATAATTTTACCCTAATGACATATTATTTTTCTATTAGTTTACTGTAGGTTATGTTCTAAGGTTTCTATAGAACTTAAAATTATTAAATTCTGATGTGTATTGGCTAAGTTATAGCCAAAACAAGATTTAGGGTTTAAAGGGTAATTAAGGATTCTTAATTAAGGGCCAAAAACCCTAACTTTGTCATTTGGTGTCCAAATTGAATAATTTTAGTGGCTATATGTCACAATTGATCCACTGATTCTAATGACTAGTGGTAGGTTCAATTTGGACTTCATTTGGCTAAGTTATGACTTAATTAAGGTTTAGGATGATTAGTGAGTGATTAGTGAAACTAATCACCTAATCACTAATCCAACTAGGAGTTCTCTGAAACTTATATTGTCAAATTTAGATTATTAAATTTGCTAATATTCACTAATCAAGTTTTAGGGTAATTAGAGGTGTTTAACAAATCTAACCGTTAAATCTAAAATATTTTTATAGATCTCTGTAGATTAGGTTTTGTTGATCTAAATTAGTGTTTGGATCATCTAATTTGGAGCTAAGATGACTAACTTATGGTCATTTGAAGTTTTGTAATATTACTTGAATTTAATTAACACCCATAAATGTCGCTATGCTAAATATAAGTCCAAATATAAAATTGACAGCACCAAAATGTTCCTCTACTTTTGCTGATCAACATGGTATATTTATTTGTTATGATTGGACTTATATTTATTAAGAAATTTATGTTTAAAGTTTTAGTATTTATTTAATTAATTTAATTCTGTTTATTCAATTTTTGATTTAATTAATCTTTCATTTATATTTAATTTGTATATATATATATATATATATATATATATATATATATATTTACGTTTTCTGTAGGAAATGTGCCCACAAAAGACACCTGTCGGCGTCTGGTTGGTCGGGACAGGCAGGTGGGGTCCACCACTGTCTCGAGTGAGACATTTCTGCTGAAATGATCCACGGCGGGTCCCACCTCAGGCAAGCGACCAATGGAATCGCGCCGCATGTCCCTGCCTTAAACCTGCCAACTCAGAGCACGCGGGTCGGGCTCGGGCCGACCCGGTCCGGCCCAAAACTTTGGCTTCTTCGCTTCATCACCGAAGGGGCGAACTAGGGCACATTGCGACGGACTTCACAGACGGTGGATGGATGCAACTCTCATTGCATTGGAATGAGGACTGCGAGACCTACTCCTCGGTGGCTCAACCATCGATTGAGGTGGTCTGAGGCACGAGATATGGTTAGCACTAGTTGCTAGGGTTCGACGGATAAGAACAATAACGGCTTATACTGTAGACGAGGAATCAAATTGAGTCGATTGAACCCTATTAGGCTCGATCAAATCCAGTCATAGTTTAATCCATCTCATGCAATAATGTTTCAAATTAAAGTGATTAAGAATGCATAATATTAGAGTGGAATTGAGGAGTACCTGTATTTGAACGGTTCAAATGTTAGATCTTGATTGACAATGCCCTGATCTCCTTTACAGTTTGGATCATGAAAACTGAGTTTAGGTGAAGACTAGAGGTCTTAAACTACTCCTTAGGTGGTCGAAAGGGGTCTGTGAGCGCCATCTGGAGCGGTGGACATGCCGCGTATCGAGCCCTCAGACACGCGGAGGCTTCCGCGGTCTGGACGAAGGAGACGGTCTAAGGACCGTCGGATCCTTTGATCGGACTGATCGTAGGATCCGTTTGATCAAACGGCTTAATTAAAAAAATAGGGAACGACGTTACTCATTATGGACGGCGCCGTTTGATTAATATATTAAATATTATTATTTAATTATTTTCAAACCTATTTTATTAATTAAAATTAACTAATTAAATACATTCTAAAAATTTTCAATAAATCACCCTTAGCTAAATGAAAGGTGAGGAACGCAACGGCGCACTCGGATTTTTATTTTGATGAGTATTTAATTATTTGAATTTTCAGGTATTTAAATATTATTAAAAATATTTACCAAAAATCCAACGACTTCCAAATACATCTAAAGCTTCACCCCTAGCTAATTTGGGTGTTCTGAACGCAATGGTGAAGTTAAATTTTCAATTTGAGATCTAAATAAAAAGTCAATTTCTCAGGTTTGGAATTTTCCAAAATTTTAGATTTGATTCATTTGACTTCTAGTTTGACCTAGGTCTTAGAGATACGTTCTTATTGACTTATTTAGTGAACTAGAACCTCAATTAAGACTTAGATTAGCCTTAATTAACCTAAGTAACAACCTGGGTTGTTATAGACTCCTCCACTTAAGAACGATGTCGTCCTCGACATCACTCAATTGAGAAGAATAAAGCAGATATAGAGTGAATGAATTGAAATAAGTTAGAGTTAAGGAATTACCTTGATTAAAAAGGCTTGGGTATTTCTGTCGCATATCCACTTCTTTCTCCCAAGTGGCTTCATTGCATGACCGGTTCTTCCACTGAACTTTTATCATTGAAGTAGAATGGTTCCTTAATTTTCTTTGATCACGATCTAAAATTCTAACTGGTTCTTCAGTGTATGACAGATCCGGTTGAATTTCTATTGTTGGAAGTTGGATTAGGTGGGAAGGGTCTCGAAGACATTTTCTTAACGATGATATGTGAAACACATTGTGAACTGCAACAAAGTCTTCTGACAGTTCTAGCTTATAAGCTGCTGATCCAATCCTCTGCATGACCTTGAAAGGCCCAACATACCTTGGACTGAGTTTCCCGCAAACTCCAAAACGATAAATTCCCTTAATCGGGCTCACTTTTAAATATACTAAGTCTTTTTCTTTGAACTCAAGAGGATGGTGATGCTTATTATGATATTTACTTTGTCTGTCTTGAGCTGTTTTGATTCTTTGCTGGATGAGTTTCATTTTCTAGTTTGTTGCTTCCACTGACTCAGAACTATATAATTGAGTACCTCCTGTCTATGGTGCCATTTTAATATTGGATTGGAAACTATTATTGTATGTAAATTCTATTAAAGGAATATGATCTTCCCAGGATCCTGAAAAATCTAGCACACATAAACGGAGTAGATCTTTTAAAACCTGGTTCACTCTTTCTATCTAGCCATCAGTTTGTGGATGGAATGCAGTACCCATTGCCAAAATAGTTCCTAGATCCTGATGAACAGCTTGCCAAAACCTTGAGGTAAACCGACTGTCTCTATCGGATACAATCGATTTAGGAATCCCATGTAACCTGATTATTTCTTTGATGTATAGTTTGGCCAATTTCTCCACTGAGTCTGTCTGCCGTACAAGAATAAAGTGAGCAGATTTAGTTAATCTATCAACAATCACCCAAATTATATCAGATCCAGATTTTGATCGAGGTAATCCCATTATAAAATTCATAGATATATCGAACCACTTCCAATGAAAGGTGTTTATCATTTTGGTGTAGCCGGAAAATTAAGTCCTCGCTACATCGGACCTTTCGAGATACTATAAAAGATTGGTTCTGCAGCATATCAACTAAAGCTTCCTGAAGATTTCTCTGCAGTTCATAATGTTTTCCACATCTCCTCTCTGCGGAGATGTCTCCGTGATCCATCTCACTTAATTCAACTTCCAGCTGTATCACTACAGCCAGATCTCTCTTATGTAGAAGAGCCGATTAAGATCTTAGCTCATGATCAAAAGCAGCTAAGGAATCGCTCCATCCCAATGGTAAAGGTTCAATGGAGGAATCGCTCTTTAGAAGAATCTACTTGAGAGAAAGAGACAGATATGAGGAAGAAGTACCCCAATCTCTTTGAAACTCCAGGTACCCTTTAAATTTAAAAGCATTATTCATGTTCATATATTCTCTCGTAATTGTCTTCTCTTAAAATGATGTCTAGGACGACATCGTTCTTAAGTAGGGGAGTATGTAACAACCCTAGGTTGTTACCATGCAAAATGAATGTGGATTGATTCACTTTTTCTAGCATCATTGCTTTTAGAACATTAAGATAAGTCTATCTGGAATATTTAAAGTTCATTGGACTTCTCTAAGTCAAAAATTGTAATTTGATCAGTCTAGATACCCTAGTCTAGACCTAAAATATTTTGATCTCAGAATTAAAATCTGATTGTATTTTTGAATTCCTCACCCCCAAATTAGCTAAGGGTAAAAATTTGGTGCAATTTGGAATTCATTTGGGCAATAATTCAATTTAATTTAGAATGGTTTAATTGCACTTAAGGGCTTATAACTTTCCATAATTGCATTTTTACCCTAATACCTAATATAACAACCAGGATCCGCTGTGTGGACCGCGAGCGATCCGCTGCGGAGCCCGGGTCACGCGACAGCGGGATCCCTCAAATCTAGCCGTCGCGCCTTTCCATCTGACGGTTAGGATTAGAATCGCGGGTCCGCCGTTAGATCAACCCTAATGATCCTACGGCGCAGATTTAATCTGGTTCGGCCGTTAGCATCCAGAGGATCAGGACCGTCGCGCCTTCCCTATCGATGCATCAGATGGTCGATCCGTGGACCGGATGCGCTGGAATTTGGCGATTAGGTTTTTCCTAATCGGCCTCTTGCGCGGGACAAAGAATCGGGGACGATGACACTGTACGGGCCGGGTCAACCCATGACCCGCGCGGTGGCGACAGTGCCGGGTCTCCTGGGCCCCGGTCGACCCGTGTGTTTTCGATTTCAAGCCGAGCCGTTTAATTAAATCGAATTAATGGAATTAATTTCGGGCCGAGCCTTAAGGAAAATAATTCGATTAATCAAATCATAGGAATTTGATTAAATAAAAATACAGAATATATTTTCTTAATAACTTTTAATCCACTGGTTAAAATTTTATAATATTATATATGAAAATGTTCAAACAAATCTCAGGAACTTAAATATAAAATAAAATCACACATCTGATGGTTAGATCTTTAATTATTGCCTAATTACAGTGAATCTTAATTAGGATAGATTAGTAAAATTATTTATCCAAATTACATGTTTAGGGTTCCATTAGTTCACTGATGTTAAGTAGATTGCATGTGCCAAGTAAAATATTTTTTTGAGTCCTGTAAATGTAGTTATGCCCTAATCTTGTCAAATCATAATTAGTGAACTTTAGGGTTTATACACCTTGGATCATAGCAAACTCAGTCTTTGATTACTTGTATGATTAATTAGGACTTGCATGCCAAATTTCATATAATCCGAATGGTTGGATTTTTATTTATGTACTTATCCTTTTTGCTTAGAATTAGGGTTGGTTAACATTAAGTAAACACTGATTGTTAAACCTTAATCATCATTTTGGCTTTTAACAGTAAACTAAATGAAATAAAGTCACCTTTTATAAACTTATTAAGTATACTTGAATCAATTTAAAACTATAGAATCTTAAACATCTTAATTAACTTAAGAAATCCTAAGATTTGGATCAAGCTTTTAAGACTTGATCTAGATCTAGGATTGCTACCAATAATACAAAATTAATCTACTAATTTGACATTGATCTTTAAATATACACTTGATTTGACTTAAGATTTGAGAAGGAGTCAAGCCCTAATCTACTTAAGGCAAATCTAAAACTATAACAACCCTAACTCAACAATATTGATTACAAGACTGTGAATTGAACATTTTCTAATAATACATCTGATTTACTATTGATCTCAAATATTTAAATTAGACATGTTAAGGTTAATAATAAATCTATGTGATTGCTTGATCTGAATCTAAACTTTAGATCCCTGATTTTCTCTTAAGAAAGAAGACTAGCATAAGAAGACAATTAAAATCATATTGATTAAACAAGTGATCTAATCCTTAACAATATGCTTGATTTAGTTCCCATAATCTTAGTCTAAGTGTGATCAGATGACTTAATCACCTGATCTAATCATCCTAAATCTAATTATGAACTAAAGCATAATAGATTAATATCAACATCTAAAGAAGAGATCTTGATGCTCTCTTCATAAGATCATCTTAATTATCTAAAAGACCTAAATTTATATATCATGAGGTAGGAGGCCTTGTATGAATCCTTAAGGTAGAAGTATAGAAGATCCCTTCACCTTAGAGATTGATCTATTCTCCTTGTGGTAGTGATCACTTAAGACATTAGAAGAGATACATCTCCTTGTGGTAGAATCCATATTAAGTGATCCCTGATCACATTAGATTTGTGAAACCTTGTATAGGACTTACTTACTAGTCTAAGACTTGTAGTCTTGATAAATCCTTGCTCTACTAAATAGATTTGATTGAACCACGATTGTTGGGTAAGTGTAGTATAGTATACCCATATTACTGATCCCCAGTAATAATCTGGATTGGTTGAGTCACTCTAAGTAAGATTTGTCTTTGTTGCTATCCTGTGGGCTTAGGCGGACATAACCTCGCTTAGAATAAATCAATCAATCCTAAGAGTGTATTAAATGGGTGCCCATTCCTTAGTTTTATTGAAGGATAGTTGCCTTCGGGCAATGCCTCCTGGTGAAGATTGCTTCAATAAGTATGGCTTAAATAAAACTAAGTAAAGGGGTAATTACCTTCCTTAAGATGCTAAGTATGATTGTGAGTTTAGTGACTAAATGCTTAGTTTGAGATACAAAATCATCATCGTATGGTGCCTCCTAATGAAGATCGCTTTATTAGAGTGGCGTAATCAAACTAAATGTTGTGTCCTATCTTTGCAGCATATTTAATATGTGTATACAATCACCCTGCCCAGTGATTCTTGAGTAAATAAGCAAGTTTAACTAAACATCGATCTAGAGATTTGGAGTTATAATCCTTTTAGCAGGATTCTGCACAGTGGAGACTTAGGATTCGTTTTTGTTTCTTACTATATTCTTCATGGATTTTGGGATTTCCCATTCATACCATATAATGGTATAAGCATAAGCATAAACATGAGTTGACCTTATTCCTTCTGTTGTGACACATGGTTTCAGTGATACAGTATGAGATACGGAATGTTATATACACAGACTGGGAAATTTCAGGGTGCATTTGCGTCACCATACTGACTTCCTAATTGTTGTGCTTACATTGGACCGTACTACTCATAAACCTTCAGTGATAGTTCTGTGATATACCGTGATATAGCATATCTGTGAGCATTGCTTCAGTAGCATATAGTGCAGCTTATAGCATCCTTCTCAGCATCTGACATTTTCATATACTTTCAGTATTTGGTTTTGATGTAATTTTTCTTTGCTTAGTTCCTACAGTTCATTTATTTGATGCTTTACAGTTTTCCCTGCACTTTTACTTCATGTCCTTGCATATTTATTACTAAGTGTAGTGCGAAGCAAACATCCAAAAGATTCATTAAGCGTCTCAAAAATAGAAAGGAAAATTATGTCTACGATACTGACACCCTAGGAATTAAACACACGTAAAAAGATAACATAAAATGACACCTTAGGATTTGAACAAATTTTAAAAGAAAAATGAATGAAATATTTATGGGTTGAACTTTTTTAGGGAATGGAATATTTGCTGTCAGCATTTCTGTTCTACCTTAGGAGGTTTGATGATTATTGGATAGACGACCTTCGAGATGGTCAGATCTACGGGAGGACGGTGGATGGAGTATCACCCCAAGGAGTCGCAATACTGGCCAAGATTCTGGTTCATTCATCATTCCGAGGCACCAGTCTTTTGGCACTCGCCAAGGAGTGGCTGGATCGAGTTACCACGGCACTTAGAGAGATAGCCTGCCCAGAGAAGTACCATTTAGAGATTGTAGAGATCCTACTGAGGGGATCAGCGAGTCGTTGGTGGTATTGGGTCGATAGGAGATTAGCTCGGAAAGGCCACATAGTCACATATGATGACTTTTGTGCTGCCTTCTGGAAAGAGTATTGTAACTAGACCCTAGGAATTTCCTCATGTCATTTCTTGTTATATTGTTTTCATATTTTGATGTATCCATGTATCTTCTCTTATGAGAAAGAACTTGAAAATGAATGAAACCTTCTAAAATTTGCATCATAACTGCTGCTATGAATCCTGATTCCCCCTCTGCTCCCACTCCTATTAAGAAGATGATCCCATCGTCAAGCGGATCTGAAGAATCGAGTCTTATGGCCAATTTAATAAAGGCCTTAATTGATAGTAATGCACAACAAGCGCAAGAGACATGATCTCTCATCCTCTCTGTCAAACAACAATCCTCCGGACCTTCTTCTTACAACTCAGGTGACGGAGTTCTACACAATTTCCTTCATTTTTGCACCCCCACATTCAACGGGGCCTTGAACCCCATGGATACTGTAACATGGATAAAGTTAGTGGAGAAGAACTTCACCTCACGCAAGGGAGTAGGTCAGTATCTGATTACGAACAAGAATTCAGGAGACTGTCAAGGTTCGTTCCAGATTTAGTAAGATCAGAAGCATCCAAATGCCACCATTTCATGAAAGGTCTGAGAGATTCTATTAGAGCACACCTAGTCTCACGACAATTCAAAACCCTAATAGAGTTAATCGAGGCTGCCCGCCTGCAAGAAGAATTCCAGAGTCAGCTGGACCGGAAGAGAAAGACCATAGTCACACACCCACGAGACGAGTGCTTTGGCCATCGCAAAATGGCCAGAGTCTACAACATGGAAACTACACAATCTCAGCCTCAGAATTCTGAATGTAAGAAGAAGCATCTGTATGGGAAGTGCTACCACTTCGGTGGTATATGTTTCACTTGTGGCCATAAGGGTCATCGCTACTACGAGTGTAGGGAGAAAAAGACTATCAATGGTGTGTCCATCGATCACTCCCGCCATAAGCAAATCTTTCATGCTCAACCCATGAACCAGCGGGAGCCCGCTCCTGCCATAATGCCGGCCCCTACGATGAACTCAAGGGCAAGTGTACCGATGCAAAGGTCATCATACAATCGCCAAGATTCAGGAACCCAGAACAAGCAATCCTCGGCACCTGCCCTAGTGTATATGCTAACTCCAGCTTCTACTCCTGAAAATAACGATGTGGTGTCAGGTACGCCTTAAATCAATTCTCTTTTCTTGCTGTACTAAATATATGTCCTTCATTATTCCCATATTTCAATTATCAAATGAACTATTCTTACGTAAATTATCGCAACTATAGGCACATTAACCATAAATGACACAACTTGTAATATTCTATTCGATACTGGAGCAAGTCATTCTTTCGTATCGAAAGAGTGGGCTAAAACACTTAAACTACAGACACATCAACTAGCTAGTTCATTAAGTATTGGGCTACCTTCAGGGGCTCGTATGCAGTCTCAACAATACTACAATCTAGATATTCCTATTGAGGGTTAAAACTTCGGAGCTAAGCTAATTCTACTGCCAATCACCAACTTCAACGTAATCCTAGGTATGAATTGGTTAAGCCAACATGGTGCGTCCATTAACTGCCAAAAGAAGAAAATAACTTTGGGTAGCGGAAGAAACTCCACATCTCTCATGGGAAAACTTAGCACCCAATCGTCATTAATCAACGCTATGGTGGCAGAAAGGTTAGTAAAGAAGGGATGCAATGCGTACCTTATAACAATGTTGGGATAAAGGAAAGAAGTCATACCTCTTTCTGAGAACCCTGTAGTTTGTGAATTTCCCGATATTTTCCCTGAAGACCTGCCTGGTCTTCCTCCGAACAGAGAAGTAGAGTTCACCATAGAAGTAATTCCCGGAACTCAACCACTGTCCAAAGTTCCGTACTGCATGGCGCCAAAGGAACTCCAAGAGCTGAACAACCAACTTCAAGAATTATTAGAGAAGGGTCTCATCCGTCCAAGTTCATTCCCCTTGGGGAGCGCCGGTATTGTTCGTTATAAAGAAAGATGGATCGATGAGAATGTGCATCGATTATAGGGAGTTAAACAAAATAACTATTAAAAACAAATACCCTTTACCGCGTATCGATAATTTATTTGATCAGTTATCTTGAGCAAAGGTCTTCTCCAAGATAGACTTGCGATCTGGGTATCATCAATTGTGAGTTAAGGATTCTGATATTGAGAAAACAGCGTTTCGAACCCGTTATGGACATTATGAATTCTTGGTGATGTCTTTTGGATTGACGAATGCACCATCAATCTTTATGGACTTAATGCAGCATGTGTTAAAAGCATATCTGGATAAATTTGTCATCGTCTTCATTGACGACATATTGATTTATTCCAAGAATAAGACCGATCATGAGAAACACCTTCGTATAGTACTTGAAGAACTCAGGAACCACGAACTCTATGCTAAGTAATCTAAGTGTGAATTCTGGCTTGATTCTATCGCCTTTCTGGGTCATGTCATCGACTCCCAAGGGATCAGAGTGGATCAAAATAAAGTAAGCGTAGTCCGGGACTAGTCACAACCAAAATCCGTGACGGATATCAAAAGCTTCTTAAGATTGGCAGGCTACTATAGAAAATTTGTTAAAGGTTTCTCACAAATTGCGTCTCCCCTCACCAAACTGACTCAAAAAGAAGTACCTTTCATTTGGAGTCTGGAATGTGAGGAAGCATTTCAAACCTTGAAAGATGCTCTTTCCTCTGCCCCAGTTCTCGCCTTACCCAAGGAGGGATTGAATTACCAGGTATATACTGACGCATCTGGCATAGGTTTGGGATGTGTTTTGATGCATGAAGGAAGAGTTATAGCCTACGCGTCTCGACAATTGAAACCACATGAAAAGAACTCCTGTTCACGATCTTGAACTAGCATCAGTAGTCTTCGCTCTAAAGATTTGGCGTCATTATCTGTATGGCGTCCAGTGTTCCATATTCACCGATCATCAGAGCTTGAAATATATATTCACCCAACGTGAGTTGAATTGTCGACAGCGAAGGTGGCTTGAGTTAATAAGCGACAACGACTTAAGCATTCAATATCACCCAGGAAAAGCGAATGTCATAGCAGATGCACTCAGCCGTCATGCTACGCTATCTTCTATAATTTGCACTAGTACATTGGAGGAAGAATTCTGAAAATTTGAAATTAGGCCAGTGCATGGAGATATGTTAAGCACACTAATATCTATGAGCTCAGTTGAACCAACCTTCCATCACGATGTCTTCATCTCTCAAACCAAGGATGAGGATTATTTGAAGTTCAAGGTCGATATCGAGAGTGGGCGTCGCTTCGATCTACAACTTCGTGGTAATGTAATTAACCAAGGTGAACGTATATGGATTCCCAAATCCATGCATCAAGAGATTTTGGTCGAAGGCCATAATTCTGGCTACCAAGTACATCCAGGTAGTACCAAAATATACCAAGATCTGAAGAAGTCATTTTGGTGGCCCGGTATGAAAAAGAGTGTGGCAGAATTTGTGGCAAAATGTCACGCTTGCAGTCTAGTCAAAGTCGAGCATCAAAAGCCTGGAGGACTCCTTCACCCTCTAGCAATTCCAGAATGAAAATGGTTCGACATTTCTATGGATTTTGTTATGGGTTTACCTAAAGCAAGATCTGGTGCAGATTCAATCTGGGTCATTGTTGATCGATTGACCAAGTCAGCTCACTTCATTCCCATGTGTCAAACTGATTCTGTGGAAAAATTGGCAAAACTTTATATCAAGGAAATTATCAGGCTCCATGGAATCCCGAGATCTATCGTATCTGATCGAGATAGCTGTTTCACCTCTAAGTTTTGGCAAGCGGTGCATCAAGACTTGGGGACTACTCTAGCTATGAGTACCGCCTTTCATCCTCAGATTGATGGACAAACTGAAAGAGTCAACCAAGTTATGGAAGATCTCCTTCGTCTCTGTATTCTGGACTTTGGAGGTTTTTGGGAGAATCACCTTCCTCTTGTGGAATTCGCATACAATAATAGTTTTCAAGCAAGTATCGGTATGGCACCATATGAAGCTTTGTACGGCAGAAAATGCAGTATGCCATTAGCATGGTCTGAAACTGGCAGTGTTCAGCTTTACGGGTTAGAATTAGTTGAAGAAACAAATCGTAAAATTCAGCTAATCCAGCAAAGAATCAAAGCTGCTCAGGATCAGCAGAGTAAATATCACGATGCTCATCATCGTGCTTTGGATCTTAATGTGGGAAAGTTTGTGTATCTAAAGGTCAGCCCAATGAAAGGTGTTTATCATTTTGGTGTAGCCAAAAAATTAAGTCCTCGCTACGTCGGACCTTTCGAGATACTAGAAAAGATTGGTTCTATAGCATATCGACTAAAGCTTCCTGAAGATTTCTCTACAGTTCATAATATTTTCCACATCTTCTCTCTGCGGAGATGTCTCCGTGATCCATCTCACTTAATTCAACTTCCAGCTGCATCACTACAGCTAGATCTCTCTTATGTAGAAGAGCCGATTAAGATCTTAGCTCATGATCAAAAGCAGCTAAAGAATCGCTCCATCCCAATGGTAAAGGTTCAATGGAGGAATCGCTCTTTAGAAGAATCTACTTGGGAGAAAGAGACGGATATGAGGAAGAAGTACCCCAATCTCTTTGAAACTCCAAGTACCCTTTAAATTCAAAAGCATTATTCATGTTCGTATATTCTCTCGTAATTGTCTTCTATTAAAATGATGTTGAGGACGACATTGTTCTTAAGTAGGGGAGTCTGTAACAACCCTAGGTTGTTACCATGCAAAATGAATGTGGATTGATTCATTTTTTTTAGCATCATTGCTTTAGAACATTAAGATAAGCCTATCTGGAAAATTTAAAGTTCATTGGACTTCTCTAAGTCAAAAATTGCAATTTGATCAGTCTAGATGCCCTAGTCTAGACCCAAAAAATTTTGATCTCAGAATTAAAATCTGATTACATTTTTGAATTTCACACCCCCAAATTAGCTAAGGGTAAAAATTTGGTGCAATTTGGAATTCATTTGGGCAATAATTCAATTTAATTTAGAATGATTTAATTGCACTTAAGGGCTTATAACTTTCCATAATTGCATTTTTACCCTAATACCTAATATAACAACCGGGATCCGCTGTGCGGACCTCGGGCAATCCGCTGCGGAGCCCGGGTCACGCGACAGCGGGATCCCTCAAATCTAGCCATCGCGCCTTTCCATCTGACGGTTAGGATTAGAATCGCGGGTCTGCCGTTAGGTCAACCCTAATGATCCTACAGCGCATATTTAATCTGGTTCGGCCGTTAGGATCCAGAGGATCAGGACCGTCGTGCCTTCCCTATCGATGCATCAGACGGTCCACAGCGCACCCGCACTGTGGATCTTCGTCCCCGCTAAGACGCGCCCGACAGGGAAGATTCCCCATACTGCCAGTGGCCTCCCCTGTCCCCCACGTGCGCCTCCAGCTCCGCAAACTGTTGCTGGTCTTCCCCCAAATGCAATGAGACCCCAATCGGGCCTTGTGGCCCGGCTGAGCTCGAAATGGAATTTCGAGAGCTCGGCCATGGCCCACCCTCTCGGGCCTCCCCAGCCTGAGCCAGTGGCTCCAGAAGCTTCCCTAAGCTCAGCCAAGCCTATAAATAGCCCCATATCTGCTTCAATTGTTGCTTGCTGATAAATTGTAGCTTTTGAAATTTGTCTCCATTGTCGAAGTCCCGGAGCTTCACCCAGCCGCTCCTGTGCTCCTGAACCACTGATAGAGGGTTACTCCTGGAGATCAGGATCCCTAAGAGCTTCCAGAGTCCCTGCAGCAGCGAGCCACGATCTGTCTTCCAATCCGTCGAAAATCAGGTATCCCAGTTGCAGGAATCGAGTCAATAAGGCTCGAATCCTATTCCATTTGATGCGTTTCTGTGCTTATTGTCAATACGAACTCAACTGTATCGTATTTAGGGCCTAAGCTAGACCTGATCGATCGAAACGATCGATCGGGCTAGTTTTCTTCTGGATCACCTCGGCCGAGTAAGGACCCAGTGATCGAGGCCACCCCAGACCCCTAGACCAGAGGGATTCGATCCGCCTCACCTCCCTGATGGTGTAGGAATCGAGCCCGGGGTCTGGCATGGCCTCTGTGGGCAGAATTATCTCCCCACAGTAACACAAATGGTGAACGCCTTGGGTGAGTAAGGTCGGCTGATCCAGACCGTCTCCCAAGGGGCTTCGGGTCCCAATCGACGCGCCTGGACATGGTGATGGAGTAGCAATCAAATGCTGGTAGCTCCGTGGACTGGATGCGCTGGAATTTGGCGATTAGGTTTTTCCTAATCGGCCTCTTCCTCGGGATGAAGAATCGGGGACGACGACACTGTGCGGGCCGGGTCAACCCATGACCCGCGCGGTGCGACAGTGCTGGGTCTCCCGGGCCCCGGTCGACCCGCGCATTTTCGATTTCGGGCCGAGCCGTTTAATTAAATTGAATTAATGGAATTATTTTCCATAAGGAAATTAATTCGATTAATCAAATCATAGGAATTTGATTAAATAAAATTAAAGAATGTATTTTCTTAATAATTTTTAATCCACTGGTTAAAATTTTATAATATAATATATGAAAATGTTTAGAAAATCTCAGGAACTTAAATATAAAATAAAATTACACATCTGATAGTTAGATCTTTAATTATTGCCTAATTACAGTGAATCTTAATTAGGGTAGATTAGTAAAATTAGTTATCCATATTGCATGTTTAGGGTGCCATTAGTTCACTGATGTTAAGTAGATTGCATGTGCCAAGTATAACATTTTTCTGAGTCCTCTAAATGTAGCTATGCCATAATCTTGTCAAATCATAATTAGTGAACTTTAGGGTTTATACACCTTGGATCATAGCAAACTTAATCTCTGATTACTTGTATGATTAATTAGGACTTGCATGCCAAATTTCATGTAATCTGAATGGTTGGATTTTTATTTATGTACTTATCTTTTTTGCTTGGAATTAGGGTTGGTAAACATTAAGTAAATACTGATTGTTAAACCTTAATCATCATTTTTTGGCTTATAACAGTAAACTAAATGAAATAAAGTCACCTTTTATAAACTTATTAAGTATACTTGAATCAATTTAAAACTATAGAATCTTAAACATCTTAATTAACTTAAGAAATCCTAAGATTTGGATCAAGCTTTTAAGACTTGATCGAGATCTAGGATTGCCACCAATAATACAAAATTAATCTACTGATTTTACATTGATCTTTAAATATACACTTGATTTGACTTAAGATTTGAGAAGGAGTCAAGCCCTAATCTACTTAAGGCAAATCTAAAACCATAACAACCCTAACTCAACTATATTGATTATAAGACTGTGAATTGAACATTTTCCAATAATGCATCTGATTTACTATTGATCCTAAATATTTGAATTAGACATGTTAAGGTTAATAATAAATCTATGTGATTGCTTGATCTGAATTTAAACTTTAGATCCCTGATTTTCTCTTAAGAAAGAAGACTAGCATAAGTAGACAATTAAAATCATATTGATTAAACAAGTGATCTAATCCTTAACAATATGCTTGATTTAGCTCCCATAATCTTAGTCTAAGTGTGATCAGATGACTTAATCGTCTGATCTAATCATCCTAAATCTAATTATGAACCAAAACCTAATAGATTAATATCAACATCTAAGGAAGATGTCTTGATGCTCTCTTCATAAGATCGTCTTAAATTATCTAAAAGACCTAAATTTATATATCATGAGGTAGGAGGCCTTGTATGAATCCTTGAGGTAGAAGTATAGAAGATCCCTTCACCTTAGAGATTGATCTATTCTCCTTGTGGTAGTAATCACTTAAGACATTAGAAGAGATACATCTCCTTGTGGTAGAATCCATATTAAGTGATCCCTGATCACATTAGATTTGTGAAACCTTATATAAGACTTGCCTACTAGTCTAAGACTTGTAGTCTTGATAAATCCTTGCTCTATTAAATAGATTTGATTAAACCACGATTGTTGGGTAAGTGTAGTATAGTATACCCATATTACTGGTCCCCAGTAATAATCTGGATTGGTTGAGTCACTCTAAGTAAGATTTGTCTTTATTGCTATCCTGCGGGCTTAGGCGGACATAACCTCGCTTAGAATAAATCAATCAATCCTAAGAGTGTATTAAATGGGTGCCCATTCCTTAGTTTTAATGAAGGACAGTTGCCATCGGGCAATGCCTCCTGGCGAAGATCACTTTAATAGGTATGACTTAAATAAAACTAAGTAAATGCGGAATTACCTTCCTTAAGATGCTAAGTATGATTGTGAGTTTAGTGACTAAATGCTTAGTTTGACATACAAAATCATCATTGTATGGTGCCTCCTAATGAAGATCGCTTTATTAGGGTAGCGTAATCAAACTAAATGTTGTGTCCTATCTTTGCAGCATATTTAATATGTGTATACAATCACCCTGCCCAATGATTCTTGAGTAAATAAGCAACTTTAACTAAATATCGGTCTAGAGATTTGGAGTCAGAATCTTTTTAGCATGATTCTGCATAGTGGAGACTTAGGATTCATTTTTGTTTCTTACTATATTCTTCATGGATTTCGGGACTTTCCATTCATACCATATAATGGCATAAGCATAAGCATAAATATAAGTTGACCTTATTCCTTCTGTTGTGACACATGGTTATCAGTGATACAGTATGAGATACGGAATGTTATATACACAGATTGGGGAATTTCAGGGTGCATTTGCATCACCATACTGACTTCCTAACTGTTGTGCTTACATTGGACCGTACTACTCATAAACCTTCAGTGATAGTTCTGTGATATACCGTGATATAACATATCTATGGGCATTGCTTCAGTAGCATATAGTGCAGCTTATAGCATCCTTCTTAGCATCTGACATTTTCATATACTTTCAGTATTTGGTTTTGATGCAAATTTTCTTTGCTTAGTTCCTACAGTTCATTTATTTGATGCTTTACAATTTTCCCTGCACTTTTACTTCATGTCCTTGCATATTTGTTATGTTTAGATTAGCTTGTATAGCTAGTTTCGTTGTGTTAGACTTCTTGTCTAACACGGGGTACTTTTGGGATCTGGCAATTTGCTAGATCCCGAGCAGTTATTGGAGACAGGTCAGGAAAACGTCGTAGGGACTCAAGATGAGCACTTGGAGCTGTAGGGGATTGAGCACCTACTCTTACTTTCTAGTTCCTTCCAGTATTCTAGCTAGACTCTTTTTATTTCTGCATTTTTATGGTTTATAATAAAACTCTGGATGTATTTTTACTTTCTTTTCTGAGATGGATATTTACTACTGCTTGAGACGAATGTATTCTAGATGTTTGGATTTTAGCTTCCGCACTTTGTTATTATGCTATACATAGTATTGTGATGCGATCAGCGTACTGGAAACGCTGAAATATTTTATAACGTACATGGGTTCTTCTTCACTCCCTTGCACCTTATGTACGTACTAAGTCTAATATCTAAGATAAGTATTTCATTCTTATCTTAGATATTGGCTCTCGAGCCTACTCTTAGGGCTCGAGTCAGCGGCCTTCAGTATGGCTCTGTCTCCTTAGCCTATTCGGGATGATGGGTTTTACCTGTATGACCCACAGTTCCCGAGTAGCGCACCGTTCTGCCGCCAAACTATGGATTATACTCATATTTTGTGCATGGCGACGGGATGGGGCGCTACACAGTCGAATCGATCGATCTGGTCGAGTTCAACCATCGATACCAGCTCACAATTATGGCCCAAACGATCCTAGTACTAGCTAGACAATTAATTCCAACTGGAAATGCCGAATTTGGTGAACCAGAATTTTGTCTGGCGGTGCATACAGATGACGAATTTGTCATCTGGGTCACTGCCAGACCACGCTTTCCGACTCGATTGACCACAGAGAAGCTAAGGTAAGGTCCTACTCAGCATCTAGGCTTGCAAAGAGGTGAAAAGAGCTGAATCCAGCTTGACAGAGAAAAGGAAGTAAGCTGTACCTTGGTTTGCCGCAACGAAGACAATACAGATTGCCCTAGGGCTCCAAGTAATTGCAGGAACAAGCTGGGGGTCTGAACATCAGATGCACACCCACTATCAGCGGTCCTAAGCACTAAAAATCTCCTGGAATGACAGCAGTTCCAATGGGCACCAGCAGAGAAGGAGGGGAGAACTTCATAGGGTTTCAGTGAGAAAACGAGCTCACTGGAATGGGGGACAGTTACTTATAGGTCGAGGGGGCTCTGGGGGGTGGAACCATAGCTGAGGCTCGAGAATTAGGCTCGGGTCAAGGAGTTTATTCAGACTCCTTTAATTGGACTAGCTCGGCCACACTACCCAGCTCCCTAGGTTTGGCCACTATGGGAAGGACCCTAACGGTCTAGCTGACCTGGTGGGAAGAAGGCAGACAGGTCCGATGTGGCTTGATACGGCGAATTTCCTTCTGTCAGGACGGGATCCTCTGGAGACGAAGATCCATAGTGACCGGGGTCTCAGAGCTGTCTGATCTACGAATCTGTTGTGTTTGGATGGCCTAATGGAGATCTTAAGTAATGGCTGCGCGGATTAAATCCTGGACGTTAGATTTAATATGCCGATCGCGCGACTGAGATTCGATCACGGGGCGGAGCGACGTGAGCCCTTGAATCCTGCGCTGAGATACGTGCTAGAGATCCCATTGGCTCGAAACCACAGTGGATCTGCCGCGGTCCCGACAGCAAATCCCACAGAATTAAAAATTAAATAAAATTTAATTTTAATTAATTAAAACTATTTAATTAATTAATTAATTAATTAATTAATTTTAATTAATTACTCTGATTGATTTCAAACTTCTATGTTTAGGTTTAAATGACCCATTGAATCCAATGGAATCAAAATCAAACCTTGGTTTAGCTAAATTAATCTAGTTTTAGCTAGGGTAACAACCTAGGGTTGTTACATAAACTAAACTGTACTTATCTAGTTATGTAAGATAAGATTGAAACTCTATAGTCCTTTTTAGGGTAAATTGACCAATACCATATTTTACTGAATAAATCATATATATGGATATGCACAACATTCTCCTATGATGCGACTAAAGTTCTCATTCAAACTATTTTATTTAATAAATAAGGTTTAACAAGCAAATGAATTCTTACTCCATTGTGGAAAGTCCTACAAAAATGGCTTAAGGAAGTGACATATAATCATTCAACTTAGGATACTATCGCAAGGGATAACATGAATCTAGGTTTCTTTAGGTTATTACTACCACAAGGTATAGGATAAAATATTTAGGATTCAAGAGGTTCTTCTAAAGGCCTACCACAAGATATGTTCAATAAGGCATTTCCTACCTCAAGATCATTATTACTTAGGGAAAATTCTTATTTCATCTTAAGCATAAGAACTAGCTTTGACCTTTAAAATTCTAAGACTTCTATAAGTTTAAAATCAAACCTTAATATATCAAAAAAGTTTTAATATAAGTCAATCAATGGATCTTAAGCAAATTCACTATATAAATTATTTGATTAAGGGTAAATCACTTATGCAAATCATCATGCATTTCTATCTAGTTAAACAACTAAGTAAGAAAGATAAACAACTCATAAGAGATAATTAACTGACATTCATTCACTAATACCTTAAAGGTTGAAATGCTAAATCATAAGTTTAATATGTGAGTTAGATAATTCAGTTACATGAGCTATCATAATGAAACATCTAGTTTGCTAATCTAAGGTCACATACCAAAAATTAGAATGTTTAACTCAATATATTGATTTAACATTTAGATCATTAAGAGCAAAATTAAGGCAAACTGAAATTTGACATAATTATAACTTTCTCATGCATATTCGAATACAAAGATAATATGATGTTATTTAATTTCTAATGAAGTTAAATTAAGCAATTTAATCATATTATTTAAGCTTAAAATATCTAATTAAGCTAAGTGAACTTAATTAGGGTGTCACCTTAATTAAGGGATATTTATGATTTAAGATGTCCAATTTAATGCATGATGTTACTAACAAGATAGTTATTATCTAAAGATTACATGCATATCAGGTTAACCAAATCAAAGAACAAATAAGGCTCATAAATCACTAATCCAATTCTAAAGTAATTAGCAATTAAATGATTGCATAATAATCATAAATAATTGAGACTTGGTAAGTAGTTGTTAGATATCCATATGAACAAATAGAGACCAAAAATCCAAAATTTGGTTAAGTAAGAATCCTAATTTTTACTAATCATGTAAAATAAGGATTAGGGCATAATTAACAAAGATTAATCATGCTAATACTCATTAGTTAAGCTACTAAAGTAATTAGGCAAAATTAACAAAGTTATTCAATTAATTTATTCTGAATGTTTTAAGAAAAATAAATCAAAAAAATCCTTTTATTTTCTAAACCGCGGCGACCCGAAATCGAAACCACGCGGGTCGGGGTCCGGCCAGATCCGCCACAGTGCATCCTTGCGGCAGCGCACTCCCCGACCCTAGTGATTAGGGTTTAACCATAATCGCTCAATTACTAGGCTCTAGGCTACGCTAAACTGAGGCTATTTATAGCTTCAAAGGATAACATGGAAGCATTCAGAGGCTTGGCCTAACCCGGGAGCTTGGGTCATGGTTTAGCTCTTTGAATTTCCCAAAGAGGGGGTATTGGGTTGAAGAGGCCCTAATGGGTTCACCTGGGCACATAAGGAAAGTTCTAAAGAAAATGCTGAGGTGAATGCACGAGTGGGGGACAACCTCTGGCGCTTGCTTACGATCAAATTTCTTCTATCGGGAGTTCTAGAGAATGGGGACAAAGGTGAGCAGTGGTTGGAGCACTCCTGGCCGTTTGATCTCGTATTGGTTGGCACGGGACAACCTGATGCGCTCGTATCCTAACAGCCTATTGCGGGATTGATCTGGGTCATGGGACCCAAGGGGCGGAACCTATGCTCGATCACGACATCAGTGCGGAGTAATCCTGACCATTGGGTACAGACACGCGACAACCATATTAGGTGGGAATTCGCTGTTGTGCAACTCGGGTTGCATAGCGAATCATCCACGGCCCGAACAGAAGATCCCATATGGGTAAAGCTATTAAGGGTATAAGTGCAATTTGGAAAAGTCAAAGGTCCTTAAATCCAATTTTTCCTACTTAAATTAAATTCAATTATGGCCTAAATAACCTCCAAAAATTCTTAAACGTGCACCTCAAGCAAATTTGGGAGTAAGGAATTCAAAAATTCTATCAGAGCTTGTTTGTAAATCAAAATATTTTTACTATTTTCTAGGGTTCTTAATTTGACATAATTTCCATTTTATCCTACTGAGGTCCGATTGACCTTAAAATTTTAGAATTAGATCCAAATGACCATATGAATGCAATGGAAAAAATTTTAAAGTGTGATTAAGATAGGTAATAACCTAGGGTTGTTACAGAGAGCCAGGAGAACATGAGAGCTGTTCCCTAGTATTGTACCCCTCATTTACTTCTTTTTGTTTTCTTGTAAAAGTTATGCAAAGGCTTATCATTTCTTGTAGCTTATCTTGTTTTCATATTTCAATGGCAGCCTAAACCCTCCTTGGGGAGGGTTGGGTGTTAAGCATGTAAGAATGTAAGGATTGAAACATTGTGTAGTCTTCCTATTTAAATGAATGTCAATTAGATCATTATCATTGCCTATATGTGCATGATGAATTTGGAAAACATTTGTATAATAAAATATGTGTGTATATCATTTTAATGGAAAATCCCATTGAGCTCAATAGACAGCTTAGATATAAGGAGATGCACACTAGAGAGTTGACACCGTGAATGCACGTGACAATATTCACTGTACGAAAATGCTCAGTGTATAACCTTAGACTTAAGCAGATTAATTAAACCATGGAAGTAATTTACAAATCTCTGAGCTACATAGCACTTGCTTGATTTAGGTGAGGTTAATAGTGCATGTTAAGCCTATGTCAGAGTGATAAGCTCTAATGCGCTTTGTAGCACAATGACCTTGGCTAAATCAAGAGGATAATGTATGAGAGCTAAGAACCATAAATAGAGATCTATAGCTTATTTTAGGTTTATACGAGATCTTAGAGCACTATGTGCTATTGGGTGATGTGACATAAATCCATGTAGCCTAGCAGCTAAATTCCTTAGCTTAACCTAAAATTGACACATGAGGGCCATTGATGGAATCAAGTTCATGAGATGCTCAATCCAATTCAAGATTTCATAACTTAGATGGAAGGAATGAATTCATCAAATTAAAGATCTCATAAAAGTTTAAGAGCCGAAAGAGGATGCGAAAGATGTTCATTTTTCAGTGTTAGATAAGACTTAGAACATCTAGGGGACTCACTAGAAAAGACTAAGTCTCTTGATTATTAAATAATAAAATCTATCCAATTCACTTTACATGACATTTAAGCAAAGAGTACTAGCATGTAGACCATATTGAATTGCATGCCAAAATCCCACTCTCCCTATTTTTATCAAATAGTATTATCAAAACAAGATATTTGACAGCAGTAATTCAGGACCGAAACCAAAATATTTATTTTATATTTAGACATTAGTGAACCTAAGTACACTCGAGTAATAAAACAAAACATCGTTCCTAGAGGATGATAATTCTTGGGATCTCACCATTCCATATTACTTCAGATCACATGCACTTGCGTGTAAGTGCGGACATGTATTTTCCGTATGTCAAGTTGTTGGCATCGTTGCCAGGGAACACACTGTTTTTTTTGTATTAGTGATAGCTTAAACGTAGTTAGTGATTTAAGACTTTTTATGCATATCTTTTCAATTTTTGTAATTTACTTTCTAATAATTTTTAGAGTTCTTATTTTCATATATGTAGTACTCAAATTTCATGGTCATGCACAATAATAATCAAAATTGGCATATTTGGTGTGGGGGAGCACATTCAAGTTCTGATTGTAATGCAAATAACCCATTTTCACATTCGAGTACAAACCCGTTAACAATATTGAGAATGATCACAACTTTAAACACTGTTACACTTACCTTGACATGAACATTAATAACACAAATTTGATAAATGAGCAATCTTATTTAGAAACATTGATGGGAGATTTTAATGGGTATTTGAACAATTACATGCAAGAAAATGAGCTAACCTTGATTATGCACAAGTTTAATCTGGAAGATCAAAAGCAACTATGTAAGGAAATTGAGGCTAAGTTAGAATTTATATTGCAACAATTAACTAACCATGTTCAAGAAGTTATTATAATTGAGCAGATAAATGAACAAGCTTAAGAAGTGCCAATTTGTATGAAAGAAACTTTAACTCAAACAAATATTGATAATGAGAAAGAGTTAGAGTATCAATTAGAATTAGACCATTCTGAAATAAAACAAGAAGTGCCAATGTATAGGGAGGAAACTTTAACTCAAACTAATAATAACAATGAGAAAGAGTTAGAGTATCAAATAAAAATTGACCATTCATAAATGCAATAAGAAGTGCCAACATGTAGTGAAGAAGCTTTAACTCAAATAAATAATGAAAATGAGAAAGAGTTGGAGTATCAATTTAAATTAGATAATTTGAAAATGCAATAAGATTTTCAAACAAAAAAAGTTAATCAAATGCAATCTGAAATTTATGTCTCCTTCGCACCTCAAGTGCATCTACCTCAATGTTTAACAGTAGGTGACGAATTATTTGAGGATGAGAAAGGTAAATTGATTCAAAATAATGAAGATATCAAAACCATTTATGGCATCTCAAACATCAATAAACCCCTAAGTAATCTTGATGATCATGGTGTGCAATTTGAATTTGTAAAGAAATGCTTTGATTGTACTTCTAAGAAAATTGAATTATATGCCTTTTTATAAAATGAAATTGAGAATGATGCTAATGATGAATTTGATGAGTTTGATGACAAACATAAGGCAAGAAATTAGAAGAATGAAAAGAAGAATAAAAAAAAGAATTATTGTAAGTTAGAGGACACAAGATGGGCCTGTAAAGAAAAAAGTAGTGTAGTTGACATTCATGACAATTACATTATTAAATAAGCTCGTACTCATCCTAAAGCCTTAATGAAAATTTAGAAAAAAATTTTAAAGGGATATAACCCTTTTTGGTTAGGCTGAGGACATTAAATTAAGCGCTGGTTGGGAGGCAGCCCAACAAATAATTTTATATAATTGTTTGTTTCAAATTCTAAGTAGTATCAGTGCATATTAATAATTGACCAAAAGGAGCCTCATGCATGATTGCAGTAACAACAGCCTGCCATTAGTCTATCAGGTCATTTTACTCCTTACTACTCCTAGTAAATTATTTTTAATCCAGTAACTAATTTGGTCATTTTGTTTTTATTATTTTATATTTTAGTCTTCTTCATGTGGTCATTCATTGAAATTGTTCATCTAAGAGTAATGATCAAATCTAGTGAATTGGTAATTGAGTTGATAAATTTGAGAATTTAATCTTCCAGAAATCTGATTTGAAAATCAAATTCTAATTCTGTGCATCGAATATTTTGGAACAATGAAAGATGTATAAATAAAATTTTTAATCAAACAAAGCAAGTTTTATTGGATTAACTAGATAAATAACCAACACATACTCTTAGCTTAATTAAAATGATGAAATAAATTAAGTGTGGTGATGTAAAGATTGCAAAGAGAGAAATGAAACTAGTAGTTTAATTTAGAATGCGTTAGGCTTCTGTAAGACTTCAATGATGTAATGTATGTGCTAAATTTGGCAAATTAAAATAAAAAAATATATTTGATGATTGTTATGGGATGAAGAAAATTGTCACTCCCTTAAGACATAAAATAGATGAAGAAAAATATCTCTCCCTATGAGAAAAGTATTACATCTTAGAAGAAGAAGCACATATGGCACATAAAAGTCCCTAGAATGACCACTGAGCCAATTCTCTTAAATGCAACTAAGATTCTTTCAAATTCTACTTATAGTAATCATGAAATTAAGAAAGATTAGTTGGGAAAGCTAAATGTTAGTCTAACAAAAAACCTAAAACACTTGTTTAAATTTATATTTAGCATTGATCACAAAAAGAACCAATGACTTGATTTTGCAGAATTGATCGTAAACCACCAAATCAGAATATTACTAATGTAATTCTCAATCATTAATTTTAATTACTACAAAAGGCTATTTTGATTACTTGCTCGAGAACGAGAAAGAATATAAGTGTGAGGGTGTGATATGCCCCATATTTATAGTCTTTTTTATATTTAAAATGCATGATTTTCTTAAACCAGTTATTATTCTAGTGTATTTTATTATTATTGCAGTTTGGAAGTGATCAGATTACAAAAAAGATGAAAATTGAAGAAAATGGAGAATTGTACTCACAACAGTGGCAGCAGATTCAAATAGAAGCTTGGCGCAATAACACGTCGTAGCGTGCTCAAAAATATAAAGTCAAGCACTACAGTGCGATGCGGCGCATTCCGACGCTACAATGCACCGCATCGCATATTAAACAAAAGTCTGGTGCTACAACATACCATAACATTTACAAACAGAGAGTGCAATGCTCTAGCGCGTTGCAGCGCCCGACGCACAATGAGTGATGCGCTATAGTGCGCCGTTGTGCCCGCTGTAATTTTTCTCTACAAATAGAGCAATTAGTTCAACATTGGGAAGGCCAACATACATGAATTTTTATTTTTCCATAGCCAAAATTTTTTATAACACATTTAAGACTTCCCATTTCCAAGATAATAACAGAATAAAACTTAATGAAACTCAATTCTCAAGGAATGGGAAGGTTAGTTGAATAAATGTTGAAGAGAAAATAAAAGAGTATAAAAGCAAAGAAGAAATGTTGAATAAGGGTCCAGAATTTTATCAGCTCAAGTGTTCTTTGTCCTATATACTGTTGTAGATCTAAAGAAGGGGAGAGACTTTTCCCGAGAAATAAGAAAGCTGTAGCCTATGAAGAAGAGGAACACAGAAAGTAGGAGAGAACTGAAGATCCAAGGAAGAGAGAGAGCCAGGATAATGTGAAAGCTATTCCCTAATATTGTACCCCTCTTTTACTTCCTTTTCTATTCCTATAAAATCCATGCAAAGGCTTATCATTTCTTGTTACTTATTTTGTTTTCATATTTCAATGGAAGCCTAAGCCCTCCTTGGGAAGGGTTGGGTGTTAAGCATGTAAGAATGTAAAGATTAAAATACTGTGTACTCTTCCTATTTAAATGAATGTCATTTAGTTCATTATCATGGCATGTATGTGAATGGTGAATTTAGAAAACATAATTGTATCGTAAAATTTGTGTGTAAATTATTTTAATAGAAAATCCCAATGAGCTCAATAGATAGCTTAGATAAAAGGAGATGCACACAAGAGAGTTGACACTGCAAATGCCCGTGACAATATTTGCTATGCAAAAATGCATGGTGCATAACCTTAGACTTAAGCAGATCAATTGAACCATGGAATTAATATACAAATCTCTGAGATCCATACCTCTTTCCTGATTTACACAAGATTAATAGTGCATGTTAAGCCTTGGGCTGAGTGATAAGCCTTGATGCACTTTGTAGCACAATGACCTTGGAAAAATCAAAAGACGATGCATGAGAGCTGAGAACCATTAATAGAGCTCCGTAGTTTATTTTAAGTTTTTGCAAAGTCTTAGAGCGCTAAGTGCTATTGGGTGATATGACATAAGCCCATGTAGCCTACTAGCAAAATTTCTTATCTGAACCTAAAATTAATGCATGAAAGCCATTGATGGAATCATGTTCATGAGATGCTCAAACCAAATCAAAATTTCATAACTTAGACGTAAGGAATGAATTCATCAAAATAAAGATCTCATGAATGTCTAAGAGCCGAAAGAGAACACGATAGCTATTCACATTTGAGTATTAGATAAGACTTAGAACATCTAAAGGACTCCCTAGAAAAGACAAAGTCTATTGATTATTAAATAATAAATTCTATCCAATTCACTTGACATGATATTTAAACAAAGAGTACAAGCACGTAGACCTTATAGAATTGCATGTTTAAACACAACTCTCCCTATTTTCATCAAATAGTATTCTCAAAATAAGAATATCTGATTGTAATAATTCAAAACCAAAACCAAAACATTTATTTTATATTTAAATATTAATTAACCTAAGTACACTCTAGTAACAAAACAAAATTTTATTCCCAGAGGATGATAATTCTCAGGATCTCACATTCCCATATTACTTTAGACCATGTGCACCTGCATGTAAGCGTAGACATGTATTTTAAGTCTATCATATACTTGGCCAAATTGCATGTTTAGGATCTCAATTTCTTCTTTATACTGATTATAATTTAATTGTAAATGTATATACATTTTCTATGAAGTATTTTGTTAATAATTAACTAGCTACCTAAATCCTTAATTAGTGAATGTTAATCTTAATTGTAATTTGATTTTAGCATTCTTGGTACCTATGAACTCATTATACAGTAAGAAACCTATTGAATTCTTAATATTCCAATTTTATATTATATTTTCTAATCATTTTTACTTAGTTCAAAACCCTAATTTACTTTTATTATGCATTTTACTAATTCAAGTTTGGCTTTCTTATTGCCTAAACCCTCATTAGACAATAATGAATTACTTAATAACATTTGATTTTGATCTTGGACTCAATTATACATATTAAATCTTAGTTCATTAAAAATGATTAGTGTGATTAAGAAATTCTAAAGGTTAATTATTGATCTTCAAGTCTTGTTGAATTCTTTCCAAATTAGTGAATTAGAATGATTAGATCTCTTACTAATAATTTAATGAACTTTAATGTTCAATTAAACAAATTCCAAGTTTAAGGACTCATTTTAGGGAATGTTAACTCTTAGAAATAGCATAAGGAAGATTTACATTATTGATTTTATCTTGTAAATCCATTTAGTAGACTATAATTGAATATACTCTTGCATGGGTTAAGACTTATCTTGATTATGGTTTCAATCTTAGAAATTGTATTTTATTAGTTAAAATAATTTAGGAATTAATAGTATCCTTAATAACTAAGGTAAAATAATATGAGTATTGGGACTATAGTCAAACTAAATTATTAACGTATGATATCTTAATTGTGATATTTTGAGGTAGAATCCTAGATTGGCCATATCAACCTTAAGGAGTGATTCTATATTCTTGTGATATAAATAACCTAATGAGAATTAGATTGAAGTTATACTCTTGTAGTAGTAGTAGGTCCACTTGAATGACTTTAACATCATTACCTTGGTGCTTAGTGTTAAGCCATTGGATATTAAATAATTTGGTTAGAACTAAACCTAATGAAAATATTAGTATAATCATTTGGGAATATAGTACATATCGATGGCATAACTTTAATTTTCAGCTAACTTGCAGAATTGGTTGCTTTGCCCTGTAAGGAACTATAGAGTTTAAATATTTTGTTAGGTAATTAGATAAGTACAATTCATTTCAGAATAAACATTTCAATTCTTATATATGTTAATAGTTAAGATTTGGACACCTTAGTTTGAGAGAACAAACTATGAAATGATATATGTCTCTTATCTTTGGGCGTGGAGATAAGTACAGTTAAATAGCCTAAGTGTCCAATTTCATCGTACTTAGAGCATGCTAAGTATATGTATGTACTCTTAACATATGATAAATTAGGTTATATTCATAGTGTGATTATCAAACTTGTTGATTCAACTACAGTTAAGATATGAATTATGTATAATTAAACAAATTTTATGGTTAAGAATTCTGATATTATGGCATATAAATTGATATGCATAATAAGATGTGATATGTTAAATAATTAAATAACAAAAAGAGATATGTTTTCTATTTTTGGAATTTTATTGCTTAATCTTTATTTCATTGGACTCTTTTTTTTTCATAACATGATTCCCATAAGCATAACATATCATTAGTCGTGCATTGCATAGCACACCTAGGATCTATTAGTGGTGCAATTTGGATCACACCTAAGATCCATGGGATGTAATGTGGCATCAAGGTTATGCATTCTTATGGCATATTTAGATGCATATTCAGTGGCATACATTACAATTTAGACTTTACTTTTTACTTAAGTTTATAGTTCTACTTTTAGTTGTTTTACTTTCAACACACTTGCTCTAATTTTAGTATTTTGATTTATAGTTCCTGCTTTACTTTCAGCACACTTGCTCTAATTTTAGTATTTTGATTTACAATTCTAGTCTTACTTTCAATTTATATAGTTAGTTTCCATTTTATTGTTTATTTACTATTGTGATTAGTAATTTCCCTTAAATGATAGGAATTCACTACATAAAACCATAAATGTACTAGCCTTATTGTCTAACCCAAAATTTTCTCTTTTTTAACTGTGGCCTTAGCATGTCAAATTGACATGTCCGGGTTGGAGTAGTTTGAGGAGTCTATTTTTGAAGAGATTCAAGAGCTTTAGAAGGAGGCGAAGGCGTAGCAGCCATTGGGGCACTGATTTTAGTACTTAATTAGCTTTATTTTTGTTGGTGAGATGAGAGGAATATTTTAACTAAAATTAAATTCTAGTTTGTAATAATTACTATGGATGTATTCTTACTTTTTATTTTCTGAGACAAATGTTTACTTAACATCTGTGATAAATATTATGGATGAATCTTTAAACTTCCGCACATTGATTCTATGCTATCTTATATTTAGTATTGTAATATGATCATCATTTTATTAGATCTTACTTCATATTCATTGGCCCATTCAAATTTGCCATATTGCCAATGCATAAAAAGGTAGTTAGCTAATGCTTAAGATAAAGATATTATACCTATCTTAAGGATTAATCTTAGCAGTTGTAGTATATAAGGATAACTTACTAGAATCTAATTAATTCATCATGAGCAATGGGTTGATGATGGATTAGGATGGGTTACCCCAAGCTAATGTCCTAGGTTATCGATCGGCAATTAGCTCGAGGCAATACAAGGTCGTCTCTTCGATACTTGGGAGTCATGGTCACTGGACAATCTTTGTAGAGAGCAAATTTTGTAGTAGTTATTAAGCATGTTTGAGCTAGGATGGTCTCATGGAGTAGTCACCACCTTTCTCTTGCTGGCATGTTGTGCATGATCAGATTCATGCTTGCCATGATCCCCAGCTATCTGATGTTGGCTGATCTAATTTTGAACTCTTACCTCTCGAACATTTAGGCTATTTTCTGTAAGTCCTTTTTGGTAAGAAGAGGAGGGTAGTGGTATACACTACGTGAGGTGGTAGGAGGTCTGTCGACCGCTTGAGGCTGGTGGACTCGGGATCAAAGACTTGAGGCTGTGGAGGACTGTTCCTCTAGCTCGTCATATATTCAGCTACGTCAGCAAGGAGGATCTCCTCTGGGTGAGATCCATGGAGTTTCGCTACTATCGCCAGGTTGAGGATTTACTGTTTGGGGTTTTGATTCTATAGTTTGGAGGATACTGGGGTATTGGTGGCTGATTGTCCAACATCACACTCTATTAGTAGAGGACAGTTTGCTGTGGCATGTCGACGCTTCCTTAGAGAGCCGAGCTAGCCATATTTATAAGGAAGAGGAGGGCGTGCAGCCTTGTTAGTTTGTTTCCATGTGAGTGATGACTCTAGGTCCCTGAAAGGCTTGTTTCTTATGGAGATTACTCAATGATGCCATCTTAGCATCATGCTAATTGTTTAGAAGGGGACTTACTGGCTTATGTCTGGGGCTATGATATAGATGATGATAGGGAGCACTTTGTGGCCCACTGTAGTTACTCGAGGGTCATACTAGAGACTTTTGTGCATTAGGGTTTGCCACTCTGACCTCTTGGAATCTGTTTACTAATTTTTATTCAATAGCTACTGTGTCTCGCCACTTCCATTTCAGCTGTCAGGTTGTGGACTACTCCCTCTACCAAGCTTGGCGGAGTAAGATCCCCCCCCACCCCGACCCATTGGTTGAAGGCAAACATTGCTGCTTCTTATAGATATGGGGAGCTAGCTTCTTTTGGTGGAGTTGTGGTATGCAACTTAGGAGGCCACTTGCTTGCTGATGTTGGAGTTTGTTTAGACGCCCTATCTACTCACCAAGCTAATATGAAGTTGGTTACTATTTTATGACAAGGCCCTACTACCCAAAGATGCTGAAACTGAGGGAGTTCTCATAGAGGGCAACTGTCTTGGAGAGATTCAGAGGCTCCAACGTCACTGGGAGAGGACTCTCCGTTCACAATATGGAGAGCGCCACACTGATCACCTTACTTTCTTGATGGACTTTCATCGTGTGATTTTTGTTCACCATTCGCACGATGCGAATCGCGCGGGGACGTTTGTTATATGTTAGCCCGACAGGACAATTTTGCATTTGTTAGGGGAGGTGTGCTCCCTGAGAGGCTCTTAGGCCTTCTCATTGAGGACACAGTGGAGTTTGATCCCGATTGATGATGTACTAATACTTTTATTTATTTATATTTAGGCTACAACTGTCTTTCGCAAAAGACAAAATAATCAAGATTAACTTCAAAGTGTTAAATCTTGAACTAAAAGTTCTACACTAAAAGGTAGAACACAATCTATTGATTAATTCATTACTCAATAGAATTATACTACAAGAGTAAGGAGTGAAGATCTAAAGGATTGGAGAGTTAAAATATTAGAACATCTATAGGATTACTTAATTCATAAATGTGGGTTCAACTTAAGAAAATATTATAAGTCCAAATTAAGTCTAATTTAATTATAGATGATTTGGGTAAGTCTCGTTAAGCATTTATGGAAGGAAATGTGGATTCTAAACCCACATTTAATTATACTAAAATTAACTTAATTTATTTAGCATAAAACTAGGGTTAGGCCATTAAGGCTAAATCATGAGTCAAATTAACCACAAAATGGTTCCAAACACCTAGCTTACAGAATTTGAAGGCAATGAATAGGTTAATAAGTTCCAATTTCATTTTAAACTAGGTTTGATTAAAATTATCAAAATGCCCTTTACTAAGGATTTAAAAGGTGACTTTAAATTCTAAGGCTCCAAACTGAATTTACTCAATGCCAAATGGTTCTTTACTGTCTAAGGATAAGATTGACACCTTAAATGCTAAATTTGGTTAAGAATTGAGGTTAATGAGTTCTAATTATGGTTGGAGCTTATTAATAAGTGATTAGCAATCTGAATTATATAAACTAAAATTTTAGGTTAGGAATAAGTTCTATACCGACTTTGAAAGAATTGTACACCAAAATCTCCAAAATCAAAGATCAAATAGCTTAAATATTTACTAATTAGGGCTTAAGAAGATTAGTGAATGATTAACAAATTTAAATATAAACATATATTTATCTTCCCCAAATATGTTCTTCTCTGCCTAGTGAAGAAATAGAGACCTTAAACAAGAATTTTGGCTAAACTATAAGTTTAATAATCACTAATATTTTTTTGGAGTAATTAGGCTTAATTAATAAATTTACTAATAAAAACCTAAATGTTTTTGCAGTTTATTATTCCCCATGATTTTTTGATCAAAATAATATATTAGATCATTAAATTGAATTTTAATTGATCATTTTATTTAAATAATTTAATTGAAATGCTTTTAATTAATGAATCATACAAAAATTAATTTCCAATCGATTTTCCTTAAGGAAACTAATTCCAGAATATCGGGTAAGTTTAATAACTCGAATGAAACCACACATGTTGGGGTCCGACCTGGCCCATCACAATTCTTCTTTTGCGCAAAAGAGCCTTCATAGACACGGCCACGGTTAGGTTTGAAGCCAAAATCTGGGTCACTGAGGCCTTGCCATGGCTCGAACTTGGTTCCTTCAAGATCACCATGCCAAGTCACATCGAGTGCAACCAGACACCTTATGCGGGGGGGCCTGGATTGCCGGGAGTTCACTTGCCCTAATTTGGCCTTATAGAATTATCTAAGGTTTACTGTGGGGAGCAAATTCTCCCCACAGAGGTAATCAAATGACTGGCTCACGCTCTTAACACGATCAGTGTGCCGAGACGGGGTGAAGCCCCATCCTAGCACACTGGAGCGGTGCAAGGATGTCGGGTCCCTACTCAAGCTGTAGTACTATGCAGTATTGTAGCCTGATGGACCAATTGATTGCCTCACGATCTGACCAGAGGCTTGGTAACTTAACAACTGATTCGTAACATTATGTCATGCAATTACGAATCTAACCATGATGGATTGAAGTGCCACTAATTGAATTAAGGCATAAATGACCTCCAAAATTCTTAAAATTTCACCCCTGCCTAATTTGAGTTCAAAAAATTCAAAAATGCAATTAAAATTTAATTTGAAGATCAATTTAATTTAGCTAATTTTCTAGGTCATTGAATTGATTTATTAGCAAATTGAACAAAAATGATTCCAATAGATCCCAAATTTTTAAAGTTTGGTCCTAATAATATTTGGAACTTAGTGACACAATATTTAAAATCTAATTAAATACAGATTAGACATGGTAACAACTTAGGGTTACGCATTGCCAAACTTGGGTTAGCAACCCAGACCTAGGTTAGCCCAAGATTAGCCAAAATGACTTTTGGCTCGACTAGAGCCTAAACCTTGCCACATATGAATCCAATCAAAATAAGTATTAAGAAATTATGGGCTTTAGATTTGTGAAATGAGTCAAATAGACTGATCACATTCATCAATAAACTAAAAGAAAAGATACTCAAATATAAACTATTTTTTGCACTGACACGATTATTTTCATTTTTTCTATTTCTACTTTAGCACTGATTTAGCATATGTATTTTTGTTGATTTTTATGCAACGATTATTATGGCCAAAAAGGTGTCACAAAATAAAATACTTAATGTCTGATAGATGTTGCAGGGGTTCTTGAAATGGTAGTATGATTAGGTAGGGATGGGGCTAAATCTTCAAGAGTTATAAAGGTACCAACTATTGTCATTATTGAGGGGGCAAGCTAGGGTTAGCAATTTGACTCGAAAATTGAAATTTGAACTCGATTAGATTTGAACATGAGACATTTTGACTTGACTCAAAATTTTTTGAGTGAAGTACAAATCATACGTCTTGACTCGACTCTATTTTAAATAACTCAAAATGACTTCAATCCATTTTATTTTTATATTTTCTCATTTAAATTGTACAGCTTAATGCTACTAAATTTATTACCACTAATCCAATATGGAGTCATCATAAAAATTAAGATAATGTAATGATTACATAATACAGTATATTATAAAAAAATGAAGTATATGCTATATTTTTAGAAATTTATTATAATATTAAATTCTAATTAAATATATAAATTTGGTATCTATATTTTTCTTTTTCATTTTCTTAATATTAAAAAAAATATTATTTTACTTTTAAATATCTTAAAAAAAAATATATATGGATGATTAAAATTTAAAATTTAAAATATATATTTTTATGAATTTCATAAATAAAAGTGGATTTTAATAATAATTTTTTATTATACTTAATTTTTTTAATTCTAATTATTCATATTTTTTTGAAATATATATGAGAGCTATAATTAATATTTTAAATAATTTGATAAAATTTGACATATTAAAATAGTAAAAAATGCAAAACTTTGGCGGCAGATCTAGTTTTTCATGACCCGCTGATGTTGACCAATTTAAAGGTGTCAATCGAAAGAGCGCGGCGGTCCTTCCCAAAAAGAACCGCCTGTTTCAACCTAAACACAATCATAAGAGAGCCATTCCGCGGTGTGAGAGAATAAGCCTACTCTATCCGTAGGGAGGGGGCGGGAGAATGTTCACCAACAGCAGTTTCCACGCCCTCTCCTTTTTCCTCCTCCTACGCCTCTCTATTTTCGTCCATCCATCTCCTATTCCTCACTCTGGTCGAAGCCCTCACAGCTCTCATCTCTGCCCTCCAGCATCAATGCCGCTCTTCTTTCTTCATTTCTGGAATGGATTTCTGATGGGGATTCTCTGCTACAGCTTCGCTCGTTTGCTTGAGGTGAGCACACAAATAGTTTTCAATTATCTGCACATAACTGAAATTCATGCCAAGTTTGTGAGGAACCGAAAAGATTCAAACAAAAAGAAGAAGAGAAAGACTGAATGATAGAGAGAGAAAATTTTGATCATACGAATTGTGTATTGTATTGATTCTTTTTTATATGTCGCACTAAGATTCAATCACAAAGTTTTCAAAGTTGTTACAACCAACAGATTATGACGACTAACTCAAATTTTAGTCGCACTAAGTAAGCACGATTGAATGTATGAATCTAAAATCCTCTGAATATATGAGATCCTCCATTCATAATTTTCTTGATTTCAGGCAAAGAATGTAGCCGAAGCACTCAAGAATTCTAATCACCATTATTGAACAGTCATCACCTCGATTAAAGAGAACAAGCATGTAGTTAATTTTGTTCACAATTAGTATAGCTTAATTACTATTTAATGTGTAAACGATTATTTAAATAATAAAAAATAATTTAAAATATAAAAAATACAGTTTGTTTAATTATTTCATATAATTGATTACTTATAAGCTAAGAATCATAAGTTAATATAAATAAGTATAAGTAATATGTTAATTAATTTAATTAAGTACATTTACAATTTATATGATTTTTATATCTAATAATTGATGTAATTACAATTATTTTATTAAATATAGCTATAATTATCTTAGTTTGTTTCTTATATTTAAGTAAATTCATTTTGCATAATTAATAGAGTTTTTAATTACTTAAAATATTAGATTAATAATTACTTTTTATTAATATTATTTTTATTATTAATATGAGATAAAATTAATTTTAAATTTTCAAATAATTCAAAAAAAAAATTCTTAACAAATGAAAGATACAGGAATAGGGTTGAGTAGGGTTGAAAAAGCCTAGATCTAAAAGTTAAAAGTCAATCCAAAAAAAAAAATCACATGGTTATTATAACCTAAAAAAGATTGTTCAAAGAGAAAAAAAACCAAAAAAAAAAAAAAATACTAGAAAAAGACAAACAACAAAGTAGCAAAGGAACAAAAAGAGCCCACCAAGCCCAAAGCAACCTAGAAAGGCAGAACCACAAGACCCACCAGACCACGCAACCAACATTTGAAAAACTATAGCTGCTACCATCACAGGAATTGCGATAACACTGAAACAACACTATCACATAAACAACGCCAACCAATGTCAAACATAATCCGCTTAAGAATGCAACCATAATTGAGAGAAATGATATCACATTTGGATTTATTGTGCGCATTCCAAATGTTCCACATCGTATAGGCATAAAAAATGTTGCCCACATGGATCTTTTGTTTTTTTGATCTTTAGTTTCTTAACTATTTGGATTTATTAATAATTCAATTAGATATATATAATTATTAAGCTAATTTACTTATTAATTAGTTAAAATTAAATATAAATAAATAATTAAGTTTTATTAATTTCTTAAAAATAATGTGTTTTCTTAACTAAAAGGTGTATTTATAATTAATATGATACTATGAGTATAATTATTATTAATATTAATAATAAATTATAATTATTTGCTTCATCTATTAATTTAATTAAATAATGCTTTACTAATAATCCAAATAATGCAATCATAATTTAATTAAGTTTTCAAAGATTTATTTCAAGCTCGAATTAAGCTATATGCTAAGATAAGATACAGAGAAAAACTTAAGAAATTATTAGTTATGCTAGCTAAGTTAACGAGCAAACCAAGCAATGTTACTTGTAACATCAAAGTGTTGAGAACTTCAAAGATTCAAAAACTTTATTATAACTTTAATGATCATTGAAGCCATATGTTTCATTTGATTCTTGATCTTAACATCCTTTAGCTAATTTCAACATCTACAATACATTTGCTCAACTTATTTAATTTAATTGGCTTAAATTATGAAATAATTAAAATTCATATGCCAAAAATAAACAATCAAACAACTTAGAACTTGGCTTAATGTTTCTTGGCTTTTTTTCTAACTCAATAAATCAATGAAGTTAGTTTCAAATTGATTAACCTTAGTTGTATTTAGTGAATTGATGTGCATCTCACAATATTCTTATGAATTCTTATAAATTAGGCATTTGTAAGCATTCAAATTTTTTTACCATGAAAATATCTCAACTAATTTAAAATAACAATTTTCATTGAGGTTAGTAATACGAGACCTCAACTATAGATAAAAAACGCATTACAATTGTTGATTGTACATAAGGTTTATAGTGGTTATAATGAACTATTCTTAGGATGGATTATCTCTTTGGAAAATACTGTATAAGGACAAAAATATGAATTATAGCTTGGTATGGGATGAGCTAGGCTAAAAAAGATAATGCCTCTTTACAGCACATGATGTTAATTGGTTTCAAATCTGAACCTTATTTCGTATTGTGGGAAGTTTAAGACTAAACCAATTGAATTTTGGTGGGCTTTTATCAACCTAAATCTAAAGGAGGCATGAAGTGATCATTAAAGTGATCATCAAGGAATGCCATCTAAAAGAAGGGAAAACTTGACTAAAAATAGTTTTCTTGAAGGCTTTTAGGAGACTATGGTGATTGTAATGATTACTTCTCAATAAATAATATAAACCTTAAAAGGTTAGGGAAAAAAATAATCAGTGGTTGTTAAAATATGATTTTCAGTATAAAGTGTTTTAAAAAAATTGTTGATAGGCTTTTAAGAGAAAATGGTAATGAATTGAACTTTAATCAAAAGGGAGGAAAATATTCAACAATAATTTTGTTAAATTGTGATTTCTTAACCCATGTTTTTTTTTGAGCTATTTGGTGGAAAAGAGTGCTTAGGGTTTTATATATTAACTATAAAGTTAAGAGTGGTTATAATAAATAATCTTAAGAGAGATGATCTCTTTCAAAATTACTAAATTAGGACAAAATTATGAATTTCAAGTTAGCATGGGATGGGTCAAGCTAAAACAGATAATGCCTTTATTAGTATAATTGGTTTCAAAGCTAAACCTAATTTAGTATTGTTTGTGGTTTAAGACTAAACCAATTGAATGTTAATGGGCTTATAGTGACCTAAACCTAAGGAGCGCATGAAGTGATCCTTAAAGTGATCATCAAGGATTGAGAGAAGGTGCAACTTGGCTAAAAATAAATTTTTAAAAGGCTTCTAAGGAAATGAGATGATTGGATTTAATTTAATCCTTAATATAAGTGAAAGAAAAAATATGATTATATAACTAAAAATTTTAGACTATTAAAGAAGGAAACTTTTGAGATAATTCGTGAAGTTTTTGAGAAAAATTTTAAATTTGTGTACTAGTGAAGCACAACTAGGTTAGTTGCCTAAGAAGTTATTGTCAAGAATAAAGCCATTTATGTAACAAATTGGGCTAAGTAGAGAATACTTTTCTTAGTATTGCTTGGGAGGTTACACCAATACAATCACTTCAACTTCTATAGTGTTTTTATTTTATTGCTTAAGAGCTCAATGGAGCATAACATAAGGGGCTATGAAAGGGGAATTTAAGCATAATAATGTGTTATGAACATGATGTTTAAGCATAATGTAGAGTACTGGCTAGTAGTGATGTATATTCTCACAATAACTGTGAGATATGGTAAGGTGTAATAGATAACAATTATGGGCACAAACAAACCCTTATATTTGGAATGTTAGAAATTGTTTGTTTATAATTGACCACCTTCACTCAATATAGCTTATAAATAGCTAATAATATTTTATAAATAGTCCCAAATTCCAATATATATATATATATATATATATATATATATATATATATATATATATATATATATATTTAACAGAAACCTGTAAATCTTATTGATATTAAAATAAGATTACACAAAAAGGTTGGGTGGTTACAATCAAATCCTAAAACTAAAGTTCCAAAAGTCAACCCCAAAAAGGATTGACTTAAGAAATATCCTAAAAGGTCCCTCCAAAAACAAAAATACACTAAGAAGTACAAAATTGAAAGGTCAATATCAAAAAGAGCCGCATCAATCTTAGGCTTCTCAAAACAACCAAACGGAGAAACCTGCAAGAAGAGCTCGCAAATAAATTGAACAATATTATAGGAAAACATACCTTAAGTCCTCGGAAGGGATCGCACAAACTTAGCCTGGAACTTAGAAGGCCACCTAAGGAGAGTAGCACTAGCATTAATTCTTAAAATCTCATACCAAAAATACTTCCAGCTCAAACTAGCAACCAAATCAAAAAATTCCTCCACAAAATATTCTGAAGAACCACGAGATCAGCCCCAAAAGACTCAGCCCCCACAACCGAGGAACGGGCAAGAGGATCAGGGAACTGCAAAACAGAAAAGCAATTTAAGATGTAAATAAAAAGCCAATTGAACTTCTTTAAAGCCCTCTTACAGAACCCAACAAACCGAGGATGCAAGGAGAAAAGCCACAACAGAAGCCAAGTGAAACACCCTGCACCATAATATCTGCCACCCCAACATCCATATTGCAATCATAAAAGAAGTACAAATAATAATACATATGGCACCAAACAACCTCTACAGCCAGAACCAAGAGCCCACTTTGAAACCAAAAAGATCAACCATAAAAGCAAAACATTATGCCCAGGTAACAAAGGAGAATGAACAAGCTTCAGATTAACATCAGTCCAATATGATAACCAATACATCAGGACCTCCGAAATCCGGTGAAACCAAATATTCCAATACCTGTTAGAAACCAAAAGCAGATACCAACCATGTTTCAGCTTATTAATCCACAACAACAAACCCCACAGGGACAGCCAAAACCTCAAAAGATGCAACCAAATAATTAGATCCCAATTTAAAAAAAATCGCTTTAGGAGATTCCAGCACACCTTATGATGGCGAGAAGAAGCCTTAGACTCAATCCCGATGGGATTCAGACTAAACCTGCTCTTATTTAGAATATTCAGTAGCTCGTGACAAAAAATAATTCCAACATATAAACTATCAATAGCATAATCCATAGAGTTCAATGAAACAGCATAAAAGAGGTCTTTTATCCTATAATTACTGCACAACAACCAGCCATATAAGAACAGCCAAAGAAACTTCAGATTCACATTCATATAAGTGAGAATAGGCTTCACCTTATCAGAGAAATAGGTTTTAACTTTAAACAACCAATTTAGAGCAACATCAATTAAGCACTTGTTTGACATAGTCAATGTTTATAATTTTCCAGCTGAAAGAAGATTCTTTAAAAGCATTGATGGTTTTATTAACATCTTTTTTTATTGCATTGATTATTTTCACAGCATTAAAAGGAGGCATGTTGTGCTTAACATTGTTCCTAGCAGTCCAGATCTGCCAAAGAGCATAACAGTCAATTAATTGTCTTACGTGCACCTTTTTTTTTTAATAGGCCAGCGATTAAATAACTCTTTAATATCAGCAGGGCTATGAGGATCATTAGGCTTAATATTCATAGAAGACCAAATGATTTTGCTTGACAAATTATTAAGAAAAAAGTTATTGATATTTTCAGCATTAGTCAAATAGCAATGACATCTAGAAGCAGGATTATAACTTTTGAATTGTAAGATATCATCCACACTGATAAAGTTATAATATATCCTCCAAAGAAAAAGATCAATCAGGTTTGGAATGTTATTATTCCAAATCCAAATAGGGAAGTCAGGCAGATTATGCATTCTATAAACCTGCCAAAGAAAAGATTGTTTGAGTTTACCGTTATAGTAGAAGTTGGAGTTTGCCACTTTACTTTGCTCAAACTTAGGAGTCCTGTTAATGATGTTTTCAAAATTTTCAGGAGGAAGCAAATTCTGCAAAAGCTCGACATTCCAATCTCTATTATTGTTGAGGCATTCAGCAAGAGTAAGCTTTTGATTTCTTATAAAATAGGCAGATTTGGCCAAAGTTTTGGAATTTTTAACAATCATACCAAAATGAGGTGGAGGAATCAATAGCTTCCCAAGTTATATTTTCTTCAATTAACTCTCTATAGTCAAGCATTCTAGACCAAGTGATAGAGTCAGTAAGCTTTTGAGTGGTTTGGGAAGGGTGGGTACGAGTACAGTACTTGGCTTGAAGGATTTCAGACCATATTATATTTGAGGTTCTGAACTTCCACCAAAGTTTGAGAGAGAAGGCTTTATGTAATGAGTATAAACATCTAATTCCTAGGCCTTTTTCACTAGTGGGAAAAGTGAGACTATCCCAAGAGCACCAGATCATCTTACTACTTTTAGGGTGCATCCAAAGAAATTTGTTGAAAATGCCTTTTAGCTTGTTTAGGGTAAATTTGGTGGGGGAGGTGACTTCCAACCAATAGAGAGGAATGCTGTTTAGGACGGATTTAAGAAGAGTCAAACGACCACCTTGAGATAGAGAATTTAGCTCCCATCCTTGGAGTTTGTGAAAAATAGAGTCGATGAGGTTAAGATAGTTGTTATTTTTATTGTGCCCAATGGTAATAGAGATGCCCAGATACTTAAAGGGGAGTTAACCTTGTTTTATTTTCAATGAGTCTGAAAGTCTATTAATCATTCTGGTAGAGACTTTGGAACTAACAAAAAATTGAGATTCTCGGTTATTAACTTTAAGCCCGGAAATGTTTTCCAAAAAGCTAATGAGATTTTGAATTTTTTCAACCGTCTTGCTATTGGAATTACAGAAAATGATAATATCATCAGCATAGGCAAGGTGAGTGATCAAAAATTTTCTTCCAACCTTGAATTGCATAGAAGGGTCACTTTTGAACACAACATTAATGCAAAGGGACCAATAATTAAAAGCAATAATGAAAAGCATGGGGGATATAGGATCACCTTACCGAGGACCTCTTTCGGATTTAAAGAACCCACTAGCCTTGCCATTATTGAGAACTGAAAAGTAATTGTATTTAATAAGGTTCTGAATTTTAATGATGAAACTTTCATTGAAGGCTTTTTTAATATGAGGTTGTGGTCTTTATTTTTATTTTTTAAACTATGAAATAGCTCTTGAGTGGCCAAAATGTTATCCTAAATTTGTCTATCTGGAACAAAACCAGATTGGTTGGAAGCTATGAGGAAATTTAGAAGTTTTTGAAGCCTTTTAGCAAGAATTATTTTGGAGATGATTTTGTTTATAATGGTGCATAGGCTAATAGGTATGAATTGGGACCACCAAGAGGCTTTATCAATTTTAGGAATTAAGGATAACATGGTGTGAGAAAAAAATTTAGGAATACTGGCTTGACAAAAAAATTCTTTGATACCATTACAAACATCTAGTTTGATAACATCCCAAAATTTACAGAAGAATTCACAAGGGAATCCATCAGAACCAGGATAAGTGTTTTTTTTTAGATTGTGCACAACTTCCTAGATTTATTCATCATTAGGCATCTCATTTAAGGAGAAATTATCTTCTTCCGATAAATGAGGAGTTGGTGAATTTATCTCTAAAGGAGTAAGATTGGAGTTAGGTTTTTGGCTAGCTTCAAGGAAAAAGGACACAACAGAGTTTTGAATATCTTCGGCCTCCTTAAGCGACGGTTTGTTAGGAGGGTTAATTTCATAAATGTGATTTATGTGTCTTATTTTATTAACCCAGTTATGATAGAAGGAGGTGTTTCTTTCCCCTTGAAGTGTCCAATTTATACTATATTTTTGTTTCCAAAAAGTTTCAATATCGCTGTGAGTTTGAATAAAAGAGGCTTTAGCTTTAGAAACTTCGATCCTATTTGTATCTGAGGGATCCAAATCAAAGATGTTTTCTAAACTGTTGACCTTATTTTCCAAATGAGTGGCATTATTAAAAATATTACCAACCACATTTTTATTCTAAAGGCAAATCACTTTCCTAAGTTTCTTAAATTTTTCAACAAGGCGGATGAGACCATAAGAGCCACATTATTCATTCCATATAGAGTGAACAAGTTGAGAGAAGTCCATTCTTTCCAGCCAAAAAAGTTGGAACCTGAAGGATTTAGGGATGTTATTAGTTTGGTTCCAAGAAGAAGAGTGATTGGTTTATGATCAGACACAGTAGAGTTTAAGGAGGAAGCTTCATAGTTAGAGAAAGAGTTGCACCACATGCTATTGATGAGAAATCTATCAAGTCTAACAAATTTTCTACCAGAGTTCCAAGTGAAAGGAGAGTCGGTATAATTGAAATCTTCAAGACCACTATTGAGGATAGCAAAGTTGAAATCAAAAGAGGATTCAGAGTGATCTCTCGCATAACCCTTATATTCCGAGTTTTTGAGGATAGCATTAAAAATTCCAAAGAGCTATAAGATCAATTCTTAAATTATTGGCGTGCACAAAAGTGATCATTGTTATAGAAACGCATATGAATAGCTTGATGACATTGAGAAATCACCTCAGCTTTTCATCAATTGTTCCACATAACCCAAATTCTATTAGAATTGGAACATCAAACATTTTCCAACTTGCAAAAATGACCCACCGCATTAAGAGCATCAGTTTTAAGTTTAGGTTCAAAAATGGCAGCAATTGAAGTTTTTTTTTCAAAAATTAAATGTTTAAACTTATTTTTTGAGGAAGCATTACCAATGCCTCTGATGTTCCAGCAAAGAATATTCATTTAGAGATAGAAGATAATCCACTTGGGACCAACTGGGTCGAATCAAAGCATGAGTTTAAATTTTCAGTCTTAGAGCTAAAACTTTGATTTTCAGAATCAATAGCCTCATTATCAATAAGCAATGCAAGAAATTTATACCTGTTAGAAGTTGACATTGTATTAGAGCTAAATTGGACTTTTTTATTTTTCAACGGCGTTTTAGGCTTAGCAAAGGTGACTAAATTATTGCATTTCTTATTATAAACCACAACTTCTTGATCAACAAATGCAGCAATAGAATTAAACTCACCATTTCCAAATTCGGCAGCAACCGTTTGCATATCCTCATAATTCAAAACAATATCAACATTATTTAAAACAATAGTATTAAAATCAGCAGAGAAAGTAATATTAGAAAACAATTCAGATTCAACCTCGATTAATTTCCCAGCAGTAGAATTACTTTCAGCAGAGGCAAACACAACAGTATGCCTCAAAAAAAGACCCTTTTCAGCAGCATTAAAACCTTTCGGCTCAGGATCAACAGACAATCTAGCAACAATATGATTTCCAGAACTCACACACAATTTGTTAAGCTGATAAATAATTTCAGTAGATTCAATAATAGGGGTACTACTTCTAAAAGCAGTATTAGTAGATAAGTTTTCAACCGATTTTAATGCTAAATTATCAACATGAGCAGAAACATTATTATTAATCACTTCATCATTGCAAACGGAAGAACTTAAAACAGAAGTACTAACCTCTTTACCCACATCAGCAAATTTATGGGAGACATCCATATCTGCAGGAGCAACAGACATATGGACTACCTCCCTGCCATCAAAAACTTCAACATTATGAGAGAACATTTAAAACATTAACAGCAGCATGATTATTAAGGATATCACTAGTGACAACATTTAAAACAGAAACATTAAGAGGGTCAATCATTTTATTATTGTCCAGAGTATTCGGGATAACAATTTCACTAGTGTTAACATCAACATTTCCAGTAACATCATTAGGATCTGAAGAAGTAAGTGGATCTCCCTGAGTCGAAGATAGACTGCTAATTTGATTATGTTCAATAGATTGAGCATTGTTTGCTTCAGCAAATAAGGGTTAGCTCATTACTGGGGTCAGAATGATTTAACAGCCTTATTGTTGGAGGGGGAGAATTTTGGTTTCTATGGGTGCATGTTCCCGTATTGTGCCCTAATGTGAAACACCAGTTGCAATACGAAGGCATGTTCTCATAGCAAATTTCTTGTGAGTACCCTTTTTCCATGGAGCCTAACCAAATATTTGTAAGAGGGGGAGATGATATGTTTGTTTCAATAAGAATACGAGGGGTAGCAATGTTCCTGTTTAACGCCGTATTACGGTCAAGTTGCAAAGGCGTGCCAATGGCATTTCCTATATTAAATAGAGTGTCTTTGGAGGTATATTGTAAATGAAGATCAGGGAAGTTCACCCAGATCGGGACAATCGGGACATCGTGGGTCACATCTGAGAACAGATCCCATTTGCAAATCTTCATTGTGTTACCTTTTAAATCATAGGATCCCTTAGAAAAAACCCGAGCGTAGTCAAAATCTGATTGAAAAGTAAAAAAAGTTCGATGAGCATCGAAGGATCTAATGTTAACTGGAGCAAGCAGTTTAAGACTTTTGATGAACCCCGGGATCAGCCCAAAGCTAGGTTTAACACGAGCGAACTTACCTACAAGGGTGATGGAGTGAGGGGTAGAGAGTTGGATAACTTCCTCATCAGTGAAAAATAGGGCCGGGACACCATTAAAAGAGCTCACGGGTTTAGATAAAGAAGGGGGGTTGAGCGCGACAATATCTCCAAAAGAACGAACAGAGGGATCCATTAGTGCATTATGAAAACCAAAACAAAAAACAAAAGCAGAACAAAAGCTAGAAGAAAATTGGAGTCAAGTAAAGCTTGCCGGGGAAATGAAAAAGAGCTCAAGCCAGAACAACCCTAGAAAAACTCCGGGAAAAACTAGCAAATATAGGGACACAGAATAGTGATGCAAAATAAAAGAGAAAAAAAGTCACCCAAAGTCAGCAAGCCGTGCCGACGGAGCCAACAGGCCGACGACCGAGCGCCGGAAGTTGAACCCTAAATCGCCTTTCGTCACAGCAATATGCCTCAGAACGAGAGCAAATTCAGATTATATATATATATATATATATATGTATGTATGTATGTATGTATGCATATGTATATAATAATAATAATAATAATTGGCTGAGCTATTAATAATAATTGGCTGAGCGGTGTATTTATTTAGAAAAAAAATTACAAACAAATAATGAATAAGAGGTTGTCATAATGTTATTGATAAATAGAATTTACCACTTTATAATATAATACTTTTGGGCAAATAACAAGTGATGATATTGTGTTTAAGGAAATATGGTCATGTTACTCTTAATTAGAATATGCAAAGTAATCATGCTTAAGCATTTCATATAAATTATTATGGTATGATCATCGGAACTTATTTTCTTTATGATTACATATTCTTTTGATACATTTGGAACTCCCCTTGGCAAATTTGAAACTAAAGAATTGATCTTTAGTGAAGTTTTCTAAAGCTAGCACATGGTAAACCAATATTCTTAGAGATTTAGGGATTTTGAATGCCTCTTTCAGTCCACATCATTTGCTGTTTTGCAAATGTTTTATGGGTCTCTTGGCCTCATTACTTTAGGGGAAAAATAAAAAAACAATTAACTCAAATAAAGAACAAAGTAATCACTAGAAGCACAAATAAAATTCATAAATTTGCATTAAAAATCTCAAAAATAGGAAAAATCAAAAGCCACACCACAAAAAACCTTATAATGAACAAAAATATTACACAAATATTAATGCTCTTTAGGAGATTTTAGAGCATTTCCTCAACCCTGCACACATCAAACTCCTTCCTCATACACTTCACAACATTAATAACAACCATGGCTTTATTCAAATATTCAAGACTTTTTTAACATCATGCAACTTAAAGATATCTATTAAGTATTTATAGAGAAGCCTAATTAGCCCTAAAAAATTTAGCTATCACTTAATTAGGCTCATAACATGGAAAAGGTTCCTAACATGGCAATATTGTGGTAAAACTATGCTTAGCACTTAGTCAAGGCTCCTTTGACCAGTTGTTTCAACTGCTAGTGCTTGAGATAACATAAGCGCTAAGCTCTCTTGGTCGCTCCACTATTCTGCAAAATTTGTCGGTACTTGAGAGAGCCCAAGTGCCTAGCTTTTTACTCACTGATCTGTTGGATCATTTCCTAGTACCATGATTTTGATCTCAATAATCATCTAGCACTTAACTAGTGCCCAATGATTTCAAAGAGCAATAATAGTACTCAACTAGTGCCCAGCTAGAACCTAAGCATTAGACCCTTGGAATTTAGATCTTTTATTCCAACATGACTTACTTTACACCCAACTCACACTTGATTGAATTGTGGCTAAGTTGAAGTAACTGAAAGCCTTAAAATAATCCTTTGGCCCACTTTATGATCATTTGACATGTTTAAGATTTCACCTCAAAGTTTGATTCTTGCTCGCATTGATGCACCTTATATTCAGGTGCAACCAACCTTGGCTTATTAGCTTAGGCTGCACTTGATGCTATACAAACCCAACACTCCCACTTGAAGAATTACTACAGATCACCATTTCGACATATCCTTAATCTTGATAGAGCATTCTCAAGGTCTTTAGAGGTATAGCGTGGCTCACACAACCTCCAACCAGGTCCCAAGACCCAGTACCAAAGCTATTATTTTAAAATAATTAATTCCCAGCTCATCCCAATGCCCTTTGTACACCATGCTTTAGAACATATGCCATGGGTCTCAAGTAGGTAGCTACGCTAAGTCCTATGTTAAACATGGCACTAATGATTGCACCACCTTGTCACCCTTGGTTTGCTCCCACTCATCTCAGGCACTTTCGCAAAGAGAATTCTTAGTTTCAACCTTTGATGTAAAGGCCCAGCCTACCTCACATGAGGCTCCTCTTTGATTTCTATGTGATTATCAAAGTCCTAATCAAGAGCAAGCATGTACTCTCCACTATAACATGCTCACATCTTTTTTAAAGAGAGGAGATTTGGACCCTCTCTTGCCTTTGTTACCTTTTGATCGGTACCCCACTAATGGAGTCAATTTTTCAAATACAATGATCTATCTTTGCTCCTTCATACAACAATCAATGCATCCTTGGTCAACTTTCAAGAGTCATTTGTGACATATCCAGCTCATGTTAGTTAACAATCAAAGATCAGGTTTCTCGTTAAGCTCAGAACAAGCTGGACTCCATTAGTTGCCACATCACCTCATTCAATAATCTAACATCCATATCACATTGTCCCACAATATTGCATGTGATTTCATGTCCCATGTTCATGCACCTTAGTTTGCCCCTAGTGTAAATTCTAAAAACTACTCGTTGATGATACTCTTGAATTCATTACCTGAGATGCCATCTCGTCAAGTGTAAAAATACTAGTTTATAAATGCACTTAGTTAATTAAAAATAGAAATGACTAACTATAAATAAAAATTTTGAAATCTTTCCCATATAATTTGCAAATTTATCAATTTAAGTATGCCATTAAATAAAAAGTAATTTTATTCATTTTAACAAATATAATATAAATATCTAATGTAAATATTTTTGGGAATTTATATAAAATAATATATTTATTAAACTTAAGTTTTTTGCTTAATTAGAAGTTCTTATATATTTGCTTGGCCTTGCAATTTCTCCTAGATTCATGAGACAAATGCCACATGATCAAAGAGGATAGCTTGGATGCAATCGTAGCACTCAAGAAGACTTGGTTAGCTTATAAGTAGTATAAAATCAGCCCTCGGATGTTTCTCTTGTCTCTTCTTGACTCCCCTCCATTGGGATATTGACATACTTAAGGTAGGACTGATTAGCAAATTTGTTTATCTTATAGCTTTTTTTTTTGCTTTCATTTTATTTTTTTATGTTTTCCTGTATTTTGGCATTGCCGGTTTAATCAAAATAATAAAAAATTAAAAACATAAAAATGAAAGAAAATGCTTATTGTGATTATGATTGCCTTAGTTTTTTGTTGAGACATCCATACTGCAGCACTCAATAATGATCAAAAACCCAAATCAGCCATTAAATATATTAATATATTAGGCTAACATGCTTAATTCCTTTCCATCTCAGCACCAGGCTCAATAGCCCTTACATGAACCCTAAAACGCAAAAAGTCTTATCAGTTGTAACTCGAATTATATAATATAACATAATGCATTGCATAACTACTAGCACAAATGAGATTTATGAAGTTTAATAACCATCTTGGTGACTCAGTTGTACACATTAGAATACTACTCCAATCATGAAGCCTCAAAGAAGATAAAAAATGCATAGAATCATATAAGAACGACCATAATTTGCAACATGGTAAACAACATAACAATACATAAAGGATGCCTTATTCCAAATGTACTCCAAAGTAATTGAAGTGAGACCGATAACCTCAATAAGGAATTTGTCCAAGTATGAAATATGACAATGGAAAACACATATGACATAGTACATGAATATTATTGTAGCTGAGTGGTTAAGGCCTTAAATTTGTTATCTAATGTTGGAGTTTCAATTCTTACATATCACATAGTTATTTCTTATTTGAAGGTCACATTCTTTCGAGAAAATATATCATTTTGCATCTATGAGGTGTGAGCACAAACATAAAAACAATAATACAAACATGATTGAATACAAACAATTGAATGTTATTTCTTAAGTTAAAACATAGGGCACACATCGTACACAATAATAAATATTATATATATATATATATATATATATGCGGAGAGGCGTCGAAATCGTCGGAGTCTGGCAGCAATGACTCTTCTTCATGCCACCAGTTAACTTCGGGCGGTTTGTTCTAATTGCTTTCTGCGGAGGCATTGGGATCATCAATGCTTATTATGCTTTGAGCTTTTATATTTGGAATATTTTGGCTTTATTTGGTTTCATTTGTGGTAGGTTGGCCTTTACTCTCTTCTTTGGTAGAAGTTTAGAACCATGAACACCATTTGTGTGGACATCCTTAAAGCTATATATTATGTCTCCACCCACCCTATTCTTGTTACAAATAAAATTACGAATTCCTTAACTTGGAAATAAATGCTTGATACAAAAGACTTGATGAAAAATATAATTGAATGGAAGAATCTTGACAAGTATTATTTCTGGTGTGATTCATGGAGTCCTTTTGGCCCTATTCATGTTTATTGCAACATCATCCTCCCTAAGCTAACATTAGGTGAGTGTATTTATGAGGACAATTCCTAGAATTGCAACTTAATTTTTTAATTTACTCTCCCTAAAACACAAAAAAAAACATTGAACTTGGTCCCTATGTAAAGACCCACTTAAGTAATAATAAGTGAAACTCTTAAATATTAAGGCGCCTTTTCAGATAACGGTGAAGTTCCTAATAAGAACTCTAAGGTTATGCGTGCTTATGTGGGAGCACTCCCAGGATGGGTGACCTATTGAGAAGTTATCTTCTAAGGGCAAAATCGTGAGGCCTTTCAGGCCAAAGCGGACAATACCTTATTGCTTAAGAATTTGGGCTGTTACAAATGGTATCAGAGCATACCATAGGGTGTTAGATAGGAGCTAAGTGCCATACAGGGCAAAGTACCACTTCATATGAGCAACCTCTTGAACCCATGATGGTTAAGGTGCTACATGGTTGTGGGTACCTCTTTTGCCTATAAAGTCACCTCTAGTCCTATTTACCCAATGGATAGTTCTTGAGTCTGTGTGTGGATACTGATGAGGATATTAGTTACTTAAGTTGGGGAGATTGTTAAGACCCACTTATGTAGTAATAAGTGAAACTCTTAAACATCAAGACGCCTTTTCAGATAACGGTGGAGTTCCTGATATGAACTTCAAAGTTAAGCGTGCTTATGTGCGAGCACTCCTAGGATGGGTGACCTACTGGGAAGTTATCTTCTGAGAAAAAAGCTGTGAGTCCTTTCAACCCAAAGCGGACAATACCTTAGTGCATAAGAGTTTGGGTTGTTACACCCTATTCTTAGTGTTGAAAAACATGCTACCGCTAATTTGGTATCCAATAATAAAATTAAGCTTCATTTAGCTTGGAATATATTTAAGAGCAAATATATTAACTTCAAACTTTGGATTTTGCATAACAATCTCCCAACTTTACTTAGTATGTTTTTTTGGAGATTTCATTAGAATTATATATGTGTGGATGATGAATTAAGTAGAAAATGTTTTTTGCTTCCTTCTTGGCTAATGCTATGTTATTTCTTTCTTTAGTTATAATTTATACCTTGGATCCTTTCTTTTGGGGTTGATTTTAGGATTTTAGTTTAGGATCTTTGTAACCTCCCAACCTCATTTATATCTTTATTTTGCATATTAATAATATATACAAGTTTCTATTAATATATATATATATATATATATATATATATGTATATATATATATAAATGGCCATCTTGGCAATATTTTATTCCATATGAAAGATAAAGATACATCTTAGGACTGGGAGATTGCAAAATCATAGTAAGAACTAAAATCCTAAAATCAGCCCATAAAAACAAAGATCTAGGGTATAGCCTAAAAGATCCCCCACACAAAACAAAAACAAAAGACCTAATGTAGAAAAGAGTGTTCAGATAGATAGGTAAAAAAGCATAGGTAAGGCCAATAAGATAAAGACAACAAGATTGTAGTAGCCAGCAACGATATTTAAAGCAGAACAACCATAAGACAAAAGAAGAGCAGGCTTTAGGTCAGAACCACTTGCCACAAGAGGAGCCAAAAAATCAGTGATATAGTTCACTGACGATGCAGTCGAAGGGATCTAGTTACATGCAAAACCCTTGAAGTTCATGGGAATCCACAAAGAAGATCAATAATACACCAGATTATGTAACCTCCATCAGAGGGTCCAGCCCAGGGTTGAAGGCAGAGAGCATTGAGGCTGAACGAGCTTAAATACACACCAAGAATCATAGTAGAAGACTGCACATCAACAGGAATGGGGGTACCCATCCAACTGATGATGAAGACATTGGTACTACAAAATCCTTTATTAATAGAATAGTAAAAGGACATGGCATTATAAGGACTAAGATCCAGATGTTGGATCCTAGTAATAAACTTTAAGCAGATAGTGACAATAAATAAATTCAGCCTAAAATGTTAAACTTGAAACTACAAATTAAAGACCCTGGATTAAAACTGAAATCAAAGCCCAAGATACTGAAAGTAAAGGCCACTTTAATATTGAGAAGAGAGCAGTAGATAATAAAGATATAAAAATGCAAACCATAGTAAGTAGAACAGTATAAAGCATCTTGAAGAGCAGAAATGCAATCCATAGTGAGATGAACAACATAATGCAGCTGATAATGTAAGCCAGTGCCCAGCCCATCATAAAGCCAAATATAGATTAATAATTAATAAAAGAGTAAAAGCCTTTCTATAGTATTCTAGACATTATAGGTGTACTTTGAGTCACAAAGTAAAATAAAGATACAATTAACATAAAAATGATGATCTCTGCCTTTAAGGAAACTCCAACTACTATAATGCCAAACCAACATCATCTGGGTGTTACTAGCAGAAGCATAATCCCCAAGATATAGCTTAATCAGTAAAAGGAAACACATAAGCCAACAATGGACCCAAGATATCCAGGAGCCAGCAAGGTTAAGTAAAATAGCATTTAATGAAAAAAGCATTAATCTTATCCTAGAGATTGTCCCAAGCAAAAGTATCATCACGATAAGCTTTCATGGTGTTGTGGATGTTAGCAACCATGGAGTAAGTGATCTTATTAGCATTCATGGTGATGTTCGAGTATTTAGATTTATTACGAGCATTTCAAATATTCTAGAGAATAAAGGCATCAAGAAGGTGGCCAATATGAAGCTTTTTCAGAGAGTGTGTCTTCCATCTATTTAAAAAAGATTGCAAATTGTCAAGAATAGTAGGGGAAGGAAGCAAAGCTTTCCAAACATCCTAAAAAAGACTGCATTTAAGGAAGATATGAGTAAGTGTTCCTTAAGTTTAACATCATTCACATTTGGAGGCTAAGTGATATCTCAAAGATTGCATAATTTCATCAGAACTAATAAAGCTTTTGAAAAAACCCTCCAAACAAAGATACTAATAAGAGTGGGAATGGAATTGTGCCACATCCAAATTGGGAAAGAGTTGTCTTTGGTGAGCCTACAAGTGTTCCAAGCATTAGAAAGTTTGAGGGAGTTTAAATCACACATAGGGAAGTTGGTAATCTTGGTAAGATGTAAGGTGGGGTGGAGGAAAATAATGGAGTTAGCCACTTCATCAAGAAGGATATAGTGAATAAGCTCAAGGTTCCATCCACAAGTGTTGGAAAAGAGATCTCCAAGAGTAAAATTGGGGAGAGAAACATTGCAGATTTCACTCATTAAATTAGGTTCTTTCCATTTATCAAATTTGAACGACACAGAGGGATCCAGGAAGTTCTAAGAATGAGTATTTTCAATGTGGTTTCTAGAGTCAAGAATTCTATTCCAATTAAGGGAGTCAACAATTTTATTTTTATCCAACGAGGGGTGAGTGGAGGCACAATACTTAGCATTAACAATAGATGTACATAAAAAGTTGGAAGTACAAAATCTTCACAATAGTTTGATAGAGAAATCTTTGTGGAGAAAGTCAAGACTACTCATGCCGAGCCCGCCTTCATTAGTCGGAAAAGCAATGTGATTCCCTGGGCACCAAATAAGTTTGGAGCCTTTGCTAGGAACCCAAAGAAATTTATTGAAATTTTTTTTAATTTTAATCATAACTTGAGAAGTTGGGGAGGTGACCTCCAGCCAATAGAGAGGAATGGTGTTAAGAACAGACTTGAGGAGAATAAGTCAACCACCTTAAGATAGGAATTTATGCTCTCACCCTTTAAGTTTCTTGAAGATACTCTCCAATAAATCTTTATAATAGAAATTTTTGTTATGTCCAGAAAAGAAAGGGATACCAAATAATGAAGGGGACAATTACCTCTTTGAAAACTTAACATGTTGGCAACATCATTGCTTTTATGATGGGGAAACTTGTCATTGAAGAAGAATTGGGACTTGGAAACATTGATTTTTAACCCTGAATCTTTTTCTAGAGAGGTAATCATGGTTTTAATCTTTTTAATGGATGTAAGGTTGCCTTTTAAGAAAAGAATAAGTTCATCAGCAAGGGCAAGTAAGCACCAGGAATTTACCACCAATGTTATAATGAAGCTTAGGAACATTAAAAAAGATTTTATTGATATTAAAAGACCAATAGTTCATAGCAATGATGAAAAGATAAGGGCGATGGGATCCCCTTGATAGAGTATCCTCTTTCAAATTTAAAAAAGAACCTAGGATGCCCATTTAAAAGAATAGAAAACCAGTTATTAGTGATTAAAAGTTGAATTTTATCCACAAAAGGGTCATTTATTCCGTAGCTTTTTAGAAGATTTAGAAAGAGGTTCCAATCAAGTTTATCAAAGGCTTTTTTAAGATCAAGTTTATTAATCAAGTTGTAACCACAAATTTAGTTTTCTATACTATGGAAAAACTCTTGAGCCACAAAAATGTTATCTTGGATTTCCTATCGGGAATGAAAGTAGATTGGTTGGGTTCAATGAGCTTATGGAGCATCGATTATAATCTATTAGCCTAGATTTTAGTAATAATTTTATTAAAGGTGGAGCAGAGTCTAATAGGCCCAAAATCGAACCACCAGTTTACTTTATCTTTTTTGGGGATAAGCGTGATCATAGTGTGAGTAAAAAATTTGGGCAATGGGACATTGAAGAAGACTTCTTTAATGCCATTACAGATATCCTCTTTGATAATGTGCCAAAATTTATAATAAAGCTCTCTAGGGAAATCGTCAGGACCAGAACTAGTGTTAGATTTAAGGTTTTGATCACATCCCAAATTTCCTCAGTGGAAGGCAACCTATTAAGCATCATATTTTCATCAACATTGATACGAGGAGTGGGGAACTCCAAATGGAAAGTATGGGGAAATTGACAATCAAGATTAAGAATGTCTTTATAGTAGTTAATGGCAGAAATAATGAGATCATTGTGATTGGTCAAGATCAAACCATTAGAAGGGAAAAACTCATTGATGTGATTAATGTGCTTTGTTTTATTAACCCAGTTATGGTAAAACGCAGTGTTCCGTTCACCATCTAATTTCTAGTTGTGGCTTCATTTTTGTTTCCAAAAAAGTTCAATTTCATTATGGGCATGATTAAGATCAATTTTAGCTTTGTTAAGAGTAATACGAATTTTGATCAGTATCATCCTTTTCATAGATGCATTGTTAGTTGGAAATAGTTTTTTCAATAAGCTGAGAGCCTTACAAGGACTTCTAAATTTCTCAATAACACTAAGAATACCATAAAGCCCACAATGATTACTCTAAGAGGAATAGATGATCTCAGCACATTCAGACCTTTCTAGCCAAAATAACTGAAATATGAAAGACTTAGTTAAGGAGGAGGACTTGTTTCTAGCAGCAAAATTAATGGGTTGTGATCAAATCTCGTAGAGCTAATGGAGAAATTTCTCAGTTCAGAGATATAATTGCAGCAAACGTTGTTAATAAAAAAATGATCAAGGGGAGCAAATTTCGTACCAAAGGATCAGTATCCACCTTTGTTAATGTTAATATTGTGCCTACTTGTAACACTAGTTTATTAACTTGTACTATAATTTCTTACCTTGATCATTTTCTTATTAACAATGTTTGCTGCAATAGTTGCAACAAACACTACAAGTAGGCACAATATTAACATTAATAAAGACACTAGCAACATTAACAAGGACATTAGCATCATCCATAACATCATCTATAGTACAAGCATCATTAGCAGTTTTATCTAAATTGCAAGCATCATCTGTAATTCTTTGAGAAGAACCCTATTCCTCTTTCTTTTTGGTTCTAGCAACCAAACTAATATTACAAGTAGGGCATGCATTGATGTTAATAGCATTAGTTAAAGTATCAGATGGAACATTTTCAAATGGCTTAAAAGTAGCATCAAGAGCATTAGGAGCATTTTCTTTGTCTAAAACAGTAGGAAATGAGACAATATTAGTAGCACATGCTGTGTGGGCTATAGCAGATTCCTCAATAGATAATGGCACATTAATAATGTGTTAAGAAGGTGAATTTTCATTGTTCATAACATTAGGAGAAAAAAACTTTTAGTGATAGTTCCCATAGTAGCTATATCAGGGGCATTAGAATTAATGTACTTAGCAGTAATAATGTGTTGAATAGGGGAAGCAATTATATTGGAGATTTCTGAGCCATTAATAATAATAAGTTCAAAATTGATAGCATGCTCATCCATAAAATTTGGTAAATTTCTTAATATAGTAACATCAAGCTCCATTATATCAAACATATCTATATTAGATTCAAAATGTTTAGAAGCAATTATGTTAACATTTAAAGCAGAAACAACAATTTCATCATTTAAAGCATAAAGACACAAATCAACATTAAGGAAATTTCCTGGCATAGCAATTTGGGGAGTGCCCAAAACCTGCATCACATGATTAACATTACAAGCATTGACATTATGATCAAAAATAAGAATAGTAGCATGGACAAAAATGTTTTCATAAGCATCAACTACATCAGTAAGAGCATTAACTAAATTTGTACCATTTTCCATAATAGTATTAGTCATCTGTTCAGGCCTGCTAGGAGAAGGTCGGAGTGTGGTAATATTTTTAAAGGAGCAGTTATCCAATTTATGGCCTAGTGTGTTGCACCAGTTACAATAGAATGGTAAATTTTTGTAGCAGATCTCTTGCTAATATCCCTTTTCTAGAGAACCCAACCAATTGTTTTTAGGAGGAGGAAAGGATATATTAAATTTAAATAAGATCCTAGGAGCTGCAATATTTCTTAATATAGCCATGTTTCTATCAAGTTAAAGAGGCTTACCAACAAATTTCTAGATGTTGAAAAGAATTTCCTTGGATATGTAATGCAGATGAAGACCAAGCAGATTAACCCAATTAGGGACGATTGACACGTCATGTTAACATCAGTAAAAGGATCGCATTTGCAGAAGTGGATGGTGCTATCTTTGAGGTCATAAGACCCCTTAAAGAAGGCTCTAGCATAATCTAAATCAGAATTAAAATTAAAAAACACATGATTGGATCAAAGGATCTAATAGAAACCAGGGCCACAAGTTTTAAGCCTCTCATGAAAACATTGACTAAACCAAAACTATGTTTAGTTTTAGCGAATTTACCAACTAGCGTGGGGGAGTGAGGAGAAGCCGGAGAAATAACCTCTTCATCAGTAAAGAACATAGTCGAAGAGCCTTTGTAAGCAACTATTTGTTTTTAAATAGTGGGAGCAGTGCTTTCGATGATGTTCATAAAGGACTTTATAGTCAGGTGGGATATCTCCATTAATACAATATTTAGGAAAAACAAGGAAATAGCATATGAAAGTAAAGAAATAATAAGAAGCGTCTCCTAGAGAGGTCCCAGGAGGAAGAACAGGACCAAGATCTGTCGACAGTGCCGACATGAGAAGGTCGAACTCCCACCTACTGAATTGCCCATAAATTGCCTGCAAACCTTAACACGAGAGCTCTGATATGTGATAAAATTGGCATATATATATATATATATATATATATATTTTTTTTTTTTTTTTTTTTTTTTTTTTTTTGACAAAAGCCATCTCGGCGGAGATTTTATTCCATCAAAACGACAAATACAGGACCGGAACTAGGAGGTTACAAAAAAAAACCTAGATCCTAAAAGCCAAAAGCCAGCCCCAAAAAAAGGAGTTCCAGGGTATAAAAAAGAACTCCAGACTCAAAAAAAAAAAAGAAACACAAAAAGAAACAATCAAACCACAACTAAAGACGCCGGGAAGGCAGACCAACAAAACATAGGAAGCAATAACACCGGAACCAAGACCACGAACCACCGACCAAAGCTTCAGCAGGGGACCTGTCCTGGATAGAGAACTCAGAACACGAAAAGCAGATTTAAATTTTAATTTGTACCTAGAAGCAGCAGAGGAGGAGCCGCAGAGACCACCAATGAGCAACGCATAGGAAACCACCCATGCGGGTTCCGTAACAGAAAATGAAAAGGCCCGCCCAATAAAGGATACGCAGAGACCCGCAAAGCAGAGGAGGTGCGAAACAGACAAACAATCACCACATGATCGAAAACAGCTAAAACAAGAATGAAGAGAACACGCTGCCAAAAGAGTGCAGCCTAACCAAAAGGCCACCGCCCTGATACAGGCCACACAAAAACCACAGCTCAAACCAAAAAACCAAAAATAAATTCTGATCCAGAAAAAGAAACTCAGCATAATCATTCGGACTTGCACCATGAAGAACCAAGATCCCAAATCCAGTCATATGAATATAATTAAACGCATAAATATAGTCTTTAAGAAGATCCACAGAGAAGGAATTGAGGAAAGAAGCACCAGACAACCAAACCCCTCCCACCAAATAGCCACAAACAGCCAGGACAGGATAGAACCAACCCTGGTCCCCCGCACACAGACAGGCATCACAAAAAGCAGCACCTTCCAGGCCAAATAGGCCGTGCCAAGCAAAACAGAAACCCAGAATATTCTGACTTAAAACTGAGCCAATCCCCCAATACAAATTGCTCGCACCACACAAGATGATGAAAATAAAAGCACAACTGAAACTGCAAAACTTAACCGCCCCCAGCCTCGCATGAGCCAGATCATAGGAAACATTCAGCGACAAATACAGAAAAGGTAAAAGCAGGACCCAAACCACCCCCAACGCCACAACAAGACCGGACAGACGGCTTTGGGATGGCAGCAAGGCAGTCCCAAAGAAGAGACCAGACCTTGCTACCAGATACCAATCCGTCCTCCTGACTTCACTCGAGATTAAAAAGCTCTTCGGTATACCGAGCATTAAGACCTTTCCAGCTAAATAACTTTTTATTGTTTATATTTATAACAGAATTAACTTTTTCAATAATCATCCGCGTGGTAACTGCAACATTGCATTTTGTATTATTGTATTTTGCTTGATTTCTCGCACCCCAAATGGACCACAGGGTGAGGGCGTCAGTCAGCTTACCAATGTGGATCCTGCTTTTTTTCATTTTTGGCCAACGGGAGAAGATATTATCAATATTTCCAGCATACCCAACCAGGGATAAAGCGATATTAATCCAGATTTCTTTGCTAAAATGACATTCAAAGAACACATGATTTATGGATTCTGATTCATTGCAACACTGACACTTTGAAGCCAAGGCGAAACCCATACTTTGTGATATAGAATCAACATTAAGGAACCTGTTTATAAACCTCCAAAGGAACACGACGATAATATTTGGAATGCAATTATGCCAGATCCAAACAGGGAAGTTTGAGACCTCGTGATTTCTGCACACATTCCACAGAATAGAAAGGCTAATTTTATTATTGATGCACAGGACTGAGCTAGCCAAACTTGAGGATTTAATATTAAGCTTGAAGTCTATGAAGCTGTTTATCACCACAGGGGAGCACATCTCTTGGAGCAGGGATAAATTCCAAACACCACCTTGAGAAAACAGATCTGCCACCTTTGTTTTTGGGTGAATAATGGGAAAATGAGAGTTGCAAAGGGCAGAGTTAGAATGCCAGCAGTCAAACCAGAAAGAGGTTGAGGAATCAAGAACCTCCCAAAAAATAGACTCCTCAACCGTATCTCTGAAAGAGGGCATTATTTTCCAAATGTGCGAGTTGGTTATTTTGTTCTTCACCAACGCCGGATGGGAGGTAGCACAATATTTAGCATTCAATAATTTAGACCAAATGGAGGAGGAGGTTCTGAACCTCCACCACAACTTAAGAGAAAGGGCCTTGTGGATGTCCTCAAGGTTACGAATTCCCAAACCCCCTTCGGCGAAAGGTTTAGTAACTTTAGACCAAGAACACCAAATAGTTTTGCTGCCCCTTGGGTGGACCCTTAAAAATTTATTGCAGATTATGGAAATTTTCTTTATCACAAGGGAAGTAGGAGAGCAAACTTTCAGCCAATATAGAGGGATCGCATTAAGAACATGCTTAATTAAAATCAGTCTACCCCCCTTGAGAAAGATATTTGTTTTCCCAACCTTGGAGCCTTTTATAGACCGCATGTTTGTTATGCCCAATCAGAATAGGAATACCAAGATAAATGAAAGTAAGTTCGCCTTTCTTAAACTTAAGCATCGATTCAATCTTTGTGCTAGATCTTTGGGGATTTTTGGGGTGAACAAAAAAGTTAGACTTGAAATTGTTAATTTTAAGCCCCGATCCAGCTTTGAGGTTAGAGAGTAAATCCAAGAGTTTTTTAAGAGCATAAGAACTGCAATTTGTGAAAATAATCAAATCATCAGCATAAGCCATGTGAGAGATAGCCAACTTGCCCCCAAAACTGAATTGCATCTTTGGATTTTCCTGAAAAAGAATGTTAATGTTTAGAGACCAAAGGGGGTCCCCTTGTCTTAACCCTCTTTCAGAAGGGAAGAAACCAGCAGGACAACCATTGACCATAATAGAAAACCAGTTGTGCTGCGTGAGCCTTTTGATTTTTGCGATGAAACTATCATTGAAGCCATAGACTTTGAGTGCACCTATGAGGAAATTCCAATTTAGTTTATCAAACGCCTTTTCAAGGTCAAGCTTTAAAATGAGATTATGCCCCCAGCACTATTTTTCAAGCTGTGGAAGAGCTCCTGGGTAACAAGGAAACTATCCTGAATCAGTCTACCAGGCACAAAAGCAGTTTGATTTAGATCTATTATCTTAGGAAGAATATTTTGAAGACGTTTTGCAATAATTTTGGACAGGATTTTGTTTAAGGTGGTACATAAGCTAATCGGTCTAAAATTATTCCACCAAAAAGCGTTATCAGATTTTGGGATAAGAGAAATCATAGCGTGCATAAAAAATTTTGGAATTCTTGCCCTACAAAAGAATTCTTTTATCCCATTACAAACGTCCAGTTTAATAATCTCCCAAAAGTTTTTGAAAAATTCCCCCGGGAAGCCATCCGGACCGAGGCAAGAGTTATCTTTAAGGTTTTATATGATATCCCAAATTTCCTCATCACTCGGAATTTGGTTAACCAAGTCGTTTATTTCGGCATTAATTTGAGGCAGGGGAAAAACAATCCTTCTACTTTGAGAGGCCAAGCTAGGGAGCTTGAAGATTTCTTGGAAATAGCTAGTGGCCAAATTTTGGATTTCCTGAAGAGAGGAGAAACAAGAGTCGTCCGGGGCGTAAATTTTCTCAATATGGTTAATGTGACGCCTCTTCTTAACCCAATTATGGTAAAAAGTTGTGTTTCACTCTCCTTTTAAATTCCATCTTATCGAACATTTCTGCTTCCAGAAGGACTCAATGTCATTATGGCTGGAGATAAGTAAGGCTTTAGCTTTATTGACCGCCAACCTATTTTGATCAGAAGGATGGGTTTCAAAGATGGATTCAAGGTTGGTTACAAGCTTTTCCTGCCTGGATAGATTCAAAAAAATATTCCCAATGGAAGATTTATTCCAAACTCCTAACGCTTTCCTAAGGGCTTTGAATTTTTCAACTAGTCTATACATACCATAGAATTGACACGGTTCCTGCCATATGGACTTAACAATTTCCTTACACTCTTCTTTTTGGAACCAAAACATTTGCAAACGGAAAGATTTCAGACTATTGGTTTTACTAATCCAGGAGGAAAGAATGATCGGCTTGTCATCAGAAACAGTTGAATTGAGGGAGGAGTTTAGGTAATTCGAAAAAGTATTACACCACATATTATTGATCAGGAATCGATCCAACCTAGCAAATTTTCTGCCGGCATTCCAGGTGAACGGGGCACCCGAGTACTTAAAAGCATCCAAACCACAATCTATCATAGCCGAATTAAAATCAAAAGTTGAGTTAGAGTAATCCGTAACATAACCCTTATACTCATTTGAATTCATTACGGCGTTAAAATCTCCTCCCACAGCCCAAGGAACCGAGTTAGAGGCACAATTTTTAAGAAAAGACCATACGGAACCTCTTTCCGAGCGGATATTATGCGCATGCACAAAAGTGATATTTAAATTATAACTCGCATTAAAGAATTTAATATGAATAGCTTGCTCACATTGCGAAAGAATTTCAGCCGACCAATAGCTAGACCACATGACCCATATTTTGTTAGAGGTAGAAACCACCGCATTATCAAACTTAATAGCACGATTCGTGGAAACTAATCTTTCAGCAGGCAATTTAGGTTCAATAATCGCCGCTATATTAATTTTATTTTCATAAATCAGATGCTTGAATCTATTCAAGGAAGAGGTATTGCCAATACCCCGAATATTCCAGCAAAGAGTATTCATTTGGATACCGAAGAAATACCCCGTGGGGACTTCTGAATGCTTTTGTTAGAATAAGTTATAGCATTTGAAAGAACATCCATCATGTTAACCGAATCTATATCCGCTAAAGAAGATAAGGATTTGTACCTGTTTGCTGTAGAAGTTGTAGGATTCCTTTCTCTAGAGGTCCTGCAAGAAAAACTTTTTGCAGGGCTCTTTGGGTTCAGAAATTGGCTTTGAGCAGAGCATTCTTGCAAAAGGGAACCAGATTGCAAGTTTAAAGAAGACATCAAACCTTCCCCCGGGGGGATTTCCAGGGGCCTAGCATCCAAAGGAGGGTCTGAATCTGGACCTGTAATTATATCGCTGTTATGCTGCACAACTGGAGAAATAACATTAGTGTTTTGCAAATTAACTGAGTTTTTTGGATTTAAACCACTTGTGTTTTCAGACTGCTTATCAATAATTTCAAATGCTTTTTCCCCAATTGAGTCATCCAAACCCCGAGAGAGCTGGAGAGACCCATCCCCCATATAATTAGCGTTGCCGCTAATATTTCTAAAAAGCTCATAGTTTTGAGTTTCAACATTTTTCGGGACCAAATCGACATTTAAAACATTGGGTAAACCATTAACCAGATCACAAGAATCCGCATTTGCCAATACAGGATTAGCAGCCTCAAACGCCGAACCTTTAGTTACCTGAATAAGCAAGTTGTTTTCAACCAAAATTTCAACCTCAATAGGAGGCGCATTCGAAATTTCCATATTAACCAAATTTAAATCCCCAGCATCCCTGACATCCTCTTCACTAGGCAAAACAAGAGTTAAATTATCAGTATCATTCAAAGCTGCAGAAATACCTCTAGCCGTCACAATTTCCCTAGGGGCCGCCTGTCTAGCAGATACAGGACTATGACGAAAAGAGCAAGAATCGGTATTGTGCCCAAAGGAGCAACACCAATTACAAAAAATAGGTAGGTTTTCATATATTATTTCTTGGAGGTATCCCTTTTCCTTTGAGCCCAGCCAGATTGAGCTCAGAGGAGGGGACTCAATGTTAAGTTCAATGAGCATTCGAGGGGCGGCAACATTCCACGCTAAAGCTGTATTCTTATCTAACTGAAGAGATTTCCCTAAAGCATTGCCTATGTTAAACAAAACATCTTTTGAAATAAAATGCAATCTAAGGCCCGGAAAATTTATCCAAACGGGTGCAATGGGGACATCATGAGCAATATCCACAAAAGGATCCCACTTGCAGAATCGTAATATGTTGCCTTTAAGGTCAAAAGTCCCGTTTGCAAAAAGACGAGCGTAGTCCAAATTCGATTCAAAAGTAAGGAAAACACGATGTGAATCTAAAGATCGGATGTTAACTGGGGCAACCAATTTCAACCCTTTAACAAAACCGTCAATCAGACCAAAATGAGGTTTAGGGCGAGCAAACTTACCAACAAGAGTGAGCAAAAGCGGGGAGGCAAGATTACAAACCTCCTCGTCTAAAAAATGAATTGTCGGAACTCCCTTAAAATGTTCAACCGGTTTTGCAGCGTAACGAGAGGAGTTAACCACCTCCCTAAATGAACGGACATTCGCTAAAGGCGGATCTGCCATTAGCTAAAAACAAAGAAAAACTGGAAGCAACTTTAATCAACAAAACAAACAAGGTAAAAACCTCCCTGAATCAAACCTAACCGGAGCCAAAGCCCAGACGGCCAGCTGACAGAGAGAGACAAAGCACCAAAACCTGGCCGAAGCCAGGGCCCGACGGCCAGGCACGGGAAGCCGGGAATCGCCTCAGAATCGCAGAAGGGAAAACCTAAACGAGAGCTTCTGATATGATATATATATATATATATATATATATATATATATATATATATATATATATATATATATATATATTGGAAAAAGTAATCTCGGCGATATTTTATTCCATCTAATAAACATACAGGACTAGGGCTGAGAGTGTATAGAATCCTAGAAAAACTAAAGACCTGAAGCCAGCCCCCAAAACAGAGACCAGGGGTATATCCTAAAAGGTCTCCCGACACAAATAGAAAAAGTGCAAATAAATGTATATGAAAACAAATAAAATAGATCAAAATGCAAAACGGTAGGGGATAAGGAATTAGAAAAACACTGCAAGCATAAAAAAAGGAGACATTCCACCTTCATGGCACAGACGCCAAGATCGGGAGAGCGCCCTGGGGATTCAGCACCATACAAAACCTGTATATAAGAGCAACTACAAAATCCTGCCGATAGCGACGATAGCTCACAAAATTCTACCGGCAACAACGATAGCTCACAAACATCGAATGGGAAATCAAAGGATACATCAACCATCTCCAACAGTATAACCAAAATAAGAGAGCGGTAGATAGCAGCCGTCTCCATCCGCATAACCAAAATAAGAGAGCAGCATATCTTAAAATTTTCTTAGTAATACACATGACCTGATGCGATAAAGCCATACTACTCTCCTTCAACTGAAGCAGGAAGCCAAAGAACCCACTAGCAATGCCTAGCTCCAACTGCATAATCAAAATAAAAGAGCAAGAAATCTCAAAAAAAGTTTTATAATACACATGATTTGATGAGATAATGACCATCAACCACAGCAAGCAACCAAAGGACCCTCCAGCAAACCACATTGCTCAACATTCGCCCGAGGGTTCCCCCAACAAACTCCCTCATGCCAAAAACAATTCTATCCAAAATACAACCATCTTACAACACAAGTGTCCAGTCAATTCATCATAAACATCACCCAATAACACGCGTTATAACTAAAGGTGTTCTCAACAAGCTTAGCGCAATAATGGAAAGTGCAAGTAATAACATGGTTGTTGTTTAATCTATTATAAAACATATTGTAGTTATCATGAGCATAGATAGCCGTTGAATGCTCTAGAATATTATTAAGTAGATCATTCAGCAATAAACCAAACAGCATATATAAAAAACCAATGAAAGGGTAGAGGCACTCCCAGCAGGCTAATATGTGAAAAGCACTACAAGGGATAAGCAAGTCATCATACAGCTAAGGCAACAAGAACCAGTTGAAGTGCTCAATAGTTCTAAAGCTGAAGAAAGAATATGAAAAACTGCAAAACCTCCACAAATTATGATAAAGAGAGCACATTTTAAGTGTAATCCTCATTTAAGTTATTCCATTTGAAAACTATAACATCGTACACGTTTAGGGACTGTTGGACGTCGCTTTTTATCGCCTCCAGAATTTTATCAAACTGGAAAGGGAGCAAAGAATATTTTCTTTTGGTTCTCACTTTCCAAATATTCTAAGAGTGAAGGCAATCAACGAGTTGACCAAAGTGAAGCTTCTTTTTATGAGTGGGACAACAATTGAAAATTGCATGGGTATCATTAATCTAAACAACAACACTCGACTGAAGATTCAAAAAGGACCAATTTTTTCTTACTAGTAGCATTTTCAAAGAAAATATGATTGATGGTTTCATTATTATTTGAGCAACAATAACATTTGGAGGCTAAGTAGTAAACCATATCTTGCATGATATTATCAATAATAATCTATTTATTGAACAGTCTCCACAAGAAGATTCCTATGAGAGTAGGGATACATTTGTTCCAAGACTTATTAGGGAAATCTAGGATACCATGGGGCCTGTAAACTTGCCAAAGAAGAATTAAGCTAATTTTGTTGTTTATGCAAAGGCTTAGTACCGTCGATAGCATCCTAAGAAAGAGTTTTTCAATAATTTTCTGAGTGTCAAGCATTCTTTTCCATGTAATGGAATCGGTAATTTTGTGTTTGGTTTTAGTGGGGTGAGATCTAGAACAGTATTTAGTCAAAAGAATGCTGGACCAAATTGAATTAGAAGTTATGAATTTCTACCAAAGTTTGAGAGAGAAAGCTTTAAGAAAAGGGAGAGACATCTTAGACCAAGCCCTCCCTCATTTGTTGGGTGTGTAATGCGATCCCAAGAACGCCAAATAATTTTGCTGCCTTTAGGATGGACCCAAAGGAATTTGTTAAAAGCGGCTTTTAAAGTTTTAAGAATGAAAGTTGTTGGAGAGGTAATCTCAAGCCAATAAATGAGAATTGTATTAAGAATGTATTTAGGAGGATCAATCGCCAACCTTGATATAAATAATTGTGCTACCAACCTTGACATTTTTTGAAAATAACATCAAAAAGATTTGAGAAGTTAGAGTTTTTGTTATGGCCTCTAGCTATATGAATGCTTAGATAGATGATGGGCATTTTTCCAGATTTTATATTAAGAGTATTGATTATTCTTTTTTTGTAGCTAACCGTGGTTTTGGTGCTAGTGAAGAATTGAGACTTGAGGTTATTTGTCCTAAGGTCAGAAGTTTGTTCAAGAGAAGTAATAAGATCTTTGATTTTATTAACTAATTTACCACTAGCATTGTTGAAAATGATGATGTCATCAGCGTAAGCAAGGTGAGTTACAAGAATTTTCTTTCCAGCATTATAATAAAGACTTGGGTCATTTTTAAACAAGGTGTTGATACTTATCGGCCAGTAGTTAAAAGCAAGAATGAAGAAAATGGGGAAAAAGGTCACCTTGTCGGAGACCTCTTTCAGCACTAAAAAAATTCCCAGCCTTGCCACTGATAAGAATTGAGAAGTAGTTATGACGGGTAAGATTAATGATATCCTGAATGAAGCTAGCGCTAAACCCATAATTACTTAGCATTTGAACCAAAATATTCCAATCCAATCTGTCAAAGGTTCTTTCAAGATCTAACTTTAAAATGAGGTTGTGACCCCAACATTTATTATTGAGGCTATGAAAGAGTTCTTGAGTAGCTAAGATATTATCTTGAATTTTTCTCCCAGAGACAAAGGCAGATTGATTAGGTTCAATAAGGGTGGACAAGAGCTTTTGTAATATTTTGGTCTAAATTTTGGATATGATTTTGTTGAAGGTGGGGTGGGTGCAAACTAGTGGTAAATCCACTAAGTAGCTTTTTCCTTTTTAGGGATTAAGGAAATCAAGGTGTGAGAGAAAAATTTTGGTAAGCGAATGTCACAAAAGAATTCCTTAATCCCATTATAAACATCATATTTGCTGACTTCCCAAACAAAAGAATTCTCCAGGAAAGCCATCGTAGCCCGGACAAGTGTCTTTCTTTAGGTCCTTCACCACCTCCCAAATTTTCTTGTCATTAGACATCAAGTTAAGAGAGTTGTCATCTTTATTCAAAATTTGAGGAATAGGAAGTCCTATATTAAAAGGGGTAGCAGTTGAACCAGCATTGAAAACATCTTATAAATGAGAAATGGCTGATTTTTGGATGTCATTAATGTTACTAAACTTAGAATTACTGGGGGAGATAATTTCAGTTATATGGTTTATATGACTTCTTTTATTCACCCAGTTATGGTAAAAGGAGGTATTTCTCTCACCTTGCCAAGCCCAATTGATCCTGCACTTTTGTTTCCAAAAGGTCTCAATATCATTATGGGTTTGAATTAAGGTGGCTTTGGCCTTGAAAACCTCCATCCTATTGTGGTCAGAAGGATCCAAATCAAATAAGGTTTCCAAAGAATTGACTTTTTGCTCATGGAATGAGGCATTGGTTAAAATATTGTCAATATCTTTTTTATTCCAAAGACTAATGGCTTTCATAAGTCTTTTAAATATGTCAACGAGGTGGTTAAGACCAAAGGAGCCACAGTGTTTATTCTAGTTGGTTTGAACAAGCTAAAAAAATTCTTTTTTTTCAACCAAAAAAGTTGAAATATGAAGGACTTAGGTAAATTCGAGGGGTGGATCCAAATGGAGAGGGTGATAGGCTTATGATGAGATACAGTCGAGTATAGGAATGAAGCAATATAATTAGTGAAAGTGTTGTACCACTCAATGTTAATAAGGAATCTTTCAAGTCTCGCAAACTTTCTCCCAAAGTTCCAAGTAAAAGGGGCACTAGAGTACTTGAAGTCCTCTAGGCTACAATCAAGAATTGCAGGATTGAAACCAATTATGGACATAGAGTGATCTCTAGCATAACCTTTATATTCTGAGCTTTTAAGGATTGCATTAAAGTCTCCACCAACAGCCCAAGGGAGGGTGGTAGAACTACAATCCTTGAGTAAACTCCACAGGTGAAGCCGTTCAGACCTTCAATTTTTAAAGTGAACAAAGGTCAAGAGGAAATTAAAGTTCTCATTATAGAATCTAATGTGAATGGCTTGATGGTATTCATCTAAAATCTCTACCTTCCATAAATCATTCCACATCATCCAAATTCTGTTAGAAGAAGAAGCAATTGCATTGCTGAATTTAGCGAAGTGATAAACTGAGTTTATGTTGTCCTGCTTTAATTTGGGTTCAAATATAGCAGCTATACTAATTTTCTTTTCATAAATAATATGTTTAAATCTATTTTTGGATGAGACATTGCCAATGCCTCGAATATTTCAGCATAATATATTCATTAATTAGCATGAGAAGATCCACTTTGGATCGACTGAAAAACTTCATTGGAAAGATCAGACTTAATTATATCATATGAATCATGTTTTCCAGAATCTATATTCTCAGTATCTTAAAGTAAAGATAAGAATTTATACATGTTGGATATCGGCATTTTGTTTATGTTAAATTGAACTCTTTTGTTTTTCACAAGCAACTTTGGTTTTGTAAATGATTCCAGAATTTGCATACCTTGTTTTTGTGGTTGTTCATTTTTCTACTGATTATCAACAAACGCCTGCATACAAGCGTCAGAGACATTAAAACTAGCAATTTTCCCATAGGCAACTTTATACCCAGTTTAGATATCAATCTCATCAATCTCTGTATTAGTAACTTCGGTTCTAACATTTGTCATTTCCAAAATACCATTGTTTTAAACATTACCAACAACATTAGCTTTTGAAGTGGAGGTAGTAGTACTATTAGAACTAGCATGAGCAATCACATCATACCCTTCAGTATGGGAAGCAGCTGGATGCATGATAATAACCTCCATCTGAGTAAGAACATTCCCCTCATTTGATTCACCCGATGCAATAGAAGTAACAGCATCGGGTGAATCATCAGTGTAATTTTTTTCAATAACAACAATAATATAAATTTTTCCACCAGTTTTATTACATTGATCATTAGAATTATCTACAGTGTTAACTCATTAAAATTGAAATTTTTAGAATTCAATTCATAGTTGGTGGTTCCAGATGGAGGCGTGTCCTTAGGAATAGTCAAAGCTATTGCTGGAAAAAACATAATATCAACATTGGGTTGAAAAGCCATAGCAGAACCATCAGCATTGCTAACCAAACACATGTTAGCATTCTCATTAATAACATTAGATATAGATGCAGGAGTAATATTGTTACTAGTAACACTAGCATTTGTCAATAAGATAGTATCAAGTTTTGACATGTTTGTAACATCAGCATTTGTATTTGTGTGAGGGTCAAGACCAGCCAATATACCACCACTTACATTCTCACCAAGACAACCATTCCCACATATATATGTAGGATCAATAATATTATTATTACTAATATGATGAGCATTGTTGTTATTTGGGTCAACAGAAGTAATATTAGCACCAATACTTTGATTATGGGAAATAATAGCCAGGTTATCAGAATCTTCAATATATAAAGGCTATATAGTATTAATCAAAACAGGGTCAATTTCAAGCCCCCTATAAGAGCGGGCTGGAGAGTTTTGATTTTTAAAATTGCAAGAGTCAATGTCATGGCCTAGCATACAACACCAATTGTAGTATAATGGCATGTTTTCATAGCATATTTCTTTGGAGTACTTCTTTTCAATTGACCCCAACCAAATGAAATTTGGAGGAGGGGAAGAGATGTTAACTTTAATAAAGATTCTAGGCGCCGTTATATTTCTGTTTGTTGCAGTATTCTTATCTAATTGCAATGGATTCTTGATTGCTTTTCCAAAATTAAAAGGATTTCTTTAGAAGTAAATTACAAACAGAGACCCGGAATATTGATCCAAATTGGAACTATCGGGACATCGTGTCTAACGTTGAAGAAGGGATCTCATTTGCAAAATTGTATTGGATTTCCTTTCAAATTGTAAGTTCCTTTTGTGAACACTCGGGCATAATCAAGATTCGATTGGAAGGTGAAGAAAACCTGGTGAGAACCAAAAGCTCTTATGTTAATCAGACTAATTAGCTTAAGACCTATAAAGCTAAGAATCATACCGAAGTTGGGTTTGATCCTTGTGCATTTGCCGACCAACGTAAGGGCGGGTGGACTAGCCAGAAGCTTGACTTCCTCATCCGTGAAGAAAAGTGCAGGACCGCCATTAAAAGAGCTTATAGGTATAGAGAGAGCCGGAGAAGGACTCGCTACAATATCTCTAAAGGAGAGGACCGAAGCCTCCATTAATATGTCATAGAAGCAAAATAGGAAATTGTTAACGAAAAAAAGGGAATAGCAAGAGGGTTGGAGCTAAATCATCGGGTGAGAGCTGGAGGAGACTCCTATCCATCTGCAGCGCCGACGGTAGGAGAAGGAGCCTCCCAAAAATTGACCAAAACTTGCCTCAAAACCCTAAATGAGAGAGCACTATGATATTATGATATATACATATATACATATATACATATATGTTATGAATAGACAACATTCGAATTTTTTGCTTGAGCTGAATCCTCCGGACACTTCCCCGGATGTCTCTATTAGGGTTGGTATCCTTTCTAAAATTAGGTTGGCGGTGGTTCATCCACCTGTTTCCACTTCTCTGGACTCTGATTTCCTTGTGGTTGGCCAATTAAAATTCCCCCAATCCCCTTTAAAGCTCGAGAAAGACTCTAATTAAAACATTTCTAAAGAGGCCTCCTCCCTCATCAGCACTAACAGATTCAACCCCATTGTTTGCTTAGAAGAATCCTCTAGATTAACTAAAATGAAAAGCTTAGATCAAATAACTAAAAAACTACCAAAATTAAATATTTCTAAACAGAAGGTTCACCTCGAACCTTCTTTTGTTGATCAATAAATATTCTCTGTTGGAATATTAGAGGTCTGGGCAACCTTTCCTCTAAGAACTTCCTTAAACACTTAATAATGGAACATAAAATTGAAATCACAGCCATTTTCGAACCTAAACTTCAAAGCCAGGATTGCCTCAAGATCCAACAATTTCTTCATTTTGAGAATATCATTACTTCTCTCTCTAATAAGATTTGGAGCTTTTGGAATAGCTTGTGGAATATTGATATAATTAACCAATGTGATCAAGCTATTAACTTGAAAGTGTCAAATCAAAACTTCTCTGGTTTAGTCACTTTTGTTCATGCTAATAACCTTAGTAGTGATAGGCAAATCCTTTGGTGCTTTCTTAAAAATAGCCCTTTCAATAAGCTCTCGTGGCTCGTTGGTGGAGATTTTAATGTTGTCCTCTACCCGAGTGAATATAAAGGTTATGCCCTTAACCACTCGACGTCAACTTTTGACTTTAACTCCGCCCTTCTTGAGTGTGGCTTAAATGACTTTAACTATACTGGAGCTGCTTTCACTTGGTCCAATGGTAGAAAATTTGCCCGACTTGACAGATTCTTAATGAATAATGCTTGGTGTAACTATTTCTGAGATATTAAAACTTCTCTCAAAATTCTTCCAACTTGGATCACAAGCCAATCTTTCTCTATTCTAGTAACCCCCCTACTAGAATAAATAAATTTTTAGGTTTCAATTGTTTTGGCTAAATCTCCCGGAATGTTTGGATGTTATCCGCTCTTCTTGGACTGCAAACTGTAGCTCTTATTACCTACCTAGACTTGTAGAGAAATTCAAATGCCTTTGTAAAGACCTAAATGCTTGGAATCACAATGTGGTTGGTAATATTTTTACTAAGGCTTCTTCCCTTGAAAATCTAGTCAATAATTTAGAAAATATTTTTAAATCTCAACCAACCACCGACAATAAAATCAATTTTTCCAAAGCTAGAGCTGATCTTATTCATTGCCATAATAATATTGAATGTTACTGGAAACAAAAATGTAGTATATGGTGGAAACTTCAAGGAGAAAAAATACTAAATTTTATCACAATTGGGTTAATAAACATCGCTCTAAGAGAAAAATCCACTCGATCAGCAACCCGGATGGAGTATCTCTTTCCAAAGATGAAGATATTAAAGCCTCAGCCATTAATTATTTCTCAAACATTCTCTCTTCTGAGTCTAATCAATCAAATGATTTGTCCTTATGTTCTCCAGACTCCATTATTTCCCATTCTGACAATCAATCTCTAAATGTCATGCTCATGATTTATGAAATTTAGAAAGTTATAAAAAACCTTAATCATGACTCTTGCCCAGATCTGGATGGTTTTCCTATTGAATTCTTTATTAAAGCTTGGGCCATTGCGGGTGAAGACATTTGCAATGGGATTAAAGAATTTTTTTGCAACGTTCCTCTTCCAAAAAATTTTACCCATTCCACCATCACCTTAATACCAAAAGTCACCACTCCCTCTTGGTGGAATCATTTTAGATCCATTAGCCTATGCTCCTCCCTAAATAAGATAATTTCCAAACTAATTGCAAATCATTTAAAAGATATGCTTCCTAAGATAATTGAACAAAACCAAAGTGGGTTTATTGCCGGAAGACACATTCAAGATAACACCCTTGCCACACAAGAATTATTCCATTGCCTTAACAAAAAAAAAGCAGAGGTCATAATATAATTCTCAAGTTAGATATTAAAAAAGCTTTTGATAAACTTGATTGGGACTTTCTCTTAAAAATGTTACAAGCCTATGGTTTCAATATATCTTTCATCTCCAAAATCAAAAATCTAATATCAAATGTTTGGTTCTCTATTTTAATCAATGGAGCTTTGGATGACTTTTTTAATTCCTCTAAAGGGCTTAGACAAGGTGATCCTTTATCACCCATCCTGTTCAATCTAGCTATCAATTATTGGTCCATAAATCTCAATAATTCTTTTCGGTTGGATAACAATCATCACTTCAAGTCGGAAGAAAACTCCTGATCTCTCATTTGGCTTACGCTAATGATTTTATCATTTTCACTAATGCCGATAAAAGAAACATCATAAAGATAAAATCGTTACTCAACAGTCTTAAACGAGATTCTGGGCTTAAAATTAATGTCTCTAAATCTAATTTCTTCATTAATAACAAAGCCACTTCTAATCTAAAAGATTTTATCTCTAATAAACTTGGTTTTTTAAAGTAGGCAAACTTCCTTGTAACTATATTGGTATTCCTATTTTTAACGGCTCGAATAAAAGCATAATATACAATGGGCTAATTGATCAAATCTTCAAAAGAATTCGGAGTTGGGAAAACATTTACCTTTCGCAAGGTGGAAGGCTTACTTTAATCAAATACATCCTTAATACAATTTTGCTCTATTGGCTTGAAGTTACCTCTCCTCCCAAATCGGTGATGGCTAAAATTAATATCATTTTTAACAAATTCCTTTGGGGGAGCAGCAAGGGTTCCAATTTAATTTGGACCAAATGGGAAAATCTATCTTTCCCCATTAAGGAAGGGGGCCTTGGCATAAGAAATCTTGAAGCCATTCACAACGCATTTTCTGCCAAATTGTGGTGGAACTTTAGAACCAAAAAAATCATTTGGGTGGATGTTATTAAAGCTAAATATTGATCCACTATTCATCCAGTTTTTGTCACTAGAAAACTCACGAACTCTATAACTTGGAAGAGGATGTTGGATTCTAGAAACCTCGTGGAACATTTAATTGATCGGATCAATCTTAACTCCTCTTCCTTCATCTGGTGTGATGCTTGGAGTGATCTTGGTCCCCTTCATTTAATCTGCAATCCGACTATACCTAAGCTTACTTTTGGGGATTGTTATAATAGCGACATTTCTTGGAACACCAATCTCATTAAATCCATCATACCTCCCAACTTTCAGGACTTCATTTTGAACCCAAACTAATTTTGATGGCCGAGAAGCACGCTATCGCTAACATTATCATCAACGATAAATTTAATCTCAAGATAGCTTGGAACATACATAAAAAGTATAAGCTTATTAATTTTAAACCTTAGTTTTTTCATAACAACATCCCTACGCTCATTAGCCTATTCATCTGGAGGCTTCATCACGACTTTATAAGTGTTGATGAAATCCTTGCGTCAAGAGGTTTTAATCTGCCCTCTAAATGCCACTACTGCCAATTATCTAATGCGAGCTCTGAAAGTATTAGCCATCTGTTTTTCAACAACTCTTCTGCTCAATCTTTATGGTCCACTTTCAACAGCATCAAAATCCTCAACCAGCTTGTGGCAGATCTTCCTTCCCTTATTTCCCATTAGAATGCTAGGAATGCGAAGTTGAAGAAGTTGCAGCTTTTGAACTTAATTGATGCTTATATTTTATGGAATATTTGGGTGGCCCGAAATCAAAAAAAATATCACGATGTTGATTGGAATTGCCATAAATTGAAACTAAATATTATAAATGATATCAATACAATCATTAACATTTTCCCTAAGAAGTCAGTCTGCTGGAACAACATCAATAAAATGTTTTTGCTGATTTATTTAAAGTTGGAGCTCCTTAATAGATTGTTTAGGGCTGGCTGGATGTGTGTTTTTTTATCCTGATGTACAATTCCTCATTTTCAATTATGCTATTTTGCATGGTTTATTTGAAGGTTTGTATTTGTTCTATTGTCGGGTCTCTTCCCTGTCGACTTGTCATCACTACTGCTTGTAAGTTGTCCGGTGAGCCGCAGTTCTTGTTGAGATGTTTTGACATGATACGAGTTCTGGTGGGAGACCGGCTACTTGACTGCAGTGTCTTCGACCGGGCTAAAGATCTATATGGGTGGTCTGCTTATCATTTTTTCAAGATTGAGATTAAGTGTGATAATATAATGGCCTACTTCCTTTGGGCTCGGTTGCTGGATGGGTATCAAACTCAGGAGGTTACGGTGAATTCTGGAAACGGCACTTTAATTTCATTCCATGTCATGCTTTGCTGTGATATTAGATGCTTGTTGTTCGTCAAGACGACCATGTGGTTTGGTTGTTTCGATGTTAAATTAATAAGGTTGCTAGGTTTCATTGGTGCTGATTCATTATTGGCTGGGTTATGGTGGAGAGGGTTATCCTGTCTGATGGTGTATTGAGTGCTGTTTATCCTATTAAAAATACTATGGCTTGCTATCATGTTGGTTTGCTGCAGTCTCTATTTATGCTAAGAGGCCTGCTGGTATATTGGTTGTCTGATTGCAGGGCAGTAGGTTGTTTCTTGGATATGGCTGTTGCCTATCTTGTGAGGGGTAAGCTCTGTTTGGACCTTTATTTCTTCAGTTCTATTGTTAAGGATATGTTGGCCGGGGTCTTATTGATTAAATTGAATTATTTCCATATTATTATGAAAAGATATATTTTCTTCATGAAACTAATGTGAACATTTATTCAATTAGAGAGATGTTTTTTTCTATGGCTTTCCATTTGGCTGCTAACGGGAACTCCATCTGGGGCGGCATCTGCGCTGCTATAGTGTTTACCATAGATTTATTGTTTAAAATGTATTATGACCTCTCCATTTCTAACGGCTATCTTATCTCTTTCGCTCTCGTTGTTTTGCGCTATCGTTTGTGAGAGAGTACAATATTCACGCCCATGTTGCTTGGAGTTTTTGCTTTTATTGGAAGTTGTGTATGATGGGTTCAATTGTTCCTTTTCTGAATACTAATGATGTTGGCCCAATTGCGTTGAAGTATGACTTTGCGATTACCTGCTCTCGGTGGCCCTTCCTTTCTCACTGTTTACAATATCTCTATCAAACGTTAAATTCCGCGGTGGTATCATTGTATGCTGCTACTGTTTTATTTACAGGGAGGTTTCATCTTTTTCCAGAGTCGCAGCCTCCTATTCCGCCATTAAGTATCACCGGTATGTTTCCTCAGATAATTTCAAGTATTATAATTCCTTGTGTGAGCTTTATGCAGGTCCTTTTGCGGCATGGAGAGATCTTACTTGAGTATTGTCTTTTGTTTTCCTATGGCTTGATAGACGTTGTATTATTTTTTATTTTTGGTCTATCGTTTTAGGGTTGGCTTTTGGTTTTTCTAGATTTAGGCTTTCTTGACCCACCCAACCCCACTTTGTAACTTTTGTTTTTGAATGAAATAAAGTTTTTGGGTTTTGGTTAAAAAAAAAACAAAAAAAATACATACATATATATATATATATATATATGTATATACATACATGTATATATGTATACACACACACACACACACACACACACACATATATATATATATATAAGATAAGAACACACACACATATATAGCTCTCATTTTTAGGGTTTTGGAGGCGTCTCTGAGGGCGATCTCCGGGCGGCTCTTCCTCGCCGACGGACTTGAGCGGCCTGCTGAGGCTGTCTTCCAGGATAGTTTCCCCCTTCCCTGTCGCTACTGACTTCCTTTCCTCCGCTGACATCATTTCTTCTCGCTCTGTAGTGTATAATTTTATCTGCAATTTTCTTTTTTTTCTTACCTGGATGGAGTTTGATGGCTGATTCTCCTGTCACTCGCTCTTTTCGTGAGGTGTTGGAAGGCCCTCCTTCCAACACCTTACCCATCAAGCCTATCTCTTGCCGTAATGGTAGCCCGGCTATTTTTTTCTCCGAAGCTGAGATTGATTTTCTTGCTGCCCCTTTTGATCGAACTTTGGTCGGTAAGTTCTCTCGAACGAAGCCGAGCTTTGCCCTGGTGCAGAGCTTTATCAATAGATTAAAACTGATTGCCCCGGTCTCCATTCGCTCTTTTGATTCTCTTCGTATTTTCTTTAATTTTACGTCATATCTCGACTATGCTAGATGTTTCTCAAAAGGTTCCTATGATATAAATGGTCACACTATGAAATTGTTCAAGTGGAGCCCTCATATTGATATTAATTTTGATGCTCCGATTGCTCCGGCTTGGCTCAACTTCCCTGGCCTTCGGCTACAATATACCTCTAAAGAAGTGCTTTTCAACATTGCGAAAGCTTTTGGGAAGCCCTTGCATTTAGACAAAAATACGGCTCTTCATCGTAATTTTGCAGCTCCTTGTATTTTAGTAGAAATTGATCATGAATATTCTCCTATTGATAAAATTTGGCTGGGATCTGAGACAAAAGGCTACTTCCAAAAAGTGGTCTTTAAAAATTTACCTTCATACTGTTTGCATTGTAATACTTTTGGGCATATGGCGGCTGTTTGCCCACATCTGTGCGGGTCCCCCTCAGCTGTAGCAGAAATTTTAACGGGTTCTATTAATCCTAACGTTTTAGCTGCGGATGAAAACTTGTTGATCAGAAACAATGACAATAGTATTAACATAACTACTGTTCTGAATAATGTAGCTGTTGACAACAATGCCGAGGTTAATCCTGATGATTTTCATGCTATTGCTAGTTCACAAAATGATTTGCAATTGAATTTTAACCATAATATTATTGCTGATATTGTTACTGAGAATATTGAGGAAAACTCTATTTGTATTGCTGCGCATTCATTATCTAATGTGGAGTTATTAAAACATAAAACTGTAGAGCTTGCAAATGCTTGTTTAGCTGACCATGTTAATGATTCCCAAATTACGAGTGCAAATGTTGAGGTAAATGCTGATGTCCTAGCTGCAAGCTTACTCGAAAATTGTTTTAAATACTCTAATATCAATAAAACTGCTATCACTAACGTTGATTGTGATATTAATTTGCTTTCTGCAAATAACATATTGGAATCTATTAATATTGTCCCTGCTAATAATGTCACTACTTCCGTTGCGGACACTGCTGTTAATCTAGCTGTTGAAGTCGTAAATATAGATGTGGGTCAAGCTGGGCATATGGCGGATGCTTGCCCTTAGCTGTGTGGATCTCCCTTAGCTGTTTCAGATAATATAACTAGTACTACTAATCCTTCCGTTTTAGATGATGGTGAAAACGTGTTGATCAGAAAAAATGACATTGCTGTTCTGAAAAATCTTGCTGTTGGCAACAATGCTGAGGTTAGTCCTGATGATTTTCAATCTATTAATAGTTTGCAAAATGATTTGCAGTTGAATATTTACCATAACATCAATGCTGCTCTTGCTACTGAGAATATTGAGGAAATCTCTAAGTGTTCTGCTGCGCATTCATTACCAAATGTTGTTTTATTTAAACATAGCCCCGTAGAGATTGCAAGTGCTTGTTTAGCTGACCATGTTATTGATGCTCAATTTTCGAGTGCAATGGGTATAGGACATCTAGCCCTCGAGGTTGAGATAAATGCTGATACTCAAGATACTAGCTTACTTGTTAATTGTGTTAATTCCTCTGATATCAGTATTTCTGCTGTCACTAGCAATGACTGTGATATTAATATTATTGCTGCAAATAACATGTTGGAATCTATTAATAAAGACCCTGCTCACAATGTCAATATTTCAATTGCTGATACTGCTGTTAATCTAGCTGTTGAAGTCGTAAATATAGAGGTGGGTCAAGCTGCTGAATGTCTCTTTGATAAATCTGCTGCCTTTAAAAATACTGTGAATAATAATTCTTCCCCTCTTAAAATTGTTTTAGCGGGAATCCACCCTGAGTTGTCCGTCTCTCCTGCCTCGAACTATTTGGTCGTGGGTAAAGTAAACTGCCCTCAATCATCCTCAAATTCTGAATTAGAGTGTCCAATACTTAAAAGTAATGTGCCTTCCCCGCTCATTAGCAATAATAGATTCAATCCAATTGTATGTTTAAATCAGCTCACTGGTCTAACTAAAATGAAAAGTCTAGATCAAATAACAAAAAAACTCATAAAAGTTAATCTCAATACTCAGAAGGTTCAACCCGAACCTTCTTCAGTTGATAAATGAATATCTTATGTTGGAATATTAGGGGTATAGGCAACCTATCCTCTAAAAACCGTTTGAAACATTTAATTTTGGATAATAAAATTGATATCACTGCAATTTTTGAACCAAAACTTCAAAGCACAGACTATCCCAAAATTATGAAACTCCTCAATACTGAAAGTTGTATCACGTCCTCTTCCAATAAGATTTGGATTTCTTGGAATAATTCCTGGACCGTGGATATTGTAAATCAATGTGATCAAGCTATTAACTTAAAGGTTCATAATCAGAACTTTTCGTGCATTATCACTTTTGTGCATGCTAGCAATCTTAGAACTGAGAGAATGCACCTTGGAATTTTTTGAGAAACAACTCTTTTAATAACCTACCTTGGTTGGTAGGTGGAGATTTCAACGCTGTCCTAAACGCCAATGAGTACAAAGGTTATACTCTCAATCATTTGGCGGCTTCTTTTGGCTTCATGTCCACCATAATTGATTGTGGGCTTGACGACTTAAACTATTCGGGAGCTGCTTTTACTTGGTCCAATGATTGGAAATTTGCTCGCCTTGATAGATTCTTAATGAATAGTGAGTGGTGCAATAAATTTCATGAAATCAAAAACTTCTCCCAAAATTCCTCCAATTCGGATCACAAGCCGATCTTCCTTTGTGCTAAAAATCCTCCAACCACTAACAACAAATCTTTTATATTCCAAACCTTTTGGCTGAATATCCCGACTTACTCTGAGGTGGTGCGCTCCTCTTGGACTGCTTCCTATAGCTCTTTTGGGCTACCTAGACTAGTCGACAAATTTAAACGCCTTCGTAAAGATTTAAGAGCTTGGAATCATAATGTGGTTGGCAACATTTTTACTAAAGCTTCCTCCCTTGAAAATTTGGTTAACAATTTGGAAAATATTTTTGAAGTGCAACCTTCGCCTGAAAATAGAATCAATTTTTCTAAAGCTAGAGCGGACCTTATTCAATGTCACAACAATATTGAAAGCTACTAGAAACAAAAATGTAACATTCGTTGGAAACTTCAAGGGGAGAAAAACACCAAATTTTATCACAGTTTGGTCAATAAACATCGCATCAAAAATAAAATTCACTCAATCACCAACCCGGAAGGTTCAACCTTTTCAAAGTTAGAAGAAATCCAAGAGTCTACAGTTAACTATTTCTCAAAGATCCTAACTAAAGAAAGCACTCACTCTAACACTTTAAACTTGATCTCCTTTGAACCAACTATATCTCATTTTGAAAACCAAGCTCTTAATGTTATGCCCACAAATGAAGAAATCTGGATGACAATTAAAAACCTTAAATAAAACTCCTGCCCTGGTCCTGACGGCTTCCCGATTGAATTTTCATCAAATCCTGGGACATAATTGAAGAAGATGTTTGTAATGGGATAAAAGAATTTTTCTGTAATGTTCCGCTCCCAAAATTCTTTCTCACTCAACCATCATCCTAATCTCTAAAGTCAACAACCCAAAGTGGTGGAACCAATTCAGATCAATTAGCCTTTGCTCCACTCTAAACAAAATTATATCCAAGCTAATTGCAAATCGTCTAAAAGATTTGCTTCCAAATATAATTGAACAGAATTAAAGTGGCTTTATTTCGGGAAGGCAAATTCAAGACAACATAATGGCCACTCAAGAATTATTCCATTACATAAATAAAAAAAGTAGAGGTCATAACCTTATCATCAAATTGGATATCGAAAAAGCGTTTGACAAACTTGATTGGGATTTCTTATTCAAAATGCTTATGGCTTATGGGTTCAACTCCGCTTTCATAAACATGATTAAATTTCTAATCTCTAATGTGTGGTTCTCTATCTTAATTAATGGTGCTCCTGTTAGCTATTTCAATTCTTCTAGAGGCATTAGACAAGGTGATCCCTTATCCCCAATTTTGTTTAATCTTGCTATCAATTACTGGTCCATAAATCTTAATAAAACCTTTAGTTTGGATAATAATCTTCAATTCAAAGTGTAGAAAAATATTTTCATCTCTCATTTGGCCTACGCGGATGATCTTATCATTTTTACTAACGTGGACAAAAGAAATATCTCAAATATTAAGCTATTATTAGACACTCTTCAGGAAGACTCTGGGCTTAAAATTTATTGTTCGAAATCTAACTTTTTTATTAACAACAAAATCACTTCCAATCTCAAAGATTTTATCTTCACTAAATTGGGATTTAAAGAGGGCAAATATCCCTGCACTTATCTAGGCATCCCCATTTTTAAAGGCCCAAATAAAAACAACTTCTACCAAAAGCTTATTGAAAGTATCCTCAAAAGAATTAAGAGTTGGAAAAACAAATACCTCTCCCAAGGAGGAAGGCTTACTTTACTTAAGTATATTCTAAACACAATTCCTCATTACTAGCTTGAGGTCTCCTCTCCTCCCAAAGGGTTTTATCAAAATTAAATATCAGTTTTAATAAATTCCTCTGGGTAAGTAACAAAGGTTCAAATCTAATTTGGTCTAAGTGGGAAACTCTCACTTTCCCTACTGTTGAAGGTGGTCTTGGTATTAAAAACCTTGAAGACAATCACAAAGCGTTCTCTGTCAAACTGTGGTGAAATTTTAGAACCAAAAATAATATTTGGGTTGATATTCTCAAAGCAAAATATTGCTTCAGCACCCACCCGGTTCTTGTCTCCAAGAAAATTACCGATTCTTTAACTTGGAAAAGAATGCTGGAATCTAGAGATCTTGTGGAAAATTTAATCGAATGGAATACGATAGATGTTTCTTCCTCTTTTAGGTGTGACTCTTGGAGTGACCTTGGTCCCCTTCATCTGTTATGCTACCCCAAAGTTGCCCAAGAAACGAGGATAAATCTTGGAACAATATTCTGTTAACCGCAATCACCGACCCCAAATTTCTTGATATGATTTTAAAGATTAATCCAAGGTTGATGGATGAAAAACATGCCTTCGCTGAATTTATCCTCAAAGATAAATTTAATTTGCATATTGCTTGGAATATCCACCAGAAACATAAACCCTCGACTTTTAAACCTTGGTTTTGGCATAACAACATCCCAACCCTTATAAGCTTGTTTATTTGGAGACTTCACCTTTGCTTCATAAGTGTGGATGAAATCTTATTCTTAAGGGATTCCATCTTCCGTCTAAATGACATTGCTGTAAGTTAACTAACGCATGCTCGGAAACCTTAGATCACGTATTTTTTAACAGTGAATTTGCTCTCTCATTATGGAACAACTTCATCCACATTGGGGCTAATAGATGGCTGATCTCGGATCTTCCTTCCCTCATTTATAGTTGGAACGTTGGACAATCTAGCTTGAAAAACTTCCTCTTGTGAAGTTAATTGACGCTTACATTATTTGGAATATTTGGTCCGCGCGCAACCTCAAAAAGCACCAAGCTGTCAAAATGAATCTTCATAAATAAAAAAATATAATTATTAATGACATTAACTTAATTCTAAGAAATTTCCCAAAGAAATCTATATGTTGGGCAAACATTAATAAAACTATTTTCGCTGATATGTTTGATGTTTGAGTCAATCTTGAGTTTGCTGTGGCTGGTCTGGTTTAATAGTTTTAGGGATGGTGCCTGGCTCACTTGGCAAGTTTTGCGGTCTTTGGTTTCTTTTGATCATTTGGTTGGGAAGTTGTTGTTTGCTCCTAGTTATTTGCGGATTCTCGTGTGTGTTGCATTTGATTACCCCGGCTTATTAATTGATCTCTCAGAAACTTATCAAGTGCTTAATTATATTAGAATGTGTGGTAGTATGGAAAAGATTGGGTCTCCTAACCTGATGGCTGATGTTGTTTGTTCGATTTTTAATGTGGTTATTAAATGGGTTGCAAATTTATTGAGTTATATGAGGATGTTGCGGTTGGGGCGGAATCATGTTGTGCTCCTCGTTTACAAATCCTTTTATGTTGCTGCTAAAAGATCTCGCAGTTCTCTTGTTGTCCCTCTCAGCCGCCGGCAGGACATTGTTTCTTATGTGCAGAGTGGTGAAAACCTGAATGATTTAATGGTCTTCTTTTTTAGTTACAATTTGATCCCTATGAGATTTGCCTCTGTTTTCAGTACTGTAACTGGCTGGAGGTTTAATGGGGCGTTTAACAAATTCTTTTATAGTTCTTGTTGGAGGGTTGATCTTCAAAAGAAGTGCTTGCATGCGATATTATGTTTATTTAGCTGGCAGATGAAGTTGACTAATATAATGTTGATTTATTTTGACAGAAGTCCCTCAAACAAGCTTTTTCGTCATTCTCCCTTGTTATTAGATGCGAATAATCATTTATTTGAGTTGTTTTCTGGAGATCTCATTATTATTATTTTTGTTGTTCCCAAGGATGATCTTCATATCAATTGGTGTTTGTGGAGTTTTACCATGCAGTTGTGGGCTGCTAGTCTTATGCTAAGTTCATGCTGGTTTATTTGGGTTTGGCGGGTTTGGTGGCAGGTCAACCACAGATACCTTATTAATGGGTTTAAGCTTGTTTGCAAGTATTCTCTCTTCCAGTTGTCGAGGCAGATTTCATGTGATCTTCTGTATGGTCGCTTCCGCTGCTGCCCACAGTTATCAGGTTTGTCTTTATTGTATTCAATTAAAAATATTATTGAGATCTTTTTGCAGATTCGCTTACATGTGGATGATTGCGGTCGGCCAGTTGCCGTTTTTGGTGTGCCGATGGCCACATTTTCTTGCAAATTTTGGTTTTTGTATTTCTCTTTTTGGATAACCCTTTTAGGATTCTCCCTGGAGTTATCTTTTTTTAGGTTGGATTTTGGATGTTTTAGTTTTAGGACCTTTTGTAACCTCCCAACCCGGTTGTATCTTTTTACTTTCAGTTTAATAAAATATATAGGTTTCCGTTAAAAAAAAAAAAAAAAAAAAAAAAATATATATATATATATATATATATATATATATATATATATATATGAGTATTGCTACACTTACACACTAATATACACCAAAATATATAGATGATGTGTCAATCAAATGTGTAAGTAGATTATTGGTTGAATGAACTATTTGATAAGACCTATATACAAAAATTACAAAAAAAAAAAATTTCTAATTGGTCCTGAATAATTTTTGGTATATATTCTTGTGTAACCATAGTATTTTCATATATATATATATATATATATATATATATATATATATGTATATACATTTATATGTTGGTGATCTATGATAGTTTGGCTTTGTAGTCTTCGGTTTGGTTTTGTTTATTTTTGTGATAGATTTGAAAGTTTTTTTTGAGTTATATTCTGCTACTTTCGCTCTTCTTTATACTGAGTCTTTTTAAGTTATACTCAGGGACTTGATTTTTAGGATTAGCTTTAGGATTTTAGAATTAAATCTTTTGTACCTTTCCTACACTCCTTTTTTTTTAATATATATATTTAAGCTATCTTGACAGAGTTTTATAGCTAAAAATAAAAAGATAAAAATAGTATTGGGATACATACATACATTTATAAATATATATTTTAAGCCATCTTAACAAACTTTTATTGATACAAATAAAAGGATACAACGTAGAACTGGGAGGTTACAAGATCTTTGACAATTAATTTTATCTTTTCATGAACTGGGAGGTTATAATTCTTACATTTAACTCAACAAGTTCTTATTTCCAAAGTTAGCAATAAATTGTCGGGTACGTTTGGGTGTGTCCGACACTGTTCATTGTGTATTGTAGACGAGCGGAATCCCATATCACTGCGAGCATCACAGATTTGTATCCAATTCATTATGACAGTGCACTATTGTTGACAAGCATTGTGTGTAAGCCTGAACATTTTCCATTGTAATCAATCCAATTCAATTTTTATTTGCGAAACTTGCTGACTTTTCGTTTCTAATGCACTCTTGTAAATGATATGCTTCACAGTTTTGTGACACAAAGATTTGAAGTTGATAGGTCCGCACGATTCTTAAAGTTCAAGTTTCAAATACCAAATTCCAAATGAATCAAGACACAACTTTCTTGGCAATGTGAAGGCAATAGTTGATGGAGGAAGCATAGACCCTGATGGCACTAATCAAACTATTTATCAGAAATTTGCATAATTTTCCATGTATAACAAGAGGGCACCTTCTGTAAGAAACAAATTTTTGGGATAATCTGGCACAACAAAAGTAAGTATAACTCCCTAAAAATCATAACGTTTAATCCCTTATGCGCATCAGAAATCTAAAACCGAACATAGAAACAACATGAGTTGTGTTCTTACATTTGCAATTATATCAGTAAGAAGTTAAGCAACCTAGTCAGGCAACTTGACCACTAAAATCAGTAATATATGATTAAGCTTTTGTTTAACTATTAAATGCTTCTTCAATATGCCATATACACGACAGAACTGCTTTTGGTAGTCCAAATTATCGAAACCAGTTTCTAACTTAGTTGGTATTAAGGGCACAACAAAACAAACTATCACTTCAGAAGAAATAACAATAACTCTAAATTTCCAGGTTATTAAGAATTGAACTGATTAGAGAACAATTGGTTCACATAGGATCAAATTGGGTCATTTGAAATTTTTTAAAACTAGGAGAAACAGACCAAGTCACTGGCCTATTTGAAAACGTGTACTTAAATTAAGGGACAATGATGCCTTTTAAAATAACAGTGCAAATAAGTATCCATAGTGAGTAATATATTGTAAGCGCTCAGGGCTTTAATGAGAAGAACTATTGCTAATAAATCCAGTTTCAGACTTTTGAGATTTTAAAAGGTACCTTTGAATGGAGCCTTGAGAGATTTGCATTCTATTGCTGATAGCTAAGGACATTTTCTTAAAGATTGGTAGATTGTAACAGTAATCTCAGAAATTTATTTTAGAAGTTAAGTCTATTGAGGCACGTATGTGGCCGGTAGAATACGAATACTTGACCTGTCAAAGGTTCTTACTCCAAGGGTCTTTATCACTAAGCCATAACACTATTCACTTGCTTGAAAATTTTATTGTATGGGATAATCAATTATTTAAATATCTAATGTATTGAAATGCTTTAATAGGTTAAATGAATTGTACATTAATCTCAAAAATTTATTTTAGAAGTTAAGTCTATTGAGGCACGTATGTGGCCGGTAGAATATGAACACTTAACCTCTCAAGAGTTTTACTAAGGGTCTTCATTACTAATCCAGAACATTATTCACTTGCTTGAAAATTTCATGTATTGGTCTTTTAACATCAACAAAATTTTCCTTATTGATCCCAAACTTCACTATAGTATTGGTGGTAAATTTATGGTGTCTCACCTTGTCTATGCTGATGACACAAAAGGTGACATCCATTCATTAAAAAAAATAAAAAACATGATCAACTCTTTAGAAAAGGATTCAAGTTTAAAACTTAACATGTCCAAATTTTAATTCTTCATTAATGATAAGTTCCCCTCTCACAAAAGCAATGACATTTCTAACCTTTTAGGTATTAAAAGAGATAAATGCTCCTTTCATTATCTTGGGATCCCTATCTTTGCCAAGCACAACAAAAATTTCTATTACAAAGACTTAATGGAGTCTATTTTTTCTCTGGGTTCATAAGAGAGGCTCCAAAATTATTTAGTGCGTTTGGTACCACATCACTTTACTGACTAATCAAGGTAGGCCTGGCATTAGAATTTTAGATTCCCTCGATAGTGCTTTTTCCATCAAATTGTGAAGGAAATTTTGAACCTCCAATTCCTTATGGGCTTCCATTATTAGAGCTAAATATTGAGCTTCTACTCACCTTTTGATGGTCAATAACAAAAATACAGATATTCAAACTTGGAAACGTATGCTTGATTCCAGAGAATTTAGTGATGACGCTCTCTCTTGGGACATTCAGGATTCTTCTGTGTCATTTTGGTCTGATAGATGGAAAGATAATGATATTATTAGTGAATTATGCAATGTCTCTCTCCCCAAAATTACATTGGGTGATTTTTTCTCAAACTCTTGCGGTTGGAATCTTAATCTCATTCACTCTATCCTTTATGCTGAAATTGCTAACTCTATTGTAAGCCTTCATCCCTCCTTGAACCTTGCTAAGCTTGCTAACTCCGCATAGTGTGAGTTAGACACTCTTAAACTCTCAAAAGTTTGGAATAGTTACAGGCCCACCAAAGATAGGTCTTTCCCCATTTGGACGTGGCACAAATCCATCCCCACTCTTATTAGTCTCTTCATATGGAGGGTTCTCAAAAATTTTATTAGCACAGATGATAAAATGCAATCTTTGGATTAGCACTTAGACTCCAAATGTCAGGCTCATTAATCCTTGTCCTATATTTTCTTGAACTACAGCCTTTCCCAAGTGCTCTGGAAGTTTTTGATCCTCTCCCCCTCTGTCCAAGATAACATCCATTCTTTCTTGGACAGATGGAATTCACTCTTTTAAAAAGCTTCACATTGGTCATCTCCTTGATGTTCTTGCTCAGAACAAAGCTAAATGTTCTAACGCCCCCATGAATGCTTATATGATCATTTATTCTACGGTTGCTAACATACTTAATACTATTAAAGCTTTCTTTGATGATACTTTTGATTGGGGCAATCTTAAGGATAGAATTATTGCTCTTCTTACTAATTACTCCCTCATAAGATTTTGATGGTTGCGGTTTTACTATTTTAACTTTCTGGCTTTACTGTCATTTCTTAATTTTATGCTGCCTAGTTGAGGGCTATTTTGTGGGAATGCATTTTGGGCCCTCCTTTTCTAATGGGGATTGCCTGATGGTGCTGTGTATTGTTGGGCGATATTTATTTTGTGTTTACTACAACCACAGCATAGGCTGGTCCCTGGTCCTGGCTTGTATTTTTGCAAGTATTTTAACTCCTCCATTTACAATTGTTTTCTTATTGGTCGTAATGAGAATTTTGCTTTTTTTTGTCGGGGCCAAATTTTAAGCCCAGGCTATGACCTGGTCCCGGGAAATTAGGATTAAAAATTTATGGAGGATTTTATTCATTTGCTTTATCTGTCCAATGAAGAAGTTTAGTCCCTAATATTTGGAGATGAGGACATTTTATAACTCTCCCCTTTGTTTACTGAGAATCTTGCTGTTATCATTAGTATAACCTGGTTGAAGATTTTTAATCATGTTATTGTTCCAATCCCTCAACTGTTTGTCAAAGCCTGTTTCTATAGTAACTCGTTTTATTTTATTGTTTTGGATGGCTATATTTTCTGTCTCAAAAACTGGATTGATGTTTATGGAGGTATTTCTGATGAGTTGGGACCCTACTCTTATTGCGTTGGGATGCCCAGTGGGATGCATGGCCTGCTCACCTCTCTACTGTTCCCTCATTTGGCTATCCCGTGTGGCCTGATTCTGAAGATCTGGCTCATCTCTTCACTCTATTTCTTAGAGTTTTACAGGCTGCTTTAATTTTTCTCCTGTTTTTGTCTTATAATTAATGGTTTTGTTCCTTCATCGCTGCTTGTTTTTTTATCTTTCATTTTCTTTTTTGGGGACCTATTAGGATATATTCTAGGTTATTTTTTTTAAGAAAAAATATGTATGTATATGTATATATATATATATACATATACATATATATATATATATACATATACATATATATATATACATATACATATATATATATATGTATTAGTATATGTATATATATGTATTAGTATATGTATATATATGTATGTGTATGTATATATATGTATGTGTATGTATATATGTATGTGTATATATATATATATGTATGTGTATATCTATATATGTATGTGTAAATATATATATATATATATATATATATATATATATATATATATATATGAAAATTAATAAACCGAAATGAGGAGAAGTAGAACTCGATACCCAGGGAGAGATTATAAGTATATATAAGCAAACTCTAATTTGTAAAAATACATTCCAGATTTTATATAGCTCACTATTCCTACGTTTACACACTTGCGGTCATAAAAAAAAAATTAATACAACTACATTATAGCTATTTTAAATTCCTCTTTTGTCCACCATTTAAAACATAATCTTAAATTGGTTATCCGGATTTATTTGGATATTTGAGTTTATCAACAAATTCCTCTCTTAAACTCAAGATCCTTTTCATTCTTCATGCCAATTACCATTTTGCATTTTTCGAATAAAATTGTTAGTACCGGTTTTGAAAATATATCCGTCACTTTATCATGACTCGCAACATAATTCATCCTCAGACTTCCCTCTTTACATGTTCTCGGATGAAGTGAAATCTGACATCGATATGTTTGCTTTTTTCATGATATGCCAGATTCTTTGTTAATTCAATTGCAGACTTATTATCAACACGAATTTCAATTGCTTCTTTTTGTTGGATATTCAATTCGTGGAGCAAATTCCTTAGCCAAACTGCTTGACAAACACACCAAGCTGCTGCCACATATTCTGCTTCACATGGCGAAAGTATCACGATCGATTGTTTCTTTGATATCCAAGTAAATGCCGTATCTCCCATAAAAACACATATCCCGATATACATTATTAATCATTTATGTCTCCGCACCAAACACTATAGGAGTAACCCACCAATTTATACTCCTCCATCTTTGAGTAAAATAATACGAGCGTTTCTGTTCCTCTGACATATCGCAGAATTATTTTTAGTGCCTTCCAATGTGTGTAAATCGGCTCTTCCATGAACTGACTTATAACTCCAACGCTGTAGGATATATCCGGCCTTGTGCATGTGAGATAACGCAAACTTCCCACCAAACTTCTATATTTTGTTGTGTCGACTCGAACTCCACCATAAAACTTTGAGAGTTTCACACCTGCTTCCCTCAATGTTGACACTAGAATACTATTTGTCATCTTGTTCTTCTTTAGGTTATCTTTTGAGTATGCTTCTAGTGACACAAAAATTCTTGTCTTTCCTTGTTTGACCTTCGGACCCAAAAAATGCTTCATCAATCCCAAATATGTCAACTTGAATTCTCATTCCATCTCGCCTTTGAATTTTTTTATCATCTCGCCACTATTTCCCATGAAAATAAGATCATCAATGTAAAGAGCAACAAATAACACATTACCTTTTTTTCTTCTTCACATATAGTGCATGTTCATATGGGCATTGAATAAACCTATTCCTTTTGAAGTACATGTCGATTCGAGTATTTCAAGCATGAGATGCTTGGTTTGATCTGTAAAGCACCTTCCTTAACTTCAACACATTTTGCTCTTCTCCGACTTTCATGTAACCAGGTAGTTGATCGATATAAACTTCCTCTTTTAGCACTTCATTCAGGAAAGCTGACTTCACATCCATCTGGTATATTGATTATTCGAACCGTGCCACTTGGGAGATGAGAAGTCGAATTGTCTCCATTCTTGCAATTGGGCAAAAATCTCATCATAGTAGATCCCTACCTTCTGTCTGTAGCACTTTGCAACAAGTCGTGCCTTGTATCGATCTATTCTATCTTGAGCATTCATCTTCTTCTTGAACACCCACTTTACTCAATAGATTGACTTCCTTTTGGTGGTTCTGCAAATTCCCTTGTCTTGTTATGTTCGATTGACTTGATCTCCTCATCCATAGCTGCTTGCCATTTTTCATTTTTCACTGCCTCTTCAAAATTTATATTCTTGCCATCCTCCAGAAGATAAACTAGGTGTGCCTTGCTTGTCAAGTCATACAAATCTTGAAGAATTCGCATCCTTGGTTGTCTTAGTTCTTGCTCGTCATCGGATGTTTGAAGATTTCTCGCTACTTAAGAACATGTTGGAATATTTATTAAATTTTTTTGATGAGTCTCCACTTTCCATTGGCTTTTCCTGTGAATTGTTCCAATCCCACTTACTTGCTTCATTCACTCAAACATCTCGACTTACCATCCATCACCTTCTTGTTTATTGGGTCGAGTAATCTATAGCCTTTAGTTTTTTCATCATACCCAATGAACAGAAATTTCTTGCTCTTGTCTTCTAGCTTTGTTCTTTGTTGATCTGATACGTGTGCATAAGCCATACTACTTTAAATATCTTGAGATGTGAGACTGTCGGTTAATGACCATTCCATACCTCTTGTGGAGTTATATCTTCTAACATCGCATGTGGACATCTATTTTGTATGTAAATTGAGCATTGTATGGCTTCTGCCCAAAATTCCTTGGGAATCTTTTTACTCTTCAGCATAAAACGAACCATGTCGAGAATAGTTCGATTCTTCCTCTCTGCCAGACTATTTTGTTGGCGAGAGTATGGTGCGGTTAGGAACCTTCTTACTCCTTACTCCTCACAATAACTTGAAAAATCCCCTGAGTTGTATTTGCGACCTCTATCTGATCGCAAGGCTTTAATGTACTTGTCAGTTGTCTTCTTCACCATGACTTTGAATCATTTAAACGCATTGAGTACTTCGGATTTTTCTTCCAAGAAGTAAACCCAAGTTTTCCCTGAATAGTCGTCGATAAAAATAAAAAAGTATTTCTTACCGCTAAAGGACTTGAGAGTGATTGGCCCACAAATGTCGGTGTGTATCAATTCGAGAAGACTTGATGCTCAATATTCTGAATTTTTCGGAAATGAATTCCTTGTATGTTTCCCGAGTACACACTCCTCTCAAATTTTGTTAGTGTAGTTTATCTCTGGTAGTTCGTGCACCATTTTCTTCTTAAGCAATTTTTGTAGGCCTTCGTAGTGCAAATGATCGAATCGTAGATGCAATAGAGTCACATGGTCTTCTACATCAACTTGCAAGCATTTTTCTTGTACATAAACTAGGTTAATTTTATACATTCTATTCTTCGTCATCTCAATCTGTGCAACTAGCCGTTCCTTCTTGTCTTTCAGCTGTAGCACTAAATTTTTCATAAACACCGAGTATTTTTTTTCCATGAGTTGTCCCAAACTCTGTATGTTACTTTTGCGATCAGGTACATAATACTCATTTTCAATTAATTTTTTTCCAACATCCTTTTGCAAGTAAGAAATTGTACCTTGACCTTTCACTTGAATCTTTGACGCATCTCCAAATGACACATGGCCATTATCAACAACCCGTATTTCCTTGAACAAATGTTCATGCCCACACATATGGTTGTTAGCACCAGTGTTGAGATACAAAATCGTCTCGCTACTGGTTTACTTCTCATCGTGAGCCATCATGAGAAGTCATAATTCGCCTCTTCTTTAGTAACAAGATTTGTGTTTTCTTCAATTTTCTTCTAGCCATAGCAGTATTTTGCGTAATGCTCAAATTTTCCACAACTGTAACACTTGTTGGAGTTGCAGTCCTTCGCATAGTGACTATATTTGCCACATTAATAACACTCAACATTTGAGTGGTTTAGTCAGTCGCCTCTTCCACGACCTCATCCTCGACCTCGCCAATTTTGTTGATTTGACTACATCTCGTTATAGTGTCCCTCGTGACCACGACCTCTACCATCCCGCTCATCTCCGCGACTTTTCTTTCCTTGCCATTTTCCACGATAATATAGTATCTTATCATATTTAATTGTCGCCTTGGATTAAAGAGCTTCTTCAAGTGTCTCTTCCTTCTTCTTCTTCTTTTGCTGCTCATGTGCCTCAAATGAGCCAGCGAGCTCATCAACAGTTAGTGTGCCGAGATCCTTTGACTCTTCGATCGCGCACACCACATTCTCAAAATTGTTTGTAAACGACCATAATATCTTCTCCATGACTTTGACATCGTTCATCGTTACGTTGTTTCGCATGAGTTGATTTACCACAGTTTGCGCACGTGTGATGTAATCAGATACTCTTGATTCCTTCATCTTCATCCCTTCCAACTCGCCTCTCAGAGTTTGGAGACGCACTTGCTTGACACGATCAGCTCCTTTGAACACTTTTTCTAAGGTGTTCCACGCTTCTTTTGAAGTTGTCGCTCCGACAATCTTCACAAAGCCTGACTCGTCTATTACTTGATATAGCAAGTAGAGAGCGATTTTATCGTTCGCTCGCGTCTCTTTTAACGCCTTTATCTGTAAAATTTTCATCGTCCTGCTAGCCATATCTGTAAAATTGATGTAGCAGTTCTCAACGACTTCCCATACATCTTGTGCACCGAGTAATACTTGCATCTGGGTACTCCAATTATCATAGTTCATCTTCGTGAGTCGTGGTAGCGATATATGTCCCATTGATAAATTTTTAGGATTTGTCATTCCCTCTGATACCAATTTGTGAAAATTAATAAATCGAAATGAGGAGAAATAGAACTGGATATTCGAGTGAGAGATTAAAAATATATATAAGCAAACTCTAATTTATAATAATATATTCCGGACTTTATATAGTCCACTATTCCTTCATTTACATACTTGGGGCTATAAAAAAAACAGTTAATAAAACTACATTATAGTTATTTTAACTTCATCTCTTGCCCATCATTTAGATAAACATAATCTTAAATTGGTTACTCAAATTTATCCGGATATTTGAGTTTATCAACAATATAATATATATATATATATATATATATATATATATATATATATATATATATATATATGGTTATCATTCCCTCACCAAGAGTTTAATGAAATTTGAACGATGCAACATTAAGAATGCTCTCAATGTCCATTAATAGACCGGTAGAGCATGAGTGTCATCCTTTAAACCAAGAGGAGTATATATCTATTCAAGAGAGGGGAGCTCACAATAGGAAGTGGGTTGTTTTTCTAAAGGGGACAGCACCTAACGCAACATCATATTAGCCATCATTGATCAGGTGGACGAAACGCCCAACCACAAATCATCCAGGTACAATAGAGCATAGACAACACGTGAGACTATGCCAGAGGACAAGGTAAAATAAGTGATTCTTTTTTTTGAATAATTGTGAAATTTATTATGTGAATTGCTATATTATTCATCAATATAACCTCAAAATAAACTAACATTAGTTACACTTTCCAATCTTTAGACCCAATATGAACCTAAAATTTAAGTTAAATTAATTGACTTAAATGAGAATGAAAAGAAAAGTGCAGGATGGCAGTGGTTCATCTAGCTGTTTTATGTCCAACTATGTCCTAGCTCACCAATGGGCTTTTTTTGTCATCTTGTCAATGCATTATTTCTACCCTTGCTATACCATTTCATGTGATTATGAGTTAGTGGGAGATTAAATGTTAAAGATCTCCTCATTGAGTACCTTAATGCTTTTATTAATGCCTTAAACAATTATTATGACTTCTAATGTGGTGGAAGACAATCAATTTCAAGCTAGCTTACGTTATATGTTCTTCTGTAGTTGCTGCATAATTGCAACGTATTGTTAAAGACAAATTCTAATTTTTTGTTGGCTCAGAATGAAAGTGAGTGCATGAGCATGGGTACTATCACACCTTCTGGTTAACTAATCCATGGACAATGTTAAACATATCTGAAAAGAGGAAAATTTTTGCTATTGGTCCAAAGGTATAGGCAATTACAAAAGTGTTGTACACAAATTTCTTATAAGATAACTCCATTATTCACTTGTGATTATATTCTCTTTTGAACTTAAATAAATAATTTAAACCGAGTTAATTTTGGATTAACTTATTCATGAAGAATTTTCCCATTTCAGGTTACACCCAACCGATAATATTTTGGGATCAGAATGTCTAATTGATTTGATTTGAATGATACTAATATTTTATGATATGAAAAACATTATGCATGGCAAAATAAAATCAATGTAATTTGAAAGATGCTTTAGATCGATGCAGCTCATTAAACAGTTAAGGTTTTTTTATCCGTATCTATTTAAAGAAATTGACAAGCTTCTTTGGTTTCTTCTTCCTGACAAGCTCGACAATTCACATGCCATATAAGAGTATGAAATGCCATAAAAGAGTATGAGGGTTACTATCAAAGGGTTTTTGAGAAAATTGCTTTTCCATAAGTTGTAACCAAAAGGGAGGGAAAACTTCATCCCCATTCACACAACAATGCAGACACTCATTGTTTACATTCTGTCAAAGTAATGTAAGAGCACTCCATAGTGATGAACATAGGCCAAATAGAGGGTGAATTACCATAACTCTCTTGTGTCTTTTCTTTTTGCTCTTTGTCCCTCAAAGTTTTTGCAGTCCCATTACTTATCATAAAAACATTGCATCAACTGAATGAGATTGACCAAAAGCTTCTCAGCCATATATAATGAAAAACATAAAAAAATAAAAAATATGGGTGTGTCATGCAAGATGCATGTTGGATGATTAGAAAAAAAAGACTTTTAAGAAGATGTGTAAAAGGGCTGATGAAGAGTACCTTTAATTAAATGGAGAGTTCCGTTTTCTTACTGTATCTCTCTGTAAAAGGGCCTCAAATGAAACTTGTATCACTTGTTTGTCTTCAAACTCTTGCTAAGAAAGTTATAAGAAAATTTGCCTTATATTTTATGCAGTAATCTTAAAAAGTCCTTAAATTTTATGTGGATGCAATATTAGATCTACGATATGTATGGAATACAATTCAATCCAAATGTTAAGCAGTTCACTTCTTCAATTGTAAAAATATAAAAGTAACGCAGACTGCCATCTAATCTGAATTTCTTCTGGTTAGAATTTCTACTGAGGATTTGAAAAACTGATATCAAATACAGGCAACAAGCCTAATAGGATTTGCAGCTCGAGTTTGCAATTTTTTGTTTTTTTTCTTGAAAAATTAAACCCCAAACGAGTTTGCAATAATATGAAAGTTTCTGAACTAGAAAGGCTACAAGGCAGACGGATTAAATCAAGACAAACATTGGAACATGGTAATAAATTCAAATAATACACGAGGCAAAGCCTGTGCATCATAACTTACCTGAGGCAAACTCAGATAATACATGGAACCCAATTCTAATACAAGATCATTTCATGAATAACAAGACAAATTCTTACCCGTTGAAAGAAAATTCATATGAAATAAGAATTTATTTTGAGCACTTTCACATTAAATCGTCACTGACAATTAAAATGTTTTGTAAAACATGATTTAGACTTGTTTGAATCTCTTTCTCTATAAGCAACTATGAACATAACCACTCTTCATTTTTTACTTGGGAAAAATAAATTAAGAGATATTCAAAGTTAGACATCAAATTATGAAATAATTACTGCGAAGCAGTCTCCCAGCAAATAAAGCATTATTATACAATATCAGACTCAGTAATGAAACACTCCTAAACTAGAAGAAATGATCAAAGATTGTCCTCCCGCAGAAGGTTTGTAGCAAATGCTCACTCAGAAAAACTTTCTCATCCAAGTAGCAATTATTAGAAAAACTCATCTGATCCCATTGCTCTTGGAATAAATCACTCACCTCAGCCACCTGCTGATGATAGTCAAATGGAGCGCTCTCATTTAAGACCATTTCCTTCTTCTTCTTCTCAAGAGTTCTTTCCCTTGCTCTGGCCCTCGCCTTGGCTCTCGACTCCCTTCCAATTTTGAACCTACTGGAAGGTCTCTTGCTGGTTTCAGCAGCTGTGGAGACTTTCAGTTCGGGTTCTGAGCGGGGTTCGGAGCTGGCCGAGGCCATGAGGTCTTTAATGGCGGATTTGGACGTGGCAAGAAGCCATTGGACGGTGCTGCTGGCCTTGTCGAAGCCAAGGAGGTCCTGCAGGTCGAAGAACTTGCGGGCCACGTCAATGGAAAGCCGCATGCGCCTATCGCGGGGGCCTTTGGCCGTGCAGATTTTACTGTGCCTGTCTTTTCTGGTGGAGCGCCTTCGGCCGGCCACCGCTGCGTTCGGACAGTATGCCTCAGCCATGCACACCAATTATATATACAGCAGCTTATTCGTTTTAGGGTTGGAGGGAAGCCAGCATTGGAGGTGGTGAAATGGAGGTGGAGAAATTTAATGGATGTGCTGAAGCCATCATGCTTGAATAGCTTGTCAGAGGATTTTAACGAGTAAAGGAGAAGTGACTAGAGGTCGGGATGAATATAGCGTAGCTTTGCATCACATGGGAGCAGTGGATTAGTGCTATATATATATATATATATATATATATATATATATATATATATATATATATATATAATCCTTAATATAAGAGTGTTGGAAGCCCTCTAATCCTTCGCAAGTTTTAACAAAAGCTTATCGAAACTATGTATCAACAATCACAGCAAAACAGAAATGCTGAAAGTACGGATCATCTTCAAAAATGGAAAATTCCGAGTGCTCTAAAGTGACTAATAATTTCTTATTTTGTGTAATGATTAGATGTGATTGGTTAAATTTATTTATGCGTGAGCTTAGTAATAGTAAGATTATGAGTATTATAGTATTTTCTTACAAAGAGTGCTTAACTTTATTTTTTTTAGCTGTATTGGCGCCTTACATCTCGTTATAGGACTGACGCACCATTTCTTTTTCTGCATTTTATGGAAGCGAACTGTTCATAAAAAGCTTTTTGAAAGAGACCGCACGGCAGAGAGGCGCGCGCGGGCGAGAGAGTTATGTTCAGTTGCAGTGTGGAAGGACAGTAGTCTTTTGAATGTAGACAAAATTATGTGCGAAATTATTAAGGAAAGCTCAGAATTTATTATTCAAATTTCACCCATTACATATTTGAAGTTTATCTAATTTAAAAAAATAAATTCTAACCTGAACTTACCATAGGGCATGAGTTCTTACTCTCAAGTGTTTTGAGGTTAGGAGTGTTAGATCAATTATGATTTTATCTCATTCTCATATTAGGGGCAACTAAATTTTTGTGGCACTTTTAGTTTAGAATATGAGGTAATCTTAGCAAGTTAGGTACTATAGATTGTATATGCTTTTACATATACTAGAAATAATACTTATTTGATCGATTTTTTTCTCTTATTTTATCGATCTTTTTTTCTTTGTTAGCAAACCTGTAGCACCAAATAATATTGTTGGTTTTATAGCCGCTCTTGAAGGTTTTCCTTTATAATTTTGAGTGGAATTTTCTGATCGCCAATTACTCTTGAAGCACTCCTCCATTTCAACCAATTAGCTTAAATCTTATTAATCACATCACTGATTATTTCACCATTATTTTGAATTGCTGAACCTAGGTATTTGAAAATACCACTCCTCTTGATCACATCATTTTTATTAGTTATATTTTTGAAATAAGGGTTTTTTAATACAATTGAACTTATACATCATGTATTCTATTTTAGATATGCTAAAAAGAAAAACCTTTAGGTCATAGCATAGTTCTCCACATTTCAAATTTTGCTTTAATTCAGCTCCTAACCTTATAATGTAATATATTGTCATTTGAAAATGACATCACGTAACGTCCTCTTGAATGCACTCTATAAAAACATCCAAAATTTAAGCAAGGTGATATGGGTTGAGAGCCGAGCATTGATGTAACCCAATAGTAATAGAAAAATCCTAAGACGAGCCACCTTATGATCGAACACATATTTTAGCTCTATTGTACCTATATCTAATAATATAAATATATGCAACTAAAATCTCTTTTCAACAAAAATCTCTTTTCTCTCCAAATCCCTCCAAAAAACTTCTCTTAGTATTCTATCATAAGCTTTTACGAGATCAATAACATAATGAAGATCTTATACATTAATTTGATTATGTTATAATTTGCAGGTTTAAATATCCTTTTGTAATCTTTTGCTTAAATCATAATTATTTTATTATTAGTTAAAATTTGTCAATTTATTCTTGTAAATCTATATATATAAAGACTTTATACCTCATTAATATTCACTTAAGATTTCATGCCTTTGCCTGATTAAGGTTTCAAGCCCTACACATCTCCTTGGGAATTTATACCAAGTTTACCAACTTTCTAGGAAGCTTTATATCACTTGTCCATGATATTCTCATAATACATTGAGTTTTATTGTAGAAATTTAGTACCTTTCCCCCAAACAATATGACTCTTCTTCTTTTTCTCATGTTGATGTCACAACCTGTACAAATAACAAGAATATTCAGAAATAGAACATGAACATAACTCATTAATTTGGATCATAATTTTGTTCGCTGATTCATTACTCATTTGAAGTAATATGCTAGATCAAGGCTATATTTTTCTCTTACAACCAATTCCAAAATGATTTTAATAAGGTATGCATTGTCACACATTTATTTAAATCACTTTAATAAAGCTCATATGCACATAAGCAATTAGGATACAAGCAATTATTTCAAGGAATAAGTAATACTTTTAAGGTTTAATACTAAGTTTCCCATTAGTTGTTATAGCTTATATCATTCATATTTACTTTAGAATTTAATTAGATTAATGATAAAATTTCACAATAAGAAAATTATATAAGCTTTGCTCACGTGTTTGGGCACATATTTAGGTGGCATGTCCCGAATGATGATTTGGATGAGCCAATATTAAATATCGGTAGTCAACTTTGGTGTGGCATTCAAGTGATCATAATAAAATAATTAAATAATGGAAAGCCTCATTCAGACATTCATAATACATGAGTTGTACAACCAATGAGCCACAACTTTTAATAAAAAGAAAAGCTAATAAAATAAAATGAACTAAGCAATGAACTTAACACAAAATATGCAAAAGAATTGAGATATTAGACGGTTGTGGTAATACTCTTGCCCATAGAAAACAAAACAACTCATATATAACATTTAGACAAGTAAATGTTATAATATTATTAGGTTCTCTTATTTTGCTAATAATTCATTTTTAAGATTTCAAATTGTAACAGCACGTAGTTGTTATCTCTCTAAATCAGACTTAGTTAAGACTTAAAAATCAATTATATTAGACTCAAAATATCATTAGGAGTTTATTGTGAAATTTGAAGTCAATCTGGCAACTTTTGGAATATTTAAATATTAAATTAATGCACAAAAATATTTTGACGTCAAACCCCAAATCCAATATCATATTTGAATTCATCACATAGAAATATGCTAGGGGTGCAATTTTTTTATTTTTGAAATTAAATAATCAAAATATTCACAAAATAAATTTGTAATTTTATTTAAATTAAATGTTAAAATTAAATAAATAAAATTAAATTAAATCAGATTTAACGGTTGAGAAACAGAAATCGTAACAATCTATTGTCCTAGCCCGAACACGGGACAATGGATTTGACCACTCCGCACCGTCCGATTAAAATTGGACGATGGATTATCAAATTCGCAGTCTGACCCGATTAGTACTATCGAATTTGATCCCAGATCCGACGGTTGCGGTCAAACCCGCCCGAGCTCTTCTTCCACGTGCCAGGCGAGGATTCGCAAGGGCACTGGTGGCTCCACATTACCGCCACGCCACAATATAGGCGGAGCAAGCGAGGTAAGCAATCCTCGTTATCTCCTTAACCTATTAATAATTATTCGAGCTCATGAGACCCGGTGAAGCTCTCAAATTTTTACTACGAACCACGACCATCACGCTCATCTCTAGCGAACAGTACTACCTCTACCCGATTTCTTTTCTTGCAATTTACATTTTGAATTGCTATTTCATGTGCTCGTCTACAATTTCAAAAGTTCAGTTTCTCCAAAACATGTTTCAATGCTTATCCATACTTGCAACGGATCTCCTAAATATTGTACAATGCTTAGGCACGCTTAGGTGCTCAGAGTTATATTCTATCTTTTTGTTACAAACTTGCTGTCACTTGGTCACACCTAAGCACCGAGCCTTTAGTGGTTATAGACATTTCCCAGTGCTTGAGCGCACCTAAGGACTGACTTATCAACTGGATGAAATTTGTCTAGCACTTGGGTGAGCCCAAGCTCCCACATCATATATCTTTGTGTCTTCCAAGTTTGTTCTTATTTGATTGATCTATAACTGATCTTCGACTGATCTTAAGCTTTTATGTGTTTTCTTCAACGCACATAAGGATCCATTACATAATAAACTCTTACTTGGATATTGAGTGCACATCAAACCTCCTTCTCTTCCTTCAAGCAATGTTTGTCCTTAGTGTCATGGGGTGGCATTCTAAGGCTAATAAAAGCCAAGCATATGTTTAGGTTATCTAGCATTACCATTTTTATGTGCATTCCCACTAGGTTCTAAGAGCATAAATTTTCACCATCTTGAGATAATTTTCTTCTGATAGCGTTATGATGAAATAATAATGAAGTTGTATGTGACTCATCCCAGCGTGGAAGGCTGCACTCTTTGACAAATATATTGAACTTTAACTACTATTGTGCAAACTGATACCTTTCTACTTATTTCTTATCTCTTCAATAATACTTTGTAAGCATATCATATCATTCCTCTCCCTAGTGATGGCAACATATTTTGCTTCCATTAGCACTAATTGAGATTATCCAACAAGGAATTTTTTGATTAAGATTTGAAATTTTTTTCTATCCTTGCCTTTGTCCAATGCCTCTTACTTCCTCTAAGATCTCTAAGGCCTTCATTTTCATCCCTTCTAACTCTTTGAAATCTCCTAAATGCAAGTTTTAAGCCCTCAATAGATAGAACAATGGGTTGGCCGACTCCCTTTCCTCCAATGATCGAATGTTTTTCAATGTTTCTGAACCATTCAATCTTGAACTAGAGCTACTGTGAAGACCACTAGAAGGTCTGGTAGAGCCATTATGAAATTCGAGACCTTTGGTTTCTAGAAGAGCCTTATAAAGAAACCTACCTATCCTTTGCCTTTTTTCTCTTTATTTAGCTCTTCCACATAGTTAATTACTTTTAATTTTAGTTTAAATTATGACCATTTCTATTCAACCCAAATCTTACTTAAGGCTTACCCTTGTGATATCAAATCTATCCTATCATATCACTCATGTAACCTTAAATATGATGTTTTAGTTTTTCTTTCACCTTAACACAATCATGCCTTCACTAACTACCTTTGGAACCTTGTGTTTAAGTTATAAATTAATATTTTGAGCCTAATAATTAAGTTTTGTATTATTCAGCCTAAAAACAATTAAGGGTATTACTTAACCTCACTCCAAGGCCCTAAATTACCAAAGTCACTTAAGGCTTGACCTATGGTCTATACTTGCTTTTATAACCCATAAGATTTGTCATTATACTACTTAGACTAGGTTATAGAACTTAGGAAGCCAATAGAATTCACCAATAATGTTACATAAACATTAAAATTAAATCATTCTTATGTTAAAATGAGATTTAAACCTCACCCATGAAGTTAAATGAGAATCCATTAGAATAAGAATGGATCTTATGTGATCACTTGGCTTTCTTGATTGCTTCCATGGCAAGCATGTATTCAGCTTCTATTATAGATAGGGAAATCATAGATTATATTGTAGATCTCCACATAGCAGGGCCTCCTGATAGTGTGAACATATAATCTGACATTGATCATCTTCCATTCAAATAACTAGCATAATCAACACATTCAATGCATAAATTAGTTATGGATGATTACTTCTGAAATAACAAACTAACACCAACTTTACTCTTCAAATATTAGAATATACTCATCACTGCTAGCTGATGATCCTTCCCCGAATTATGCATATACTTATTCACAACTCCAATAAATTGTGCCAAGTATGGTCTCGTACAAACCATGGAGCATATATAAGGCTTACCACTGTGCTAGCATATGACACTGTGTGCATCACATCCCTTTTTAGATATGAATTCGAACATAAATCTACAAAAGTGAAAGTGATGTGCTAAAGGTATGCTCACTGACTTTGTGAAGTCATTCACTATAAAACTTGTAAGCACCTTATCCAATATACCCCTTCAAAGTAAGACAAAACTTATATGCATCTCCGCCTCTTTAGATATCCAACCCATGTATCTTCTTAGGTTCTCCCAAATTTTTCGTTACAAAATTTTTTGACAATTGATCCTTCATGCGGTTCATCTTAGACTAATCTAATGTAGCTACCAACATTTCATCAACATAAAGGGGTAGGTAAATGAAACTACCTTGGGATAAATTCTTTAAATATGCACAGTGATCAAACTAGCTATGTGTATACACCACCTTATGCATAAACTAGTCAAACTTCTTAGTAAATGCTTCAATCCTTATAAGTATTTGCCTAGTTTACAAACCAAATCCATTTATCCTGATTCTATATACTTTAGGGGCTTCACCATGTAGATCTCTTCTTCTAGTTCTTCATGTAATAAAACACTTTTTTACATAAAGCTACTATAACAAAATATCAAGCTACGCCGCTAAATCTAGAAGTACCTGGATTGATGAGTGCTTCACAATTGGGAAAAATACCTCATCATAATCGACTCCTTCCTTTTGAGTAAAGCCTTTCACCACTAATCTAAATTTGTATCACACATCAGCTCCTAGAGATCCTTCCTTTTTTTAATATACCCACTTGCACCCAATGACCTTTTTTTCTAATGGAAGTCTCTTAAGCCACCAGACTGAATTCTTATGAAGAGATTCCATAACTTCATCCATTGCTTACTTCAACAAAGCACTTTATGAACTTACCATTTCTTCCTTTAACTGAGAGGGTGCCTCTTCCTCTGATGCTGATAAAGCATATATAATATAGTCCTTAAGCCTAGTCGGTATTTGGGTTGTCTACCGTCAAGTTATATTCATCACAATTTACTCCTAAATAGGAGCCTCCCAACAATATTGTCTTTTTTTTTCCTCATCATCAATGTGGATTTCAACCGTATGAGTATTAACATGAGAAGAATAATTTTGTGGAACAAATAGGGTGACATTAAACCCCACTCTCTTCTTTCTTATAGGAGTCATCATTGTATTCTCCACTTGGTACAAAAACTTATGTATCAAAAACAACAAATCAAAGGTAACATTCTTGCTAATCAAATTTGACTTATCAATCAAATCATATAATTTGTAGCCACCATGTTGAACTCCACTGAAGTTTTCCTTCCTTCGTAATGGCTCCAACTTATCTTTCTTCACGTAGTAATAAGTCGGGCACCCAAAAATCTTCAACTAGCTATAATTTGTAGCAGGGCGTCTAGACCAAAATTGTATCATACTCATATTGTTGATTACAATAAAGGGAAATGGTTCACCATGTAGCTGATGTAGTCTAAGGCCACTGTCTAATAATTCTCTCCAACCTGGCATTGGACAACATGCATCAAAATCTTCTCACCAAGGTTTGATTCATCTGCTTTATTATCCCATTTTATTACAGCATCTTTCAAATAATGAAGCTGTGCTCTATCCCTTAACTCATGCACTCTTGTAAGGAAGAACCTAAAGTGTGTTCTCTACCATTATCTAATCAGATCATCTTGTCATCTACAAGTTTAATTTTCAGCCAACTTCTTCCAATTTTTAAAAATCTCCATAACACTATCTTTCCTCTTCATGGTAAGCACCCGCACATATATGGAGAAATCATTTATAAAAGAAAAAAATATTTCACCGACCATCAAATGATGATGTTCTTGTTGATCCCAAAGCACCCTGGTGCACATAATCAAGTATTCCTTTGGTGCTGTGGAGGCCAGTACCAAATGATACGTGTGCCTTCTTACCAAAAATGCAATGCTCACAAAATGAGAATTTGCAAGAGATTATACCTTTAATTATTCCTTCATTCTCCAAAGCTTTCAAAGAAAGTTCCCCGACTTGTGCCAATCTCTATGAAACAATGTCATGGAATCATCTGACTCATCAATTACTGTAACTATTCGAGCCATTGTACTCCCCTAAAGACATTAGAGGTATTGTTGCCTAACTTTATGCAAATAAGTCATAGCACCCTTAATAATCTTCAACACTTCCACCTTAATCACCACCATGCAACTTTTAGCTTCTAAGACCAAAATAGATAGTAAGTTTTCTTGACGTTGAACATCGATCTAACTTCCTTCAATTCTTGCACAGCTTCATTGTGCGTCATAATCAACACACTTCTAATGCCAATAATATGGCATGTGACATCATTCCCCATCGTGATTGCTCCACTTTCCATTTCTTTGTATGAAAAAATAGCCTATTTATGGGCAAATGTGGTACTTCTTACCCATGTGCATGATCCAGCTGGAACTATTTGCTATCAGTCCCATATAAGCTTTTACAAATAAAACATCTAAGTTTGACCCCTCCACCACATCTTGAGTAACATTGGCCTTTTCTTCTAAAGATCCATTAGCCCTTTACTTTTTTCTCAACTAAGGGAAAGATTTTATCCAATATTCCATCTCCAAACAAAATGTACACTGTTGAACCCAATGCTCTAGCCCATGGATTTTCCACTTTTATTAGAATTCTCACCATTGTTTTTTATCAATTGCTTTTTCCTCTCTGTTTATCCCTTATGGAGTGTTAAAGCTTCTGCCATTTCAGATTTTGTTGACTCGTTGTCTCTATGCTAGAATTTATAGTTCAGTAGGGCTATAATCACCTCATCATACTTCAGAGCATCCTTCCCATGAATAAATGTCATGGTGAAATTCTCGAACCCGTCAGGTAGAGAATTCAGCATAAGCAATGTTTTTTCCTTATCTTCCAAGGTTTCATCTAGATTTAACAAATCTGCCAACAAATATGAAAACTCATTTAGGTGTTCATTAATTGAAATACCCTGTAACATATGAAACTGATACAAACACCTATTCCCGTTAAAAATATTCTCCACACTCTTTGTCAAATAGTTTCTTTCGAGGAATTTCCACACTTTTCATGATAATGTTTCAGTTATCACTGCATACATTTATGTCTTGGGTGAGACAATTCCAGATCAAACCATAAGCACTATGACTAATCTTGATCCACTGCATTTCTGTCATTTTCTTGGGATATTTGTCACCATCAAGAACTTCTGGGTTTAATGCATAAAAAGTGTCCATAACTTCACTTCTCCACATCTTGAAGTTGTTCTTACTTTTCAATGTGACTACATCGATCTTCTCCAAATGTGCTACAACTTGGTAGAGTGTTCTATCCACCACCGCCAATGATGAAAACCAAAAACTTCTTCAATTATGTCTCCGTTGTATTATTTTTTCAACCTCACTCTGATACCACTTGTTAAGATAAGCAAATAAGCAAATACAAGAGAAAACAAGATATAAATGCAATACAATCACAAACATAAAAGATTTATGTAGTTTAGTGAAAACATACATATGCCTATGAGGAGAGAGGAAGATAAATTCACTATAATGAGGTGGAATTACAATTAGGGTTTCTCAAAAACCCTTCACATTTCAACAATTCACCTTTCAACAATGGCATTTCTTACAACCTTTAGGCCTACCACACTTAATCAATACATGGATTAACAAAAAAAAAGCCTCGTAAAGCATTTAAATCACCTCTAAAACCTTAAAAATGCCATAAGAACACTTCTATTCAGGTAATTACTACCTCAAGGGCTTGGGACTGCTCCATGGGTGCCAGACTCACTGTCCGGGGGGCGCCTGGGTGCACCTGAGTGTATAGGTCTTTATTTTGGGGGGTGCTTGGGGGCCCAGATCTTTGTCTTCTAGCACCTGAGCATCTGATTCACTACCGGAAAGTGACGCCTTGCCTTTAAACCCACTAGAATGCCGTCGACACCTTATATGGTGATCCAAACCGTCATGTGAACATTTCTTCTTCTAATTCAACATGGTGATCCTCATAATTGTATATAAATTTTTTTTTTTTTGAAAAGCTGTCTTCGCTACATTTTATTGCAAGTAATAGAAAGCTATAAAATGGTGTTGGGAGGTTATAAAATGCCTAAGAACTAAAAGCTTAAAGCCAACCTCAATAAAACTAGTTCTTAGGTTATAACCTAGGACTTAGTTGAAAGAAAAACTTGAAGAAATGGTCAAAATACTAATAAAAGTAAATAGCCTAAAAAGGAGATGCCAAAAGACCGAAGCAAAAGAAAACCCGAAGAACTGAAGGAGGCTTGCTTAAGTAGAAATGAAAATGATCCACACATAAGAGATGAAAACTTTGATCAGTAGCCAAAGATCCTTCTCAAAATTCAGACAAACTTGTGAAAGGAATTGCAGAACCAAAGGGCAATAAGGGAACAAAACCCAAAATATAGCAGACGGAGAGCAAATTCAAAAATTTGTAAAACAAAACAAAGTGAAGAACCTCCAGCAGACGAGACGCCAATCACACTAAAGGACCAAGGGGCTCTAGAACTAGACAGATGCATCATAAATAACTAGCATCCAGAATGTAGAACAAGTAGCACATAATAAAACAAAGCCACCTTGAAACGACGATAAGGTAACAACTAGCCTGAAACAAAATCTGAGCAAATGACCATTAACAAAGCAAAGGGCCAAACAAGATATCAACCAAAAATAGTCAGCAGCAAACATGCCATAATGCAGAAAAACAAAAACATAACAAAGCTCCATAAATAAAGTAGCACTGCCAAACATAAAACATCAAACAAAATGATCATTCAGCCAATTGCTAAAACAACCAAAACTACTCTTAGAAAGCCACATCAGGGGAAGGACTGTAACAACCATAGTGTTGTTACCCATTATTGGGTAGCCCATTTGGCTCCATTTTACTTCTAATGCTCATATAATAGCATTAGGAGCCTCCACCTCAAGCTTGGTGCAATTTGGAGATCGTTTGTGATCGACGAATATTCATGATTATTTTAATCAATCTATAAATATCTAATTTATTTTGATCTCAGAATCAAAATCAGAGTTTCTCATTGGACTTCTCACCCCCAAATTTGCTAGGGGAGGTATTTTGGGAATGTTTGGAAGTCGCATAGTTTTCCCCTAACGACTAAATTACGAAACCGTGGAGATCCGTTGTGGCGAGCCGAATAAAGAGCAGTAGGAGCGCGCAAATCCAAGCCGTTGAGCATTTTTTTTAAGTAGCTCCGATAGTACCAATGCAATTTGTATGATCTAGCCCTTGGATCAAGATCCATATCCAACGACCGAGATTCACTCCATGTACGTCTCCTCTATGTCTGATAGTGTGCCTATAGGTTGTACCATGGCAGGCTCCCCTCGCTTCTCCAAGCCACCCCCCACCTTCCATCTCACTCAATACCTCTCATTCCTCCATCCTTGACCTGCTGGAATCTAGAAGAGAGAAGAGGAGCTGCAATGCTCGAAATCAAGCAAACCCTAAATTCCGATGCAACAGATGATTTGCGAACACATCTAAGTACCATCCTTTCTTCCTTTCAATCAATTAAGCGCCACTTAATTGTAGGATTGAAACTCGATCGAGCATGATCAAGCTCTGATTCGCCGATTGGTCCACATTGGTACACAGCGTCACAAATAACGTACGCCCTAATCTTCTTAGGGTTTTACTTTGCCGACAGTAATGGCGATCTCTAGCCACGGTTCAAGTACATTTCGATAGGCCTCTCCGAGATCTATTGAACGGTGGGCATGCTAGGCCGTGGGGTGGTCGATAATGGCCGAAATGTGGAACCCTAGATGACCCCTTTCAGTTTTGCATCAGAATGAAGCTCCGAACCGCAAATCCTATCGAACCGGGCACGATCTAACCCTTTCGAAATGCGAGCCATTGCATTTGATTCGACTTGCGGATGGCGCGTGGACTTCTGCGCCGTCTCACTATTTGTGACGCTCCAAACACTGCATTGACAGCCGTCGGAAGGCACCATTTTCTGTGCTACCAAGTTTTCTGAGTCGCCCAATTTCAGCACAACAGTTGGATTTGATTTAATGGAATGTATTAATGATTAATAAGCAAATTAATTAATGATAATTTAAGTAAACCTCATTTAATCATAATTTTAAATATACACATCCAAATTATACAAAATTATCTGTCATTTTATTCAAAAAAATTGAGACAAACATAATGGTATAATTTAACTTAGGCTTCGCTGCTTAATTTTCTTAATTTTTTTTAATCACAATTAGGAGTAAACCCTAATTTTCCAACATTATCCGATTTTGACCTATTTAGTGTCATTCTTCTCCTTATAATATGAGGATTGCATATTTGATATTAATTTTGTGATTTGACAATAATTGGATAACTTGGGAGTTTGGCTACTAAATTTTTCATATTTTGTGACTTTATCAAATTTAATACTTAGAACCTTCCAATGGAGTACTTAGATAATTTAGTGAGTTAATGAGCTAGTAACCATAATATCTAAGTTGGTTTAGTTAGATTGTAGTAGTGAACCTACAACTTGTACCTCTTTAAGTGTACTAAATCTATAACCTTTGCCTTTCCCCATTAGATCCTTAAGCCTTAAATCTAATAAACAATAAAGATTATGTGTCTTAGAATTTATGTAGGATTAACCTCATGCTACATAATTATACATAAAAATTACTTTGTCATTTTCATAAAATTAAATCAAATGACTAATTCCCAAACTTGATTTACTTTAGTATTACTTTTAATTGACTTATTAATTGCTATATTTAAGTCAATGGGATCTTAAAAGTAATTTATATGTATAATTATGTAGTGTTTCAAAAAAATCAAGTAATTTATATGTATAATATCACATCATTTACAATTACTTGAATTATCTAAGAGTAATACTGAAGTAAATCAATTGACTTAAATATAGCAATTTATAAAGTAAATCAATTGACTTAAATATAGCAAACACTAAGTTAATAATCTAAATCTTAGATAATAATGAATATCACATTATTTACAATTACTTGAATTCCTTGAAACATTGCTTTTCTTGAGACCACAACCTTAAACATTAATAAAAATATTATGCATAAATAAAATATTCATAAAATAAAACTTAGGGGTTTTATATGTAGGATGTCAAGCCAGGGCAGGCTACAGATTAATAAGGAGATCTCACATATCCTAGAGGGGGAATGTGAGTGTTTATTTTGGAGACCCTACTTTTGTACTTAGGCATATGTGCTTAACTCCTCACTTGTTCTATAATTTATGCTTGCAAAATAGAAATCTTAAGAAAACTTGAATAATTAAACATCATATTATCACAATCTTATTGATTGTGACTACTTTTCGTAGCCTTTGAGCTATATTTACTTATAATAGTCTTTGGTTATGTTTACTTAGTTCATGTGGATAAGCTTCACTTTACTTCACTTTACTTTATAGTTCAACTCTTACTTTTTGTATTGTAGTTTACTTTACTTTACAGTCCTTACTTTTTATAATATATGTTATTTTACATTCATTTTATACTTCACTACTTCAGTCACTTTTACTTAGCAAAATATTCATTGAACATATTCATGTACTTATTATATACTTTCTTATACACTTTGGTGGTTTTTAGCCTTATTAGGATGCCTATTTTTCCTTTACTTGTTATTGTAGGTTAGAGCAAACCTACTTGGAGTTCTTACTCATTATTTTATTTACTGTCTTACATACAGTTCTTACCCTAACTTTGATGCTTAGTGCTCTGCTTATGGTTTTTAATTGCAAAACTACATATGTGATATCCAACTAAAACATAAATTAAAACCTAGCCTAATCTTAAAATGTACTTAGACTTTTTAATCTAATAACTTGTTTTTATTTTTTGGTTGTGCCGACTCTTTGCAAAACCAAATACGGTAGATCGGGAGTATCTTCTGGATAGTGGAGTTGGGACTAGCACTAGCTATTTATATACTGAAGATTCTGCACTCTTCTATTTCTTTAGTGAGTATGAGATAAAAATACTTTTATTTCAATTATTTCAGTTTGTAATACCTTAATTTTTGCAATATTTTTACTTTATTTACCTACTTGATTTGAATAGTGCATTGGATGCATTTACTTGTTGTATTTTTCTTACTTATATATTTTACTACTAAACTCAACCACCTCACAAAGATTGTTGGCCACATAGCACTTTATATTGGATTGGTTTCCTTCAGATTCGATGTTAAGTTTTATGGTAACACCCTAATATTGGATTGGGTTCCTAATCTAATATTAGGGGCATTAGAGTTGGTATCAGAGCCAAGATTGAGGAAAATGAGTTAAGTTGATATCCACTCTTCCAAATCAAAAAACAAAAAAGGTATAATAAATGTATTTAAGAATGTCACCATAGGCTAGTAAACACCTTATTTCTTTAATAATTAACTTAACTCTAACTTGAACCTTAAATTAAACTCATAGATGGCGGGCCATCAGACCAATCTAAAATATTATAATAGGCTATTCTTTCAATACTGGGATGAAGACTATCATAATGAACTCAGGTATGGCAGACTTTACATTGGAGTGTCCTAGGTTGGTGGAGACTTCTTAATAAAATACTTAAGTCATCAGTGTTTATAAGCAACTGAATTCCCGAATTGGCTAGGGAATGGTTATTTAGTGTGATTGAGACGTTCCAAGCAATCGGTTGCCCAGATCACATATGCTTCAAAGTGATGGATCCACTCTTCGACAACTACGTCTAGGATAGGTGGGACCATGCTTTTGAGAGTCTTGATTGTGAGAGCCGATGCTTCCATCATGCCCCAAACTATAAAGGTTTTGAGATTATGTTTTATGCAAAGTTTTGTAGATGATTATATTAGTTTCTTTTGTAGTAGCTTCCATCTCTTTTGATACTTTCTAAGCGCTTTCATATTGTACTCCTAAAATTTTTCAATTTTAATGAGAATCACTTCTATTTTCCTTATTTCTAAATTGCATCTCTCTTTCTTTTCCTTAGAATGAATTCCGAACCCGACACCCACTTCCCTTCTGTGGCAAATAAAGCTGCTTCCACTACTTTATCTCCTACAAATGATTTCAAAACTCTTATGCAAATGATGAAGGTTATACTTGAGGCACAGACTTGAGCTGCTGAAAGAATGGCTTTGATGTGTCTCTCACCTCAGCCTATTCATACTCCTCCATTAACTCCTGCTCCTGCACCTCAAGTGATTCATATCACTTCGCAACCCGCTCTTGGTCTAGTGGTGGATAGTTATCTTCTAACCTTTCGGAGACTGAACCCTCTGATGTTTAATGGCTTAACTTCTCATATTGAAGCCGCCAACTGGCTAAGGGTAATTAAAAAGGACTTTGCTAGTATTGAATGCTCTAAAAGTGAATCTATTTGCCTTGCTAGCCATTTATTTCATGAAGAAGCAAAATTTTTGTGGGACAACGAACTTAAGTCCCGTTTCTCTAAGGTTCGCATTGAAGACATCTCCTGGAAATAATTTAAAGAAGTCTTCCATGAGGAATTCATTCCTCCTTCTATGAAGATGATTATAGAGGATGAGTTCATGCAGTTCACCCAGGGAGACCAGACAGTCCATACCTACAAAATGGATTTCAAGAAATTGTCCTATTTCACTCTTGATCTTGTCTGCACAGAGACTGCTAGATGCTGTTATTTTCTCAAGGGACTAAAGAACTCAATAAAGAGCCACCTGATGTCTCAGCATCACGACAACTTTCCCAAACCCTTAGAGGGACCCAGAATGATCGAGCACCATCAATCGCAGATGGAGCTCAAGAAGCAACATCATTCCTCAACTTCTAAGTCTGAGTCATTCAAGAGGAACTGTCCTCAAGGATTCAAGGCCTATTAGCTCAAATAGAATTGGAACCAATCTGGAAGTCCTGGAGCTCGCTACCAAAGGCCGCTATTCTACAATAAGTGTTACCATTTTGGCAATCGGTGCTTCACCTGTGGCAGAACCAATCATTGTTACTAGGACTGCAAAGCAATCTGAACCATGGACAAAGCTAGAATTAATCATCAATCTACCCTTCACTATACTACTTCTGTCAACTCCCAAGTTCTAGCACTTGCTTTAATGCCTCCTCCCGCTAATGGAAGTGCCCAAAATCAAAGGGGAGCACCTTCACCTCTCAAAAGGAAGCGCAAGCTCGAATCGTTGTGAATGGTAAGGCTATTGCCCAATCTTTTCCTATACCTCATGTATACACACTTACTTCTGCTGTTTTCCAAGAAGACAATGACATCGTCACTGGTATGTTCTACATTCAATTTTTTGTCATTCTATATTTCTTTATGCGCATTTATTCTTCGTACTTTCTACTTTCATTGTATTAGTCATAATTAAGGTTTTATTTTCTTGCTACTCTTTTTATTAAGGTTACATTTCTAAAGGGGTTTTGAATATTGTTCTGTAGGCTCACAAGGCATCTTGTTATTTGGAGAGTCAATCTCTTCTATAGTGACTCGCAATTTTTTCCAAGATCCGCTTTTGTTACCTGTTTAAAACTTCTACTTAACCACTCATTTGTGGTTGATAGTCAGTTCATATTTTGTGTTGTACCCCATAGTTCTTAAGCAAGATTTCAAGTTGCATATTACCAAAATGTTTTCTGCCATCACTTATGAGGACTCTCGGGGTGCCGAATCTTGCTAAGACACTTTCCCTAAGAAATTTTATGACAGTTTTAGCATCACTATTTGCACAAGCAATTTCCTATATTCATTTGGACACATACTCAATAGAGACCAAGATATAGCTATTCAAATTTGATGCAGGAAAAGGCCCCATGAAATCAATCCCCCTCATATTAAAATGTTTGACTTTAAAAATCCCATTAAGAGGCAGTTCATCTCTCTTGCCAATGTTCCCCGTTCTTTGATATTTATCACATTCTCTAACATAGTTAGTAGCATCTTTCAAAATAGATTGCCAAAACAAACTTGATTGTAAAACCTTGGTTGCCATTCTTTCAATCCCACGATGCCCTTCATATGGTGAGGTGTGATAAAGAAAAAGGATTTCATTTACTTCCGCTTATGGTACACACTTTCTCATAATTTGATATGCACAACATTTGTAAATAATAAGGTCATACCAAAAGTAATTTTTTTTTTTTTATTTGTTAAATCTGTTGGTATAACACCTCCCACAAGATAATTAGCAATGCAGCAAACTAAGGTGGTTTAGAACAAGAGATGGCATACAGTTTTTCATCAGGGAAGCTTTCACCTATCTCATTTGTTTCATCTAACTTGAGGTGAGTTAACTTGGATAAATAATATGCCACAACATTATTATTGCCCTTATATCCTTAATTTCCAAGTCGAATTCTTGGAGCAACAGAGCCTACCTTATCAATCTTGGCTTTTCCTCTTTCTCTTAAAGCAAATTCTTAATGGTTGCATAATCAGTAAGACAAACATTTTTGAGCCAATTAAATAAGATCAAAATTTATCCAAAGCAAAGACTACTACCAAGAGTTATTTTTTAGTTGTTGCATAATTTTTTGGGCATTATTTAAAACTCTACTTGCGTAGTTAATGGAATGGAAAGTTATTTCTTTCTTCTAACAAAGGACTGCCCCTACAGTTGAATCACTCGCATCACACAAGATTTCAAAAGGAAGTTCCCAGTTAGGGTGGAACATATGAGAGTAGAAATTAATGCAATTTTTATCGTATTGAATCCCTTCAAACATTCAGCATCAAAATTTGAGTCTACATCCTTTCCAAGGAGTCTACCAAAGGGAAGGTTTATTTTAGAGAAGTATTTAATGAATCATCTATAGAAACTCATGTGTCCTAAAATACTTCTTATATTTCTTACATTAGTAGGTAAAGGAAGTTTTTCTATCACATCAATTTTTGCCTTATCAACTTCTATCCCTCGCTCAAAGATTAGATGTCCTAATTCTATCCCATCCTTTACCATGAAATGACATTTTTCCCAATTTAAAACAAAGTTAGCTTCTTCACATATTTTTAGCACTTTGTCTAAGTTAGATAAATAATGGTTAAATGAGGATCCCACAATCGAGAAGTCATCCATAAATATCTTTAAGAAGTCTTCTACCATTTCCAAAAATTTGGCCATCATGCATCTTTGGAAAGTGGCAGGTGCATTATATAATCTAAATGGCATTCTTCTGAAAGCAAAATTGCCATATGGGCAAGTGAAAGTAGTTTTTTATTGGTCTTCAGGGGCTATCAAATTTTGATTATATCCTGAATAGCCATCCAAGAAATAATAAAAAGGGTTTCCAACTAATCTATCTAATTTTTTATCAATGAATTGAAAGGGGTTGTGATCCTTATGAGTTGCTCTGTTCAACCTCTTATAGTCAATATACACTCTCCATCCTATTACCTTCATAGTGGGAATGAGTTCATTATTTTTATTTATCACAATAGTTATCCCACTTTTCTTAGGTTCCACATGAATGGGGCTAATCTAAGGACTATCAGAGTTGAGAAATATAATTTCAGCATCGAGTAATTTTACTATCTCTTATTGCACCACTTTCTAAATGTTTGGGTTTAATCTTCTATGTGGCTCAATTGATGATTTAAAATCATCTTCCATTAAAATTCTATGCATGCAAAGCATAAGGCTGATTCTCCTAACCTCAGCTATGCTCCACCCTATTGCTTTCTTAAATTTCCATAATATGTCACATAATTAATTTTCCTATTCAAATTCAAGTAAAACTAAAATTATTACTGGCAAGGAGGTTCCTTCCCCAAATTGGTGTATTTCAAGTTGTTGGGAAGTGGTTTAAGTTCCAGCTCATAAGAGTCCTCAATTGAAGGGGCAATTTTTTTTTTTTCTTCTAAATTAATTCTTCTACTTCACTCACAATTTCATCCTCTTCCTTGTCATCACAGATATCAGGTTCCTCTTATAGAATATCTGTAGATATGATAAAATCCTCCAAAATATCAGCTCTCTGATAGCTCTCCGCAAGATCGGTTGGGTGATTCGTAGTGTCTCTAATGTCAAATCTCACTTCTTCCCCATCACAGCATAAACTCAACTCTCCCTTATTTACATCTATCAAAATTTTATCAGTAGCTAAAAAGGGTCTCCCTATAATAATTGGTATCCCTGATTTTCATCATCAATATCTAATATAATGAAATCCGCTCGGAAAATGAATTTATTTGTCTTCACAAGCACATTTTCTAAGATTACCACAAGAATTTTCACAGATTGGTTAGCTAATTACAAAAGAACTGAGGCGGGTTTCAAGCTATCAATTCCTAATTCATTGAAAATATAATGAGACAATAAATTGATGAATGCACCTAGGTCACAAATGCCTTGGAAAAAGTTCAGTTTCCAATTCTATAAGAAATTGTGAAACTACTAGGGTCCTTTCTTTTGATATGGATCTTTTGCTATAAAATTGTACTGCATTCTTTTGTTAATGCCACTGTTTCTCACTCATGAATTCTTCTTTTCTGTGAGAGTGTCTTTCATGAGTTTTGAATAGCTAGGCCATTGTTTCAGGGCTTCAGCAAAAGGGATGTTTATGTGAAGGGTTTTGAAAGTATCTAAGAACCTTTGGAACTAAAGATCTACTTTTTCCCTAGACATGCATTAGGGAAAGGGTATAGCTTGACTGATCTTTGGTTGTTCTTTCTACATTGTAGGTTTAGTTAAGTCAATTTCTTTTTTCCTATGTTTTTCTTCATTAATTTTCACTTCTCTTCCAACTTTATTCATGTTTGAGTTTGTTTCAGTATTATTATCTTTTAGAGGTTCAGCGATTCTTCCGCTTCTTAAAGTTATTGTGTTTCCTTGCTTATTCACATACTCACTTATGGCTCTTACTAAAACAAGTTCCTTAAGTTGATTAATGATATCTTACAAATATTTTTGTATTCTCTTAATAGTGCTTTCTTACCTTATTAAAGTAGCTTCGTGTTTATTAAAGCTAGCCTCTATTATGTCTAGGAAATCAGTTATGGAATTTCTAAACTCACTCAGAGATTGCTCCTAGTATTTTTTTTAGTAAAATTATTAGCATTTCCCTGGTTTGGATTAAACATGTGTGAAGGGTTGTTGATATTGTAATGGACCAAATTAACATCTCTCTTATCCCAATGCTGTGAGTGGCTACTACTCTCATAAATTGTGTCAGGATGGTTCCCTCTAAAGGCTCTGAAGACCAATTCTTAAATTAAATTTATTTGATATAATTTTCAATTTAACATAGTGATTTCATGTAGCAGCTCATCTATTTTATTGGGTTCAGCTATATTTTTAACCTCATTCCTGTTGGAACTAAGCCTCTCAGTCGGCCATTGGTACACATTATTGGCCATTTTTTCTAGCAAGTCATAAGCATCTTCCTGGGTTTTATTGCTTAGGGAGCCACCAACAACTTCATCTATCAAGGTCTGGGTGGGTGCATTTAATCTATTATAAAATGTTTGAACTTGCATCCACTGAGAGAATCCGTGATAAGGGCAGCACCTTAGGCACTTCTTAAGACGCTCCCAATTATCGTATAAAGTTTCCCCATCCTATTGAGAATAGTTTGTTATCTCAATTCTCAACCTGCTATTTTAGATGGAGGCAAGCATTTAGCTAGGAATTTCCTAGCCAAATCATCCACGTGCGAACAGAATCGCTAGATAGAGAACTAATCCATTTTTTGGCTCAGTCTCTTAATGAGAATGAGAATAATCTTAATCTAATAGAATAATAAATAATATCATATATCTAAAAGAATCACATATCTCCAAAATGTTTGAGATATGTGAGTTAGGGTCTTCAGTAGCATGCCCACTGAACTGGTTATTTTGGGCCATTTGTAAAGTCGATGAATTTTATTTAAAGTTATTTGCCTCTACATTAGGATGAACTATAGCATGAGGAATTCCCATAATAGTGGGTAAGGCATATACTCTTAGGTCTCTATACTTTTATTTTGTCCTGGAACCTCACCTAGGTTATCTCCTAAGGTATCCATGGGTTATTCAATTAGATTTGCTGTAAGTTGTTGTCTATTTGCTCTTAACAAAGTTCATTCAATCTCAGGGTCGAACAAAAAATTGTCAAAATTTCGTCTATGCATGCACAACTTAAATTAAGTAGAATTTTTACGGCACAACTCAAGGATACAAAATGTATAAGAGAAAATAAAATAGTAAATATAAAAGGAATTAAACGATCATTTAATTATAAAAATAAATAAAAAATATATGCATCAAAATCTTCAATCATTATTTACTTTTAAGTTATCTCTAATATGAATCAAATGGACCGTTCACTGGTAGCGGTGCCAAAAACTTGATAGACCTAAATTACGTAGTCTGCGTGTGCACGCAAGTGTACGTGGTCTGAATTAATATGTGATGGCAAGATCTCGATATTTTTCATCCTCTGGGAATGATGTTTAGATTCATTACTGGAGTATACTTAATTTTAATAATATTTAAGATATCTAATGATTTTGGTTGAGTCCTAAATTACAATTCTAAGGTTTCCTTAGGATTGAAACTATTTTAGGAAAATTGGGGAGAGTTGGGACTAAACATCTAAAGTATCATGGGTTTATGCAAGTACTCTTCTTCTCAACTTCATATCAAGTCAATATGATTAATTTTAATTTCTAAATCAAGAGATCTAGTCATCTCTAGTGAACTTACTAAATGTACAAATTCTTTCCTAGTGCTCTGGAATGAACAATGAAAAGGTTCAATCTCGACACCTAGATAATCATGTGATTGTTTTGCTAATGAAATCATCTCTTACGTCTAAGTGATAAAATCAATATTTTAGGTTGAATATCACATTAACTTGATTTCATCGTTGGCTGTCACGCATCTATTCTAGATTTAGCTAAGGAAATGAGCTTATGTCACATTCCTCATAGCTCATAACACTCTAGATCCTTGCATAAATAAAGGGTGAGCCGTGGAGCTCCAAAGATGCTTCTCAGCTCACATGCATTTACTCTTAATTTAGCCAATGTAATGAGCTACGAAGCTAAAGGGCTTGTTACATATCTCATAGCTTGATGTGCTAAATTACCTTGCATCAATCAAGAGTGATATATAGAGCTCATAGAATGTTAACATTCCTCATGGCTCAAATGATCAAGCACTTTCCTTAAAGTTGTGCATTGGTTGTTTTCGCACCGTGAATGTTGTCATGGACATTCGCAGTGTCAACGCTCAAACATGCACTATTTTTGTCAAGGTGTTCATTAAGCTTAATGAGTTTTCATTTAAATACATAGATAAGGATTTATATAATGCTTCACCATTTTCCAATTGCTTATTTAAATAAACATGCATACAATTCAAGATCTAATTAACATTTTATTAATAAGATGATTTCGTGCATTATATTTATGGCTCTTACATGCTCTTGCCCAATCCTCCCTAAAAGGGGGTTAGGTTTCCATTAAAATGTAAGTATAAGGAAAACGACAAGAAATGCTGAGCCTTTTCATGGCTCTTATAAGAAAATACAAGGGATAAAGTAGGAATACAATTCTAGGGTGGCGAGCTCTCCTTAATGGTTTTCTTCCTAGCATAAATCAAAGAATAAATACTAAAACTCTAATCTGGAACCTTTCCTAAGTCTTTAATTCTCCATTTTATATGCCTTGATTCAGCCTTCCATTAATCAAATTAGCCAGCCCACTTTCTCCTTGAGAATTTCTAAATAATAATTTTCATTCAAATAATAATAAAAATATAATTTTATTTAATTAATAAAATTCATCATTTATAGAGCCAAAATAACAATATTTATATTCTAAAAGTAGATTCCAATATATGTAAAAGAAATCAAAATTTTATTTTGTGCTTCATCTAACTTCCGAGCTATCTATCTTGTGAAGTATCTCTTACTTATTTTTAATTTTTGAAAAAAATTTGAATTTACCAATTTAGGTAGGAGTACGTAGAAGTTCAGTAAGAAATATAGCATCCTATGAGGTATTAATTAAACAACAATATTATCAATAAAGATTGCATCAAATGAAAATAAATGTTTATTCAACTTTGCAATAATAAATATTATCAAAATGCGTTGCTTAATTTTGCTGAAATAAGCAGTAATGAAATTTAATACTTTTATCACTAGCTTTGTGTGATGAACTCTTAATCGGACAAACTCTTCGGATAAGATCATGCCTTTCTATTGCTGTTAGGCATTAAAAACCTCACCTCCCTGGTATTTCCTAGATCATGAGAAATTTTCGGAAGGTATCAACTTTCCATCGATAATTGTGCTTAAATCTTAGAATATGTGAGTCTCTCCTCTTGATCTACAATTTTTTTTTTGTGGGCTAGATCTTTCCTTATTTCATCATGGGTTATCTAGTAAACCCCTCCTATTAACAAGTAAATTTCAAACTTCCTTCAACTTTCACCTTAAGCATATATCACAAGTTGCCATAATAAAGTTTTGTAGATTATATAAGGGTTGGCGCATATTAATGCAATAACTATATTTCTATACAAAAAGAAATGTAGGCTTAAATATATGTGGTTCTGAAAATCTACATATCTGCAATTGTAAATTACTTAAGTTAATAGTTTTGCTGGTCCATCTTAGTGACTCTTAGGTATATGTGCTTCAAAGGTTTGATTACATAATTTTTATATTAGATGAGTATTAAAGTTTACGTTATAAGGAAAATTTGTAATAATAATAAATATACTCATAATAATAATAATAATAATAATAATAATAATAATATCAATAATAAAAAAAATAATAATAATAATTTTTATTATTGTAAATAAAATTAACTTAATTAAAAGAACATAAGAAAAGTGATATTAAATAGAAATTGCAATAACAAAAAAAATAATAATAATATATAACTAACATAAAATAAAAATGACTTGAAATAAAATGAGAATAAGGAAATGTAGTAACATAAATAATAATAATAATAATAATAATAATAATAATAATAATAATAACAATAAAATATTGATGGAAATAAAAATAACTATATTGAAAATAATAATAATAAAGATTTAGTAAAAGAAATAACAATAATAATAATAATAGTAATAATAATAATTATTATTATTATAATAATAATTGACCAAAATAAAAATAACTTAAAAATAATAATATTAATAGTAAACAAATTAGAAGTGAGTAGTTAATAAAGTTAAGAATCAGAAATTAGTAATTATTTATTTTTAAATTTATTATATTTTTTTAATAAAAGATTTCATCACCCACTTTTTTTTTTTTGTTCTTCTTCCCCATTTTGAGGGGTTCTCTTCTCTTTTCCTCGTTCAAATAGGGTATCTTCTCTTTTTCCTTGTTAAAAGGGGACCTTTTGTCATTGTCGGTCAGTGACGAAGGTCGATGACAATGTTTGGGGGCTGGCTCAAAGGAGGGAGAAGAGATTTGTGGAGAGGAGAACGTTTAGGGTTCCTCTTTTTTTTTCTTATAGAGAAGAAAATGAGGATGTTTGTAGTCATCGGTGAGGTGGGGAGGAGGAAGAGGTGGTAGTTGATCGGAGGAGAAGGACAGGATGGTTATGGAGAGAATAAGGTTTTAGGCTCATTTAATACAAGAGGGAAAAAGGAAGAGGTAAGGCAGAGGGGAAGCTGACTAGTTGATGAGGAGGGGATGTAGAGGTCAAGGGCAGTGACTCGAGACCAGAGAGCTGGTTGCTAGAGGTGGGATGAGGAGAAGGGAGGTTTCTTGAGGAATAGAAGATGAAGAAAGGATTGTTTGGAGGAGGGGGGGTGAGTTGGGGTCTTATTTATAGAAGAAAAAGAGATATTTTACTTAAGGAATAAGTAGCTTACTAAGGAAGCTATTGAATAAAAGATTATTTAGTGATGAAGAAACTTGCTAAGAAGTAATGTAACTTAACGAAACTTGACCAAGAGGTGTATATTGACGAGATGAACACACACATAAAATTTTCTCAGTTTGGAGCTATCTTTTATTTTTTATTAATTTTTGAAAATTCAAAATTTAATTATAGTAAATCTGGAGCTTCACTTTTGAAGAAACTTTTTATATTGTCTCTTACAAATATTCTCAATCCAACAGCACAAAAATTCTTGAATTTAGACTTGTATTTGATTTTCAAAACTTTTCTAAATCTTAAATATTTAGAAATAAATTCAGGAGTATCTATTATCCAGATTGCTCCCAAACTTGAGCATTTTCATTACAAAAATATACTCTATTTTATATTATATTCAATTTAACCTAATTTTATACTAGCCCGATATCTTAATTTTTTCATAATCAATTATTTTAATTATCCTAGCTATTACACTCTCCCCCACTAAAAAAGATATCGTCTTGTCATCACAATCATTATAATAGTAGTTATGAGATATATCTTAATGAAAATATTCATATTTAGAGAAAATTTAAGAATAACATTTCTTTATGCTTGATTCTTCTTCCCAAGTTCTTTTTTTATAACCTTTCCATTATACCTTTACCATAAGAATGATTTTATTTCGTAATTTTCTAATTTCATGGTCTAAGATTTTTTCTAATTTTACAGTGTATGTAAGATTTGGTTGAATACTTGTTTTTTCAATTTCCACTATCATGGTTGGCTCAGTGTAACATTTCTATAAATATGAGATGCGAAATACATCATGAATCAAACTTAAGTGTAATGGTAAGTTTATAGGCACTTGTCCAATTCGATTCAAAATGTCTAATGGGCCTATATATCTCAGACATGATTTTCTCAAAACTCCAAATCTAGTAATTCCTTTGAGAGGACTGGCCTTCAAATACATAAAATTTCTTTATTCGAATTTCATATGACGCGACTTGAATCATAATATTATTTTTACCTGTCTTGTGCCATCTTTATTCGATGTTGAATTATATTTTTTTTCTCTATAGCTTGAAGAATTAAATCTCTTCTCAATAATTGACTATCTCCTACATTAATCTAAGAAAGTAGAGTGTTACATCTTCTTCCATAAAGAGCTTCATAAGGAGCCATTCCAATGCTAGTTTTGAAGCTATTAGGTAAATTCTATTAATGGAAGGTGATAATTCCAACTTTATCTCTAATCTAGTATGCTAAGTTGTAAAAGATCTTCTAAGGTTTTGTTAACTATTGCAGTTTGCTTATCAGTTTGTGGGTGCAAGGCTGTTCTCATACAAAGTTGCGTATCTAGATCATTTTGGACAACTTTCCAAAAATTTGGTGTGAAACATATTTCTCTATCGGAAACAATGGTTCTTGGAATACCATGAAATCTTACAATTTTTTTGAGGTATATTTTTGCTAATTTATCCACTGTACTTGTCTAATAGATAGGTATTAAATATGCATATTTAGTAAGCCTATCAACAATTACCCATAAAAAATCAAAACCTGATTTGGTGCGAGGAACACCAACTATGAAATTCATGGAAATATCCTCCCATTTCCATCTATGAATAGATAATGATTTTAAGTAATACTCTAGTTCTTTGATGTTCTGAATTAACTAGATTATACACTTCACATTTAGCCACAAACTCTGTAATATTTTTCTTCACTCTTGGCCACCAAAAATGAGTCTTCAAATCTTGGTACATTATATTATTTCTAGGATGAAGAGTATATTTTACATGATGAGCTTCCTTTAAAATATTAACTCTTAATTCTGGTTTATTTGGTACCCAAAATCTAGATCCACACTTTGTATAGCCATCTATGTCAAAACCTAATTCTGGTCATTTCCCTCCTTGTATGAGTTTAATTATTTGAGCATAATCTTCATCCTTTTTTTTGCACTTATTTTATTTGAATAATTAAATGGTGTTTCTATGCTCATTTGACATATATTTAGATCTGTATGTAAAATTTATTTAAGTTGCACATTTTTCATTTCTTATAGTGATAGTGATGTAGATGTTAGCATAATTAATTTTACACATATTTTTCAGCTTAGAGCATCTGCTGCAACATTGGCCTCTTGGGTGATAATAAATTGATAGATCATAATATTTAATTAACTCAAACCATTATCATTGTCTTGAGTTTAAATACTTTTTAATAAATTTATACTTCAAACTTTGATGATCAGTAAAGATTTCACACATTGCTCCATATAAGTAACGCCTCCAAATTTTTAGCACAAAAACTATGACCACTAATTCTAAATTGTGAATTGGATAATTCTATTCATGTGTCTTTAGTTGTCTGGAAGCAAAAGGTATAACCCGCCCTTCTTGCAAAAGTACACAACCAAAACCATTTAGAAAAGCATCATTGTTTATGTGATAATATTTGCCTTTAATAAGTAAAACTAGAATAGGAATTATATTTAAGCATTATTTTTAAGTTTCTAAAGAGAATTTTCACATGAAGAATCCAGAGGAACAACTATCTAAGAAAATTTCTTTACAAATTTGCGATAACATCCAACCAAACCTAAGAAACTATGAATTTCTATTACTGATGTATGTTCTGGCCAATTCAGTATAGCACTAACTTTGTTGGGATCTACTGATATACTATAATTGCTAATTCTATGTTTCAAGAATGTTATTGATTGAAGACATAATTCAGATTTTGAAAACTTTGCCTATAACTGATGTTGACTTAACTAGTTTAAAATAATTCCAAGATGTTATTCATGTTCTGCACCATTCTTAGAGTATATTAAGATATCATCAATGAACACAATTATGCATGTGTCCAAGTATAGTTTCTTTATTCTGTGCATTAGGTCCATGAAATATAATTGAGCATTCATTAGTCCAAATGGCATGACTAGAAAATCATAGTGTCTGTATCATGTTCTAAAAATAGACTTTGGACCATCATCTAATTATATACGCGGTTGATGATAACTGTATCTTAAATTTATTTTTGACAATATTGAAGCACCTCTCATTTGATCAAAAAGATCATTGATTCATGATAGTGGATATCGATTATTGATGGTTACTTTATTAAGTTCTCGATAATTTATGCATAATCGCATGCTTCCATCATTTTTTTTAACAAGTAATACTAGGGCTCCCCAAGGGGTATTACTTAGTTGTATGAAGCCTTTTTGCTTTAGCTTCTGAAGTTTCTCCTTGAGTTAGAATAATTGTTTTAGTGCCATTTTATAAAGAGATTTTGATTTAGGCATCATTCCAAGCGTAAACTCAATATTAAATTGTACTTCTCTTTGTGGGGGTAGCCTAGGAAGTTCATCTAGAAATACGTTCATAAATTCATGAATTATCGGGGTTTCTTTGAGTGTTGTTGATTTATTCTCCGAATTTAAAAATACTATTAAGAAAATGGGATACCCTTTTTTTATCATCTTGCCAATTTTATTAGCATGAATGAAGTTGTTCATAATGTCAAAAGTAAATATAAGTAGAATGGTTAATATGGCTTTCCATTTACCTTCATTAAATTCTAGTTCACATAGGCATTGTGTAGTGGCTTCTAGAAAATCACCAAAAGATAAAGTTACTATAAGCGGTGTCGCTAAACCTTTTATAGGTATTGCAAGATTCTAAACTATTCTATATGCAATGAAAGAATTTGTAGCTCCATAATACAAAAGAATTGAACAAGGATGTTTAAGTAGTAAAATAGTACCTATAACTATATTTGGTTCCTCTCTTGCTTTTGATTGAGATAAACAAAAAACTTTAGCTAGAGTGGAGTTTTTCTTAGCTGCACTATTTTAAATCATTATTATATATCTTATTATTTGGTGCTTTGTTAGGCCTTTTGAAACTCTTGTGTTATTACTTGGAAATCGATATCTATTTATAGTGTAGTTCGCTATACAATCTTTAATAAAATGATTTGATAACATTGCCCTACTCCAGCAAAGCATGTTCTAGGACAATGATTTCTGCCATATGATCTACTTGCAGAAGTTGATTTAATGCTTGGTTGTATATTGCTTTGAACATTGTGAAGTCTTCCTTATGGTGTAGAAAAGTGTGGTTTCTTATGTGGTAGTAGGATACATGTTCCTATTTTTTTATCAAATTGCTAGGAATATCCTTCTTATTTTTCCATTAGTTTTTTCATTTCAATAAGTTGAGAGAACTCATATATTTGAAAAGGAGTTAAACTTTGTTGATAATAACTCCTCTAACCATTAATAAATAGGTAGCATCGTACTTCTTCAGTAATCACAATTTATGGTGCAAAATAAGCCAAGCCATTAATAGAATGAATGTGCTAAGTGATTTATTTTTCTAATCTCTATATTTTAACTTATGCCCTAATCTTATTAAACCATGATTAGTGCAAATTAGGGTTTCTAATCTTTGGATCTTAGCAAACTTAGGCTCTCATTAATTGTATGATTAAATAGAACTTATATGCTAAGTTGCATGAAAATCTAATGGTTGGATTTGTATTTATGTGCTAATCCTTTTGGGTTGGGTTAGGGTTTGATTAGTACTAATCATCTTCTATTTTTATAAATTTTTATATTATTATGCTTCATGATAGTAAGTTAGATGTATTGAAGCCTTGTATGCAAATGTATAATGTATAATTTGAATAAACCTAAATTTAAAGATAAACGTCTTAATTAACCTTAAGAAGTCTTAAGACTTTGATTAAGCTATTAAGACTTGATTTAGGTCTAAGATTGCCACCAATAATACATACCTAATTCATTGATTTAGCATTTGATCTATAATTGAACCCTTGATTTTAATTGGACATGAGTATGAGTTAAACCCTAACCTGTTTAATTAAGATCCAAACTCTTAAACCTTAATTAAATGGACATGATTATAAGATAATCTAATGAACATTATTCCAACAATGCATCTGATTTGGTATTGATCTTAAACATTCGAATTAGACATGTTAAGGTTAATAATAAATCTATATGATTGCTTAATCTGAATCTAAACTTTAGATCTTTGATTTTTCTCTTAAATAAGACTATTAGCATGGAAAGATTTATAGAATTATATTGATTTCATAATTGACCAAACTCTAATAACATCCTTGATTTAAATCCCATAATCTTAGAATAAGTTATGATCAGTTTACTTAATTATCTAATCCGATTACTCTAAACCTAAATGATAAGTAAAACCTAGAATGTTAGCACTAGAATTAAGAGTGTGAGATCTTAAGTATCTCAACTTAAGATCATCTCTGAAATATATTAAAGACCTAAATTAAATATACATTGAGGTAGGAGAATTTATATAACTCATTGAGGTAGAAACTTAGATGATCCCTTAATCTTATAAGTTGATCTTAACCCCTCGTGGTAGGAATCACTTAAGATATTAGAATAATACCTCTCTTTGTGGTAGAATCTATATTATTTGATCCTTGATCACATTTCCTGGGAGCCTTGTATAGGACTTACCTATTTAGCATAGGAATTAATAGTCTTGATAAACCTTTGATGATTAAATAGAGTTGTCTAAATCTGGATTATTAGTTGGGTATAGTAGAGTATACCCATAGTACTGGATTATTTCAGTAGTATTCGCGAATGGTTAAGTCACTCTAAGTAAGATTTATCTTTGGGCTATCCTGCGGGTTTAGGCGGATACAACCTTGCTTAGAGTAAACCAATCAATCCTAAGAGTGTATTAAATGGGAACTCATTCCTTAGTTTGATTGAAATACAAATCGCCAATGGGCAGTGCCTCCTAGCAAAGACCGCTTCAATAGGTGTGGCTCAAACAAACTAAGTAATTAGAATCACCTTCTTTAAGACATTGAGTGTAATTGTGAGTTGGGCATCTTAATAACTTAGCTTGAGATACAAATAGCCGACAAGCAATGCCTCCTATTGAAGACCGCTTCATTAGCGTGGCTTAATCAAACTAAGTATTAAGAACCACCTTTCTTGCAAACGTGTTAAATATGTATATAATCATCCAATCTAATGATTTTTAAGTATATCTTCAATTATAACTGATTATCGTTCAAGAAGCTAGTAGTCAAAATCCATTTAGCAGGATTCTGCACAGTGGAGACCTTAAATTCATCATCAATATTCAAAGTTTTATGGATTTCTGGATTTTTCTCATATAAAATAGAAGCATGGGCATAAACATGAGCATGAGCATGATGAATGATTCAGTAGTGACGTATGAGTATTATTGATGAATTATGGGTTACGGAATATTACATACCTTGACTGGGAAATTATAGAATGCATCGGCATCATAGTAAATTGTATTCCCAACTAGGTATATGTATACATTAGACCGTACAACTCATAGCCTCTCACTGATAGTTCTGCTGCATTTTATGGTATACCGTGTTGTGAATATTTGGGTGCATTGTTCTAGTGACATATAGTACAACATTGGATATTTTACATTGCTGTAGGCACATTTGATGTTTTCATTTACCTTTCACTTACTTTCAGCTTTCAGTTCACTTTTACTTTGTTTAGTCTTTATAATTTTAGTTGCATAGTACTTCTACTATTATTTCCTACAGTTTTGCTTACTTTACTATCTACTTGTATTTACTTTAATACCGCTTAGTTTAGTTGCAATGTGTTAGACTTCTTATTTAACATGGGGTACTTTTAGGATCCGACAATTTGCTAGATCCCGAGCAGCTTGTTGAGGCAGGGTAGGAGGCTTACAGGAGATCCCTGTGGAGTACGTGGAGCCCTAGTGGATCTGTCTTCCACCTTTCACTTGCTACTTTATTTTTAATATTTTAGATAGACTATACATTTGTAGTATTAAATCAGTTTGTAATAATTCTGAATATATTTTACTTTTTTCCTTTCTGAGATGAATGTTTATTACTGCTCTGTGATGAATGTATTCTAAATGTTTTCTTTTAGCTTTTGCACTTTGTTATACTACTACACTTAGTATTGTGATGTGATCAGCATATTGGAAATGCTGATATGGTGATAACGTATATTGGACTCCTATTTAACCTTTTAAATCCAATGTACTTATAGTCTAATACTTAAGACAAGAATTCTACTCTTATCTTAAGTATTGACCCTCATTGCTACTCTTGGGTTCAAGTCAGCAGCCCTTCAGTGTGGCTAGTTTTAGTAAGCCTATTCGGGAAGATGTTGTTTGTTCATCCTGAGTAGCGCACCGCTCCGCCGCCGATCTGTTATACCTTTTGCGCACGGCGATGGGGCGGGGTGCTACAGAAATACTTTTACAAATTTTGTCAATATAATTTCTTCTTTAGAGTTTTCTTAGAAAGTAGTCGTCTTTGCTATTTTCCATCATTTTTCTATTATATTGGTGAAGAGGTATGTAGCTTGAGCTACCTCTTTTTCTTCTAAGCTCTTAGCACAATTAAATTCATTTTTAATTCATGGAATCCATTCTTTAGTTTGAAAAAGGATAGCCACTCCATTAAACAAAGGTTGTAGACGTTTGAGGAAAGTTTACATTGATTTGCCTGATTTGACTGTTAAAACTGTTGCAGGTGGTGGAGCTTGAGACTGTTGATTATTGATGAGCTGTGCCATCATATTCATAAACGATAACATTTTATTGGTTTCATGTTAAAAGGATATACTGCTTCTTTGGAGTTGTTGGGACTTTGATTTATTTGATGACATCCTTCTTCTTTAGAAGAGCTATTGTTTAGATCCTGATTATCCATCTATTTGAGAAAAGTGGAATTACTAAAAAGCAATATATAATTTAGTTTCTTAGCACTATGCTCCCCAACTTATGATTTTACCCTATTGTAAATTTAGTCCAATTGGCTTTTATTAAATTATTACATGAATTTTCTCAACCTATACTCTGATACCAATCTTTGGAGGCTGCGAATGAGGGTCGAGAATTACCAAAAAAAAATTTTTAATTAAACAACAATAAGAATATAATTTTATTTAATTAACAAAAGCCATCATTTACAAAGTCAAAATAACAAATATTTATATTCTAAAAGCAGATTCCAATATTTATATAAAAAAAATAAAAAATTTTATTTTGGGCTTCATCTCACTTCTAGGCTACCTATCTTGTGAATTATCTTCTCTTACTTGTTCTCAATTCCTGAAAAAAAATTGAATTTACCAATTCAGGTAGGATTACGTAGAAATTTAGTAAGATATATATGCTTGCATCCTATGACATATAAAATAAACAATAATATTATCCAATGAAATTTGAATCAAATGAAAATGAAAGTTTATACAACTTTTTAATAATAAATATCATCAAAATAAGTTGTAGAATTTTGCTGAAATAAGTAATAAAAATTTATACTTTTATCACTAGCTTTGTATAACGGACTCTTAATCCGTCAGACTCTTCCAATAAGACCATACATTTCTATTGCTGCTAGGCGTTAAAAGCCCCACCTCCCTGGTATTTCTCAGATCATGGGCAATTCTAAGAAAATATCAACTAGATATCAATAATTGTACTTAAATCTTGTAATATGTAAGTCTTTCCTCTGGATCTATAACCCCTTCCTAATGGACTAGATCTCTCTTTATTTCCTTGTGAGTTACTAGTAAAACCCTCCTATATAAGCAAATTTCAAACTTTCTTCAAAATTTTAACCATAGACATACGTCACGTTATCATGATAAAGTTTTGCATATTATATAACGGTTGACGCATAATAATGCAATAATCATAATTTTATATAAAAAGAAATGTAGGCTCAAATTTAGTAACTTTGATGCAAAGCTCTTAAAAATCTATGTATCCATAATTGTGAGTTACTTAAGTTAAAACTTTTGCTAGTCTGTCTTAGTGACTTTTTAGTTTTTGTGCTTCAAAGGTCTGGTTACTTAATTTTTATATTAGATGAGTATTAAATTTTATTTTATAAGAAAAAATTGGTAATATTAATATTATTATGATATTTTAATGAAAATAGGCATAACAACAGTAATGATAAATAAATGAAAATAGATATAAAAATAAATATATTCATAAAAAAGTTATAATAAGTGTAATAATAATAATAATAATAATAATCATAATAATTATTATTATTATTGTAAATGAAATTAACTTAAAAAAAAAAGAACATAAGTAAAGTGATATTAAATGGGAATTACAATACTAATAATAATAATAATAATATTAATAATAGAAAATTGACATAAAATAAAAATATCTTCAAATAAAATGATGATAAGGAAATTGCACTAATAGAAATAATAATAATAACAATAATAATAAATAATTGATAGAAATAAAAAAAACATGAAATAAAATAACAATAAGAAAAGTTCTGTAATAGAAAAATAATAATAATAGTTATAATAATAATTGATTGAAATAAAAATAACTTAAAAGAAAATGACATTAATAGTAAATTAATTAGAAGTGAGTAGTTAGTAAATTAATAGCTAGAAATAAGTAGTTATTTATTTTTGTTTTTGTTACAATTTTTATTTATAAAAAAATTTCACCCCCTTTTTTTTTGTCTTCTTCTCTGTTTAAAGGGATTCTCTTCTTTTTTTCCTCACTCAAAGGTGATCTCTTCTCTTTTTCCTCGTTAAAAGGGGACCATCTGTCGTTGGCGGTTGCTGATGGAAGTTAGTGGCAACTATTGGGTGTCGGCACATTTGAGGGAGGAAAGCTTTACGGATAGGAGAACGTTTAGGTTTCCTCTTTTTTTTTTTTTGTATAGAGGAGAAAAGGAGGATGTTGGTAGTCATTGGTGACGCGGGGAGGAGGAAGAGGCAACGGTCAGCCGGAGGAAGAGGGTAGAAGGGGCTGTGGAGAGAAGAAGGTTTAAGGTTCATTTTATACATAAGGGAATGAGGGAAAGGTAAGGAAGAGGAGAAGCTGACCTGTTGCCGAGGTCGAAGGTGGTGACTAGAGGCTGGAGATGTGGTTGCCGAAGGTGGGATGAAGAGAGTGGAGGCAGCTTGAGGTACGGAAGAGGATGAAAGGTTTGTGTGGATGAAGAGAGGGGAGTTTAGGGTCCTATTTATATGAGAAAAAGAGATATTTTACTTAAGGAATAAGTATATTGTTGGGGAAGCTATTGCATAAAAGATAACTTAATGAGGAAGAAACTTATTTAAAAGTAACATAATTTAACAAAACTTGACAAAATTAATTATAATTAATCCAGAACACGCACATACTGAATATTCTCAGTTTGGAGCTATCTCTTATTTTTTATAATTTTGGAAGATTAAAACTTGCAAAATTAATTTTAATTAATCTAGAACTACAATTTTTATAAAATTTTTTTATATAGCCATTTACAAATATTCTAATTACAATAGCACTAAAATTACTAAATTTAGACTTGTATTTAATTTTCTAAGTTTTTCTGAATCTTAAATATTTAAAAATTAATTAAAGAGTATTCATTATCTAGATTGATCCCATACTTTAACATTATGATCACAAAAGTATACTCTATTTAACAATTTATTTGGCATAATCCAATTTTATAATAGCCGAGATCCTATTTTTGCTTAATTAGATAATTTAATTATCCTGGCTATGACACTCTTCCCAATAAAAAAAAGATGTCATCCCAACATCACAATCATTATTATAGTATTTATGAGATATATCTTAATGAAAACATACCTATTTGGAGAAAAGCTGAGGATATTGCTTGTTTATGCTTGATTCTTCTTCCCAAGTTGCTTCTTTTTTTAATAACCTTTCCATTGTACCTTTACCATATGATAGATTTTACATTATAATTTTCTAATGTCATGGTCTACGATTTTTTATGGTTCTACAATGTATGTAAGATTTGGTTGAATACTTATTTCTTCAGTTTCCGCTCTCATGGCTAGCCCAGAGATACATTTCTTTAAGAATAAGATGTAAAATACATCATGAATCGAACATAAGTGTCATGGAAGTTTAAGTTTATAGGCCACTTGTTCAATTTGATTCAAACTTCAAATGGGCCTATATACCTTGGACTTAATTTTTCTAAAACTCTAAATACTGGCTTTCAAATAATGGCTTTCAAATACTCAAAATATCCTACTGAGAATTCCATATGATAGTGACTTGAACTATAATATTATTTTTGTCTGTCTTGCGCCATCTTTACTCAATGTTGAATTTTTTTTTTTTCTATTTAGCTTGAAAGTTAACTATGTTCACAATAACTGATTAACTCTTACTTCAGTCTAAGAAATTAAAGTGTTACATCTTCTTCCATACAGAACTTCATAAGGAGCCATTCTAATGCTAGTTTGGAAGTGATTATTGTATGCAAATTATTTTAATGAAAGGTGATCATCCCAGCTTCTTCCATAATCTCGTATTCAAAGTCATATAAGATCTTCTATGGTTTGGTTAACTCTTTTTGTTTGCCCATTAGTTTGTGGGAGAAAGGCCGTGCTCATACAGAGTTGCGAACCCGAATCTTCTTGGACAACTTTCCAAAAGTTTGATGTGAAACAGCTGTCTCTATCAGAAACAATGGTTTCTGGAATACCTTGAAGTCTTACAATTACTTTGAGATATATCTTTGCTAATTTTTTCACTATATCTGTCTGACAGATAGGTATGAAATATACAGATTTACTAAGCCTATCAACAAATATCCATATAGAATCAAAACCTGATCTAGTGGGAGGAAATCCAACAATAAAATCCATGGAAATATCATCCCATTTCCATCCAGGAATAGATAATGGTTGAAGTAATCCTCCAAGTCTTTGATTTTCTACCTTAACTAGATTACATGATTCACATTTAGCCACAAACTCTGTAATATTTTTCTTCATTCCTAGTCGCCAAAAATGAGTCTTCAAATCTTGGTATATTTTATTATTTTCAGGATGAAGAGTATATTTTGCATGATGAGCCTCCTTTAAGATATTAATTCTTAATTCAGGGTCATTTGGTATCCATAATCTTAATCCATACTTTATATAGCTAAGTGTGTCCAAACTTAGTTCTGGTTGTTTCCCTCCTTGTATGAGTGCAATTATTTTAGAATATTCTTCATCCATCTTTTGTGTTGATTTTATTTGAGTAATTAATGGTGATTCTATGCTCATCTGACATATATTTACATCTGTATGTAAAATTTCTTTAAGTTACTCATTTTCTATTTCTTGTGGTGATGGTGATGTATAAGTTATAATATTTAACTTTGAACTTATTTTTAGCTAAGAGCATTTGCTACAACATTAGCTTTTCTTAGGTGATAATAAATTGATAGATCATAATCTTAAATTAGCTCCAACCCCCTTTGTTGTCTTGAGTTTAATTTTTTTTGAGTAAATATATACTTTAAACTTTAATGATCAATAAATATTTCACTCTTTGCTCTATATAAGTAACATCTCCAAAATTTTAGCACAAAAACTATAGCCGCTAATTTGAAATCTTCAATTGGATAATTCAATTCATGAGTCTTTATGTAACAGCCCAAACTCTTAAGTACTAAGATATTGTGTGCTTTGGCCAAAAAGGCCTCACAGTTTTGCCCTTAGAAGATAACTTCCCAGCAGGTCACCCATCCTAGGAGTGCTCCCACTTGAGAAGCTTAACTTTGGAATTCTTATTAGGAACTCCACAGTTTTCTAAGAAAGGTGCCATGATGTTTAAGAGTTTGACTTATTACTACTTAAGTGGATGTTTAAACATTAGCTATCTGAAATCAAAAGCTATAACTCGCCCTTCTTGCATAAGTACACAACCTAAATCATTTAGAGAAGCATCATTGTATATGTGATAATTTTTGCATTTAATAGGTAAAACCAGAATAAGGTTGTAGTTATGCATTCTGTAAGTATCTAAAAATCATTTTCACACGATGAATCACATATATAAGGTACACCCTACTATATAAGGCAAGTGAGAGGAACAACTATCTAAAAAAAGTTCATTACAAATTTGCAATAACATCCATCCATGCCCCAGAAACTATGTGTAACAACCCCAGGTTGTCACCCTATTTTACTCTCATCTTAATTAAACATTAGTTCTAATCCTATTGCATTTAAAATGTCAATTTAAGTTAATTCTAAAAATTTGAGGTCAATTTGACCTCTCTAAGTCAATTTAGTCTTTTGATCAGTCTAGATGCCTTAAGTTAAACCTAAAATATTTTGAACTCAGAATTAAAATATGATTGCATATTTGAATTCCTAATTCCCAAATTAGCTAAGGGTAAAATTTTGGTAAAATTTGGATATCATTTAGATCATAATTCTTATTAAATTAAAATGGCCTAATTGCACTATAGGGTTTCCTACAATTTAGATTTGCAAATATACCCATTTACCCGATTAAACGGTCGGGATCCATTGTTCGAACCGCGGGCAATCTACTGTGGAGCTCGGGTTGTGCGAGAGCGGTGCTCCCGCTAATCTCACTATCTCACCTTTAGATCCCACTGCTTGAAGTTAATCACACGCGAACACAGATCCATCATTGGATTCATCCTTCATATTACACGACTCGAATCAAATCGGATCTGATCGTTAAGATCTAGAAGATCAAGACCATAGTGCCTTCTCCCTCGATCGATCAGATGGCATCCAAAGGTCCAGACACTATGGACCTTCATCCCAATCTTGCTCATCCCCAACAGAGGAGATCTTCCGCACGCCAGCTTCTCTCCCTGTCCCCCACTCATGCCTCTAGCTCAGCAATGTTGTTAGGACCACCCCATCTTGGTATAGAGCCCGATCGAGCCTTGTGACTCACTCGAGCTCAATTTAGAAAATTGAGAGCTCTGCCATGGCCCGATCTCTCGGGCCTCCCCAGCCCGAGCCATTGCCTCTAGAAGCTTCCCTATCTTATACTAAGGCTATAAATAGCTTCAGCATTGCTCCATTTGATCCTTTTCTACCTAATTGAGCTTGATTTCTCCTTTGCCTCTTCTGCCATTGCCAATCTGTTTGAGCTCTCCTAGGCATCCAAAGCATGCATACCGCTAATAGTGGGTGTGCCATGGTGTTCAGGACCCCATGCTCTCTTCCAAAGCTTAACTAAGCTTTTGGATCGCTCCCTACGTCGTCTAAGAACTCCCCAGTCAAACTAGGAACCTCAGTTTGCAAGTTCTAAGCCAATGAGGCTCGAGCTTTCCTTCATTTTATTTGTGATGGATAGCATTATAGAAACAAAGTCAATGAGATCATAATTATGCCTTAAGCTAGTCTAGATCGATCGATTTCGATCAATTTTGATCGATCGGGCTATGTTCCGTAAGAGGGCTGGGTTCGAATAATGACCCAGCAATCTAGGCCTCCCCAAACCTAGCTGCCTTAGGGGTTTGATTTGTCTCACCTACCTAAAGGTGTAGGGATCAAACCCATGGAGAATTGTGGCCTCTATGGGGAGAATTGACTCCCCACAGTAGCTCCGTAATAGAAGCTCTCGGGTGAGTAAGGTCCAGCTCATCCAGGCCATCTCACTTGGGGCTTTGGGTCTCTACCGGTGCGTCTAGTCATGGAGAAAGTGTAGCGACCTTTGGTTGGTCGTGCCATGGCCTGGCCGTTCAAAAATTTAAATATTAGGGTTTCTCTAATCGGCCTAAGGACAAGATGAGGGGTTGGGGACGATACCACTATGCGAGTCGGGTCGACCCGTGACCTGCGCGGTGCAACAGTCTCGCATCTCTCATGCCCCAACCGACCCACGTGTTTTGGAAATGGGCCGAGCCCATGGTTTATTCGGAATATTAATTGGAATTTTTTTCCTTAAGGAAAATAATCCAATTAATCAAACCATAGAAAAATTTAATTAGAAAAATACAGATTAAATTAATTTGATAACTTTTGATCCACTAATCCAAACCCTATGATCTTGTATATCAAATTGATCAAAAAATCATGATGAATAAGAATATAAAATAATATTGCACTTTTAATTATTGGATTTTTTTATTTAGCCTAATTATTGCAGAACATAATTAGGGATGATTAACATATATTCTTAGCCAAATTGTATGATTTAGGTTCTATTGTGTTCCTTATACCTTGTAGAATACATGTTCAAGGTGGATTAATTTTTTGATTATTTTATTATTAATTATGTTCTAATCTTGTAATTGTATGATTAATGAAAATTAGAATTTCTAATTATTCGAATCTAATAGACTTAATTTTTGATTGTTCACATGAATAAGTAGATAACTAATGCCATGTTTCATAAATTTATGATGGTTGAATTTGTAATTAGGTGCTAATCTATTATGATTAATTTAGAGTTTGATTAGCACTAATTACTCTCTGCTTTCTAAAATTTTATGTTATTTTGCTTTCATAACAGTAGTATGAATGTAAAGAACCTCTCATATGTATCTTGAACATTTTAATCTAGCTAAATTGATTAAAGTATCAATATTCCTGATTTAATTTTAAGAATCCTAAGATATTGATCAAGTGATTAATACTTATGTCTAAATCTGAGATTGCCATCAATCTTGGTTTAATTCTTAATCCCTCAATCTTGGTTTATCTTAATCAAGATCAACTTGGATTGTCTAAATTCATTAAATAAGATGTGTTGATAAACTTTTTAACCTATAAGCATCATTGATTGAATTCTATTAGGACTTGATCAGTTCTAATTATTTTTAAACTTATAAGGCCTTGGATTTGAGTTTATACTTGATAGTAGAGTGTTGGAAATTCAGAGCTTGTATAAACTTAGATTAGTTTGAATGGATAAATTATATAATAATAAATATCTTCTGCATCCAATAGAGTCTCTTGCATACTATTGAACTTTGTGCTTTGTATTTCTTGTATTTTGAGCTTTTTTATTATTGAACATATCATATAAGACAATTTGATGCATGAAATGAAAACATAAAAAATTAGGATATGCAACAACCCTAGGTTGTTACTTAGCCAAATCGTAGCTTAATTGCATCATAATTATCATTCTATTATGTTCATTTAGTGTGGCACCCCAGCCCCATTGTAGCCATGTTAACTCTTAGGTTAACATGATTATGGTGAAGTGGTCACTAAATGACAAGTTCCTTATTTATAGTCAGATTAGGTTTTCACCCTAATCTTATATAATTAAGGAATTTGCCACATAACTAGAATAGTTCATTAAATGACCATACATGAATATCATAGTGCAGAAGCAAGAAACATACACATCAATTTGACCATAATTCAACTCAGAACAAATATGCAGTAAGAGAAAATACAAACAGAATATGTATTATTACAACATTAAAAGCTTAATGAAAAGGATAACAACACTCAGCCTCACAGGTAAGTAAATAAGAAAAGAGCTAATAAAGCTAAGACAGCAGCATGCCCTTTCTTCTGAACAAGCTCCCCAGAAGGATCAACTACCTCAAATAGTTTGAAATCTACCATTGTCTATTTCACAATGATAGGGCCCCAGCAAAAAAAAATTAAATTCTTATTAGACAAATTATCTAAGTATATTTTAGGCTGAATATTAGTTTCAACAAATCATTTTAGATATCACCTTTGACTAAACAACTAAGCATAAATAAGTGCAGCAAGCAAAGAAAAAATAAGGGAAAAACTATAAATAACAAATTTATAGCTTAAGAAAAAAGAAGTAAATCACATACCTCCACCCAAAACTATAACAAGTATTAGGCATTTATAAAAGTATAAAATAACTAAAAATACTAAAAAGAAGACTCATCATAACATGCTTATGATCATATAAAATTATGCAGATTAACATAAAGTAAGCTGAACTGTGATACATATAAGTAAGAAAGCAAGCTAGCATCCTAACATATGTAAGTAATCAAGTAAGTATTGAACTGTAGTAAAGGTAAGCAAGAAGTAGTAAGGAAAGAATAATATATAAAATCTATCATATCAGAAAAATTGGCTAGCAAGCCATTGAACTGATATTGAACTGAAGCATACATATAACTTATCTTATTAAAGCTAAGACAGAAATAACTATATCATGTAATATCATTATATTGAACTGTAAAGGCAAAAATACATATATGCAGTAAGTTTTAGTTATTTTACTTTACTTCTGTGAACACGTGTAGAAGTAGCTGAGGAGTAAAGCACGTCTATAAGACTAAAGCGGGTTCCAACTTAGCACGACTCTCCTCAATAAGTACGTGTTAAGTAATCCTTATTTCTCCTTACCACCTGCCTATTGGTAGTAAAAGTACACAAATATTTGGTTAGAAATGAACCCAATGCAAATGTTATCCTAATTTTCAATATTTTCATTTCATGCAGCAAGTTATTTTATATATTATGCTCAATGTAAAAAGGCTAAAAAGACAAGAAATGCAAACCAACAAAATTTAATAGTAAGCAAGAGACTCTACTAAAATGTAGATGATATCTGTTGTTGCCTAATTTATCCATTCAAACTATTCTAAGTTTATACAAGCTCAGGATCTAAAATATCATACTATTTAGTATAAATTCAGATTGATAACCTTATAAGTTAAGCATTATAACATAAATAGTTCTAACCTAAATCAAAAATATCACCTACATAAGTTAAATAATTAATTATTCATCCTAATTTTATAATTTTTAGCAACCTAAACTAATCTTGATTAAGATAAACCAAGGTTGAGGGATTAAGAATTAAACTATAATTATTGGCTTAATCAAAAGGTGATCCTAAAGGCTAAGGTTTAAAAACCTAAAACTCATAGACTAAAGATTAAGGCAAATCCTATTAAGTAAAATCAGAACTTAATAGGATGGATCTCTAAAAATAATCTATGGTTAAAATACAAAATGATCATAAATAAAAGATTAAATTCTAGAAAGCTATAAAACTAAAGTTTCATCCATTAAGTAACCCATTTACCCAATAAATGAATTTTAACCTATTTCTATGACTAAATCTTAAGGAAGAGGACCCTAAGGTTAAAGGAAAATCCTATGAAAAAAAATTGCATTGCTATGCATTAAAGTTAATTAAATCTTAAGTATACTTAATTATCAATTTATAATGCTTATGGATGACATGATGTCAGATGAATCTCACATCCTGAAACTTAATAATTACTTAGAAATATTTTAAAGAATTTTAAAGTTTTACTTAGAAATTTAATTCATAAGCTTAAATAACATAAAATTAAATCTAAATCACTTTATTTACTGATTTTAGTGATTTAATTAAGGTTCGAATGTTTAAGGACACTTAAACCTAAATTTGGGCAAAATGACTATTTTGCCCCTACTTAAAGGTCTAAAATGCTACCTTTTGTTTTAGAGTTCCAAATTGAAATTTATTGATGCCAAGTGATTACTTACCATCTAATGAGAAGATAGATAATAAGCACATCAAATCTGGACAAGGATTAAGCCTTGTGAGCTCAATATAAGATATTTAGCTCATAAAGGCAATTTGGTTAAGCAAATTGTTATTTACACCCTAAGAATTCTATAGAATCTAAAATTACTGAATTCTGATATCGAATGGCTAAGTTATGGCCACAATAAATTTAAGGTTTATTTATGTAAATTAGGAAGTTTATAAGAGGGTCAAAAACCTAACTTTCTCAAATAGTGTTCAATTTCAGTAAACTCAATGGCTATAGCTTCCCTATAACATATTGAGTACTATAACTGGGAGTAGACCAAATTTGGACTCCATTTAGTTTAGTTATGAGATAACCAAGTTTAAGGGTAATTAGGGCAAATTAGGAAATGTACTCATTAAAACTTAAATTTTCTTACAGTTTACTATTAATTAGATTTTCCTGCTCAAAATGGTATACTAAATGACCTAATTTGGAGTCTAATTGATCAAGTTACGATTATTTGAAGTTTTTAGGGTTTAAGGGTAATTAGGGAAGGGTATTAAAAGTCATTAGCCAAATTATGAATCCAATAACAAAATTTACACTATAGAAATATGCATGATGATTTTCTAAGCAAAATGAGACTCATATTGCCTATGTTTGGATAAGTGGGTGCAAAATTATTGATGTTTGAAGTTTTCTAGGGTTTTGAGTTAAGTGGAAGGTCCTAAAATGTCACTATGTTAAATATGCCACCAAATGGAGAATTGACACTGCCAAAATGTTCCTCTCATTTTTCTAATTAAAATGAGTTATATATTATTAAGTTTGGATTAATGAATTAAAATTTATGCATGTTTAAGGTTTTGGAAATTATTCAATTGCATTAAGCTAAATTAATTAATCTAAGTAAACAATTAACATTCTCAGACTTCAGATATGACCCACAGCTTTCAACAGCAAAGATTGTAGGTGGGGCCCACAGTTGAGGTGATGGAGGACTGGTCTCACAGAGAGAGGTTAGCGGAAAAGATCCGAGTGGGCCCCACGGATGACAGATGCATGCCACGCTAGCTCTAGCGAAAGGCAGCTTGGTAAGGAGTACCCCCACGCAGTCGCTCAAGCGATGATACACGGCCTCAAGGATCAAATTATTCGACTGTCTTCGCTCGAAGAGATCCAATGTATGGAAAACTAGGGCAGACGCAATGGCCACCGATTTAACCCCGCTGGAGTCCATCCCGCATGGCAATGGGTAGGGCTTCACTAGATTTACCCAACAATGGCTGAAACATGAGCAGAGGCAACTTGGGTCATCCACGAATTGGAACCCTAGGTGGTCCTAATCGGGGGTGAAGGAGGTATACTGCTTATGTTTTGATAAATTCGTACAATCTCGATAATTAGAGACCGATCCAATCATGATTAATCAAAAAAATCAAAAGTGTCAAATAAGCTTGCGTATTGTAGTAGGATTAGTCGATTGATGAAAAAGAGAAATTATAAGGGTACCTCTACGCTGACGGTGGATAGGTTCCTGTGATCGATCGAGTGGGAGGAAGGCTACGGCTAAATTCAGCTCTCATACATCTTGTAGAGATGAGGAATTAATATGGAGAGGAGGTTAATTCAAAATGCTAAGGTCGATGGAAGCGGCAAGCTGGCCACTTGACAGCGAAGCTCGCTGGGTGCGCAAACGACTACCACATGCACTGCGCGTGGCATGGATTGACAGAGTTGACCCCGCAACTGTCCGATCATATTTGATCAGATGATCCAGAAGGAAGCGTTAAGAAAATGAACATCGCTGATAAAAAGTTGACAGCGCTGGGAAATTTTTTAAAAATTTAAATGTATTTAATTTATTTAAAATTTACAAATTTCTTAATTAAATTAAATAATTAATTGATTCTCAAAATTTTCCAATAATTCACCCTTAGCTAATTGAAGGGTCAGGAATGCAATGACAAAGTTGAATTTTGATTTTGATGAACATTTAATTTTCTTATTTTTCAGGGTTATTAAATATATTAAAATATTCACTGAAAATTTCACGACTTCCAAATGCATCCAAAATATCACCCCTAGCTAATTTGGGGGTGATGAGCGCAATGGCGAAGTCAAAAAATTTTATTGGAGTTCAATTTAGATAGGTCAAATTCCAGGGTTCTTGAGATTCTCAAAATTAGGGTTTGATCCATTTGACACTCAATTTGGACCAAAACTTTAGTGTGAGGTCCTAATGACTCTTTAAGAGTATAAGAATCTAAATCAAGACTTAGTTTAGTCCTAATGGACTAAGGTAACAACCTAGGTTGTTACAGACTCCCTCATTTACGAACGATGTCATCCTTAACTTCACTTAAGTAAGAAGAATGATATATGAATAGAATGAGTACAAAATAAATAAGAAAGTTGGGAAATTATAAGGATTCTTAAATAGTCTTGGGTACTTTGATCAATTATTTGATTCTTTTCCCAAGATTTAAGATTTTTAATGAACGATAGATTTAATTGAATTCCCACTGAGGAGGATGGTGATAAGTTGATGGGGTTCTCTCAAGTACTTATGGAGTGAGGAAACACATAACACATTATGTACTATGGAAAATTCATTGGCAAAGTCTTAGGTAGACAAGATCATCTCCTTGGATTTTTAAGAGAATGATTACGATAGTTATGACACTATTTCATGATGGGAATGATCACTTTGGAAATACCGAGTAGCTTGACAGTTTCCTTGATACAAAGTTTGGTCAACTTCATTATGAAAATTGGCTTGACTAATTGGAATGAGAAGTGTTGACTTGGTGAGTCGATCAACTGCAACCAAGATTGAGTCAGCACCGGATCTTGACTCATGCTAAGGCATATGGAAAAAGTCAAACCACTCTCATTTGTCAATTGGTAGAAGATGGAGGAGATTATCGGCACACGAAGTTCTATTATAACTAAGTTGCAATCATGGCACTCTGCAACGAGTTCAGCAATGCATTCATTAATATATTGCATTGCCTTTGGAATTTGATGGTTAGTCTAGTGATCACTTTCTATAACTACCATGACCATAACAACTGGCTCACAATATAAGATTTTCAAACTACTTGAGGGAACTTAAGGCTTAAGGGAGTATTTGAAGGCTCAAAGATTCTAAATTTAGAACCCAACATCGAACTTTAAGGTTTAAGGCTGGACCTTCAAAATCCTACCTTACATGATAAGGCTAGGAATCTTAACTAAGACTCTAAGCTTAAGAAAACTAGCTAAACTAAGTAATAATCATTACCCAATAAGGAGAGCAACAAAAGAAAGAAATGCTAACATTCAACCAAGTTGAATGTAACTTTAAGGGATTAAAGGTTAACTCCTAAGTCATAACACATGACTTAGCACTATAGAGTAAGACTATTACTTAGCAGGTGATATCAAATACTAAGCACATGATAAATCAAGGATCAAAGCTCCTAAACGTTCTACACTTAAGTAATATTCATCACTTAAGAAAGCTTAGGCAATTAGTTAATTCACTATAAGACTTAACTAAGACATATGGCACTAATGATTCTAATTCAGTGAATTAGAATCCAAAATGTTTGGCATCAAAGAACTAGAGTTCTCTGAGTATGTACTATATTAGAATCTTAGATTAAAATCTAACAAAATAACCATTATTAGACTAAGTCTAATTATGAATCCAAAGGATTGGCTTCTAAACTCTACTTGAAGAGTAAGATTTGGATGAACAAACTATATGAATTAGTCTGCACTAGGTTTAAACTAACAAAGAGACATTCATCTCTTTCTAAGGGGTCTTACTAATCAATATCCATTTATGATACATAACCTCAAGGTTAAAGGAGGACTTAAGACATTAAGTCACAAATGATGACTTAATACCAAAGACTAAAAGGTTACAAAAAGGCTACTAGCACAAGTCATAAGCTATGTCTCAATTAAGGCAAGGAACTCAGGATAAGTTCTAGGATGCCTAATTGGGACTATGGCTACAGCCATAAGTCATATTCTATGACTTAAGCCAAAGGTTCAAGAACTAAAAGTTAACATCTAAGTCATAAGAGGGGACTTAGATTACTAAGGATCAAAAGGTTAAACTTAACTTAGCTTGAAGGAGAGCTTATCCCAAGGGGAGGATCAATTATTACTTAAGTCAAAGCATGGCATAGGCTCACATTCGAGAGCTAAACTTAAATTACTTGGGAAGGGACATTTTCTTATTCAAAGTGAATGAGATCTTCCAAAAACAAGCTATTACACTTAAGTGATATTCATCACTTAATGAAGATTATACTAAAGGAAGGGGAATTGCCATCCAATCAAGATGGATAAGGAAAAATATAATTGACTTATTAAGTTAGCACAAGTAACTTAACCAAAAATGGTTTCCAAAGGATAACTATAAATTCTAATCCAAGAATTAGAATTCAAACATTTTGCAACTTAAAGGAAAGTTTAATCTTCAAAGAATAATGATTCTTTGACTTTGAATGGGTTATATGTTTAAAAACTAGATAGAACATCATCGTTAGACTAAGTCCAATAATGAAATAGGGTTCACTATAAGCTAAACTTATGAGTGTATACACATAGGTTAAAACAATCTAACCATGATGTAACTTTGCAATAGGAAGGGCTAGGGTGAACTAACTATAAGGTTAATCCATTCTAAGGCTTCTATTAATAATAAGATATTCATCTTTGTCTATGGGATGATACTAAGATAAAGTGGGTGATTATCCAATTTGGATATTTAACCTCCAAGGAGAGGGGATAAGTTTGATGCATCAAGTCACAAAATGTGACTTAATACTTTAGGGTTATAAGGGTCAATAAAATAAATCAAGATAATGCATAACTTATCTAATTAGGATAAGATACTGGGAAAAAAATCATAATGCTACTATTAAGAGTCATTATTAGAACTCCGTTAACTATGGTCCTGTGGTTATAAATATTTATTCCAAGGGATATGGAAACACTCATCCTAAGGGAATGATATGTTTGAAGTATAAGGAATAAGGTGGGATAATGCCTAAAGTCACAAATGTGACCTATATAATAGTAATTTCAAGGATTCAATAATTCATTTAACCTACAGAGTGAGAAGTTATTCACCCAATTGGATAAGAGCCTTCTCGAAGGAGGAACTAGTATTATAAGTCACCAAAATCATGACTTAACCAAAATGAATCTAGAGCTTGACTAAATAAGCTGAAGAAGACGTGATTGATCAATTAGGAGAAGGACACGTTGATCACAAGATTAGGCTTACTACACAAGTAGTAGATTCAATTTAATAGGTGATCTTAATTAAGGATTTATTCTACCAATATAGGGTAGAGATATCTATTCAATATAATAATTAGGTTAAGTCAAGCTGACCCAACACCAAGGCTTAGAGATGGCTTAGACAGCAAGAACCCAAAGTCTAAGCATTTGAGATTTACTTAATCTAATCTCGAGGGTGAAATGATCATCCTCATGGCATAAAACTATTTTTGATTTGTATGGTTCCATATCTAAAGGTTATCGACTAATCATAGTTTATGACTACTTACAAAATCCTAAATATTAATATATTTTTAGATTCTGATAGCTCTCCTGATATTGCTGAGCCAACTTTTAAGCAAAGCTCCAACTAGATCCATGAGAAATTTTATATCTTCAAGATGTTAAAAGAAGAGTCAGCATTCTTAATAGAGATTTTTAAATGAATAAAGCTATGCAGCAGTTTATTAATGAACTGATAATGAGGTTTAGGGAGATAATAGTGCATAGAAGCCACATACACTAGTGAGAAAGTTTTTGTTGCATTAAGCAACGAATAGTCTTTCCATTTATTTTGTTTATTTTAGATAAAAATCTACTAAGGCTCTAACAATTCAACTAGAGCATTGATATTCTCCAGAAGAACTAATGGATGCAATGGAAGTAGAAGGTGTTAATCATAAAAAGGTGATATTCTCCAGAAGAGTCAGCATTCTTAGACTATCCATGATTCATTTCCACAGTATTTGAAAATAATACTTCTTAGAAAATGAGACGGAATTCAAAGTGATGTATAATTGTGTTAATCATAAAAGGGTAGAATGCGGCTTTACCAAGATGAGGAAGATAACATTTAGAAGACAGAAGAAACTACTTGAAATGATAGAAAATCTACCCTATGCATTTTGCAACTTAAGCGAGACTGAAGTTAATGTAGGTAACATCACGAAGCTCTTTTCTTCATTACCTGGTGAATTCTCAAGATGTAATATTCCACCAGGCTTCCACTTCATCTTGTTAAAGGAAAGTTACTAATGAAATACGAATGTGGTCGAAGCACTCAATTATATCTAAGATAGATTCTATGCGCTTTAGTTATGCCTTAGTCAAATGGGAAAAATAGAGTATTCTGAAGATGCCGTGCTGAAGAAGTTTGTCCAACACATGAATTTCTCTTTTTGAACCTTCTTCAATGAATCCCCTATACCTTTGGCCTACTTGGTAGTCTAATTCGTAATATGATTCAAGCCTCTTAGTATCGAAGTTAAGATCTGACATTTTAACTTCTTCAATGCTATAGATTTTTATTGATGTTTATTTAAGTTACTAAACTATTTATTACTCTTAAGTTCGTTCTTACTTAAGTTTTATTATTTATGGAAGTATTTTCCATTCATGCCTTTCATTATGAGTATTTGATTATGGTAATATGATGTTTTTCAAGTATTCATTTAGTGACTGTTTAGCGGAAGAACAATTCATTAGGTAGATAGAAATACAAATTCCAATCTGACACATTATGATGTTCTCTGATACCAACTGTGATACTCCAGCCCCGCTGTAGTCCTGTTAATACTTAAGTTAACATAATTATGATGAAGTGGTCACCAAATGACAAGTTCCTCATTTATAGTCAGATTAGGTTTTCACTTTGATCCTTTATAACTAAGGAATTTTCCACATAATTAAGATATTTCACTAAACAATCATACATGAATATCAGAGTGCGGAAGCAAGAAACATACACATCCATTTCACCATAATTTAGAAAAGAAATACATTCAACTCAGAATAAACATGCATTAAAAAATAATACAAACATAACATGTATTATTACAACATTAAAAGCTTAACTAAAAATGAAAAGAACACTCAGCCTCACAAGTAAATAAATAAGAAAAGAACTAATGATCTTTGACAACAGCACACCCTTCCTCCTGAACAAGCTTCTCAAAAGGCTCAACTACCTTAAATAGCTCAGAATCTGTCATTGTCGGTTTCATAATGACAGGGCCCTAGTCAAAAGAAAAGCAAATCTGATTAGACAAATTTCTTAAGTATATTTTAGGCTGAATATTAGTTTTAAAATCATTTAAGATATCACCATTGACTAAACGATTAAGCATAAATAGGTGCAACAAGCTAAGAAAGAATAAGGGAAAAGCTATAAATAACATATTCATAGTTTAAGCAAAAGGAAGTAAAGCCCATGCCCACACCCAAAGCTGTAATAAAGATTAAGAATTTATATAAGTATATAATAACTAAAATTACTGAAAAAAAGACTCATCCTAACATGCTTATGATCATATGAAATTATGTAGATTGACATAAAGTAAACTGAACTATGATACATATAAGTAAGCAAGCAAGATTAGAATCCAAACATATGTAAGTAAATAAGTTTGAGCTGTATTAAAGGTAAGCACGAAGCAGTAAAGAAATAATCACATGTAAAATCTTTCATATCAGAAGAATTGGCTAACAAGCCATAGAACTAAAACTAAATTGAAGCATACATATCATTTAGATATCAAAGCTAAGGCAGAAATAACTGTATCATGTCATAACATTGTACTAAACTGAAGAGATAGAAATACATATATGCAGTAAGTTTTAGTTATTTTACTTTACTTTTGTGAATATTCAGAAGTAGCCAAGGAGTCAAGAACATCTGCAAGACTAAAGCAGGCTCCAACTTAACATAACTTTCCTTAATTAGTACGTGTTAAGAAATCCTTATTTCTCCTTACCACTAGTCCATTGGCAGTAAAAGTGCACAAATATCCATCCAGGAATGAACCCAATGCAAATGTTATCTTAATTTTCAATATTTTTATTTCATGTAGGAAGTTATCTTGTATGTTATGCTCAATGTAAAAAGGCTCAAAATATAATGAATGCAAAGCAACAAAATTATATAATAAGCAAGATACTCTATAAAAATACAGGTGATATCTATTGTTCTCTAATTTATTCATTATAACTATTCTAAATTTATACAAGCTCGGTATATGTGATGACACCAACAGTGAGAATCACTTAACTCAACATTGATACATCACCACAATACCTAATACTAAATTAGAAGAAAACTAATATAAATCATTAGATATTATGTTTGGCCAAGGATATAGAAGAGGGTCTTAAGTTAAGATGAAAGGAAAATTGTGAATGGTATTAAGTAATTTATAAATGAAGATATAATACATGGATTTATAAGTGAGAATGAAATATAATTAAGCATGTGATATATGTAAGAAAGCATGAGATTGTAATTTAAAACAATTGAAATGAATACATTCAATCTTAGATATGAAATTCTAGATATTTATTAAGTATTTGACATGTGATTTATAAGTCTACATTTTTCAACAAAATTTTTATGTCCTAAAATTCTTACAAATTTTGGCAGTCTCCTTTATAAATGGCTAAGGAAACACCTACAAAGCAGACATGCAAGACTTCCATTCCAATATAAGTTATAATTTGAAAGGAAAACAACCTAAACTAACATGTAATCAATCCATTTTAGCTCCAATTCTAGTATAGAGTTCAATCCATTATGTATGATTGCTCATTTTCAATTCTAAAATAGAGTTCAATACATTACATAGGATTGCTCATTTCCAATTCTAAAATAGAGTTCTGTCCATTACATAGGATTGCTCATTTCCAATTCTACAAGATTAAAAAGGGAGAAAATCATATGTGTAGCAATTATCTATCCTAAGGTATACTCAATTCACAAGCATTCATTATATACATGTAGATAAAGGAAAGCTTCTCAACTTAAAGAAGAAACTAATTTCCAATTAACATCCTAAGAAGATATGCAACTAATAACTTAATTAATATTCATTTGTATACATTTATAACTATTCATCCATTCTAATATGTTCATCCATTCATTCATCACAAGCATTTAAATATAATCTAAGCTCCAACAAAGTATAGAAAAAGTAAAGTAAACAACATTTATTACAAACCAACAGTAAACTTAAAGGAAAGAATGAAATTGATAGCTCACTTATAATTTTTATTAAGCTATATAGTTTATTATATGATAGGCGAAAGAAATTAATTTTTAGCACTTGGTCCAACTCCACGAGCCTCCATATGCACCTGATCTATCACAGTTTGGTATTTATTTGTGAAAGGGCAAAGCCAGGAAATAGAAAAATTAAGTTAGACTAAACAGTCTAAGTACAATTTAAGATTCGCTAAGCATATTATTATTATAATTGGATATCACTTACTAGTTACAAAAATAAGCACAAGCATGGGTGCAATATAGTAAGCATACAAGTGAGGAAGAGTAAGTAAGAAAAATAAAGTGAGTTAGAATACTCACTTAAGTATACATCATAGTCTATAAATAGAACAAGGGTAAAATCATCCTAAATAGGCTAGAAATAAACTAATGTGCATATGAAAGTAAATGAAGTAAAGCACATATATGTTCAAATAAACTTATGCTAAGTAAGAAAAAGAAACAATGAAGCATTTAAATATAATTTTACAACATCATTATAATCTAAGTAAACTGTAAACAAGTAAAGTACAGTTCTAAATCATAGAAAATACATAGTAAAGAAATTGAAGGAAGATCTTAGACTATTAGTCTAAGATTCACATAGTCTAGAACTATGAAAAGTAACATAGTTAAAAGCTATGGTGAGTCTTAACATTCTATAATATTAAAGATCTCACATGTTTATTTATTGAAGTTATTTTAATTTGTGCTCAATTTATGGGCATATTCAGAATGCAATGAGGAGTTAAACATGTCTATTTAACAACTAAGAAAAAGCGGGGTCAAATATTATAATACTCACATTCACCCTCTGAAATGTGATGTCTCCTTATTACTCTATTTTTAGCATGCCCTAGACTAATCCACTAATATAAACCCCTAGTAATTTTAATGTGAAAGTTTTATTGATGTACAATGTCTTATATGAATGATTCAATGAATAAGTCTCAAAGTTAAGCAAGTATTCAAGGGAAATTTAATAATTGCAACCAAGTGATATCCAAAGTTATCTAATTTTAATGATCTATTTAATGATTGGAGCTAAGTGAGCTCCCAGTTAACTTTGAGATACTGATCTCAAGTTAATTGTAAGTATAGTAGTAGTTGGGATTTTGAAAGTAGTATATTCAATTCAATTAATATGATATGACAAAATAATTTATAAGTATAATTGGTACAATTAGAAACTAGTTCTTATTCACATTCTAAACTATATGATTTAGTTATATAATTAATTATGGTTTAGGTGTCTAGTAGGAAGGGATTTAGATAAGGAAAATATTAACTTAAGAATTTAGAAGTTAATATAAATTCACTAAAGTTAACTAACTAGGTTATAGTTTGAAGTATCTAACCATTCAAGTACTAATCTAGCTAGGTTATAAGAAAGTGAAAGGTTTAGGGTAAGTAATTAATAATACTTAAGAACTATAAGTTCTAAGTATTCTAATAGCTAAAGTTTAAATAAAATTAATAAGATTCCTAAATTACTCTAAGTTAAAGATTCCTATTACTAGATCTTAAAATAATCAAGAGAAGGCTTTAGGGATTAGGATGAATGAACTAAGTTCAAATCTAATCACTAAAGCTAGATTTAGTTAATTCAATAATCTACAATTACAAAGACATTAAGATTAACTATTCTTAATGAGTGTAACTAATAGATCTTGGGATCAACTATAGATCAAAGTGTAAATCAATCATAGGGTTTCTACCTTAGGGTTGAAAGGTGAATTAAGCACTTGGCAATTAATTCACATAATTAGAAAGTTGAGAATTAAGCTCAAACTAAATGTAATCTATTTTGATAAGGGAGATAATAAATGTGACATGTTAGCTATCCTAGGGTTTTATAAAACCTAAAACATGCTATCTATGAATTTAGAACAATCACAATAACACTAAGTAAGAGTCAAGAACCTATAATCATAAATTGTTGTCCAATGGAAATGATTTATATATAAATAAAATTCTTATATCATAAGGAGAAAAATGACACTAAGTATGTAAATTTTGGACAACGTTGGAAAATTAGGGTTTTAATGACTCCTAATTAGGGTTAAAAAATGATTAAGAAAATTGGGGTTCAAATGTAAAATTTAATTTCATATTATTGTTCCTCACATTTTTGTGAGTGAAATGGACTATTTGATCATTTAATTTTAATCTTAAATGATCAAATTAAGTCACATGAAATGATGAAATTAGTTTGTAATTAATTAATTAATCCTAAATATTGACTAATTAAAATATTTGCCAAAATAGAAATTGAATTGCATATTATTATTCTACTCATTTTTGTGATCAAAATGGAATATAATATTACATTATTTGGATTAATATAATTAAAGTTATACTTAATTGAAATTTAAATTCAAACTAATAATATAAATTAATCAGAATATAATCATTAAACTGAAAAACAGAAATAATTAAAATCTCCAAATTCAGCGCAGCACTGATTTCGACAACCAGAAAACAACAAGTCATGGGATTCCGTGTGGCACGGATTTTTCGAAGAGGCGGCACCGTCATTCCTTTATTGGCGGCATCCAATCAATGGAGACACGTGTAATGACAGGTCCCGCGTAATAATTTACTGCGGCCTGCGTTTTAAAATTGGACTGGTCCCGGCCCAAGAACTCATCCCAGACCAAGACCCGGGCGATGCAGGCTGCTTCGTCCCAAAACAAAAAAGCCGAAGAATAAAATTTAGGGTTAGCTATCGAGCACGACTCCGACAGTCTCTGGGTGCGACCCGCACGACGGCGAGAAGATCTTGCCGAGGTCGTTCACCCAAGCAAAAAATCAAATCCAGATCATGCGTAATGAGGAAACTAGATGATGCCCTAGGTCTCCCCCCCATGCTATCTATGAATTTAGAACAATCACAATGACACTAAGTAAGAGTCAAGAACCTATAATCATAAATTGTTATCCAATAGAAATGATTTATATATAAATGAAATTCTTAAATCATAAGGAGAAAAATGACACTAAGTATGTAAATTTTGGACAACTTTGGAAAATTAGGGTTTTAATAACTCCTAATTAGGGTTAAAAAGTGATTCAAAAAATTGGGGTTCAAATGTAAAATTTAATTTCAGATTATTGTTCCGCACATTTTTGTGAGTGAAATGGACTATTTGATCATTTAATTTTAATCTTAAATGATCAAATTAAGTCACATGAAATGATGAAATTAATTTATAATTAATTAATTATCCTAAATATTGACTAATTAAAATATTTGCCAAAATAGAAATTGAATTGTATATTATTATTCTACTCATTTTTGTGATCAAAATGGTATATAATATTACATTATTTGGATTAATATAATTAAAGTTATAATTAATTGAAATTTAAATTCAAACTAATAATATAAATTAATCAGAATATAATCATTAAACTGAAAAACAAAAATAATTAAAATCTCCAAATTCAGCGCAGCACTGATTTCGACAACCAGAAAACAACAAGTCATGGGATTCTGTGTGGCACGGATTTTTCGAAGAGGCGGCGCCGTCATTCCTTTATTGGCGGCATCCAATCAGTGGAGCCACGTGTAACGACAGGTCCCGCGTAATAATTTACTGCGGCCTGCGTTTTAAAATTGGACCGGTCCCGACTCCGACAGTCTCTGGGTGCGACCCGCACGACGGCGAGAAGATCTTGCCGAGGTCGTTCACCCAAGCAAAAAATCAAATCCAGATGATGTGTAATGAGGAAACTAGATGATGCCCTAGGTCTCTCCCCCCGCCCCCCCCCCCCCCCCCCCCCCCCCCGCCCCCCCCGACAAACCCTAAAAACTACTGCAGACGGTCTGCTGATTGAGCTCAATCTAAGTCGATTGAGTTCAATCAAACATCATCAGAGTTTAAGCAATGATTGTAATAAGGATGCATACATAATTAAAAGTAGATACAAGCTTAAAACTGTGTAATTGAGGTTGTACTTCATTGGATTCGCCGGCTAGGGTTAGGGTTTCACAGCCTGGAGCTCCCGCTTTAGCTTTAGGAAGGTTTGAAATGAGTTAAGGCATTATCCTAGAGCTAATAGGGATGACTAAGAGGCTCGGCTGGACCTGCAGGAGCCGGACATCCTTCGCCTGAACTGGCAGAGGTCGCACGAAGAGGGAAGGATAGGGGATCGATCGGGACCATCCATCTCATGCGTTGATCCAACATTGGATGTAGTGGATAAATTGAGAGCTATTGGCCACCTGATTTAACGCGATGGTCCAGATCGAATTGATCCGCTGCACGCCGTTCGGGCTCATGCAGCGGATCCCCGCCATTTGGATTAACCAATATTAGCTAATTAAAATATATATCATATATATTAAATAATTTACATTAATTAATTAATTTATTAAAGCATATTTATTAATCAAAATTTAAATAACCAAACGTATTCCATAAATTCTCAAAAATTCTAAAAAATTCACCCTTATCTAATTGAGGTATGGGGAACTCAAAAATGTAAATGGATTTTTGATCGGAGGTCAATTTAATTATCTTAATTTTCTGGGTATTTAAAATATTATTAAAATATTCGAGAAAAATTCGATAACTTCTAAACACTTCCAAAATACCACCTCTAGCTAATTTGGGTGTGGTGAGTCTAATGGTGGACTCTATTTTTTATTCTGAGGTTTAAATAAATTGGTATTCTCAGAATTATAAGAAAACTAGGAAATACTGGAATTGCCAAACGATCTCCAAATCACACGAAAATTGAATTGGAGACTCCTAATACTATTATAAGACTAATGGAAAAGAATTATAGTCAAATAGGTCACTAATTGATGCGTAACAATAATAGAGTTGTTACAGACTCTCCTTCTTAAAAAGAGTGTCACCCACGACACACAACCAATAAAATAAGGAAATTGAAAATGCAAAAGGAAGTTTTAAGAAACGGCAACAAAATTGAAAGGACTAAATCTACCTGACTAAGAAAAGAATTCTGGGAATTTCTTTAGCATGTCCTCTTCTTTCTCCCATGTGACTTCATCAGCTGGATGATTCTGCCAGTGGACTTTGATCATAGGAATGTTGCAGTTCCATAACTACTTAAGATCCCGCCCCAGCATCACGACAGGTTTAACGATGAAAGTTAGATTAGGTTGCAGTTCCATTTTAGGTATTTGAACTTGCTGACTTGGATCTAGTAAACACCTTCTTAGTGATGAAATGTGAAACACATTATGCACATCTGAGAAGTCTTCTAGCAACTCTAATCTGTAAGCATATGTTATAATTTTCTCAATCACTTCAAAGGGTCCTAAATACATTGGACTCAGCTTTCTAGAAACACTGAATCTCTGCATACCATGCATCAGACTAACTTTAAGATAAGCTCTATCGCCTACTTGGAACTCCAACTGACAATGATGAGCATCATGATATTTCTTCTGTCTATCCTGAGCTGCAGTCATATTGCGCTTGATCAGTTGAACTTTCTTAATGGTTTCTTCTACTAACTCGAAACCATAAAGTTGAGAGTCTCCTACTTTAGTCCAAGCAACTGGAGTTATACATCTCATTCCATAAAGAGCTTCATATGGAGCCATACCAATACTGGACTGATAACTGTTATTGTAGGCGAACTCAACTAATGCTAAATGATCGTCCCATGATCCACCTAAATCTAGAACACAAAGACGCAAGAGATCTTCCAAGATCTGATTAACATGCTCAGTCTAACCATCTGTCTAGGGGTGGAAAGTAGTACTCAATGCTAAACTCATCCCCAAGTCTTGTTGAATAGCTGACCAAAATCTGGAAGTGAATCTACTGTCTCTGTCAGAAACTATACAGTTTGGTGTACCATGCAAATGAATTATCTCCTTAAGATAAAGCTTAGCTAACTTCTCAATTGGATTTGTCTAACGAATAGCTAGAAAATGGTATGACTTTGTGAGTCCATCAACTATCACCCAAATAGAATCAGAACCAGATCTGCTCTTAGGCAAACCTACAATGAAGTCTATGAAGATATCAGACCACTTCCATTCAGGATTATATAAGGGTTCAAGAAGTCCACCAAGCTTCTAGTGTTCAACCTTGACTAAGGAACAGGGAGGGCACTTGGAAATAAAAATAGTTATATCCCACTTCATGCCGGACAACCAAAATGATTGGTTAAGATCTTGATACATCTTACAACTACCAGGGTGCACTCCATAGCCAGAATTATGAGCTTCAGACAATATTTATAACTGTAAGCTTTTTTGGAATCCATAATCTAGACTTCTGAAATACCACACCTTCGTCATCAAGATGTAATTCAGATCTCTTACCACTAACGATTTCAAAAACTCACATAGAATAATTTGAATCTTCCTTCTGAGCTCCGACAACTTTGGATCTTAGGGAATCATCTGACTGAATAACAAATAGTAAAGTGCCTAAATCAACTAAACTGATAAGCTCAAGATTCAATCTGACAAAATCTTTGATCAAAGATTTGTTGCAACAAAGAGAAGATAAAGTCTCTTTATGACTAAGGGCATCAGCTACGACATTAGCTTTACCCGGATGGTATTAGATTTCCAAATCATAGTTGCAAAGTAACTCTAGCCACCTACGCTAATAGTAGTTAAGTTCCCTCTGGGTAAAGATGTACTTTAAGCTTCGGTGATCAGTAAGCAACTCACACTTAACTCCATACAGGTAGTGTCTCCAGATCTTTAGAGTAAAAACTACTCCTGCAAGTTCAAGGTCATGTACAGGATAGTTCTTCTCATTAGGCTTAAGCTGTCTAGAGGTATAAGCTATAAAATAGTGATCTTACATCAAAACACAATCAAGTCCTACCTTAGAGGCATCAGTATAAGCCTAAAAATCTTTACCCACATGAGGTAGTACTAAAACAGGAGCAGAAGTCAATAATTACTTAAAATTTTGAAATGATTCTTCATAGGCTATGCTCCAGATGAACAGAACTTCTTTTCTAGTTAACTGAGTTAACGATGAAGTAATTAGAGAGAATCCAAGAACAAACCTTCTCAAATAACCAGCGAGTCCTAAGAAGCTCCGAATCTCTATTACAGATTTAGGTTGAACCCATTGTTGAACAGCATAGATTTTCTTTTGATCTATTCTAATGCCTTCAGCATCAATCACGTGACCTAGAAATGCCACGGACTTGAGCCAAAACTTGCACTTAGAAAAGTTAGCAAAAAGCTTGTTCTCTCTTAACGATTCTAGAATGATACAAAGATGTTCTTCATACTCAACAGCTGACTTAGAGTAGATTAGGATGTCATCGATGAAAATAATGAGAAACTTGTCTAGATACGGCTTTAGGATACGCTGCATAAAGTCCATGAAGATGGAAGGAGCATTTGTCAATCCAAAAGACATGACTAGAAACTCAAAATGCCTATATCAGATCCTAAATGCAATCTTGGAAACATCTTCATCCTTGACTCTAATATGGTAGTAACCTAATCTTAAGTCAATCTTGGAGAAGATCTTCGCTCTGGTGAGCTGGTCAAACAAATCATGAGAGGATACTTATTCTTCACAATCACTTTATTAAGCTCACGGTAGTCGATACACATCCGTATTGAACCATCCTTCTTCTTGATGAATAGGATAGGAGCTCCCCAAGGTGACATACTAGGGCAAACAAATCCTTTCTCTAATAACTCTTGCAACTGCTCTCTAAGCTCTTGCAATTCTTTTGGAGCCATTCTATAAGGAGCCTTAGATTCAGGTTGAGTCCGAGGGACAAGTTCAATAAAAAACCCTACCTCACACAGAGGAGGTAGTCTAGGAAAGTCTTCAGGGAACACATCTAGGAACTCTCTAATGATGATTGTCTCTTATGGACTACTTACTTGCTTCTCTTCACCGATTAAAGTTATTATGATTGCATAGCAACCTTTACTAACGAGATGCTTGGCTTCAATAGCATTGATTAAGGATGCAGTCAAGCCAAGTTTTCCTACAAACACTTCAAGTTTCTTTCCAGCCTTAAGTAAAACTCACTTACGAAACCAATCTATAACGGCATTAAACTTACTTAGTCAATCCATTCCTAAAATTATGTCAGAATTTGTAATGGACAAAACAATAAGTTTGGATTGGAAGAATTGGTTACTCATTGGAATGTCTACCAAACATAACTTATTAGCACACATCTCAGCACCAGATGGTATTTGAACTACTAAGAGACTGCCTAAGCTGAAATGCTGAAGATTTAAGGAGGAGGCACAACTCACTAACATGAAAGAGTAACTAGCACCAATGTCAAAGAGAGTGCCACAAAAATGGTTTTTAATAATTAGAGTTCCTATAATAGGGAAAATAAACTCTAATTACACTATAAAAATTAAAGCAGGAAAATGCTGAAATTAAATTGCAGAAGAAAATGAAAACTGAAAATAGGAAATTAAATTTAGAACGTACCGGTAACCACGCTATTGTCATCAGGAGCAGCTAAAGAAGACAGAGCGTATACCCTTGGTACTGCAGATGGTTGAGCAACGGACTTGCCCTTATCCATCCTACTGTAGCATCCTTGCTTGGAGGAAGATGGAGGTACTCTTGTTTGATGCTGACCACTTCCACTAGTAGGGAGAGGCATCAAGGCAAGCACTGGCGCTTGAGAATTTAAAGAAAATGGATTCTGAACAGAACCTTGATGATTAATCTTTATCTTTTCCACAGTCCATTTAGCATGATATTCCTAATGTCTATGATTGGTTCTGCCATATATGTAACACCTACCACTGATGTGGTAGCACTTCTCATAAGGATGGGGTCTGTTACATACTATTCTATGTCTTCCTTGCTGGCCTTGCCTAGGGTTTTGGCTAGGATTTTGATTTGGGTTTTGTCCAGAAGTAAGTTGGAAGACTTTTGAACCATGAGAACGATTTCTCTTAAAGGGTTTTGATCTGGAAGGCTGAGGATTGGAGTATTTCCTCAAATCCATCTGAGATTGATGGTACTCTACCATATGAGCACCTTCCAAGAGCTTAGGAAAATTGTCATGATGTTGAGATATCAAATAACTTTTGATAGAATCTTTAAGACCGGACAGAAATCTAGTGCACCTAGCCACTCCAGTATGCACTAGATTTGGAGCAAAGCGAGAGAGTTTGCGGAACTCCATCTTATAGTCGTGCACTGAACAATTTCCCTGGGTAAGCTGCATGAAATCATTTTCTATTATGGTTTGGGCAGAGGGAGGAATAAATTCCTCACATAATACTTGTTCAAATTCATCCCAAGGGATGTCTTCTATTTGAACCTCTAAGAAGCGAGTCTTCAACTCACTATCCCACCAGTACTCGGCTACTCTATGGAATAGGTAGGTTGCAAGATAGAGACATTCGCTCTCGGACACTTAATACTAGCTAGTGTCTTCTCAATTGCCTTCAGCCAATCTATGGCTTCGAAATGGGAAACAGAACCATTGAAGGTTGGAGGGTTCAGATGAAGAAAGGTAAGAAGGTAAGCATCCACAATAGGACCTGAAGATGACTGTGGAGCCAAGGGAAGTACAGGAATAATAGGAGAAGAAGCTCGAGGAGGGGCTTGGCAGATTTGTGATGGAACTGGAGAAGGTTGGGAAAAGTTGCAGGATGAAGCCATCCTTTCCACTGCACGTGTTTGTGCTTCTACCATTACCTTCATCATGTCAAACAAATTTTGCATTTGCTCAGTTTGAGAAGTCGTAGTGGAAGTAGATTCTTCCACTATTGGTTCAATAGGAGTATTAGGATTTGGATCCATTCTAAAGAAATGAAAAAGAAAATATCATTCAGAAACTGAAGAAGGTAAGAAAGGGAATTTCGCATTAAAATTTAAAGCTTTTAAGAGATTACAAGCTTTGGAGGAAAAGAAAGAGACATAATTAAGAAGGACCTATTTACAAAGCTACTGAAGGGAAAGAAGATAGAGCAAAAAAAAAAAAAAGACTAGTACCATGAGTTACAAAATTTTGCATAAAATGTGTTTCTAAAGTCTTCATAAGTGGGGGCACGATGAAGATGCCTACAACCACAAATGAAAACTAGATAAGCGTGACACCACTAGTCCATGACGTAATCACTAAAACATTCACCTAAAATTTTAAGGTGTAAGTGATCAGGGCATTCTATGGTTTCAACATCGTAGTAACACTGGTGAGCCATTCCCTAGCTAGTTGAGGGAAATAATCACCTCTAAATATACAAAACCTTAGAATTTTATTTAGAATGTCACCTCCTGCAGCAGATACTCCCTAGTAAACTCTACTAAATGTTGACCTATACCAATGATCATACTCCCAATATTGGAAGAATAATTTAGTATAAAGTCTTAATTCAGTACTAGGATCTGCCATATTAAAGTTAAATTAAAGTTTGAGTTAGAAATTTAGATCACTTATTTAATTGAAAATGTGTTTACTGTCCTAAGATGTCATTTATTTATTTTTCACTATACTGTCTTGTTTGCTTTTGGATGAATGGATGTGTTTGTCTTAACTTAAAGTTCTCAAGTTGGCTCTGATACCAACTGTGGTGACTCCAATATTGAGAATCACTTAACACAATATTGATACATCACCACAATTCATAATACTATATTAAAAGAAAACTAATCCAAATCCTTAGATATTGTGTTTGGCCAAGGATTTAGAAGAGGGTCTTAAGTTAAGATAGAAGGAAAATTGCGAATGGTATTAAGTAATTTATAAATAAAGATACAATATATGGATTTATAAGTGAGAATGAAATATGATTAAACATGTGATATATGTAAGGAAACATGAGATTTTAATTTAAAACAATTGAAATGAATACATTCAATCTTAGATATGAAATTCTAGATATTTATTGAGTATTTGACAGGTGAGTTATAAGTCTATATATTCCAACAAAATTTATAAGTCCTAAAATTTTTAAAAATTTTGTCAGAGTCTCATTTTTAAATGGCTAAGGAAACACCTGCAAAGTAGACGTGCAAGACTTCCATTCCAATAGAAGTTATAATTTGAAAGGAAAACAACATAAGCTAACATGTAATCAATCCATTTTAGCTCTAATTCTAGTATAGAGTTCAATCCATTATATAGGATTACTCATTTCTAATTCAAAAATAGAGTTCGATCCATTACATAGGATTACTCATTTGCAATTCTAAAATAGAGTTCAATCTATTACATAGGATTGCTCATTTCTAATTTTACAATATTAAAATGGGAGAAAATTATATGTGTAGCAATTATCTATCCTAAGGTATACTCAATTCACAAGCATTCATTATATACATCTAGATAAGGAAAAGCTTCTCAACTTAAATAAGAAACTAATTTCTAATTAACATCCTAGGTAGATATGCAACTAATGACTTAATTAATATTCATTTTTATATATTTGTAACCATTCATCCATTCCAATACATTCATCCATTCATTCATCACAAGCACTTAAATATAATCTAAGCTCCAATAAAGTATAGAAAAAGTAAAGTAACAATATTTATTATAAACCAACAGTAAACTTAAAGGAAAGAATGAAATTGATAGCTCACTTGCAATTTATATTAAGCTATATAGTTTAGTATATAATAGGTGGAAGCAATTAGTTCTTAGAACTTGGTCCAGCTCCACTAGCCTCCAAATGCACCTGATCTATCATATTTTGGTATCTAAATGTGTTAGGGCAAATCCAAAAAATAGAAAAATTAGGTTAGACTAAATAGTCTAAGTACAAGTTAAGATTGGATAAGCATATTATTATTATAATTAGATATCACTTAAAATAGTTACAAAAATAAGCACAAGCATGGGTGCAATATAGTAAGCATACAAGTGAGGAAGAGTAAGTAAGAAAAACAAAATGAGTTAGAATGCTCACTTAAGCATAGATCCTAGCCTACAAATAGAATAAGGGTAAAAGCATCCTAAAAAGGATAGAAATAAACTAATGTGCATATAAAAGTATATGAAGTAAAGCATGTATATGTTCAAATAAACTTATGCTAAGTAAGGAAAAAAAATAGTAAAGCATTTAAATATAATTTTACAATATTCATTGTAATCTAAGTAAACTGTAAATAAGTAAAGTACAGTTCTAAATTTTAGAAAATATATAGTAAAGAAATTGAAGGAAGATCTTAGACTATTAGTCTAAGATTCACATAGTCAATAACTATAGAAAGTAACATAGCTAAAAGCTATGGTGAGACTTAACAATTTATAAGATTGAAGATCTCACATGTTTATTAATTGAAGTTATTTTAGTCTGTGCTCATTCTGTGGGCATATTCAGAATGCAATGAAGAGTTAAACACGTCTGTTTAACAACTATAGAAAAGTGGGGTCAAATCCTATAACACTTGCATTCACTTTCTGGGAATGTGATGTCTCCTTATTACTCCATTTTTAGCCTGCCCTAGACTGATCCACCAATATAAACCTTAGTAATTTTAATGTGAAAGTTTTATTGATGCACAATGTCTTATATGAATGATTTAATGAATAAGGCTCAAAGCTAAGCAAGCATTCAAGGGAAATTCAATAATTGCAACCAAGTGACATCCAAAGTTATCTAATTTTAATGATCTACTTAATGATTGGAGCTAAGTGAGCTCCCAATTATCTTTGAGATACTGATCTAAAGTTAATTGTAAGTATAATAGCAGTTGGGATTTTGAAAGTAGTAGATTCAATTCAATTAATATGATATGATAAAATAATTTATAAGTATAATTAGTATAATTAAAAACTAGTTCTTATTCATATCCTAAACTATAAGATTCAATTATATAATTAAATCAGGGTGTAGGTGTCTAGTAGGAAGGGATTAAGATAAAGAAAATATCTAACTTAAGAATTTAGAAGTTAATGTAAATTCACTAAAGTTCACTAACTAGGTTATAGTTTGAAGGATCTAACCATTCAAGTACTAATCTAACTAGGTTATAAGAAAGTGAAAAGTTTAGGATAAGTAATTAATAGAACTTAAGAACTACAAGTTCTAAGTATTCTAATAGCTAAAGTTTAAGGAAAATCAATAAGATTCCTAAATTAGTCTAAGTAAGTTAGGGATTCTTATTACTATACCTTAAAATAATCAAGAGAAGGCTTTAGGGATTATATTTAATGAACTAAGTTTAAATCTAATCACTAAAGCTAGATTTAGTTAATTCAATAATCTATAATTATAAAAGCATTAGGATTAACTAATTTTAATGGGCATAACTAATAGATCTAGGGATCAACTATAAATCAAAGTGTAAATCAATCCTAGGGTTTCTACCTTAGGGTTGAAAAGTGAATTAAGCACTTGGTAATTAATTCACATAATTAGAAAGTTGAGAACTAAGCTCAAACTAAATGTAATCTATTTTAATAAGGGAGATAATAAATGTGACATATTAGCTATCCTAAAGTTTTATAAAACTTATAACATACTATATAGGAATTTAGAATAATCATAATAACACTAAGTAAGAGTCAAAAACCTATAATCATAAATTGTTGTCCAATGGTAATGATTTATATATAAATGAAATCCTTATATCATAAGGATTTAAATGACACTAAGTATGTAAATTTTGGACAACTTTGGAAAATTAGGGTTTTAATGACTCCTAATTAGGGTTAAAAAGTGATTAAAAAAATTTGGGTATAAATATTAAATTTAATTTCATATTATTATTTCTCACATTTTTGTGAGTGAAATAGACTATTTGATCATTTAATTTGGACCTTAAATGATCAAATTAAGTCACATGAAATGATGAAACTAATTTGTAATTAATTAATTAATCCTAAATATTGACTAATTAAAATATTTGCCAAAATAGAAACTGAATTGCATATTATTATTCTACTCATTTTTGTGATCAGAATGGTATATATATTACATTATTTGGATTAATCTAATTAAAGTTATAATTAATTGAAATTTAAATTCAAATTAATGAAATACTAATTAATTATAATATAATCATTCAACTAAAAAACAAAAATAATTAAAATCTCCAAATTCAGCGCAACACTGATTTCGGCAACTAGAGAATGACAAGTCATGGGATTCCGTGTGGCACATATTTTTTGAAGAGGCGGTGCCGTGCCTTTACACGCGGCATCCGATCAGTGGAGCCACATGTAACAGTAGGTACCATGTAATAATTTACTGTGGCCCGTGTTTTAAAACTGGACTGGTCCCGGTCCAAGAACTCATCCCAGACCGAGACCCGCACACTGGTGAGAAAATCTCGCCGAAATCGTTCACCCAAGCAAAAAATCGAATCTAGACGATGCGTAATGAGGAGACTAGATGATGCCCTAGGTCCCCCCCACCCCCCGACAAACCCTAAAAACTACTGCAGATGATCTGCTGATTGAGCTTGATCTAAGTCGATCGAGTTCAATCAAACATCACCAGAGGCTTAAGCAATGATTGAAATAAGGATGCATACATAATTAAAAGTAGATACAAGCTTAGAACTGAGCAATTGAGGACATACTTCACTGGATTTGTCGGCTAGGGTTAGGGTTTCACTGCCTAGCGTCGAACACTGAAGGGAGGTGAAATGCGCAGCCTGGAGCTCCCGCTTTAGCTTTTAGAAGGTTTGAAATGAGTTAAGGCATTATCCTAGAGCTAATAGGGATGACTAAGATGCTGGGCTAAACTTGCAGGAGCCAGACGTCCTTCGCATGAACTGGTAGAGGTCATGCGAAGAGGGAAGGATAGGGGATCGATCGAGACCGTTCATCTCGTGTGTTGATCCAATTGTTGGATGCAGCGGATAAATTGAGAGTCGTTGGATCCCACCTGATTTAACGCGACGGTGCAGATCGAAATGATCCGCTACACATCGTTCGAGCTCATGCAGGGGATCCCCGCTGTTTGGATTAATCGATATTAATTAATTAAAATATATATCATATATATTAAATAATTTACATTAATTAATTAATTTATAAATCATATTTATTAATAAAATTTAAATAACCAAATGTACTCCGAAAAATCTCAAAAATTCACCCTTACCTAATTGAGATATGGGAAACACAAAAATGTAAATGGATTTTCGATCGGAGGTTAATTTAATTATCTTAATTTTCTGGGTATTTAAAAAATTATTAAAATATTCGGGGAAAATTTGTCTACTTCCATATACTTCCAAAATACCACCCTTAGCTAATTTGGGTGTGGTGAAGTCCAATGGTGAACTCCATTTTTGATTCTGAGGTTTAAATAAATTAGGCATTCTCATAATTATCAGAAAACTAGGAAATACTGGAATTGCCAAATGATCTCCAAATCGCATGAAAACTGAATTGGAGACTCCTAATACTATTATAAGACTAATGGAAAAAGATTAGAGTCAATTAGTTCACTAATTGATAAGTAACAATACTAGGGCTGTTACAGTATTTCAAGTATTCTACTATACAATATAAATTCAGATTCACGGCCTTACAAGTTAAACATTAAAACTTAATTAGTTCTAATCAAATAAAAAATGCCGCATACATAAATCAAATAAATAACTAATCATTCATCAAATTATTAAACATTTGTACTAATTTTACAAGTTAAATATTAAATTTGGAAAATTATTAAGCTGCAAATTATAAAATTAGAATGAATGATTAATTATTTGACTATTTAAGTTCTAATGCTTAACTTGTAAAGTCGTGAATCTAAATTTATATTGGATAGTAGAATATTGGAGATTCTGAGCTTGTATAAACTTGGAATAATTAGAATTGATAATTTAGATAATAATAGGTATTACCTGTATTTTAGTAGAGTCTCTTGTTTATTATTGAATTTTGTTGCTTTGCATTCCTTGTATTTTGAGCCTTTTTACATTGAGCATAACTTACAAGATAACTTGTTGCATGAAATGAAAATATTGAAAATTAGGATAACATTTGCATTGGGTTCATTTCTGGACAGATATTTATGCACTTTTACTACCAATAGACAGGTGGTAAGAAGATATAAGGATTGCTTAACATGTACTCATTCAGAAGAGCTGTATTAAGTTGGAACTCGCTTTAGTCTTGCAGATAAGCTTGACTCCTCAGCTACTTTTGAACATGCCCACAGAAGTAAAGTAAAATAATTAAAACTTATTTCTACCTCTTCAGTTTGGCACAGTGATATGACATAATACAGCTATTTATGCCTTAGCTTTGATAAGTTAAGTGATATGCATGCTTCTATTCAGTTTCAGTTCAGTGGCTTATTAGCCAATTCTTCTGATATGGTATATTTTATATGTTGTTCTTTTTTTACTACTTCTTGCTTACTTTTACTACAGTTCATTACTTACTTGTTTACTTATATATCTTAGGATGCTAATCTAGCTTGCTTACTTATATGTATCACAGTTCTATTTATTTTGTGTTAATTTGCATAATTTTATATGATCATAGGCATGTTAGGATGAGTCTATTTTCAGTATTTTCAGTTATTTTATACTTGTATAAATGCCTAATCCTTATTACATATTTGGGTGGAGGTATGTGCTTTATTTCCTTTTGCTTAAGCTATGAATTTATTATTTATAGCTTTTCGCTTATTCTTTCTTAGCTTGATATACCTATTTATGTAACAAAGATTGAGTGAAAAAGGATTGTTAGACACGGGTGCTACACGTAAGGTGTCCTAAATCAATTGTATTTGAGTGAAAATGGGGACAAGTTATATTTTTTGCTCAGGCAAAATCATCATCGAGCTCTACAGCGTGCAATAGCGCCTAGCTCACGGTCAGGAGACTCTACCGCACACCGCAGCACCAGTGTCTTGAGAATTATAGCACTGTAGTGCGCCGCAGCTCCTAAAAGTGCTGCTGCGTGCGGCAGCGCCCAAGTCTTTGATTGATTTGTGTCATAGCATGCTATAGCGCCCAGGTCTTGGTATGGATGGAATTGTATCACACCGTAGTGCCTAGATCACAGCCAGGATGCGCTACAGCGCGTCACGACATGCCGTAGCGCACCATAGCTCACAGAACTGTCCATTTTTATGAACCTAACATTGGGTAAATGTAGAGATGATTTTGAATATAAAATATACTTCTTATCGTAAATGTCATGTTCTAACTTCTTAAATGATTCACTTGGATGTTTTGTGCCAAATGGTAATTAATGTAATGTTTAGCTTTAATTGCTTTCTATTTTGCTTAATTTAATATTTATATATTTTAATAATAATAGTATGCATATTAAAAAACCTTAACTTTCTATTAGACATGTAAGTCATGGTTTGACATTAATCAACTCTTAATCCTAATAATCTTAAGAAATGCTTTAGCTAAATATTAATGAACCTAATATCATCTTGGACATCAATAATGCATAATGAATTCACTGACTTTGTTATTGATAATAATTTAGCAAATGATCTTGGTTTGGCCATTTTAGGAGTTTAACCCTAACTTGTCTAGATTAAGACCTAAATCTTAATCACCTTAAATAAGTTATCTGATTTGAAGAATTATAGAATTTGCATGATCGCAATAATACTTATTGATTTGATATTGATCTTAAACTTGTAAATTAGAAGTATTAAGATCTTTAACAAACTCATATGATTGATCATCTGAATCTAATCTTCAGATCTTTGATTTTCTTATAAGAAAGATCATTAGTATAAATTGAATTTTAAAATAAGATTGATTTATAAAAAGAACGATTCCTAATAATTCATATGATTATATCTCATAATTGTAGTATAGGCTAGAACCAAATGGGTTTACCCATCTGAGTTGTGTAACCCAGCCTATTGTATTAAGGCTTCAAATATTAAAATGAATCTTATGACTTAGATTATATTTGTATATTTCAGCGCTTAGAGAATTAAGACTAAATTGTTAGTGGTTTAATTTAATCAATTGCTAGACCTTAAAATAGATTAACTATAAAGGTAGGAAGAGCTTATTGTCTGATTTTGAGGTAGAAGCTTAGATGAACCCTTAAAATCCTTAGATTCTGAGCTTAGACCCTTGTAATAGAATAACCTAAAGATTCTAGATTGAGATTCGATAGTATCTTAAGTTGAGTGAATTTTATGTCACATCCATGGAACCTTTGAGTAGGACTCACCATAAGAGAGTGTAGATTCATTTAGTCTGATATTCCTTAGATTTAAATTAGTAAGTTTAGAAATGATAATATTAGCATTATCATGTAGAGATTTTAGTGCATGTCCATATGACTAATTTAATTTAGTAGAACATAAAATTGGTTGATTGGTCCTAAATAAGATTGTAAAAGGGTTTTATCCCCTTATCCTTGTGCGCATCGATAAGAGTAGTTCAGTTTAGGACAAACATCCTGCTTTCATAGTATGTTTAATTAAGGTATGAAATCTCTTAGTTTAAGAGAATAAACTGTAAAATGGTTCATTCCCCTTATCTTCGTGCGCATTGATAAGTGTAGTTAAATAACCAATGTGATTTATGTTACCTTTCTTAAAATGTACTCAAAGTAATATATTAATTAGGGTATTGAATATATTAGTTTAAGAGAATAAACTGTAAGAGAGTTTTGTCTCCTTATCTTTGTGCGCATTGATAAGTGCAGTTAAACAAACTAAAAATTTTAAGTTTACCTTCTTAAATACTTACTTCATATGTATATGTACTCTACACATGTGATAATTTAGAAATATATGATTAGAATTGTGATAAATTCTGAATTCAGTAGATACAAGCATGAGTACTTATTAGGATGATTATGAGAATCAAGAATTCTGTTAAATAATTGTTTTCTTGAAATGGATTTCCATTTTTTAATGATATTGTAAATCATATTGAATTGAAATCGTTGGCATAATTGCATAAGCATAAGCATAAGTATAAAAGCATTGTGAAATATGGGATGCAGCATGCATCAATGTTGGTAGGACCTATAGATTGCAACATGCATTATGGATATTAGGATTCTTTGGGGTGCATGTGGCACCAACTACATAATGACAGCATAAATCAGTGGCATAATCAGATGCATATTAAGTGATGTACAACACAATCTTATTTCAGCTTTTATTTAATTTAATCATCTTTATTATTTTTTGTTTTCAGTACTTAGTCTTTCAGCTTCTATTTTAGCTTATTTTTAATTTTGTACAGTTTCACACTTTTCAACTATTTTAGTGCTTATTCTACAATTTGTTTAGATTGCTGAAATGTTAAACTTTAGATAATTATAACTGTTTAGAGTAGTTTTCGATGTGTTAGACTCATTATCTAATAAATAGTAATTTTGGGATCTGCAATTTGCTAGATCTAGAGCAGCCTGTGGAGCTAGTTTAGGAGGCATCACAGGAAATTTAGGAGGAGTTCATAGAGCACTAGAGGACCCTATATTAACATTTACCATTTTGCATTAGTTTACATTTGTTTAGTCACTAGATATTTTTATTGTATTTTCATTCAAGTAAACTGTTTACAATAACTCTATATGTATATATTTTTTTTCTGAGATGGATTATTTATTTAGCTTCTATGATGGATAGTCTGGATGTATGCTTTAGCTTCTGCACTCTGTATTTTTTACTAATTATACTTAGTATTATGATGTAATCAGCATACTTAAAATGTTGTTATATATATATATATATATATATATATTGGCTATCGAGCTGTCTCCCTAGCTGCTGGTTTCTGCTTGTGGGCTATTCAGATTTTTATGCTTGGTTTTGTTATCCTGTAATCTGTTTGCGTTATAGCTGTTGTTCCTAGCAAAGTGATGGCTGGGATCCTTGGGCTATATTCATTGTGTCTGGCTGGTTTTCTTTCAGTTACTTATTGATGCCTGTTGTTATAAATGGTGGTTCGGCTTCTTTTGGGGCTGGGGGTTTTCGGGCTGTAGTAATTTGCATAGGCAAGTTCTTGAATCACGTCAATTCGGTGTGACCGAGTGGATGGCCCGTTGGTCCGGCGGTTCGGCGTTGACTTGGAGCTCTCTTGCCAGTTTCTTTTGGAGGAGAAGGTGTTCGTCGAATTATACCATCTGTTTGGCTAGCTTCATGGGTAATTTGTCTTATTCTATTTGCTATCCGGGTATCTTATTCTGCTTAGCTTTGAAACTCTTTGTTTTGGATTGGTCTTGTGCTTGTCTTTTTTCCTTTTCGAGTCGAGTTGTTGACCTTTTAGGATACTCTCTGGGTCTCTCATATTTTGGGGCAGGATTTGGGCTTTGTGGTTCAGTAACCCCCCAGCCCCAGTCCTGTATCATTTTTGTTTGATAAAATAAAGTCTGCCGAGATGGCTTTCCAAAAAAAAAAAAAAAAAAAAAAAAAAAAAAAAAATATATATATATATATATATATATATATATATATATATATATATATTAGATTTAAACATCTTATATATGAAATTATCGCCGCCATATAACATATTCCATCAAAAGCATTCAGAAGTCCCCACGGGGTACTTCTACGGTCTTCCAATGAATGCTCTTTGCTGGAATATCCGGGGTATTGGTAATGGCTCTTCTTTGAATAGATTTAAACATCTTATATATGAAAATAAAATTAATATAGCGGTGATTGTTGAACCTAAGTTTCCTGCTGCAAAAATTGAATTTACGAGTCGTGCCATTAAATTTGATAATGCGGTGGCTTCCCTCTCAAATAAAATATGGGTCATGTGGACAAACTTTTGGTCGGCTGAAATTATTTCTCAATGTGAGCAAGTTATACATATCAGATTCTTTAACGCTGATTACAATTTTAATATTACTTTTGTCCATGCGCATAACATTCACACCGAACAATTTTCTTTATGGTCCTTTCTTAAAAATTGCGCCTCTTCCTCTGCTCCTTGGGCTGTGGGAATGGATTTCAATGCAATGATTAATTCAAATGAATATATGGGATATTTTACTGATTATTCCAACTCTACCTTTGATTTTAACTCGGCAATGATAGATTGTGGTTTGGATGATTTCAAGTATTCGGGTGCCCTTTTCACTTGGAATGCCGGCAGGAAATTGGCTCGGTTGGACCGCTTCCTGATTAATAATATGTGGTGTAATACCTTTTTGAATTACCTAAATTCCTCTCTCAATTCCACGGTTTCTGATCACAAACCTATCATTCTTTCCTCCTGGAATAGTAAAAATCAATTCTCGAAATCCTTCCGTTTCCAAATGTTTTGGCTCCAAAAAGAAGAGTGTAAGGAAATTGTCAAGTCTATATGGCAGCAACAATGTCAATCCTATGGTATGTATAGACTTGTGGAAAAATTCAAAGCCCTTAGGAGAGCTTTGGGAGTTTAGAATAAATCCTCCATAGGGAACATCTTTTCGAATTTGTCCCGTCATGAAAAGTTAGTTATCAACCTTGAATCCATCTTTGAAACCCACCCTTCTGATCAAAACAGGTCAAAGGTTAATAAAGCGAAAGCAATGCTTATCTCCAGCCATAATGACGTTGAGTCTTTTTGGAAACAAAAGTGTTCCATTAGATGGAACTTAGAAGGTGAGCGAAATACAGCTTTTTATCACAATTAGGTTAAGAAGAGGAGACACATTAATCATATTGAAAAAATTAGCTCCCCGGATGGTACATGCTTCTCTACTCTCCAAGAGATCCAAAATTCAGCAACTAATTACGACCAAGAAATCTTCGAGCTCTCTAACCCGGTCTCTCTTATTAGCAGGATTGTTTACCCTCAACCTCAAATTAATTCACACATAAACGATATGTTAAATCAATTACCAAGCGATGTTGAAATTTGGGATACAATAAAGAATCTCAAAGACAACACTTGCCTCGGTCCAGACGGTTTGTAATGGGATAAAAGAATTTCTTTGTGAGGCGAGAATTCCAAAATTTCTTACACATACTATGATATCTCTTATCCCAATAACTGAAAAAGCTTCATGGTGGAATAATTTTAGACCGATTAGCTTATGTACCACCATGAACAAAATTCTATCAAAAATTATTGCAAACATCTTTAAAATATTCTTCCAAAGATTATAGACCTAAATCAAACTGCTTTTGTTCCTAGTAGACACATCCAGGATACTATCCTTGCTACTCAGGAGCTCTTCCACAGTCCAAAAAAAAAGTGCTGAGGGCAAAACCTCATCCTAAAGCTTTACCTCGAAAAGGCTTTTGACAAATTAGATTGGACTTTCCTCATCCATGCTCTTAAAGCCTATGGCTTCAATGATAGGTTCATCTCAAAAATCAAAAGTCTTACTCAACACAACTGGTTTTCTATTATAGTTAATGGCAGCCCTATTGGATTCTTCCCTATTGAGAGAGGGTTGAGACAAGGTGACCCTCTTTCGCCGCTTCTGTTCATTTTGGCGTTGAACATTTGGTCTCAAAATATTAACGCTCTTTTCCAACAAAAACCAAAGATGCAATTCAGTTTTGGGGGCAAAATGTCTATCTCCCATATGGCTTATGCAGATGATTTGATTATATTCTCAAATTGTAGCTCTTATGCTCTCAAAAAGCTTTCGGACTTACTCTCCAACCTTGAAGCTGAATCGGGGCTTAACATTAACATAAGCAAATCAAACTATTTTGTTCACCCCAAGCACTCCCAAAGAATAAGTTCAAAGATTGAAAATATTCTTAAGTTCAATAAAGGTAAATTACCTTTTAATTATCTTGGCATTCCTATTCAGATAGGGCATAAGAAACATGCAATTTATAAAGGTCTCATTGATAATATATTCAAAAGACTCCAAGGTTGGGAAAACAAATATCTATCTCAAGGTGGTAGGCTTATTTTAATCAAGCATGTCCTAAATGCGATCCCACTTTTCTGGCTTGAAGTTTGCTCTCCTACTTCCCTTGTAATAAAGAAAATTTCCACAATCCTCAATAAATTTTTATGGGTCCATCCAAAGGGAAGTAAGAGAATTTGGTGTTCATGGAATAAGGTAACTAAACCTTTTGCCGAAGGAGGTTTGGGAATAAGAAACTTCGAGGACATCCACAAGGCTCTCTCCCTAAAGTTGTGGTGAAGGTTTAGAACCTCCTCCTCCCTTTGGTCTAAAATATTGAATGCAAAGTATTGTGCCAACTCTCACCCGGTGCTGGTGAAAAACAAAATCACTGACTCGAGCAATTGGAAAAGAATGCTTACTTACAGAGATACGGTTGAGGAGACTATAATTCGGGAAGCTCTTGATCCATCAATCTCGTTTTGGTATGACGACTGGTTTAATAATAAGGCCATATTCACAAACCAAACTCTCATTACATACCCAAAATTAAAGGTGGCAGATCTTTTCTCACAAGTCTGTGGATGGAATAAGTTCCTTTGCAAGAAATTTGTTCAAATGAGGTGATAAACAACATTATAGACTTTCATCCTAATTTTGAATCCTCAAAATTTGCAACCTCTATCTTATGCACAAATAGCAAAATAAACCTTTCAATCCTTTGGAATGTTTGTTTGAAATCATGAGGCCTCAAACTTCCCTATTTGGATATGGTATAATTGTATTCCAAATCTAATTAGCATGTTTCTTTGGAGGCTTATAAATAGGTTCATTAGTGTTGATAATATAGTGCAAAGTTTAAGCTTCTCTTTGGCTTCTAGGTGCCATTGTTGCAATGAATCGAAAACCATAAATCATGTCTTCATTGAAAGCCACTTCAGCAAAGCAATCTGGAAAAACATTTCTTTGGCCCTCGGTTGGGAATGTTAGAAATATTGAAGAATTTTTAGCTGTTGGCCTAAAACGAAACAAAGCAAGATTCATATTGGTAATCTTTCTGACGCTCTCACTCTGTGGACTATTTGGGGAGCTAGAAACCTAGCAAAATACAACAATATAAAATGCAATGTTGATGTTTACTCTCAGCTTATTATTGAAAAAGTGAACTCTGTTATAAATATAAATGATAAAAAGCATTTTAGCTGGAAAGGACTTAATGCAGTTTATACCAAAAAAACTTTTTAAATTGGAATGATGTTTCGGTGGAGGTTGTTCGCAAGGCTGCTTGGAATCAGGAAGTAAGGCCTAGTCTCTTATTGGGGTTGCCTTGCTGCCATCCCAACACTGTCTGGTTGATTTTATTTTGGTACTTTTGGTGGATTGGGTCCCTCTTTTATCTTAATGCGAGTTTGCACCTGGAGGTAACTTTCTCCTCGGCTCATAAGGTGTTGGGGTCGGCTGCCAATGGTTTGATCAGTTGTTTATTTAATTATATCATTATCTGTGATGTGTTTTTGGTGAATTAGGGGGTGTTCCTTGTTTTGGGTCAAGTGATGCAGTATATTGTAACGTTTGACAATACTGCTTATGCTTATTTCTTAATTGTGTTTGCTTGGGTTGTGCGGATGATAGATTTGGATGTTTGGTGGGTTATTCTGGGGTCCAGGATTTCTGGGAGCTTCAGTTTAATTCTTGCAATCAAGTTATGACTGATTTGGCTAGTTGGTGGTTTTGGCTTTTGGGGTATGTTTGCCTGATGCGGTTTCATCAGAGGCATATTTACTTAAAACCTTACATGTTGAACAATATATATATACATATACTTATTTATTACATATAATTATTTAAAAACTTATAGCCGTATAAATATATACATATAATTATTTATTGCAATACGATTCTTTATGGTTCAAAGCAGAAAAGTTTAAACTTATATGTTGGCTATGAATTCTCTGTCATTTCTTGGAATAACATTAATTTTATTTTTACAATTTCGAGCAGTGGTATCTGTGTGGTCCGCATCGGGTCTGAGGATGTTTGGTCTGGCTTCCTTTTGGTTCTGCGGCCTAGGTGGATTGTGTCTTTTGGTTCTTATGCTTGGTTGTTGTTGGGCAACCTTTATGGTTTGGTTGAGAAATCGCAGAATGTGATTAGGCTGTTTTGTTCGATCATTGGCATTATTATTCTTCTGGACAATATGGCTTTCAATTTTGCTTCGGAGGTTCTTCTGTGTGGGGGGGGGGGGGGTTCTTATAATAGGAGAAATCGGTATTTGTTTTTAAGTCATATGCTGGGTATGGATTGTTTCTCTTTTTGTTCAACTTGTGGACGGAAGATGCGCGGTTGCTCGTTTATTTGGAAGTGGTCTTATGGTATTAATCTGCTACTGCATCTCTGTGTGTGTTGGCGTATATTTGTCTTTGATGCTGTTATTTTTGCTGCTGACATCCTTTTGGCTCCTACCAAGGCTTACTTATTTGCTGTGGCAGATTCCATCTTATGTTGGGCCATTTTTTGGGTTCTTCGTATGAGGCACATTACTCTGTTATCAGGTACGCCTCCCTTTAATATTTGTAAAACTACTTTAAAGATCATTTTGCAGGCTCGTATTAAAGTTTGGTGTGACTGGTTGGACGATGCTGATTACACTCGTTATATGTTTCCTCTTATAAAAGTTTTGGTTTATGTTTTAAAAGTTTTGAATTTAGTTTTTTCTTATTGGGAGATCCTTTTAGGATATACCCTGAGATTTCTTATTTTGGGTTGGCTTTTGGATTTTAGATTTAGGTTGTTTGTAACCACCCAACCCGTTATTATATCTTTTGATTTCAGATTAGTAAAACTTACAGATTTCAGCTAATATATATATATATATATATATATATATATATATATATATATATATTTATTTATTTATTTATTTTTATAAAGCCATCTCGATGGAGATTTTATTTCATCAAAAAGCGACAATACAGGACCGGGACTGGGAGGGTACAAGAAACTTAGATCCTAAAAAAAGGAGACCCTGGGTATATCCTAAAAGATCTCCAGACTCAAAATGAAAAAGGCATAAAATAAAATTTACAACTGACATAAAAGACCAAACAGGAAACATAGCCAACTCCAACAGGCAAACGGTCCAGACAGCCACCTTGGACGCCACTCTACCATCAGCAAAGTGCCTCAAACATTGGGTACCTGCAACAAAATAAAACCCAACCAAACCAAGGAGAAACCAAGAGCACGCCTTGCTCAACATAAAATAGAATTACAGAAAGCATTGACCCACCACACCATTAAAACAGCCTTCTCCAAGCATCCAAAGATCAACAAAAAAAATCCTGCCAACACAGCCGGACCTGGCCCGCCTCAACCTCAACCCAAACTTCCAATGAAAACCCCAAACAACCCCCCACTGCCACCCCTCAAACCCCAAACACCTGCAGCAAGAAAAACACCAACAGAACAGACAAACAAGACCCAGAAACCGAAAGACTGCCAAAAAATATGATGCACGAAGCCGGCCAAAATATCAGAAACAACACTAAACTGACTTCCACCAAAATGCCAGATCCCCAAAAAACCCAACCACCACCACCCGTCGAGCCCAGGACATACAAAGAAAACAGGGACCAACAACAACCAAAACACAATGAATTACACCCAAATTTAAAAACAAACAAAATACTGGCACCGACCCCCAATTTGCAGCCAAACCTGCTGACAAGAGAGGGAGGAATAGCCACCATAGAAATCAAACCGCCACCAACACTCAGCATTTCAATCAAAACCAGCAACCCGGATCGGTCTAGTGGACAGCCCCAAGGAGAGACCACTTCCACTGGACCAAGACCATAATTTAGGCAGAATCTTTATCAAAAACAAAAAGCCATTAACCACATATGATTTTCTTTTTGCACTCAGCTGCATTAATTTTTTTCCAACTGACTATTTTTCCCTCAAAGATGTTGAGGCAACATTTGACGTCTGCCAAAATTTTAGTAATGATGACCTTCCCATTGACACTTACATTTGAATATTTTGCTTGGTTTTCTAGCCTTCCAAATGTGCCAAAACGTATAAGAATCAATAAGATTGCCAATAGGAATTTTTTCTTTTTTTGTCGTTGGCCAGCGCAACAAAATGTTGACTGTGGAAACAGCCAGAGGGAGAGGGGCAAGGGAACATTCCTGCCAAACTAAACCACTAACTTTGCTTTCAAAAAACACATGGTTTAAGGATTCAGTATTACGTCAGCAGCAGCACCATGATGCGAGGCTGAAACCCAGCTCTTGCAATTTAGTATCCACACTAATATAACCTTTATAAACTCTCCAAATAAAAATGCTTATAAGATTAGGAAGACAATCATGCCAAAACCAGGTAGGGGAGGAGGGGGAGTTGTAAGTTCTGCAATTGTTCCATAAACGGCCCAGACTTATTATTCCGTTAACACAGAAGGCTGAGTTGGCAACTTTTGAAGCCTCCAACGTAGGTTGCAAATTAACAATATTGCTTAAAACCGAGCCAGGGATGGCAGCTTGAAGCATCGGCAGATTCCAACCCAAATCCTGCGAGTAAACTTCTCCTAATTTTATGTTAGGCAATTTGATTTCTCTATTGTTAAGGTAAAGGCTCTACTTTTGTTCCAACCGTCATACCAAAATGATATAGAATCATCAAGAGATTCCCAACTAATTGAATCTTCGACCATGTCTCTCATAATAAGCATTCTTTTCCAGTTGAGAGAATCCGTAATTTTATTTTTGGCCACAGCCGGGTGGACAGAAGCACAGTATTTAGCCATCAGAATTTTAGCCCACGTGGAGCCAAACGATCAAAATTTCCACCATAATTTAAGAGAAAATGCTTTATGGATGTTGTTAAGATTTCTTATATCAAAACCTCCTTCGGCAAATGGGAGAGAGACCTGCTTCCAAGAACACCAAATAATCTTGTTCCCTTTGGGATGCACCCACAGGAACTTATTGAAAGTAGTATAAATCTTTTTCATCACCTGGTTCTTAGGAGAACAAACTTCTAACCAAAAAAGGGGATCGTATTTAGAACATGCTTTATAAGAATGAGCCTGCCACCCTGCGAAAGATACTTGTTTTCCCAACATTTTAGCTTGTTGAAAATTTTGTCTATCAACACTTTGAAGTTAGAATTTTTGTTGTGGCCAATGTTAATAGGGATCTCGAGGTGAATGAATGGAAATTTTCCTTGCTTGAAATTGAAAATTTTACTAATTTTGGAGTGAATACTTGGAGGATTTTTTTGGTGCATAAAATAATTGGATTTACCAATGTTAATGTTAAGCCCAGAAGCCACTTCCAAATTTGAGAGAAGATCCGACAACTTTTTCAAAGCATTACTACTACAGTTGGAGAAGATGATCATATCATCAGCATAAGACAGATGAGACACCATTATTTTCCCCTCTAAGTTGAATTGCATCTTTGGGTTCTGCTAAAATAAGAAATTTATGTTGAGGGACCACACGTTCATCGCTAAAATAAACAAGAGAGGAGATAATGGATCACCTTGCCTTAGACCACTTTCAGAAGGGAAGAAACACGATGGATGCCCATTCAGTAAAACTGAGAACCAATTGTGTTGGGTGATGTTTTTAATTTTTAAAATAAAACTTTCATTGAAACCATATGCTTTAAGGAAACTCGGGAAGGACTGCTGAACCTCCCCAAATAATCGCTGAATAATGAGCTGTTAAACTAATCTTTAAGAAAAGTGCAAAGCCTTATCTTAAGTTTTAGATAATATATTATATACATTGGATTATGAGTGGAATATGAGGAATCTAATATATATATATATATATATATATATATATATATATATATATATATATATATATATATATTAATTCTATCAACTCAAACTTCTCGATTCTAGGGTTTTGAAGGCGTCTCTGAGGGCGATCTCCGGGCGACTCTACCTCGCCCGTCGGCTTTGCCGACGGTACTGAACAGCCTGCTGAGGCTGTCTTCCGGGATAGTTTCCCCCTTCCCTGCCGCTACTGGCTTTCCTTCCTCTGTTGTCATCGCTTCTCTCGCTCGGTAGCGTTTATTTTTCTCTGCGATTTTGTTTTTTTCTTACCTTGATGGAGTTTGATGGCAGATTCTCCCATTACTAGCTCTTTTTGTGAGGTGTTGGAAGGTCCTCCTTCCAACACCTTACCCGTCAAGCCTATCTCTTGCTGTAATGGTAGCCCGGCCATTTTTTTCTCCGAAGCTGAGATTGAATTTCTTGCTGCCCCTTTTGATCGAACTATGGTCGGTAAGTTCTCTCGAACGAAGCCGAGCTTTGCCCTGGTGCAGAGCTTTATCAATAGATTAAAACTGCTTGCCCCGGTCTCCATTCGCTCTTTTGATTCTCTTCATATCTTCTTTAGTTTTACGTCAGAACTCGACTATGCTAGATGTTTCTCAAAAGGTTCCTATGAAATAAATGGTCACACTATGAAATTGTTCAAGTGGAACCCTCATATTGTTATTAATTTTGATGCTCGGATTGCTCCAGTTTGGCTCAACTTCCCTGGCCTTCGTCTGCAATATACCTCTAAAGAAGTGCTTTTCAACGCTACGAAAGCTTTTGGGAAGCCCTTGCATTTAGACAAAAATACGGCTCTTCATCGTAATTTTGCAGCTCCTTGTATTTTAGTAGAAATTGATCTGGAATATTCTCATATTGATAAAATTTGGCTGGGATCTGAGACAAAAGGCTACTTCCAAAAAGTGGTCTTTGAAAATTTACCTTCATACTGTATGCATTGTAATACTTTTGGGCATATGGCGGCTGTTTGCCCACATCTGTGCGGGCCCCCCTCAGCTGTAGCAGAAATTTTAACGGGTACTATTAATCCTAACATTTTAGCTGCTGATGAAAACTTGTTGATCAGAAACAATGACAATAGTATTAACATAACTACCGTTCTGAATAATGTAGCTGTTGACAACAATGCCGAGGTTAGACCTGATGATTTTCATGCTATTACTAGCTCGCAAAATGATTTGCAATTGAATTTTAACAATAATATTATTGCTGATATTGTTACTGAGAATATTGAGGAAAACTCTATTTGTATTGCTGTGCATTCATTATCTAATGAGTTATTAAAACATAAAACAATAGAGCTTACAAATGCTTGTTTAGCTGACCATGTTAATGATTCACAAATTACGAGTGCAAATGTTTTAGGGCCTTTGGCCCTCGAGGTTGAGGTAAATGTTAATGTTCTAGCTGCAAGCTTACTAGAAAATTGTTTTAATTACTCTAATATCAATAAACCTGCTATCACTAGCGATGATTGTGATATTAATTTTCTTTCTGCAAATAACATATTGGAATCTATTAATAAAGACCCTGCTCATAATGTCAATACTTCTGTTGCTGACACTGCTGTTAATCTAGCTGTTGAAGTCGTAAATATAGATTTGGGTCAAGTTGGGCATATGGCGGATGCTTTCCCTCAGCTGTGTGGATCTCCCTCAGCTGTACCAGAAAATATAACTAGTACTACTAATCCTACCATTTTAGCTGCGGGTGAAAACGTGTTGATCAGAAAAAATGACAATAGTCTTAGCATCAGTGCCGTTCTGAAAAATCTTGCTGTTGACAACAATGCTGAGGTTAGTCCTGATGATTTTAAATCTATTACTAGTTTGAAAAATGATTTGCAGTTGAATATTAACCATAACATCAATGCTGCTCTTGCTACTGAGAATATTGAGGATATCTCTATGTGTATTGCTGCGCATTCTTTACCAAATGTTGTTTTATTAAGACATAGCACCGTAGAGCTTGCAAATGCTTGTTTAGCTGACCATGTTAATGATGCTCAAATTACGAGTGCAAATGGTATAGGGCATCTGGCCCTCGAGGTTGAGGTAAATGCTGATATTCAAGCTGCTAGCTTACTTGAAAATTGTTTTAGTTACTCTGATATCAATATTCCTGCTGTCACTAGCGATGATTGTGATATTAATATTCTTTCTGCAAATAACATGTTGGAATCTATTAATAAAGACCCTGCTCACAATGTCAATATTTCCATTGCTGATACTGCTGTTAATCTAGCTGTTGAAGTCGTAAGTATAGATGTGGGTCAAGTTGCTGAATGTCTCATTGATTAATCTGCTGCCTTTAAAAATACTGTGAATAATAATTCTTCCCCTCTTAAAATTGGATCAGCGGGAATCCACCCTGTGTTGTCCGTCTCTCCAGCCTCGAACTATTTGATCGTGGGTAAAGTAAAATGCCCTCAATCACCCTCAAATATTGTATTAGATTGTCCAATCCTTAAAATTAATGAGCCTTCCCCGATCATTAGCAATAATAGATTCAATCCAATTGTGTGTTTAAATGAACTCACTGGTCTAACTAAAATGAAAACTTTAGTTCAAATCACAAAAAAACTCACAAAAGCTAATCTCAATACTCAGAAGGTTCAACCCGGACCTTCTTCAGAATTTTTGTAAATCAATGTGATCAAGCTATTAACTTAAAGGTTCATAATCAGAATTTTTCGTCCATTATCACCTTTGTGCATGCTAACAATCTTAGAACTGAGAGACTGCACCTTTGGAAGTTTCTGAGAAACAACCCTTTTAATAACCTCCCTTGGTTGGTAGGTGGAGACTTCAACGCTTTCCTAAATGCCAATGAATACAAAGGTTATACTCTCAATCATTCGGCGGCTTCTTTTGACTTCATGTCCACCCTAATTGACTGTGGTCTTAACGACTTTAACTATTCGGGAGCTGCTTTTACTTGGTCCAATGGTAGGAAATTTGCTCGCCTTGATAGATTTTTAATGAATAGCGAGTGGTGCAATAAATTTCATGAAATCAAAAACCTCTCCCAAAATTCCTCCAATTCGGATCACAAGCTGATCTTCCTTTGTGCTAAAAATCCCCCAACCACTAACAACAAATCTTTAAGATTCCAAACATTTTGGCTGAATATCCCTACTTACTTTGAGGTGGTGCGCTCCTCTTGGACTGCGTCCTGTAGCTCATTTGGGCTACCTAGACTTGACAAATTTAAACGCCTTCGTAAAGACTTAAGAGCTTGGAATCATAATGTGGTTGGCTACATTTTTGCTAAAGCTTCCTCCCTTGAAAATTTGGTTAACAATTTGGAAAATATTTTTGAAGTGCAAACTTCTCCTGAAAATAAAATCAAATTTTCTAGAAACACTGCGTCCTTATTCAATGTCATAACAATATTGAAAGCTACTAGAAACAAAAATGTAACATTCGTTGGAAACTCCAAGGTGAGAAAAACACCAAATTTTATCACAATTGGGTCAATAAACGTCGCACCAAAAATAAAATACACTCAATCACCAACCCGGAGGGTTCGACCTTTTCAAAGTTAGAAGAAATTCAAGAGTCTGCAGTTAACTATTTCTCAAATATCCTAACTAAAGAAAGCACTCACTCTAACACTTTAAACTTAATCACCCCTGAACCAACTATATCTCATTTTGAAAACCAAGCTCTTAATGTTATGCCCACAAATGAAGAAATCTGGATGACAATTAAAAACCTTAAACAAAACTCCTGCCCCGGTCGTGACGGCTTCCCGATTGAATTTTTCATCAAATCCTGGGACATAATTGAAGAAGATATTTGTAATGGGATAAAAGAATTTTTCTGTAATGTTCTGCTCCCAAAATTATTCACTCACTCAACCATCACCCTAATCCCTAAAGTCAACAACCCAAAGTGGTGGAACCAATTCAGACCAATTAGCCTTTGCTCCACTCTAAACAAAATCATATCTAAGCTAATTGCAAATCGTCTAAAAGATTTGCTTCCAAATATAATTGAACATAATCAAAGTGGCTTTATTTCGGGAAGACAAATTCAAGACAACATAATGGCCACTCAAGAATTATTTCATTGCATCAATAAAAAAAGTAGAGGTCATAATCTTATCATCAAATTGGATATTGAAAAAGTGTTTGACAAACTTGATTGGGATTTCTTATTCAAAATGCTTATGGCTTATGGGTTCAACTCCGCTTTCATAAACAAGATTAAATTTCTAATCTCTAATGTGTGGTTCTCTATCTTAATTAATGGTGCTCCTATTGGCTATTTCAATTCTTCTAGAGGCATTAGACAAGGTGATCCCTTATCCCCAATCTTGTTTAATCTTGCTATCAATTATTGGTCCATAAATCTTAATAAAGCCTTTAGTTTGGACAATAATCTTCAATTCAAAGTGGGGAAAAATCTTTTCATCCCTCATTTGGCTTACGCGGATGATTTTATCATTTTCACTAATGCGAACAAAAGAAATATCTCAAAGATTAAGCTATTATTAGACACTCTTCAGGAGGACTCCGGGCTTAAAATTAATTGTTCAAACTCTAAGTTTTTTATTAACAACAAAGCCACATCCAATCTCAAAGAATTTATCTTCACTAAACTGGGTTTTAAAGAGGACAAATATCCTTGCACTTATCTAGGCATCCCCATTTTTAAAGGCCCAAATAAAAACAACTTCTATCACAAGCTTATTGAAAGTATCCTTAAAAGAATTAAGAGTTGGGAAAAAAAATATCTCTCCCAAGGAGGAACGCTTACTTTAATTAAATATATTCTAAATACAATTCCTCTTTACTGGCTTGGCATCTACTCTCCTCCCAAAGGGATTTTATCAAAATTATATATCATCTTTAAAAAATTCCTCTGGGTAAGTAACAAAGGCTCAAATCTAATTTGGTCTAAATGGAAAACCCTCACTTTCCCTACTATTGAAGGTGATCTTAGTATTAGAAACCTTGAAGACATTCACAAGGCGTTTTCTGCCAAATTTTGGTGGAATTTTAGAACCACAAATAACATTTGGGTTGATATTCTCAAAGCAAAATATTGCTTCAGCACCCACTCGGTTCTTGTCTCAAAGAAAATCACCGACTCTTTAACTTGGAAAAGAATGCTGGAATCTAGAGATCTTGCGGAAAATTTAATCGAATGGAATACGATAGATGTTTCTTCCACTTTTTGGTGTGACTCATGGAGTGACCTTGGTCCCCTTCATCTTTTATGCTCCCCAAAGTTGCCCAAGATCTCTATTGGGGAATGTTTAAACGAGGATAAATCTTGGAACAATATTCTGTTAACCGCAATCACCAACCCCAGATTTCTTGATATGATTTTAAAGATTAATCCAAGGTTGATGGACGAAGAACATGCCTCCGCTGAATTTATCCTCAAAGATAAATTTAATCTTCATATTGCTTGGAATATCCACCGGAAAGATAAACCCTCTACTTTTAAACCTTGGTTTTGGCATAACAACATACCGACCCTTATAAGTTTGTTTATTTGGAGACTTCACCTTCGCTTCATAAGTGTGGATGAAATCCTTATCCTTAAGGGATTCCATCTTCTGTCTAAATGCCATTGTTATAAGTTAACTAACGCTTGCTCAGAAACCTTGGATCACGTATTTTTTAACAGTGAATTTGCTCTCTCATTATGGAACAACTTCAATCATATTGGGGTTAATAGACGGCTGATCTTGGATCTTCCTTCCCTTATTTATAGTTGGAACATTGGTCACTCTAGCTTGAAAAAACTTCCTCTTATGAATTTAATTGACGCTTACATTATTTTGAACATTTGGTCCGCGTGCAATCTCAAAAAATACCAAGCTGTCGAAATGAATCTTCATAAATCAAAAAATATAATTATTAATGACATTAACTTACTAAGAAATTTCCCAAAGAAATCTATATGTTGGTCAAACATTAATAAAACTATTTTCGCTGATATTTTTGCTGATATGTTTGATGTTTGAGACAATTTCGAGTTTGCTGTGGCTGGTCTGGTTTCATACATTTGGGGACGGTGCCTGGCTCACTTGGCAAGCTTTGCGGATATTGGTATCTTTTGAACATTTGGTTTGGAAGATGTTGCTTTCTCCGAGTTATTTGCTGATACTCGTGTGGGTTGCATTTGATTACCCCTGCTTATTAATTTATCTCCCAGAAACTTCTCGTGTGCTTAAATCTGTTAAAACGTGTGGTAGTATGGAAAAGAATGGGTCTCCTAACCTGATGGCTGATGCAGTTTGTTCGATTTTTAATGTGGTTATTAAATTGATTGCAAATTTATTAAGTTATATGAGGATGTTGCGGTTGGGGCTGAAGCAATCTGTGCTTCTTGTTTCCAAATCCATTTATATTGCTGCTAAATCTTGCAGTTCCCTTGTTGTCCCTCTTAGCCACCGGCAGGCCATAGTTTCTTATGTTCAGCATAGTTGTGCAAACCTTAATATTAATTGGGATTTGATGGTCTTCATTTTTAGTTACAATTTGATCTCTAAGAGATTTGCCTCTGTTTTCACTACTGTAATTGGCTGGAGGTTTAATTGGGCGTTTACCAAATTCTTTTATAGTTTTTGTTGGAGGGTTGAAATTCAAAAGAAGTGCTTGCATGCTCTATTGTGTTTATTTAGCTGGTAGATGAAGTTTGCTAATATAATGTTGATTTATGTTTATAGAAGTCCCTCAAACAAGCTTTTTCGTCATTCGCCCTTATTATTAGATGCGAATATTCTTTTATTTGAGCTGTTTTCTGGAGACATCATTAATATTATTTACATTGTTCCCAAGGATGAGTATGTTAGTATGTGGTATTCGTGTGATAGATCTCTCATGTTAGCAGGATTTCTGGCTGAGGGTTTTAATAGTTATATCCTTCTCAGCAGACTTCATATCAATTAGTGTTTGTGGAGTTTTGCCAAGCAGTTGTGGGCTGCTAGTCTTATGCTAAGTTTCTGTTCGTTTATTTGGGTTTGGTGGGTTTGGTGGCAGGTCAGCCACAAAAACCTTATTAATGGGTTTAAGCAAGTTTGTAAGTATTCTCTCATCCAGGTTATTATCTTTGTGTGTGAATTTCTTCTTTTTACCCCCATTGTTATGTCGTTCTTTTCTTGCCCCCGGATTCTTTTGGGCGGTTGGTCCTTTCTTTCTTGCGCTGCGTGGTCCCAAAGGCAAGTGGTTAGAAACGGCAAGAGTATTGCTGTGCCTAATCCTTATTGGAGGCAGATGTCGAGGCATAATACATATGATCTTCTGTATGGTCGCTTCCGCTGCTGCCCACAGTTATCAGGTTTGTCTTTATTGTATTCAATTAAAAATATTATTGAGATCATTTTGCAGGTTAACCTAAATGTGGATTGCGGTCGGCCAGTAGCCTTTTTTGGTGAGCCGGTGGCTCCTTTTTTGCAAGTTTTGGTTTTTGTATTTTTCATTTTGGATAACCCTTTTAGGATTCTCCCTGGGGTTATCTTTTTTTGGGTTGGATTTTGGATGTTTTAGTATTAGGACCTTTTGTAAAAAAAAAAAAAAAAAAATATATATATATATATATATATTTTTTTTTTTTTTTTTTTTTTTGTCAAAAAGCTATCTCGGCGGGAATTTATTTCAACAGAAAATCAAAAAGAAACAGGACTAGGGCTGGGAGGGTACAAAAGTCCTAGACCTAAAAACCAGAATCCAGCCTCAAAAACAGAGACCCAGGGAATATCCTAAAAGGTCTCTGGACCCAAACCAAAAAACGAAATAAACAAAAAAGTTCAAATTTAATAGACGTATAAAAGGACCACCAGCTAAAAGATATCAGAAAATAAAGGACAGCAGGACAAAAACAAGAGACCAGATCAAATAAAATCGAAACTCGAGGACCACGGCTTGCGCACTTGGGAAACCAAATGGACCCGGCAACACCAACCAACCCGCTTCTAATGGGGAGCCAGATCCTGTAAAGAAATTCAAGACATGCCTTGCAAACATGAAATGAAAAACATACCTTTGTGTCGCATAATAGATTATCGTGACCACCGCCGAACCCAGTGATCACGACCGCCACTAAACCAAAGCTGGCCAGCAGCCCACCAGACCATGGAGAACCTGCAGCCAAAGCCCGAAACCAGAAAAGCAACGACACGGCCAGCACCGGACCAGAGACACTCCAGACACCACCCACCAACCAATAGTAGGAAACCCAAATACCTAGGCCAAACCACACCACACATAGGTTTAGGGGACAGCCCTGCAAGGAGACCTTTTCCACAGAACCTCTCCAGAAACCAACAACCACTAAAACTGAGACCCAAAACCCCCCAACCAAGATGGAGCAACCATACGGCCTCAAGACCCAGAGATACCAGCAAACATTCATCTTAACAATGGAGGCATAAAAGGTCCAAGCCACATAGGAAGAAGACATAACATCACAACTAACCAAAAAAGAGCAGCAGCCTCAAAAGTCAAGAGCTGCACCACAAGCCAAAAAAACCAAAACAGCATGCAATTGACCGAAATAGCCCAAGACACAACAGTAGAAAAATGGGCTAGCACCTGAGGACAGCCCCCAAAGAAGACCACTTCCACAAATGCCAAACCAACTTAGAAGAGGGAGACCAGCTAACTTATTACCCAAACAAGTATTTTCTTTTTGCTTCAGCTGCATTGATATGTTTCCAGCTCAACTTTTTTTCCCCAAATATTTTAATGCTACTTTTAACATCTTCGCAAACTTTAGAGATAATAGCCTCAACTTTAAAACTTGCTTTTGAGTACTTAGTTTCATTTCTTGCTTTCCAGATATGCCATAGAGTATATGCGTTAATAATATTCCCAGTATGGATCTTCCCTTTTTTTGTCAAAGGCCAGCGCCCAAAAATTTCAGCAGGATTAGCAGTAATAGAGAGGGGGCCTAGGGAGGTATGCTTCCAGATTTCAATACTAGATTTACTTTCAAAAAACATATGCATTAAAGATTCTGCATTCGAATCAGAATCGTGACAATAGCAATACTTCGAAGTAATAGAGAAGCCCAGCTTCTGCAATTTGGAATCCACGCTTTATATGATCATTATAGAATCTCCATAGGAAAATACTTATGAGCCTAGGAAAACAATCATTCCAAAACCAGGTTGGGGAGAAGGGCAAATTGTGGGTTCTGCAGCAATTCCAGAGAATATCCAGCCGAATTTTTTTGTTTATATAGAATGGGGATTTGGCCACTTTAACATTCTCAAGAACCGGTTGCAGCATGACAATGTTTTGGATTTCTGGGTAGGGGATAATAGATTGAATACGGGGCATGTCCCAACCTGAGGTCTTAAGAAGACCTCACTCAATTTTATGTTGGGGATCTTGAGATTTCTGTTATTTATAAAAAGTGCTTTTTTTTTTCCAACAATCAAACCATAAGGATATCGAGTGATCCGACGGATCCCAACTTATGGATTCCTCCATCATGTCTCTAAATAAGAGAAGACATTTCCAGTTGCTAGAATCAGTGATTTTATTAGTGACCACCGCCGGATGGGTCGTAGCACAATACTTAGCATTTAAGATCTTTTCCCAAATAGATCCGGAGGTCCGGAACTTCCACCAAAGCTTTAGAGTGAATGCTTTGTGGATGTCGCTAAGGTTTCTAATATCTAACCCACCTTTGGCATACGGAAGGGAGACATTTTCCTAAGTGCATCAAATGATCTTGCTGCCTTTAGGATGCACCCAAAGGAATCTATTGAGGGTGGAGTAGATTTTTTTCATCACATGACTTGTGGGAGAGCAAACTTCAAGCCAATATGTCGGAATGGTATTTAGAACATGCTTAATAAGGATGAGCCTCCCTCCCTGCGAAAGATATTTGTTTTCCCAACCTTTTTATTTGTTGAAAATTATGTCAAGGAGACCTGTGATATTTGAGTTTTTGTTGTGTCCAAGGCTTATAGGGATGCCAAGATAGATGAAGGGGAATTTTCCTTGCTTAATCTTAAAAATTTGGCTAATTTTGGTGTGCGTGTTAGGAGGATTTTTACTATGCACAAAATAGTTGGACTTGTTGATGTTTATGTCGAGACCCAAGACCAATTCCAACTTAGAGAGGACAGTAGACAGCTTTCGCAGAGAGCTGATGCTACAATTGGAGAAAATGATCATATCATCAGCGTAGGTTAAATGAGAAACCATTAATTTACCACCAATTTTGAATTGCATTTTTGGGTTTTGAAGAAACATGCTATTTATGTTACTAGACCACACGTTTAAGGTTAAAATAAAAAGAAGAGGGAAGAGCGGGTCACCTTGTCTTAAACCCCTTTCCGCATGGAAGAAACCCGAGGGGTGACCATTCAGCATGACAGAGAACCAATTTTGTTGGGTGATATTTTTCATTTTTGAGATGAAACTAGAATTGAATCCATAAGCCTCAAGGGTTTGGAAAAGGATAGCCCAATCAAGCCGGTCGAAGGCCTTTTCAAGATCCAGTTTTAAAATTAAGTTTTGACCCCAACATTTTTTCTTAAGACTATGAACCATTTCTTGGGCAGCTAGGATATTATCTTGAATTTGTCGGCCATGGACGAAGGCGGATTGGTTTGGTTCAATTATGGTCGGGAGGATGGTTTGGAGCCTTTTGGCTAGAATCTTGGAGATGATTTTGTTAATGGTGGAGCATAAACTTATGGGTCTAAAGTTATTCCACCAATTTGCTTTGTCTAACTTTGGAATCAACGTAATCATTGTATGAGTAAAAACTTAGGGATTGAGATGTCACAAAAAAATTCCTTAATTCCATTACACACGTCGAGTTTAATGATATCCCAAAAGGCTTTAAAAAATTCTCCCGGAAAACCATCCGACCCCGGGCAAGAGTTGTCTTTCAAATTTTTTATGGTTTCCCAAATTTCCGAGTAATTTGGTATTTGATTTAAAAAGTTGTTATTTTCTGGGGATATTATACGATTTGTATATATGATTGGGCTGCTTTGGGGGTTTCTTGGTGGGGGAGGAGCTTTAGTATTTTCAGCAAAATAACTCACCACCGAACTTTGGAGCTCACTCAAACTAGAAATTTTGATACCATCAGGGGATATAACCTCCTTGATATGATTAAGGTGTCTGCGCTTTTTGACCCAATTGTGATAAAAGGCTGTATTTCGCTCTCCCTCAACTTTCCAATTTATGGAGCATTTTTGTTTCCAGAAGGATTCAATATCATTATGCTTGAGGATTAGATTAGCTTTGACTTTATTCATTTCAGTTCTATTGGCATCATACGGGTCAGCCTCAAAAATATCTTCAAGAGAAGAAACTAAATTTTCTTGATGAGTTAAATTTGTAAATATATTTCCAACATGAGTTTTGTTCCAAATTCCCAGCGTTTTCCTAAACCTTTTAAATTTTTCCACTAATCTATATAACCCAAAACAATCACAATGAAGGTTCCAAGAATCGTTGACAATTTTCCTACAATCTTCTTTTTGAATCCAAAAGTTTTGGAAATGAAACGATTTAGGGACCTTGTTAACCTTGTTCCAAGAACAGAGGGTGATAGGTTTGTGATTCGAGACAGTCGAGTTTAAAGAGGTGTTGAGAATATTGGAAAAGTAGCTACACCATCTGTTGTTCATGAGAAAACGATCAAGACGAGCGAATTTTCGACCCGCATGCCAAGTAAAGGGGGCACCAGAGTAGTTGAAGTCTTCCAACCCACACTCAAGTATAGTGTAGTTGAATTCAAAGGAGGATCTGGCATAGTCAGTGGCATAGCCTTTATATTCATTAGATTTCAAAATAGCATTAAAATCTCTCGCCACGGCCCTTGGCAAGGAGGAAGAGGCATTGCTTTTGAGGAAAGACCAAAGTTGCAAACAATCTAATCTAAGATTATGAGCATGGACAAACGTGCAATGAAAATTAAGAGTTCCGTTGGAGCACCGGAGGTGGATGGCTTGCTCACATCGGTTTAAGATTTCAATTTCCCAATTTGAGGCCCACAAAACCCAAATTTTGTTAGATTCAGACGCTACAGCATTATCAAGATTGGCAAACTTATGAACTTTTTCAATATAGTCAGCTTTCATCTTAGGTACAATAATAGCAGCAATTTTGATTTTATGTTCATCAACTAAGTGTTTAAATCTGTTTAAAGATGAGGCATTACGGATGCCCCTAATATTCCAACATAAGAAATTCATAAGCTAATATTAGAAGTTCCTGAAAGGGACTTCTGATTGCTTTTCAAAGTACAAGTAAGAGTGTTAATCTGCGAACCTGTCTCCACTTCTGATCCAATGTCTGCAAGAGTGGATATCGATTTGAACCTGTTTGTCATCGTGGTATTTGCATTTCTAGTTGTCGAAGATCTGTATTGCTATATCTTTAATGGACTTTTTGGAGCTTTGAACGCAACCTCAGCATTTAATGAATCCTGCATCATCAAAAAATCTGAAGAAAGTGTGTCAGCGTTAATAGATTTAGTTGCCATACCTCCTGATAGGCTATCCCCCGAGAGGTCATTGGGATCCACCACCTGCACTTGCTCAATATTAGTGAGCACAGAAGAATTTATAGAAGGATTGAATTCCGGAATCCTGTTGCTTATTTTATCTCTAATCGGGCCAGAATCTATAATAATATTAGCATTTTCCATAATTGGACAGCTAGCAATAGTTATTGGCACTGCCCCACAAACCTGGTGGCTAATATTTTGTGGACTGAGAACACTAAAATTGGTAGTTGGGCTAGGAGGTGACTCTACGACCATAGCTGAGGGATCATTCAATGTACAGCCAGGCTTAGTGACCCGATCACCCTGATCTACAAGCACCAAGGAGTCCACAGGAGGAGCCATCAAGTTAATAGATGAGATATTTATAGGAGCGGGCAAAACTTTCTCAAACACAGGTGAGGGATTTTGCTGGAAATCACAAGACTCTTTGCTGTGACCCAAAGAGCTACACCAGATACAGAATAGCGGCATGTTTTCATAAATGATATCTTGTAAGTAGCCCTTTGCTTTGGACCCCAACCAAACGGCCGAAGGGGGAGGGGACTCTATGTTTATTTCAACTATCATTCTAGGTGCTGCAATGTTCCTCAAAATTACCGTATTTTTATCAAGTTGCAGGGGACGACCAATCGCCTTTCCTATATTGAGCAGTATGTCCTTAGTTATATATTGCAATCTAAGGCCCGACAAATTTATCCACACGGGAACAATAGGGACGTCGTGAGTAACGTCCGAGAAGGGGTCCCATTTGCAAAACTGCAATGTGTTACCTTTAATGTCAAAAGATCCCTTTGAAAATATACGAGCATAATCAAGATCGGAATCGAAAGTGAAAAATACCCTATGTGAGTAAAAAGCTCGGATGTTAACAGGACCAGCCAGTTTTTATCCCTTAATGAAGCCATCAATTAACCCAAAATGGGGTTTAGGTCTAGCAAATTTACCAACTAAGGTGAGAGCATGCGGATGAGCCAAGGTTTTTACCTCCTCATCCGAAAAAAAGATTGCAGGCATACCTTTAAATTGTTCAATCGGTTTGGAAGGAAAAGGAGACGCAGCTTCGACAACATCACGAAAGGATCGGACAGGAGCCGGGGGTTGCGAACCCATACCTGTGGTAGTGGCAAAAACCTAAAAATGATGAAGGCCGAGAGGGGCTCTCCCGGACAGAAGGGATGGGGATCTCCAGTCCGTCGGCCAGGCCGACGGATGGAGGCGCAGAAAGACGCTCGAAGCTTAGAGGGAACCCTAGCCCGAAGCTAGGGGAAAAAAAATTATATATATATCAGTAGCTTAGTTAAGGCGATCGTTTGTGTGGCGATCGTTGGCGACTGTGAAAAGCTTTAGGGTTTCGCTCCCGGCGCTCGGCCATCGGCCGTCGGCGCGGTTTGCTGGTCTTGGGTGACTATTTCCTTTAGTATTTGCTTTCCCTTTCTTTAATGTTTCAAGGTCCCATTTGCTAGTTTTGTTCCGTCTTCTACAAGGGTTGCTTTGGCTGGAGATCTTAACTGATTTCCCCGGCAACTCTAGGTTAGATCCCGATTCTTTACTGGTATAGATCGGCTCCTTTTTTGTTTTGTCTTTTTTTATGTACTCTTTCATTATGCGGTAATGGATCCATCTATTCGATCTTTCCGTGATATAGTTGCTCAAAGCCCTAATTCTATTACTAAACTTGTTAGTAACTTCAATGGCCTCCCGGCTCTCCTCTTCACTGATAAGGAAGTTATTCAACTTTCTACACCTCACTCACTCACCCTTGTGGGAAAGTTCGCACGAATTAAACCTAACTTTGGGCTGATTCTTGGGTTCATCGATAGTCTCAAACTGCTTGCACCGGTTAACATTAGATCATTTGATACTCACCGTGCTTTTTTTACCTTTCAATCTGATCTGGACTACGCTCGAGTATTTTCTAAAGGCTCGTATGACTTAAAAGGTAACACAATGAAACTCTGTAAATGGGATCCTTTCTCCGATGTGACCCATGACATTCCAATTGTTCCGATTTGGGTGAACTTCCCAGGCTTACGCTTACAATATACAGCTAAAGATACTCTCTTTAATATTGGAAATGCCATTGGTACGCCTCTGCATCTCGATCATAATACGTCTTTAAATAAGAACATTGCAGTGCCACGCATTCTTATTGAAACAAACATATCCTCCCCCCCTCCCACAAAGATTTGGTTAGGTTCGACAGAGAAAGGTTACGCTCAAGAAATTTATTACGAGAACATGCCGTCATATTGCAATTGGTGCTTCACTATGGGTCACAACTCAGGTTCTTGCTCACACAGAAATCAAAACTCTCCCCCTCCACCTCTCATATTGTTAACCCAATCTGAAAATATTAATGTTTCAACTATCAATGAAGATATTAATTCCCCTATGGTTGCTGGAATGGTTGGTGGTTCGGCTAATGAAATAGTGGTTGGTAAGGAAAATGTTGATAGTATGGAAAATTTTGTGGGTACGGAACAAGTTGCTGGTAACAATTGTGCTCTTTATAGCAATTTTGAAGTTACTGAAAAAGTTGTTGGTAACATTTGTGCTCTTGATAAAATTATTGTGGATACCTCTCTTGTCTCCACAGAAAAGCTGGAAAACATCAAAACTCTTGATCATCTTTTGGAGTCTTCTTTGAATACTAACATTACTGATATTCTTTATGATAATGGCAATGCTAACATTACTGATATTCTTTATGATCATGGCAATGCTAATGTTTTAAATGCTATTTCTCTTAATGATGAAACTTTAGATGCCCAGATTCACAGGTCTGCTGTTGTTATAGATTTGGACACCCCCCTTATATCTGTAGAGGTGAGTAAAGAGGTAGGTTCTTCTACTGATGGAAAGTGTATAGAAGCTATTTCATCTAAGGTTGATAATTTATCCTTATTTACAAAGCAAAACAATACTGCTGCTAATATTTTTGAAGCTGCTGGAACAATTGTTGGTTTACATCAGCCCATTGAATGTAGTTTGAACAATGCCCCTGGTATGGAAATCCCCTCTGATGCTACAGAGGGCCTGCTGCTAAGGCCAACTCCTGTTGGAAGCTTTATAACTGTTAGAAAATTATTAGTTACTAAATCTGCCATTAATCTTAATAATGCTTTTACTTTAATTTCTGCTGATTCTAATCTGTAGTCGAAAAGTGTCCCTTTAGCAACCACTGAATATGGAAATGGTAAGCTTAATCCTTCTGATGTTTTTTTGGAACAAATAGTTGTTGATGATATAAAGAAATGTGATAACTTAGTTACTTTTGCTAAACACAAAACACCGCTGAAAAACAAGAAAGATCAATTTAGCTCTCACACAATGCCAACTTCAAACAGATATAAATTGCTTGCTTTACTTATTGATTCTGAAGTTATTGATTCTGATTAAAACCCTACCTATAAGGCTGAAAATTTAGACTCATAGTTTGAAAAGACTTAGCTGGTCCCAAGTGGATCATCTTTTGTCCCTAAATGAATATTCTATGTTGGAACATCAGAGGAATTGGTAATGCTTCCTCTAAAAATAGATTTAAACATTTAGTGTTGGAAAAAAAAATTGCGATTGCGGCTATTTTTGAACCTAAACTAAAAAGTGAAGCTATTAAGGCTGTGGGACATTTTTGCAAGTTGGAAAATGTTTGTCTCTGATTCGAATATAATCTGGGTTTTGTGGAACAATCTTTGGAAAGCTGAGGTGATTGATTAATGTCAACAAGCAATTCATATGCATTTTTATAATAAAGATCACAACTGCCTAATCACTTTTGTGCATGCTCATAATCTTCGTAGTGAACGTATAGCTCTTTGGAACTTTTTAAAAGACTCTTCCCTCCGTTGGGCTGTTGGAGGAGATTTTAATGCTATTCTCAAAAACTCCGAATATAAAGGTTATGTGAGGGATCATTCCAAATCTTCTTTTGATTTCAACTCCGCCATTCTTGAATGTGGTCTGGAAGATTTCAGTTACACTGGTTCTCCTTTTACTTGGAATTCTGGTATAAAATTTGCTAGGCTTGATAGATTCCTCATTAACAGTTTGTGGTGTAACTCCTTTACCAATTATGAAGCTTCCTCTTTAAACTCAACTGTGTCGGATCATAAACCAATTACTCTATCCTCTTGGAATCAAACTAATAACATCCCTAAATCCTTCAGGTTCCAACACTTTTGGCTTGAAAGGCCGGATTTCTCTCATCTTATTCACTCTATTTGGAATGAACAATGTGGTTCTTTTGGCCTCTTTCGTCTTGTCGAAAAATTTAAAAAACTTAGAAAAGAGATTTGCATTTCGAACAAAAAGGTGGTCGACAATATTTTTCATAATGCTTCCCATTTGGAAAATAAGGTCAATAACCTTGAAAACATCTTTGATTTGGATCCCTCTAATTTAAATAGGATAGAGGTCTCCAAAGCTAAAGCCTCTCTTATTCAAGTTCACAACGATATAGAAACTTTTTGGAAGCAAAAAAGCAGCATCAACTGGACCCTTCAAGGGGAAAGAAACACCTCCTTCTATCATAACTGGGTAAACAAAAGAAGATGTCTGAATCACATATCTAAAATAAATCCCCCGAACAAACCACCGATTAAGGAGGCTGAGGATATTCAAAATTCAACTGTTTCCTTTTTCATTGAAGCTTGCCAAGCCCCTATTCCCAATTTTTCTTCTCTTGAGACAAATTTATCCTCTCCCCATTTGTCGGAAGAGGATAATGCTGTCCTAAATGCAATGCCCACTGATGAGGAAATTTGGGAAGTGGTTTCCAATCTAAAGAAAAACACATGTCCCGGTTCGGATGGTTTCCCGTGTGAATTCTTTTGTAAATTTTGGGAGGTTATCAAAACAGATATTTGTAACGGCATCAAAGAATTTTTCTGTCAAACCCGTATTCCAAAATTTTTCACCCACACCATGTTATCCTTGATTCCTAAAACTGATAAAGCCTCCTGGTGGTCCCAATTCTGGCCTATAATCCTCTGCACTACTATAAACAAAATCATCTCTAAAATTCTTGCTAATAGGCTTAAAAAACTTTTAAATTCTTTAATTGCTACCAATCAATCTGGTTTTATCCCGGGTAGACAAATCCAAGATAATATCTTGGCCACCCAAGAGCTATTCCATAGCTTAAAAAACAAAAATAAAAATCATAACCTCATATTAAAATATGACCTTGAAAAGGCCTTTGACAAAATTGATTGGCATTTCCTCATAAAAATGTTAAAGTTCTATGGTTTCAATGAAAATTTCATCATCAAAATCAAGAATCTCACTCAATATAACTACTTTTTTGTTCTCATTAACGACAAGGCTAGTGGGTTTTATAAATCTGAAAGAGGCCTCCGTCAAGAGGACCCCATTTCTCCTTTGCTTTTCATACTTGCCTTTAATTATTGGTCCCTTTGTATTAATGTTGTTTTCAAAAGTGATCCTTCTATGCAGTTTATGATCCGGGGAAAATTTTTGGTCTCCCACCTCGCCTATGCTGATGATATCATCATTTTCTATAATTCTAATAGCAAGATGGTTGAAAAAACTCAAAATCTTATCAGCTATTTGGAAAACATTTCAGGGCTTAAAGTTAACACCCAAAAATCCCAATTTTTGGTTAATCCTAAAGCCCATACCAGATTAATTAATAGGCTGTCCGATAATTTGAAAATAAAACAAGGTAAACTCCCTTTCAAGTATCTTGGCATCCCAATTGCCACCGGCCATAATAAGAATAACAATTATCTCAACCTCATTGATTCCATCTTTATCAAACTTCAAGGTTGGGAGCTCAATTCTCTTTCTCAAGGTGGTCGATTGACTCTTATTAAATTTGTCCTAAACACCATTCCTCTCTATTGGTTGGAAGTCACCTCCCTGACCAAATTTATCCTAAACAAGCTTAAAAGTATTTTCAATAAATTTCGTTGGACTCACCCTACTTGCAGTAAAATGATCTGGTGCTCTTGGGATAAACTCTCTTTCCCAACCATTGAAGGAGGCTTAGGAATTATATGCTTATACTCTTTGCATAAAGCCTTTTCTCTTAAGTTATGGTGGAAATTCAGAACTTCCAATATAATTTGGTCGAAATCCTTCAAGCCAAGTACTGTGCTCGTACCCATCCATCACTAACCACTCAAAAAATGACAAACTCTACCACTTGGACTAGAATGCTTGAATATAGAGAACTAAATGAAGAAAATATAACTTGGGATGCTCTTGACTACTCCAGCTCATTTTGGTTTGATTGCTGGAATGATTCTGAAATTATGGCCAAATCTGTCCAATCTATTAAAAATCAAAAGCTAACTATTGATGATTATCTCAACAATAATAGTGAGTGGAGTGTTGAGCTATTGCAGACTTTGCTGAGTCCTGAATTAATTGAAAACATCACTAAAAGGACTCCAATATTTGAACAACTGAAATTACCTAACTCCAAATTCTGTTACAATGGTAAAATCAAACTTACATCTCTTTGGCAGGTTTGCAGATTGCACAATCTTCCTGTTTTTCCTCACTGGATTCGGAATTCTTGTATTCCAACTTTGATCGGCTTATTTCTTTGGAGGCTCTATTATAACTTTATAAGTGTTGATGATATATTACAAGCTAAAGGTTATAATATTGCTTCTAGATGTCATTGTTGTCAGAATTACACTGAAAATATTAACCACCTCTTCCTTAACAACTTCTCATGCAAATTAGTTTGGTCTTCTTTGAATATAATGTCGAATGATATTCATTATCCTGCTGATATTAAAGAAGTTCTTACTCGCTGGCCTATTAAAAAAAAAATCCACATTGGCCAATTAATTGACTGTCACACTATATGGCAAATCTGGATTGCTAGGAACAATGCAAAACACTACTGGATGCCTTTTACCGCTGAAAAAATTATCAATGCAATTAAGAAAGAGGTTATTAAATCCATCAATGTTTTCAAAGAAACTGCTGGAAAAATACAAACATTGATTATGTCAAAAATATTGTTATTTAACTTTGCTTTAATTTGGTCTTTTAAAATTCTGGAGACAATGAGATCTATGCTCACTTTCTGCAATTCGAAGCTTTGGTTCATATGGGGGTACGCTAAGACTTATCTGTGGCAGATTAATATTAATACATCTACTACTACTAAGTTGAATGAAAAGGTCTACGTATTTCATAATCAAGCTGTTGAAATTAATGTTTGTTTCAATATCCTGCTTATTCTCTCTATGAGTTTGTCTAAGATGAATCTTATTGAAATTTTTGGACAGCCGTAGGCTCAATTTTTCATACTGGGCTACTTTAATTATGAATGCGTTCATTGATATTCAGTTGGGGATGATTATTTGGTTTCAAAATAATCATTTGAATATGGATTTCACATTTCTTCGCTGCGAGCTATTTTACAATTTGTACCACGATTTTTGCAATTTGAAGGGTGTTGTGTTGATTTTATTGGTCTTAATGCGGGATTTTTTATGGGGTCGGGGTTTGTCCCAAACCAATCTTGCTGTGTACTGGATCATTTGGATGAATTTTGGCTGTGGTCTCCTTGGAAGTATGTTTTCTGCATTTGGTTCTGCAGCTTTTTGTGGACTCTCTCATGTAGGCTCGATCGTCTCCTTGCGTGCACTCATGCTTTGTTGCAGGTTCCCTGTTTTGATGGCGTGCTGAGCTGGCGTTCGTCGATCCAAGTTTTTTTTGGTGCTATTTTGAATGCCCGTTTGCGGTGTTTTGTTTCCATGCTTTTGTTTTGTGGTTCTTACTTATTTGGTTTTTCTTCTTTCTTTTGAGTCAAGAGACCTCTTACGCTACTCCCTGGGTCTCCTTTTTTGGGACTGGAGTCTGGCTTTTAGTTCCTAGGATCATTGTAACCTCCTAGTCCTGGTCCTGTTTGTCCTTTTGTTTTATGAAATAAAATCTGCCAAGATGGCTTTCCCAAAAGAAAAAAAAAAAAAAAAAAAAAAATAATATATATATATATATATATATATATATACTCATAATCCAATGTATATACTATATTATCTAAAACTTAAGATAAGGCTTAGCGCTTTTCTTAAATATTAGTCTAACAACTCATTATTCATCGATTATTGGGGAGGTTCAGCAATCCTTCCCGAGTTGCGCACCGTTCTACTTCCAATTATTAACTCCTTTGCGCACGGCAACGAGACGGATTGCTACTGGATAACACTTGCATTGGGTTCATGTTCTAGACAGGAGACGGTGTATACACATTACTGCCAATGGACATGAGGTATGTAGAAATAAAGATACCTGACATGTACTCATTGGGGGAGTTGTGTCTAGGATCGTGAACCCACCTAAGTCTTATAGACGGCTTGACTTCTCAATTACTTTTGGATGTGTCCACAGGAGTAAAGAAAAATAACTAAAAACTATTGCATATATATTTTCTACTTTGTTAGTATAGTATTGTACAATTTTCTGCCTTAGCTTAAAGAAGCTAAGTGATATGATATGATACAGTTCAGTTCAATTACAATTCAATGGCTTATTTAGCCAATTTTTCTAATATGGAAACTTTTATATAATTTATTCTGTTTCCTATTTACTTTTACTGCATTTCAGCTTTAGTGTAGTACTTGTTTTCTTATATATATATATATATATATATTAGGATGCTAAGTATTAATTTAGTTTATTTATATGTATCACACTTTAGTTTACTTTCTGTAATTTGCATAATTTCATATGATCATCAGTATATTAAGATGAGTTTTTCTTTTCAGTATTTACAATTTACTAAACATATATATTTCCTAACCTTATTGTAACTTTGGGTTGAGATATATCTTTTTATCTCACTATTTATTAAGTTATAAATGCATTATTTATAGCTTTTCCTGTTCTTTCTTAGCTTGTTGCACCCTTTTGTTTGCTTAGTTGCTTAAGTAAATGGTGATATGTCTAAATAGAATTTTCTTTTCTTTTGGCTGGGGACTGTCATTGTGAATTTGACAATGACAGATTCTGAACTGTTTGAGGTGATTGAGCTAGGAGTGGAAGCAAGACCAAGAGGAAGAGCACCCTGCTGCTGAAGATCTTTAGTTTCTTATTTATTTTCTTATGAGGCTGAGAGTTTATCTTTTTTTTCAGTTTAAACTAATTAAATGCTATAATAATATAGGTACCCTGTGTATTTTATTTTTCACTGCATTACTTTATTCTAAGCTGCATATTTCTTATTATATGCATTATGGTACAATGGATGTAAACTCATTCTTTACTTGCTTTCATACTATGATTGATATGTATATATTTAGTGAATGATTTCACTGCATCATAAGTGCATATCCCTCCCTTATTAGTGGATTGGGGGATCATTCCCTAATCTAATGATAATTGAGGGGTTTTCCAAGTGACAACCACCACTTAAGGGTGGGCCGCCACAATTTGGATGGCATTCATTAGACTTTTCGGTTCACTGGCTTCATTTAAAAAGTTTTTGTTATGACAGTACTAACTTAGACACATTACTACTTTTTAATACAGTACAGTTTTCTGCCTTAACTTTGAGAAGCTAAGTAATTTGCATGATATAGTTCAGTTACAGTTCAGTGGCTAGTTAGCCAATTCTTCAGGTATGGCAGCATTACATGTTACCTTTTTTTCCTGTTTTCTGATTACTTTTACTACAATTTAGCTTTTGTTTAGCATTTGCTTACTTATATATGATAGGATGTCAATTTTGCTTCACAACTTATATGTATTATAATTTTATTTATTTTTTATTAATCAGCATAATTTTATATGATCATAAGCATATTAGGATGAGTTTTTTTTTTTAGTACTTACAATTATTTCTTATATTTATTTATTGATTAACCTTATTGTAGCTTTGGGTAGAGGTATGTCCTTTACCTCTTTTTGTTTAACTTATAAATGCATTATTTATAATTTTACCTGTTCTTTCATAGCTTGTTGCACCTATATGCTTATTTTAGTTATTTAAGTAAATGGTGATATATTGAAAGATCATGTATTTATTAATAGTCTAAAATGTACTTAGATAATTTATCTAATCAGATTTTCTTTTCTTTTAACTGGGGTTCTGTTATTGTGAAATCGATAATGACATATTTTGAGCTTTTTGAAGTGGTTGGGCCTTCAAAGGAGCTAGTTCAGGAGGAGAAGCGTGCTATTTCTAATATATAAATTATGCAATCAAGCTTTTGAATCACATAAACTAAAGAGTCACTAAGACAAACTAGCACCCTTCTCATAATAATATCATTTATTTATTACTAAAAATAATAATAATAATTGATTGAAATAAAAATGACTTGAAAGTAAATGACATTAACACTAAGAAAATTAGAAGCGAGTAGTTAGTAAAATTGGAAGTCATAAATAAGTAGTTATTTATTTTTATTTTTGTTTTAAGATTTTCTTATAAAAAAATGCCTCATCCTCTTTTTTTTTTGTTCTTCTTCCCCATTTTGAGGGGTTCTCTTCCCTTTTTTCCTCGTTTAAAGGGGATCTGTTTTTCTTTATCCCGTTCAAAGTGGACCTTCTGTCATTGACGATTGGTGCCGGAGGTTGGTGGCAACTATTGGGGGCCAGCTCAAAGGAGGGAGGAGAGCTTTGTGCAGAGGAGAACGTTTAGGGTTCATCTTTTTTTTTATATAGAGAAGAAAATGAGGATGTTGGTAGTAACCAGCAAGGTGGGGAGGAGGAAGAAGCGGGGGTTGACCGGAGGAGGAGGATAGGAGGGGTTGTGGAGAGAAGAATGTTCAAGGCTCCTCTAAAACAGGAGGGAAGGAGGAAGAGGTAAAGGAAGAGGAGAAGCTGACATATTGCCGAAGAAGGGAGACAGAGGTCGAGGGAGGCGACTAGAGGCTGGAGAGGTGGCTGTCAGAGGTGGGATGAGGAGAAGGGAGGCAGCTTGAGTTAAGGAAGAGGAAGAAAGGTTTGCGTGGAGGAATAGGGGGGTTTGGGGTCATATTTATAGAAGAAAAAGAGATGTTTTACTTAAGAAATACATAGCTTGCTGAGAGAGCTATTTAATAAAAGATAACTTAGCGAGGAATAAACTTACTAAAAGGTAATGTAACTTAACAAAATTTGACCAGGAAATGTATCACACATACTACATTTTTTTAATTTGGAACTATCTTTTATTTTATATTAATTTTTGAAGATTAAAACTTTAAGAAATTAATAATAGTCAATCAAGAACTCTAATTTTGATGAAATTTTTTTATATAACTATTTACAAATATTCTCAATCGAACGACACTAAAATTATTGATATTAGACTTGTATTTAATTTTCTAATTTTTATGAATCTTAAATATATAGAAATTAATTCAGGAGTATTTATTATCCAGAATGCTCTTAAACCCGGGCATTATGATCACAAATATATACTATATTTAACGATATGTTCAGTTTAATCTAATTTTATACAAGCCCGAAGTCCTAATTTTTGCTTAATCAAATATTTTAATTATTCTGGCTATTACATTAGTGAGGTCGTTGTCATTAGTATAATTCTTATAAGAACCAGCTAAATTCACAGTGTCAGAAATAAGCTAGTAATCAATAGATTTATTAAACATTAAATCAGAAATAGGCTCAAAAATAACTTCCATTTTTAGATTAGAGGCATCATTAATAATATTAGTACTAAAGCCATAACAGACAATTTTTTTAGAAATATCTTCCATTTTAGGAATATGCTCAGGAACAGTATTAGCAATCACAATATCTTCAATACCAATTGCATTTTCACTTCCAATAGTTGTGATCAAAGAAAATTCACCAACATCCGTAGTCTTACTTAGTAATTCCCCAGGATTGGTAGCACTAGTTCTCGAGGAATGAACCAAAGCAAAAGTTATATTAACAGCCATCATAATATTAGTATCAGTGCTAGCTTAGATAATATCAATAACCAGTGAAGAAATCAAATTGATTACATTTTCTAAATAGTTTGCATGCAGAGGGACAGGATTATGGTGAATACAGTTCGCACTATCATGACCCGTGTCCAAACACGCAACACAATATTTAGGTAGGTTTTCATAGCATATTCTCTAAGAATAACCTTTGCCAAGAGTACCCAGCCAAATTTTATCGATTATTGGTTTAGAGATGTCAATCTCTAGCAGAATACGAGGAGCAGCTAAGTTTCTAAAAGTGGCCATGTTTTTGTCATGCTGGAGAGGTTTCTCGATAGTATGGGAAATATTAAAAAGAGTACCTTTGGACATGTATTGAAGCCTGAGACCAGGATGATTGATCCAAATCTGGACAATGGGAACATCAACGGATAAATTAGTGTGAGGATCCCATTTGCAACAGTGTAACCATTAATATCATAAGAACCTTTCCAAAAATGTCTAGCATAATTAGTATTAGAAGAGTATTTTTCAAAAAATCGCTCGGAGTCAGTGAAACTAAGAGAAGCTGAACCAATAAGTTTTAATAAAACTCATAATGAGCTTGAAACAAGGCTTAGTTCTATTAAATTTTCCGACCAGTGTAAGATCATAAGGTGTAGACATGAGGCCCACGACATCCCTAAAAGGCCACACCAACAGTGTCTCGGCCATCAAAGAAGCAAAAATGCCATCACAAAACGAAAATTAGCGGAAAGTTACTATAAACAAGGAAAAGAAAGAAATAGCAGAAGGAAAGAGATCACTAGGCCGAGTTGAGAAGGCAGGAGAGGGTCGGCTGTCGGTCGCGCCGAAGGAACGCCCAAATCGCCGCCCCTGAATTGCTGAGAAAACCCTAACGGGAGAGAGATATTGAAAAAGAGGTACATGCATCACTTCTATATATATATATATATATATATATATATATTATTTTTAATAATCAATAAATAATATATTGTATTTTAAATATTTTTTATTTCTTAATTTTGAAACTAGTGAGGATTATTCCTAATTATTTCATGAAAAAAAAGAAATACAAGCGATTCAACTACAAAGCCAAAGGGATTAATGAACAAAGACAGCGGAAGACCAAAGCTATTAAAAAAGTTTAAGAAGAGACTCAGGATTGTGTTTCATAACCTTTGGATTATATTCCAGTAAGGAAAAGTCGTCCGCTAACAAAAACAACCCCAAAATCATCGTTTTTGCCTCAAAACAAATAATGAATCATACATATAAAAGCTCGAAAAAACTGAATGGACAAACGGATCTACGAAGCTTCATCAGCGAAACAAAACCACCACTCGTGCAAAAAGCAGAACTCAAATTCCTGCGATAAGATCACTCACTATGATAATCCCGAAAAATTTCAGCAAGGGGGAAAACATATGATATCAGAATTTCGATTGAAAATAATTGCCATGTCTGAGAGAACCGAGTCTTGAAACCAGCCAGGACTTAGATAAAGTATGAAGGAAAGCCAGCCAGCATTTAGAAAAAGATCCCCATTGATTCTAGCAAAACTATTGCCAATGCAATGCATTTGAACCCTCTTGGTTTGGAACAGCTAATCCGTATGCAGAATCTAACAAACTCAGAAGTAGGATTAATATGTGAACTTGCAGTATTAGTACTGAAAAATTCTTTTCCATGATCAAGCCAAAATGGAATGTGGCCGAATGGCATATTAAAACCGTGCCATTAAAGGACAGTGAACACTGATAAAGGACAGCGAACACAGCAATGCAGCAGTAAAAGCTAACGTTTTCCAGCGTTCTATTATTTTCAAAAGAAAAAAAACCCTTGTCACCAAAATCTTTCCACTTCCAGCAGAATTAAGGCTCTCAGCAATTCGGACCTTATCCTTCATTTTTTCCTTTCTAAAATAAAGGTACAGTTAGAACCGCCCTCTAAGGAGAGGGGCATTTGTAATGAGAATAAAAAATGAAGTTATTTCATAGAGACATCCAAAGGCAGAAGAGAAGTCTTTTTGATCCACTTATCACATGTAGTTAAGGACTCAGCTTATAATAAACTGAAAAGAAAAATGGAATGCAAAAATTAAGTGAAACTAGAATCATTATTAGATCTAATAAGGCAATATGTGATAGTGCAGTTAATGCCTCTTTTCCCAAAAAATCCATAATTTTAAACCTATTTGGCATAACCTTTCATAAAAACCATTTGAACTTCAATTCAAAACACTTCAAACATAAGGTGAAGTGCTACTGCATATGAAAATGCATATGAAATTTTGTCTGATACTTTTTGTTCGGGTTCAAGTTCTCTTTTGATGAGCTGCTGAAACATAATATTATTCCGTAGCACCTCTTTTCCTCCACGTTCTGCAACTGGCCAGCCCTAGGTTTGTCCTCTCCACTCCTAGCCCCTCCTCTCTTTGACCATCTCTCACTCTCATTCTCTCTCTCACTCATTGTAACAGTCAGGAGGCGATTCCTATCCCGTACGTAATTAATGAAAGCTGCTTACCCCCACCAGACTATTTCCATCTCTTTATCCGTCGCTTTCACACCTCTCCCTCTACCTTTCCCTCTCCATCTCTACGCACCTGCTGCCTTTCACTATAATATTAGGAGTAGAAAAAGTAATTCGCTTTTGAGGCAAATCATGAGAACACACGAATCTCAGGGCGAATCAGAAATGGCCAGCAAGGATAATTAGACTCTGGTGCCTTTAGAACAAAAACCCGCTCTTGTAATTGGCCCTCTCCTTCTCCTTTATGTCTTTAGAGGATTCCCACACTCATGTTTACTATTTATGCATGCCTCTTCTTTTGCTTCGGCCTTATCTCTTAGCTCATCACTTATGTCTCCATCACCATTCCCCCCTCTTCTCCGCGCGTGCACATGGAGTTCTTCAGGCCTTCCACTTTTTATAGGTTTCATTGCTTAAACTATTATTATCATTTTTTGTGAAAAAAAATTTCAAGATGTATGTCGTTTAAAGCTATAACTTTATTAGCAACACATTATATATATATATATATATATATATATTTTTTTTTTTTTTTTTTTTCCTTTAGTGAAATTACTTACCCTAATGGAAGGAAATCCTCTAACCCATCTGAAAATGCAATCTTCAGTAATTGATTACTTCAAAAATATTTTCAAAGATGATCGTATTTGGAACTTATGCCCAGCAACGATGAAATTTGGGAAATTGTTAAGGACCTCAATCCCAATACCTGTCCTGGTTCGGATGGTTTCCCTGGGAAATTCTTCTGCAAATTCTGGACTATTATCAAGGAAGATGTCTGCAACTGTGTAAAAGAGTTTTTCTGTGACGTTCCCTTACCTAAATTCTTATCTCACACAATGATCTCTATAATCCCAAAAACTGAAAAAACAACCTGGTGGAACTATTTTAGACCCATAAGTCATTGCACAACTCTAAACAAAATCATTGCCAAAATAAATGCTAAAAGGCTGCAACTTCACCTTCCCTTTCTAATCAATCCTAACCAATCCGGTTTTGTCCATGGAAGAAAAATTCAAGATAATATACTTGCTACCCAAGAGCTTTTCCATAGCCTGAAAAAGAAATGTAGGAGTCACAACATAATTCTTAAAATTGACCTTGAAAAAGTTTTTGACAAAATCAATTGGAAATTCATTCTCTATTTACTTAAATCCTATGGTTTTGATGATAGATTCATTGCTAAAATTAAGAACCTCATCTAACATAATTGGTTCTCTATTCTTCTCAACGGTACCCCTTCAGGGTTCTTCCCTTTTGAAAGAGGCCTTCGTCAAGGTGACCCCCTTTCCCCAGTTCTATTCATCCTAGCCATGAACTATTTCTCCTATAACATCAGTGAATTTTTCAGGATTAACCCTCACCTTTAATACTCTGTGGGGGGCAAGGTCATGGTTTCTCATCTTGCTTAAGCTGACGACCTTATGTGCAGGTCTTTGAAAAAAATGGCTGTCCTCTTTTCTACTCTTGAAGCTGATTCGAGTTTAAACATTAACCATGACAGATCCAATTTCTTTATTAGCCCCAAAAGCCCTGCTAAACTAAACTCTAATATTTTCAACCTCCTCAAGTTCAAAAAAGGTAAACTCCCGTTCACATACCTTGGTATTCCAATTTTCATCGGACATAACAAAAATGAAATCTACAAAGGCCTTATTGTTGTCGTCTTCAAAAGACTACAAAGCTCACAAGGTGGAAGACTTATCCTCTTAAAACATATTCTCAACACTATCCCGTTGTACTGGCTTGAAGTTTGTTCTCCCACTAAAGCTATTTTCTATAAAATTAAATCCATTTTCAACAAGTTCTTATGGGTCATAGTAAAGGCAGCAAAATCATCTAGTGCTCGTGGGACAAGGTCACCCTTCCCCTCAAGGAAGGAGGCTTTGGGATTAGAATTCTCCCCGCTCTCCACGATGCTTTCTCTTTAAAGCTTTGGTGGAACTTCCGTTCCTCCAATACCATATGGGCCAACATCCCCCTTGCCAAGTACTGTGCTGACAAACATCCAAGATTATCAAGTTTAAAATCTTTGATTACCCCACTTGGAAAAGAATGCTGACTTTTAGGGATACTACAGAGGAATCTCTTGTTTGGGACAATCTTAATTTCTCCATTTCCTTTTAGTATGACTGTCGGAACAATGATAAAGCCCTTTATCAAATCTTTGATTCTATCACCCATCCTAAACTCCTTCTTGCTCACAGTTTTTCCCAAACTACTGGCTGGAATTTACCCTTGCTTTCTGCTTGTCTTCCCAATGAAGCTATTCACAATGTCACCTCCTATACCCCTATTTTGGGAGACACCGAAACTGCTATCTCTCCCTTTTGTAAGGACAACAAAATTGTTCTATCCCTACTCTTGGACTGTTGTGGATCTCATGGTATCCCCCGCTTCCCGGATTGGATTTAGCATAATTGCATTCCTAAACTTATTAGCATATTCCTTTGGAAGCTCTTCAACAAGTGCGGATACTATCTTGCAAGACTTAGGATACAATATTGCTTCTAAATGTCACTGCTGTAAGGAAATTGAATCATTGCCTCACATGTTTATTGAAAGTAACACTTGTAAGATGCTTTGGGACGCTCCTTGGTACTCTTCAGCCCCGCCCCCTGTGGACATCAAAAGCATCTTCTTTCGCTGGCCCTCTTGTAGCAAAAATAAAATCTCTCTTGGGAATATTATGGATTCTTTCACCCTTTGGAACATCTGGATGGCTAGAAATAGAGCTAAATACCAAAATATTGCTGTGAACATCCATGCAATCAAAGCTAAGATAATTGATGATGTTAAATTCTACCTTGCAAATTTTAATATTGCTAACTTTAACTGGAATCCTTTTAATGAAGCTACCATCAAGTCTCACTTTGATTTATAATGCGAATGTTAATTTTGATGCTCTTAATTTCCTTTATAAGTTCAACAGCATTCTTTTCATTTATTTTTGCCTCCCTGTTATGTATAGAGGTCGATACTATCTGTTTAAGTTTGATGTTGTTTTCATGATCCTTAGTTCGAGTTGGTTGCTGGGTTTAAGGGATCAGTTGGTTGCTGGTATTAATAGATCTGTTGGTCACCTTAATATTATTTTTTCAATGGGCGGCCGGCCTAGTCTCTATCTTCACCTGCGGATTTACCTGGATAGTGTTTCATCTTGTATTTATTTTCGGACCAATAGTGTTCGTTGCTTAAAGTTGCTGGATGTTATGCTGTTTGATAGCTTGATTCCTTTAATTTTGATTGATGCGAAGTATATTGGTTGTTGGTTAGCTGGCTGGCCTAAAATGATTGTACACTGCTATATCCTTCTTATCAGTTGCTGGGCTGGCCGCTCTGTTGATTCCCTCGCCTTATGCTTGGTGATGAAATATGTCCCTATTTATGCCCTCCCTCTAGTTTTTGGTGGTAGCTGGCGGTTTGGTTTGCTGATTCTGGGGTCTCCGTTTTTTATTGATTATAATTATGGGTTGATTTTGATGTTTGGGCGCTCTATGTTCTGGATCTCTGAGGATCGGATGTCTCCTCGGATGACCCCAATTTACGAGCTCTCCAACTCCTTATTTTATGGAGAGGGGATTATCTTTGATTATAACGTGGCGTTTGATGCGTTGTCTAATGAGTTGATGGAGTTAAGGTCCTTTGTTTCTGGGCATCTGGTCCCCTTTGTTTGCTTTTATTTCCTATCTTATAAATGGATATCTCCGGCTTGGGCTAACATCGTGAAACACTGTCCGATTACCAGGTATGCCTTTAATTTCTATTTTTAAAATTATTTGTGAGTCCAATTTGCCGGCCCTTCTTCCTGCTTGGCTTGGCTGGCTTGAGGTAGCTGGGCTCTTTTATGGCGATATCACAATTATTAAATTCTGTTATTTTATTTTCTTTTTTGGGTGGTCCTTTTAGGATCTTCCCTGGGACCGCCTCTTTTTGGGTTATCTTTTGGACTTTTAGATGTATGCTTTAAATGTAACCACCCAACCTTTTCTGTAATCTTGATTTTTATATTAATAAAATTTACTAGTTTCTGTTATATATATATAAATATATATATATATTTATATATATTATTTTTTTAATTTTTTAACCAAAGACCAAAAACTTTATTTCCAACAACAAAAGTTACAAAGTGGGGTTGGGTGGGTACAAGAAAGCCTAACTCTAGAAAAACCAAAAGCCAACCCCAAAATGATAGATCCAGGATAAATCTTAAAAGGTTTATCCCAAAAATAAAAAATAATACAAAGTCTATCAAGTCATAGGAAAACAAAAGACAAAACTCAGGTAAGATCTCTCCATGCCGCAAAAGGACCTCCATAAAACTCACACAAGGAATTATAATAATTGAAATTATCTGAGGAAACATACCGGCGATACTTAATGACGGGATGGGAGGCTGCGACTCTGGAAAAAGATGAAACCTTCATGTAAATAAAACAGTTGCAGCATACAATGATACCACCGCAGAACTTAACGTTTGATAGAGATACTGCAAACCGTGAGAAAGGAAGGGCCACCGAGAGCAGTTAATCACAAAGTCATACTTCAACGCAATTGGGCCAACGTCATTAGTATTCATAAAAGGAAAAATTGAACCCATAAAACACAACCTCCAATAAAACAAGAACTCCAAGCAACATGGGCGTGAATATTGAACTCTCTCACTTAACGATAGCGCAAACCAACGAGAGCGAAAGCGATAAGATAGCCTTTAGAAATGGAGAGGTCATAATACATTTTAAAAAATAAATCTATGGTGAACACAATAGCAGCGCAGATGCCGCCCCAGATGGAGTTCCTGATAGCAGCCCAATGGATAGCCATAGAAAAAAACATCTCTCTAATAGAATAAATGTTCACAATAGTTTCATGCAAAAAAAAATATATTTTCATAATAATATGAAAATAAATCAAATTAATCAAGAAGACCCCAGCCAACAAATCCTTAACAACAGAAATGAAGAAATAAAGGTCCAAACAAAGCTTAACCCTCACAAGATGGGCAGCCATGTCCAAGAAACAAATTACTGCCCTGCAATCAGACAGCCAATATACCAACAGGCCTCTTAGCATAAATAGAGATTGCAGCACACCGATATGATAGCAAGCCATAGTATTGTTAATAGGATAAACAGCACTCAAAAAACCATTAGACAAGATAACCCTCTCCACCATAACCCAGCCAATAACGAAACAGCACCAATGAAACCTAGCAATCCTTATTAATCTAACATCAAAACAACCAGACCACATGGTCGTCTTGACGAACAACAAGCATCTAATATCACAACAAAGCATAACATGGAATGAAAATAAAGTGTCATTTCCAGAATTCACCATTACCGCCTGAGTTTGATACCCATCCAGCAATTGAGCCCAAAGGAAGTAGGCCATTATATTATCCCACTTAATCTCAATCTTGAAAACATGATAAAAAGACCACCCATAACGATCCTTAGCTCGGTCGAAGACACTGCGGCCAAGTAGCCGGTCTCCCACCAGAACTCGTATCATGTCAAAACATCTCAACGAGAACTGCGGCTCACCGGACAACTTACGAACAGTAGTGACGACAGGACGACAGGGAATAGTCCCGACGATAGAACGAATACAAACCTTAAAATAAACCATGCAAAATAGCATAATTGAAAATGAGGAATTATACATCCGGATAAAAAAACATCCATCCATCCAGCCCTTGAATAACAATCTATTAAGGAACTCCAACATTAAATAAATTGGCAAAAACATTTTTATTGATGTTATTCTAGCAGACCGACTTCTCAGAGAAAATGTTAATGATAGTATTGATATCGTTTATAATATTTAGTTTCAATTTATGGCAATTCCAATCAACATCGTGATATTTTTTTGATTTTGGGCCACCCAAATGTTCCATAAAATATAAGCATCATTTAAGTTCAAAAGCTGCAACTTCTTCAACTTCGCCTTCCTAGCATTCCAATGGGAAATAAGGGAAGGAAGATCTCCCAAAGCTGGTTGAGGATTTTGATGCTGTTGAAAGTGGACCACAAAGATTGAGCAGAAGAGTTGTTGAAAAATAGATGGTTAATACTTTCAGAGCTCGCATTAGATAATTGGTAGCAGTGGCATTTAGAGGGTAGATTAAAACCTCTTGACGCAAGGATATCATCAACACTTATAAAGTCGTAATGAAGCCTCCAGATGAATAGGCTAATGAGCATAGGGATGTTGTTATGCCAAAACCAAGGTTTAAAATTAACAAGCTTATACTTTCTATGTATGTTCCAAGCTATCTTGAGATTAAATTTATCGTTGATGATAATGTCAGCGGTAGCGTGCTTCTCGGCCATCAAATTGGTTTGGAGTTCAAAATGAAGTCCTGAAAGTTGGGAGGTATGATGGATTTAATGAGATTGGTGTTCCAATAATTGTCGCTATTGTAACAATCCCCAAAAGTAAGCGTAGGTATAGTCAGATTGCAGATTAAATGAAGGGGACCAAGATCACTCCAAGCATCACACCAGAAGGAGGAAGAGGAGTCAAGATTGGTCCAATCAATTAAATGTTCCACGAGGTTTCTAGAACATCCTCTTCCAAGTTATAGAGTCCGTAATTTTCCTAGCGACAAGGACCAGATGAGTAGTGGAACAATATTTAGCTTTAATGACATCCACCCAAATATTTTTTCTGGTTCTAAAGTTCCACCACAATTTGGCAGAAAATGCGTTGTGCATGGCTTCAAGATTTCTTATGCCAAGGCCCCCTTCCTTAAAGGGGAAAGAAAGATTTTCCCATTTGGTCCAAATTGAATTGGAACCCTTGCTGCTCACCCAGAAGAATTTGTTAAAAATTATATTAATTTTAGCCAACACCAATTTGGGAGGAGAGGTAACTTCAAGCCAATAGCGCGGAATTGTGTTAAGGATGTATTTGATTAATGTAAGCCTACCACCTTGCGAAAGGTAAATGTTTTCCCAACTCCGAATTCTTTTGAGGATTTGATCAATTAGCTCGTTGTATATTATGCTTTTATTCGGGCCTTTAAAAATAGGAATACCGAGATAGTTACAAGGAAGTTTGCCTACTTTAAAACCAAGTTTATTAAAGATAAAATCTTTTAGATTAGAAGTGGCTTTGTTATTAATGAAGAAATTAGATTTAGAGCCATTAATTTTAAGCCCATAATCTTGTTCAAGAGTGTTGAGTAACGATTTGATATTTATGATGTTTCTTTTATCGGCATTAGTGAAAATGATAAAATCATTAGCGTAAGCCAAATGGAAGATCAGAAGTTTGCTTCTAACTTTGAAGTGAAGATTGTTATCCAACTGAAAAGAATTATTGAGATTTATGGACCAATAATTGACAGCTAGATTGAACAAGATGGGTGATAAAGGGTAACCTTGTCTAAGCCCTCAAGAGGATTTAAAAAAGCCAGCCGGAGCTCCATTGATTAAAATAGAGAACCAAACATTTGAGATTAGATTTTGATTTTGGAGATGAAAGATATATTGAAACCATACTCTTGTAACATTTTTAAGAGAAAGTCCCAATCAAGTTTATCAAAAGTTTTTTCAATATCTAACTTGAGAATTATATTATGACCTTTGCTTTTTATGTTATGGCAATGTAATAATTCTTGTATGGCAAGGATGTTATCTTGAATGTGTCTTCCAGCAATAAACCCACTTTGGTTTTGTTCAATTATCTTAGGAAGTAGATCTTTTAAATGATTTGCAATTAGTTTGGAAATGATCTTACTTAGGGAGGAGCATAGGCTAATGGGTCTAAAAGGATTCCACCAAGAGGGAGCGGTGACTTTTGGGATTAAGGTGATGGTGGAATGGGTAAAAAATTTTGGAAGAGGAATGTTGCAAAAAATTCTTTAATCCCATTGCAAATGTCTTCACCCACAATGACCCAAGCTTTGACAAAGAATTCAATAGGAAAACCATCCGGACCGGGGCAAGAGTCATGATTAAGGTTTTTTATAACTTTTCTGTAAAAAAAAAGAGAACTTGAATAATTCATCGTCTTCGCATAAAAGAAAGAAGTTATAATTTAATATATTGGAACAATATTTTGTTCTTGCTCATCTAATTTAACAAAAACATTAGTAAATATAATAGTCTGAGTGGTGTCAATGAAAAGACACATCCCTAATAAAAAGATACATCCCTAATAAAAAGACACACCTCTTCACTCACATCTAATGAAAAATAAAAAAACACACCTCTTCACTCACATCTAATGAAAAATAATAATATAACACTTATCTAAATATTAAACTCATCTTGATTTATTATATATATTTATTTATTTTAATACTCCCCCTCAAGATGAGTTTTTGATACAAATCCAAGCAAACTACGAAGATGTTCGAATGGTCCTTTTGGCAATGACTTTGTGAATATGTCTGCCACATTTTCATGACTCTGAACATATTCCACAGTAATGGCACCATTAAGCATATTTTCCCGAATGAAATGGTGCTCAATCTCTATATGCTTTGTTCGAGCATGAAAGACTAGGTTTTTCATGAGTTTCAAGGCACTCTTGTTGTCCCCACAAAGTGTAGCAGCCATTTCAATCTTCATAAACACATCTTCCACAAGCCTACAAAGCCAGATACACTCTTGAGCTGCTAAAGATGATGCCTTGTACTCTGCTTTGGTAGTGGAGATGGACACGCAATCCTGCTTCTTGCTGCACCATGAGACTGCTGCTAACCCACACATGAACACATACCCAGATGTCGACCTTCTATCATCTTTATCTCTAGAAAAATCCGCATCTGTAAATCCATGCAACACAAAATTTGTGTTTTTCTCATACAACAACCCAAATTCCAAGGTTGACCCGACATATTTGAGAATTCTTTTGGCCGCGTCAATATGTGGTTTTCGTGGCTCTTTCATATAACGACTCACTAGGCCCACCGCATATGAAATATCCAGCCTTGTGATCGTTAAATAAATCAAAGCCCCACTAGTGCACGATATGTCTTAGGATCCACTAAAATCCTACCTTCTTCACAAATTAATTTCAAGTTCGTTTCCAAGGGTGTGGAACATGACTTGCCTTCTTTCAAGCCAAATCGTTCAACGATCTTCCTAGCATATCCAGTCTGACATATAATTAGTCCCTTCTTCACTTTTTGAACTTCCAAGCCAAGGAAATGGTGAAGTTCACCTAGGTTTTTTATTTCGAACCAGATTGATAACTCCTTTCTAAGCATTGTCACCTCCCCATCGTCATTTCCTGTCACAATCATATCATCAACATACAAAAGCACAAGAACATGTAGGTTGTCACGCTTCTTCACAAACATACTTGAGTCAGAATCTGAAGCGAAATATCTACAGAATTGCAAGTACCCTGCTAGTTTTCCGTACCATGCCCGCGGTGCTTGTTTTAAACCATATAATGCTTTCTTCAACTTACAAACATAATTTAGATGCTCTTTGGATATGTATCCTTGTGGCTACACCATGAAAATATCTTTATCAATATCCCCATAAAGAAATGCATTCTTTACATCCAACTGCCATAATTTCCAACTTTTGCATGCTGCCAATGCAATCACAACATGTACCGATATCATTTTCGCGATCGGACTAAACGTCTCTTCATAGTCCTCTCCATACTTTTGTGAGAACCCTCGAGCGACAAGCCTAGCTTTGAAGCGCTCGACACTACCGTCCGCTTTTTTCTTCACTTTATAAACCATTTGCAAGTAATCGGGGTAAAGCCATCAACCTTGGGCACAGGATCCCATGTTTCATTTTTCTTGAGGGCATTAATCTCCTCTTCCATGGCTTCTACCCATTATTTTACGCTTTTAGCTTCATCATAGCATGACGGCTCTCGCTCATCAAGTGGACCGGCAAAGTAACATGGACTCATTGTTACTAAATTTCCATCTCTATAGCGGGCAGGTGGCACAATCATTCAGTTTGATCTTCTAAGAGTAGAACTACTCTCCACCTCTTGTCTCCGCACTTGCTCCCCCATCACCATGACTTGAAGCATTACTCCCCCTTCTTCTTGACTCTGTCTTCATTGACATTGAATTTGGAGAGTATGGGGCTCCTGGAGACACTGGTAACTCAACTGATTCTTCTTCAGTTTCTTCTTCAAGACTTGCTACTCCTCTGTTCTCTTCCAACATGATGTTAGACCCTCCATCATATGATGTCAATTCATCGAACACCACATCACAAGAGACAATGAACCTTCGAGTCTGGGGGTCCAAATATTTCCAGCCCTTCTTTTGTTCATCGTAGCCAATGAAAACACACTTTATGGCTTTGGCTTCAAGTTTTGTTCTTCGTATATCTGGGACATGAACATAACAAGTTGCTCCAAACACTCGCATATGCTTCACACTTGGCACTTCTCCAAATATAAGTTCATGCGGTGACTTTTGATTGTTTGGGCTTAATGGCAATCGGTTTATCACATATGCCACACAAACCATTCCCTCCGCCCATAAGGCTTTGGGAATTCCTTTGGCATGCAACCAACACCTACAAGTCTCAGTAATATGTCGAATCTTCCTTTCGACCACTCCATTTTGCTGCAGCGTGTAAGCACAAGATAACTCCCTTTTAATTCCATGCTTGCGGTAGAAAGAAAATAACTCGGCAGATGTAAACTCTCCACCATTATCTGTTCTGAGCTTCTTGATCTTTTGTCCAAGCACACCTTCCACCCTCTCTTTGAATTCCAAGAACTTGCCGAACACTTTTGATTTCTCTTTTCAGAGATACACCCATGTGTAGCATGAGAAGTCATTCACAAACAATAGCATATATCTATTTCCTGAATAAGATGAGGTAGCTGTTGGCCCCATCACATCGCTATGGATGCATTCTAGCGGTCTCTTGCTCCTCGAGAGAGACGTGTCAAATGGAAGATGATGAGCCTTCCCAAATTGACATCCTTCACATACATGCCCGTCACCGAAAGAAGATAAACTAGGTAAGTCTCTAACAAGACTCTTTGCCACCATCACTCTCAACTTTTCCATGCTGACGTGCCCCAACCTTTCGTGCCAAATTACAATACTATCGTTGCTCTTCATCTTGTCCACGTATGATGCTGCGGAAAGAATGAACAAATCACGAACTCGTCTTCCAGTGTGAGTCACCTCTGCTTTAACCGAATTTAAGTTTCGTAGAAACTTACCTCCGTCGGCCCAAAAAGCACATGGTACCCTGCATCAACCGCATTTGTTACTGAAAAGATATTCTTCTTCATGCCCGACACGTGATACACACTCCTTAACGTGAGTGCACTTTGATCACTACCCACTGTCACAATCCCTTCTTGCTCCACCGCATGTACTGTGTTATCCACTGTCATGATTGCATCATTTCCTTCATACTTTTTGCATAGATGAGAGCATGGACCCATCACCGGTACGATGGTGTCCACTTCCAGAATGAATGATCCAATCATCTTTGAAGTTCACAGAGGCTAAGGCTTCCACAGTAGAGACCTTTTCGGCAAGAAAACATCTCCCCCAACTTTCATCCTCTTTTATACCTTCTTCCTTCTCTGCTGTATGACCTGATGTGAGGTTGACCCTACAATCATGCTTGTAATGTCCAACCTTATTACATCTGAAGCATCTAACAACTTTCTTTCCTTCATCATTCCTAAGAGAGAAATGAGCACCACCCTCCTTAGATGAGGCAAAGAAATTTCCACTATCATTCTTTTTTTTTTCTTATCCCAGTGTTTCTTCTTTCCGGTGTATAAAATGTCACCGCCTTCACCGGAGATGGACACTCCTGCCATCTATCTAGCAAAACTTTCCTGAGATGCCAAGAGGTTCTCCAATTCCATCAGAGATGGTTGAGTAGCCCATCCTTACACCACTATGACATATGATAGATACTCCTTTCGTAATCCTCTGATAATATGTCTCTTCATCTTTGCCTCAGAAATTGGCTCTTCCGGATCCAATGCGGTAATCTCTGCACATAGATTTTTCAACTTTAGGAAGAATGCAGAAATAGAAAGCTCTCCTTGATTTGCTTTCATCAACTCGTTCTCAAGAAATTGAAACCTCGCCACATTTTTCTTGTTGAACAAACCATCAAGAGATGTCCAAATTTCTGACGCCGAATTGCACCCTATAATGTGATCGAACAAGTCTGCTGAGATAGTCCTTGTTAGAGTGAACTCTGCTTTCGCATTCATTTTCTTCCATGCTTTGACTTCCCGGTCATTCGTTCCAGTTGACGCTACCGCTTCCTGTGCATCTCCACCAACAACTTCCCACAAATCTTCTCCCAACAAATAACTCTCTAAGCATGATTTCCATTTCTTGAAATTAGTATGTGTAAGCATATCAAATCCTAAACCACAGAAACAACCACTGCCTTCCATTGTTGAGAAATCGGAATAATTGCAAGATGAATTATCAACCAATCTCTGATACCATGTAAGAAAAAAGAGAACTTGAATAATTCACCATCTTCGCATAAAAGAAAGAAGATAAAATTTAACATATTGGAACAATATTTTGTTCTTGCTCATCTAATTTAATAAATACATTAGTAAATATAATAGTTTAAGTGATGTCAATGAAAAGACACATCCCTAATAAAAAGACATATCCCTAATAAAAAGACACACCTCTTCACTCACATCTAATGAAAAATAAAAAGACACACCTCTTCACTCACATCTATTATATATATTTATTTATTTTAATATTTCTAAGTTTCATCAATCGTGAGCATGACATTAAGAGATTGATTATCAGAATGGGAAATAATGGAGTCTGGAGAACATAAGGACAAATCATTTGAATGATTAGACTCATAAGAGAGAATGTTTGAGAAATAATTAATGGCTAAGGCTCGAATATCTTCATCTTTGGATAGAGATACTCCATCCGGGTTACTGATCGAGTAGATTTTACTTTTAGAGCGATGTTTATTAACCCAATTGAAATAAAATTTAGAATTTATTCTCCTTGAAGTTTCCACCGCATACTATATTTTTGTTTCCAGTAACATTCAATGTTATTATGGCATTGAATAAGATCAGCTCTAGTTTTGAAAAAATTCATTTTATTGTCGGTGGTTGGTTGAGATTTTCAAAAATATTTCCTAAGTTATTTACTAGATTTTCAAGGGAAGAAGTCTTAGTAAAAATGTTACCAACCACGTTGTGATTCTAAGTATTTAGGTCTTTGCGAAGGCGTTTGAATTTCTCTACAAGTCTAGGTAGGCCATAAGAACTACAGTTTGCAGTCCAAGAAGAGCGGATAACTTCCAAATAGTTCAGGAGTATATATATATATATATATATATATATATATATATAACTCTCATTTTTGCGCTGTCGTGTCTGACTTTATCTTGGTGAAGTTCTGGGGAATCATTGCTCCTCTACTTTATTTAGTGAAGTTGTGGGGTTTTGCTGCTGATGATTCAACTTTTTTATGGTTTGCTGTTTTTGCGTGGAGGCTATCAGTTTGCTGGGCTCTGACTCGGTGTGCCGTTTTTTGCTGTCCTTGTTTCTCATCGGGTCTTTGCTCTATCGGCCCATAATCGATATTGCTCGCAAGATGTCCGGTGAGCCGCAGCTCTCGCATTTGAGTTCTGGTGGGGGATTGGCGTCATGGCGGCAGTGTCCTCGACCGGGCTAAGGGCTGGGATTTTGCCGGATGTTGGACGGGAATGCTGTTTTGTTTGGTTATTGATTTGGGGCTGATTGGCCGTCTGGTGTCTTCTTTAATGTTGGATGGGTTTGCTGGGGTGCTGGCTGGTATTGGAACTTTGAGAAGGGTTTTGGTGATTGGGTTCTGTCCCAGCTGCCCTTCTCTTTTGAAAAGTGATTGGGATCGGTCCTTATGAAGATGATTTTGAGAAAGTTCAGGTTCATTTTAATGCTTTGCATTTGTGTTTGCTGGATGGAGGTTGGTGGGGTTTTTGGTTTGGTTTGGGTTTTGATTTTACAGGTTCTCGGCTCGGAGGGAAGTTGCCTGTTCGGGCTGGTATGCTCGGCTGCTCGGCATCTTGTGGTGGTTTGATCCCTTTTTCCCGTGTTTGTTTGTGGTCAGGTGTGGTGTTCGCCGTGCTTTTTACTTTTTAGCAGGTCATATGTTTGTTTTTTTTTTTCATTTGGAGTGGAGCTGACCTTTTAGGATTTACCCTGGGTCTCTCTTTTTTGGGGAGAAATATTGTTGCTTATAAGATGAGCAAAAATTCCTAAGCAATAAAACAGAGAGACCACAGCATCAAATAAAAATAGCTTGAGAACCGTGTTTGCAACAATTAGACCCAGAAGCAGATCCAAACAAACATCTCCATCCAAACCAAAATCAACATCATAGGAAATTTGCATCAACAAAAAAAGGAGATAAACATCACCAGACAGAGCAGCAACTAAACCAGTAGAATAAATGTCTATACCAGGTAAAGCCTTGAAGTTTATAATGAAACCCTAGCCATTGATCGAGCAAAAGGTCAGAGAACTTTTAGCGCATTTAGCCAAACGATTGGCCAGATGAACATTTAGATTAGAGCTCCAGCCGCAGGAAGAAACGGTCGCATGGCTATTGAAAGACCACAAGAACCAAATGATACAGCAATAAATCCCAACCAACCACTTTAAGCTTTTATGAAGAGAGAGGTAAATGAGGACATCCAGGCTCCAACAAAACCATAACATAAACAAGGAAACCATATTCTAGTGGGCATCATTCCAAAAATCCAAACAGCTTAGCAAACAAACAGTAAAAGAACATATGGGATTCCACATATCAGCCTCACATAGTAGGTGCCATTTCCCAAACTGCCATGCGCCATTTTGCAAAAAAACCTCAAGCATCCTAGTGTGGGTGAGGCAACTAGAGAAGTATATAGCAGCAGTATCTAAAAAAATGTATATATATATATATATATATAAATATATATATATATATATATATATATATATATATATATATATATATATATATATATATATTTGTTTTTTTTATTTAAAGTTTAAAAGATACAGAACTGAGGCTGGGAGGTTACAGAACCTAGAGAAACTAAAAGCCTAAAACCAGCCCCAAAATATGAGAGACCCAGGGTATATCCTTAAAAGGTCAACTTGACTCCAATTAAAAAAAGGACAAACGCACGACCAGTCTAAAACAGAAAAAACTAAAGCGGAATAAACCAAAACACCCGGATAGCATAAAGGATAAGACATAATACCGCTGTTAATAACCAAAAGGAGGAGAGAGCCTGTCAAGCGCCTCAACCTAAGACTCCAAAACACACTGGCAAAAAAGCTCCAAACCACCACAGAATCGTCAGGCAGAAGAGCTAGCATCCCGGAAATGCTCCAACCCGAGCCAAAAATTTGCAATTTCATCTTTCCAAACCAACAACCAGCAAAATCCCAACTAGCAGAAACAGCCAAACCACCATTTAGACCTTTAAGCATCAATATAGAACTAACGCAATTGAAACTCCAAATAACAAAACCAAAACAGATAGGATAATGAATATAAACCATCCAAATCGGGATATCAACAATAAGCAAAAAATCCAGGCTGTTAACATTCAAACTAAACCTGTAATTAAACAAACCAGACGCAGAAGTGTTGATACCCAGCCACCAATCCATACTGCCGATAATTCTAGTGAGATGACATACAACCCGGCAAACCCAGCCAGTATCTGAGAGGTTTCCATAGAAGCAAGACCTCTGCCAGGAGCACCGACTAGGACAAAAACAAATCAATAGGATACCAAGACCAAACAACCCAATTATGCCAACCTACGAGTAGAAAAAAGAGAAACCACCAAGCAACATCTGCACATACAGCCAAGCATGATCCAACTCCCCCTCATCCAACAAGAAAAGCATACTGAAACGAAAAAGCACACGCGGCTTGCCATAAAGCCAGTCCACAAAATAGAACATGCTTGAAATAAAACAAACCGACAAGTGGTAATCCAGAACTGAAAGCAGCCCCCAAACCTAGAGACCAAGGCTAAGACCCGATTCCAAAAGCATAGAAGGACTTGTGGACAGCCCCAAGAAGAGACCTCTTCCACATGACGCAAACCACCTTTTAGGAAGAGATTCAACCTTAAAAGTCTCACCCGAAGTTAAATTTCCTTTTGATCTCAACAGCATCAATGTTTTTCCAACTAAAACTTTTTTCCCGATAATTGTTTAGGCAACTTTTAACTTCCTCCAAAAATTTTGAAACGATGACCTCAACATTGAATTTAACATTTGAATACTTTGCTTCATTTCTAGCCTTCCAGATGTGTCATAGAGTAAAAGTGTCTATAAGATTACCAATATGGACCTTACCTTTTTTAGCCGTGGGCCAACGCAAAAGAATATCAACGGTAGCAGTAGCATGATGAAGTGGAGCTAAGGGGAGATTTTACCAAATTAATCTACTAAACTTGTTTTCAATAAACACATGATTTAAGGTTTTAGTATCTTGACAGCAGCAGCAGCGAGAGGCAAGGGAGAACCCTAGCTCTTGCATTTTGGTGTCCTCACTGATATGATCTTTATAAATTCTCCAGAGAAAAATACTTATCAGATTACGAATGTAAGCATGCCAAAACCAGATTGGGAAGTAGGGTAAATTGTGAGGTCTGCAGCAGTTCCATAAGATATCCAGTCGAATTTTCCTTTTGACACAAAACACCGAATTGACAGCCTTGAAGACTTCCAACTTAGGATGCAGCTTAATAATATTTTGCATCTCTGTTTCAGGGATAGTATCATGAAGAAGAGGTAGATTCCAGCCCATAGTCTGAGAATAAGCATCTCCTAAACTTAAATTAGGAATTTTTAAACTTCTATTGTTCCAACAATCATACCATAAGGAAATAGAAATGTCAAGAATATCCCAAACTATAGACTCCTCAACTGTGTCTCTAAAAGTAAGCATTCTTTTCCAGTTTATAGAATCAGTAATTTTATTTTTAACCACAGTCGGGTGGGTAGCGGCACAATATTTTGCAGCAATATTTTTGACCAAATGGAACAAGAAGTTCTAAACTTCCACCATAATTTAAGGGGAAAAGCTTTGTGAATAATATATATATATATATATATATATATATAGATATAGAAGAAGAGGTCTCTTTTTGGGGCTGTCCATAAAGCCTTCCATGCTTTTTGGATCAGGTCTTAGCATTGTTCTTTGGTTTTGGTGGCTGCCTTCATTTCTTGATTACCAGCTGTTGGTTTGCTTTTCCTTTTTTTAAGCTCCTTATATTTGTTAATCTGGCATTTTGGTAAGATGCAGGTGCTTATTTGTTTCACTTTGATCTTCTTATTGAATGGTATAGGGGATCGGGTTAGTGCTTTGCTTTTTGTGCAACTGTTGTTTGGGGTTTGTGGTGTGTTGTTCGTGCAGATGTGGTTTACTGTCGGTGATGCTATTGTTTGGTATCAGAGCAGATGTTGCTTTGATGTCTCCCGCGTTGCTTTTCTTGTTGGCTGACGCTTCTCCTTTTTCTGCTCGTGGGTTGACAAAATTAAGTAGCTTGGTTTTGATATCCTTTTATTTTGTTTGTGTCCCAATCGGTGTTCCTGGCAAAGTGCTAGCTGGGTTCACAGGGCTGTTTGGTCTTTCGCGGAAAATTTTGACAGTTAGGTTGGCCGGCTGGATATCAGATTTTCTAAGTCTGGCTTGATTATTTACAGTTATTTATTGATACCTAGCGATCTAAGTGGTGGTTTGCCTACTTTTGCGGGCTGGGGTTTTCTGGATGTCGTTCAGGAAAGTTGCATTTGCAGGTTCTTCGCTCATGTCGGTGCGGTGTGTCCGGGTTGCTGGCCCTCCTTCCCGGCGATTCTGCGTTGGTTTGGAGCTTTCTTGCCGGTATTTTTTGGAGGTGGAGGTGCTTGTCGGGCTATTTCCTCAGTTTGGTTAGTTTCAATGGTAAATTATCTTATTCTTTATGCTATCCGGGTGTTTTGATTTCCTCCGCTTTGGTTCTCTCTGTTTTGGACTGGTCATGTACTTATCTTTTTTTTTTTTGGAGTTGAGATGACCTTTTAGGATATTCCCTGGGTCTCTCATTTTTTTGGGCTGGCTTTGGGCTTTGTGGTTCTGTAACCCCAGCCCCAGTCATGAATCGTTTTTGTTTGATGAAATAAATTCTACCGAGATAGCTTTACCAAAATATATATATATATATATATATATATATTGAAGAAAGTGATTCTATAACATAACTCGTAGTGTTTTAACTCTTAATTTAAGGTAGAAATTCAAGAGATCTAATCAGGATCCAATATTAGTTCTCTCAATTTAAAAGTACTTTTTATGAAAGGGTTTTTTGACGTGATATATTTCAAATTTAAAATTATTTAATTATACATAAATCATATAAACAAAATACTCATATATAAACACAGCCTTGGCAAGCACATTTCACTAAAATTAGGCTAAATTCGTTTTTATGATCCTTCTAGCCTTCATTCTCATGCCTTCAAGTCACAACTTTTATCCCATATCAATTGTCACTAGTTTTTCTCATTGGCAATTCAAGGGTGGGAAAAGGGAATCAATACTTATGATGATCTCTTCTGAGTTTGATATTATTATTTCTATTTTGGCTTGTTAAGAAAATTAGATATCTATGCTCATATATTTGGATTTTGGCTTTCGGTGTGCTCTTTATTTGTTGCTCAATACTAGTGAGGAGGTTGTGTTTGGGAATGAAAAATAGATTAGTTTGTTGGAGATCCCATGATCATGTATTATGACAGTTCACTTAGTTGATAAGAAAAGAAATGGGATAAAGTAACTTAGTGATAAGCACTTTAAAACATATACATTGTAGTTTTAGTATCTGGTGGTGGAGCTTCAAGTGCTTTAGAGTGATATTCGATGGATAACAAATCAATCGGAGGTGAAACAAAAGAGAAATGGATCGAGACAGAAATTGGAAGTTGAGTTAAAGTTGGCTAAGTCCCAACATGCCTATTTCAACCAAGGCAATAGAGGGTTAGGTGCCTAGGCTCCCATCAGGGTCAACTGAACAAACAACTTGAATCTCATGTACTCGTTTCAACAATTTTGGTCAAGAAATGGGCACCCAGGCATGCCCAAGTGCCAAAAATGCATTTGTCCATCATCAAGATGGTTATTAAAGGCTGGGTTACGCTCTAAATAAAAATTTCCTAGGGCATTAGGGTTGTGCAGAGTTGTAATTGCTTTTATTTAATATTACTAAAGAATATAAATTAAAAGTTTTGCATTTTAATTTTTTAACTAACTCAATGCTTGGAATTCTTATAATTTTATTATAAGATCTGCAATCTTACATTGAGTTTAAGGTTAGAATTGTGAAAACAATTCTTTAAAATTATGACTCTTGTGAGGGACTTATTGAAACCTAAAGTGTATATATAATTTAGTATTAGTTCATGGCCCATTCTATGTATTAATTTGATTACTTATAAGAAATATAAGTATATGTTAAAATCACCTTGCCACTTTTAGGGTTCAACTTAGCAAAAATGTTATTATATTAAATTCATTTAATCTCAAAATTTAGGTTTTCCTTAAAACTAGTCAAACTAATTTTAATGCTTGTACTTCTTCTCCAATTTTCTTGACTTTGATGAATTTGAGTTTCCATAAGACTAAATCAATAGATTGGTACTGATTTTAATCACTTACTAACATCAATTTTTATCAACGTTAATTAGTATTTAGACAATTCATTGTCCATAGATTGCTCATATGCTAAAGGCTTGTTTAAGAGCTTATTATTATGTTGTGGAGCCTCAAGTACTTTGGAGTGACCTTGGATGAATTTAAACAGATCATAAGTAAATATGTCATCGACGGACTCTAAAAATTGAGCCAATATTGGCTGGGCATCCAAATGGGTGCGGCATCCAAGTGTGCCTAAGCACCCATTTGGATGCCTAAACACGCCTAGGCACAGTTTCAGCTAAGCGAACAAACAGTTGGGAGCTCAGACGCACCAAAGTACTCATTGAGGGTATCCAAATAGAGGGATGGTTGCATAAGCTTGCTCATACTCCATTTTAGCCATATAAACGAATAGGTTGTAAGACTATTATATATATATATATATATACATATATATATATATATATATATATATATATATATATATATTTTTTTTTTTTTTTTTTTTTTTTTTTTTTTTTTTTTTTTTTTATAAAGCCATCTCAGCTGAGATTTTATTTCATCAAAAAATGACATTACAAGACCGGGACTGAGAGGATACAAAAAAAAACTAGATACTAAAAGCCAGAAACCATTCCCAAAAGAGGAGATCCAGGGTATAACCTAAAATATCTCCTGACTCAAAAAAGAAAAAAGAACAAGATAAAATTAGCAACAGACATAGAGATCAAAACAAGGAAACACAGCCAACTTCGACAGACAAAAAGACCAGCCAGCCACCATGGACGACAATCTACCATCATCAAAATGCCACACAACATCCGAAACCTGCAGCAAAAAAGAACCAAACCAAAACAGAGAGGAACCCAAAAACACGCCTTGCTCAGCATGAGACAGAAGAGCAGAGAGCAGATCCACCACCCCATAAAAACAGCCTCCACCAAAACGCCACCCAACATTCGGTACCTGCAGCAAAGAACAACCTAAACCAAAACAAGGAGAGACCCAAATACACTCCTAGATCAGCAAAGGACAGAAGAACAGAGAGCAGACCCGCCACCCCAAAACACCAGCCTCCACCAAGCAAACAAACAACAACAAAAAACACCTGCCAACACAGCCTCTCCGCCACCTCAAGCCCCAATTACCCCTGGAAACTCCAAAACCACCTCTCTACTGCCACCCCGTCCCAACCACCACCAGCAGCGATAGAACGCCAACAGAACAGACAAAGATCCAGATACCGAAAAACTGCCAAAACATTGATGCACGAAAACGGCCAGACAGAACTGGCTTCCACCTTAACACCAGATCTCAAAAAAAACATAAACCAACAGCAAACCATAAACACAAAACGAATAACACCCAAAGTTTAAAAAACACAAGAAACCGTCGCCGACCCCCAAATTGAGGGAGGACCAGCCACCATAAAAAACATAAGCCGCCACTCAGCATTTTGATCAATACCAGCAACCCTGATCTCTCTAGTGGACAGCCCCAAGGAGAGACCACTTCCACCTGACCAAGACTATAAATTAGTAAGAAACCTTATCAAAAATAAAAAGCCACTATCCACATATGATTTTCTTTTTGCACTCTGCTGCATTAATGTTTTTCCAACTGATTTTTTTTTCCCCAAAGCTTTTGAGGCAACATTTGACATCTGCCAGAATTTTAGTAACGATGACCTTCCCAATAACACTTGCATGAGAATATTTTGCTTCATTTCTAGCCTTCCAAATGTGCCAAAATATATAAGAATCAATAAGATTGCCAATATGGATTTTACCTATTTTTTGTCGTTGGCCAACGCAACAAAATGTCGACTGTGGAAACAGCCGGAGGGAGAGGGGCAAGGGAGCATTCCTGCCAAATAGAACCACTAACTTTGCATTCAAGAAATACATGGTTTAAGGATTCAATATTACGACAATAGCAGCACCGAGATGCGTGGCTGAAACCCAGATCTTGCAATTTAGTATCCACACTAATATAACCTTTATAAACTCTCCAAATAAAAATACTTATATGATTAGGAAGACAAACATGCCAAAACCAAGTAGGGGAGGAGGGGGAGTTGTAAGTTCTGCAGCTGTTCCATAGGCGGCACAGACTTATTTTTCCGTTAACACAAAAGACTGAGTTAGCAACTTTTGAAGTCTCCAACTTAGGATGCAAAATAATAATATTGCTTAAATCGGGCCAGGGATGGCTGCTTACAGCATCTGCAGCTTCCAACCCAATTCCTGCGAGTAAACACCTCCTAATTTTATGTTAGGCAATTTGATTTCTTTATTGTTAAGGTAAAAGGCTCTACTTTTGTTCCAACAGGTCATACCAAAAAAATATAGAATCATCGAGAGATTCCTAGCAAATTGAATCTTCGACCATGTCTCTCACACTAAGCATTCTTTTCCAGTTGAGGGAATCCGTAATTTTATTAATAACCACAGTCGGGTGGACAGAAGCACAGTATTTAGCCATCAGAATTTTAGCCCACAATGAGCCAGACGATCTAAATTTCCACCATAATTTAAGAGAAAAAGCTTTATGGATGTCGTTAAGGTTTCCTATATCAAGAACTCCTTCGGCAAAAGGAAGAGAGACTTGCTTCCAGGAATACCAAATAATCTTGTTCCCTTTGGGATGTACCCACAGGAACTTATTGAAAGTATTATAAATCTTTTTCATCACTAGATTCGTAGGAGAACAGACTTCTAACCAAAAAAAGGGGGATCGTATTTAGAACGTGTTTTATAAGAATGAGCTTGCCACCCTGCAAGAGATACTTATTTTCCCAACCTTTTAGCTTGTTGAAAAGAATGTTGGGAGCTAGAAATCTCATGGAGCAATTAATTGTGTGGTCCAACTTAGATTCTTCCTCTTCTTTCTGGTGTGATGATTGGTAGGACCTTGGTCCCCTTTATCTAATTTGCAATCCGACATTTCCTAAGCTTACGCTAGGGGATTGTTTCATTGACAATAGTTCGAATACCAACCTCATTAAATCAATCATCCCTCCTAGCTTCCATGATCTCATTTTGAGCTCCACTCCAATATTAAGGGATGGGAAGCTTGCCACAGCTGACTTAATCCTCAACAATAAATTTAATCTTAAGCTAGCTTGGAACATTCACAGAAAATATAAAATTGCAAGTTTTAAACCTTGGTTTTGGCATCATAACATCCCTACGAACATGAGCTTATTCATATGGAGACTTCATCATGATTTTATTAGCGTGGATGAAATTCTCATCTCTCGGGGTTTTTGTCTACCTTCCAAATGTAATTGCTGTCACAACTCGGTTGCTAGCTCTGAAAGCATGGGCCACCTATTTTTTACTAGCCCGATTGCACAGCTGTTATGGGCCCACCTTTACTTGCACTAAAATTCTTAACCTACAAGTTTTCGATCTTAAATCGCTTATTTGTCAATGGAATGGTAATTTGATGAAGAAAAAGAAACTGCAGCTTGTGAATTTAATTGACGCGTTACTCTTATGGAACATTTGGGTGGCTCGAAATCGGAATAAAATATCATGACGCTGAATGGAACTTTTTAAAATTGAAAATGAATATTATTGCTGAAATTACTTTCATCATAAAATCTTTTCCGTCTAAGTCGATAAGCTGGCTTAATATCAATAAAGCTATGTTTTTTGATTTATTTAATGTTGAAGTGCCTTAATTATATTGGTTTCATCTGGGGGCTGCGAAGGTTCCATTTGATCGGGCTTTGCAATTGCTATAATACGCATGCTCATTTTATCAATATAATTTTGATGGTCAGAAAAAAGGTTGACATTTATGATTATGGTGGGCAGCAATTTTTCCAACCCGGAGTAGGTCATTACCGCAAGAAGATTGGTGTGCCGCAGTCCTCGTTGTTACGAATTCTGGTGGGAACCCGACTTCATGGCGTCTTTACCTTCGTCCAGGCTCTGGGAAATGTTGTCCGGCCTACTTATACTTCTGAATTTAGTTGGGATGCTGTTGAGTTATATTTTCTTTGGACTTGCCAAATGATCGGGGTTTTTGTGCTGGTGAGTGAGAGGTTCTGTGACTGTGCTTTTATTACTAATTCATATTTCTCTTGATGTTGTTGTTTAATGATAAATTGGCTGGCCCCATATAATACGAATACTTTTGATGGTTACGCCGAGGATGTGGACTTATGTTTGAGACCCAAATCTGCTTTGATTTCAGAGATGGATGGTTGCGAAAATTTCTGTACCGGATTCGATTCGTTGGGGTTATGCAGCCTGCAGGTACGCCGTTGAGTTATTCAGTAACTAGCTTTTGTGATTTTCTTTGGCAGGTTAGCTGGATGGTTGTCGAGGAGCGAGGACCGAGGTCTGTTTCTTTTCGTAAATTTTGGATTTTGTATTTTCTGGTTTGGGTGACCCTTTTAAGATACTCCATGGGGTCACCAGTTTTTGGGTTAGCTTTGGAATTTTTAGATATAAGCATTTTTTGTAACCCCCAACCTGTTTTGTATCTTTTGACTTCAAATTAATCAAATTTACAGGTTTAAACTAAATATATATATATATATATATATATATTTTAAACTAAATATATTGTACACTTCAAATACAATATATTAGATCTCTTACAAAATAAAAAAAAAACATGAACTAGGCATTTACTTCACACAAACAACATAGTTTCATTTATAGTTAAAACTCATCATAATTTTCAAACAACATAGTTTCATTTATAAATTCTTAACAACATAGTTTATTTACTCATAAATTCTTAAGATTCGGACAGTTTTCTCTTTTCCCTGTGGTTTCTTTTACAATTGTTCGAAGCTAGAATATATACTGAAGTTCTAAAGTGCAGGCATAGTGGAGGTCTTCAAACAATGGACAGGTTCGAGCGCAGGAGTTTCTGAAGGTTTAGTGGAGAAAAGTCGACTCAAAGAGACCATTAGAGAGTTCAAAACTGTATCGTAAGCTTCAGAAAGGACAATACAGAGAGGCGTTTACAAAGGACAATACAGAGAGGCGTTGTTGTAGTAGAAACCTTTTATTATATTAGTAATGGCAAAGGGAATCTTGTCAAGGCGAAAGTTCTGCTCAAGCTATCATTTTCTGTGGAATTGCAGTAGAAGACTTTTATTATTGGACAAGTAATCATGGCAGATAATAATAGTTCGTCTTTCCCACGCAGCACGAACTTATACTTTTTACCAAAAAGAAAAACAGTGAATGGTAGTGACTTAGGAGCCCTAAAATTTAAATTGTTTTATATGCCAGTAATTCAAATTCTATTAGCTTTACACAATATTAAAGTCAAATATTTTTTTTGATATCTAAGAATTGGGCAAATTAGCTATGGGAGATAAACGAGGACAAAATCTAGAACATTCAGCAAATTATGACAACTATTTTCTAATCTAGTGTTTTCATAGCAGCTATATCATTGAAAGAGGCTTGGAATTTTTTTTTCTCTTGGAAACAGTTTACTCTAATGAGATAATTATGCAGACCATTAGATTTGAACTTTGAAAGCGGCTGAAATTCCTCAATTTGAATGGCGTTATATTGTTTTGTTCAACAGTGTCATCTATTAAAGTAGATAGAAACTCATGGCAATGATGAAGAGAAGGGGATATAGAAAACATCTCTGCTTTAAACTGGCGGAGCAGAAAATTCATCAATGGATCCCTGAAGGTTGATAAAAAATTAACATTTGATATGCAGACATAAATCCAATTAATCATACTGACCGAGAAGTTTAATCTTCTAAGAGAGTTTATAATGAAATCCCGATTATACTGTCAAAAGCTTTCTTAAGATCAATTTTGGCGCAGAAAACTTTATTAGAATTCCAAGTAAAAGTTCTGATAATTTTATTAGCTAAAATAATATAATGAAACATCTGTCTTCCTTTCACAAATGCTGCTTACGCTAGGTGGATAATGCTTGGCAAATGGGAAGAGATACGATCTGCAATGATTTTGAAAATAATTTTGTAAATTGTATTGCAGAGAGTAATGGGTTTGAAATTCTCTATATCTTTGAATCATCTTTTCCTTTTAGAATTAAAGTGATAAGAGTATGGTTAAGCCATCTAGGCAGAATAACCTTTTGAAAAAAATAGCGGACTCCATGTTAAATGTGGATACTAGTGATGTCCCACGCTTTCTTGAAAAAAAGCGAAGTAAGGCCATCAGAACCAGGACTAGTATTATCTTTGATTGAGAACATACCACACTTTATGTCTTCATCAAAGATGTTTCTACAAATATCACTATGTAAAGAAGTATCAACAATAGCATGAAAGGGAAAATAATTGTTACCGTGCCTCGTTTTAAAGTTGAGAAGGTTATCATAGTAAGAAATGGAAAGATCCATTGAAAGTGGAGTATATATCCTGAGTGATTCTTTCTAATAATAATTTGGGTATAGAAAAACTTAAGATTGTCTTCACCAAGAGAGAGCCAATGAGCTTTTGCCCACGACATCTTGTTGAATATGACATTTTTGAGATTCTGATTAATTTGAAGCAACCTGTAACGGTGTTCAACATTCAAAATGTGCAAATCAGTTCATTTGAAAGCATGACTTGTTCTTGTCAAATACTTTTAATTTCAGAGGGGATGAGAACCTGAGAGGAGTTGAGAAGTTTGAAAATCTTCTTGGTTTGAACCAATTTCTTATGAAGGTCAAAAACTGGGTCTCCGCCATAAACCACATTCCACGTAGCATAAATAATACTTGTGAAATTAGCTTTGTTAGTCCAATAGTTTTTGAAGCAAAAACGAGATGGCCTTATGAAAACCATAGGTGCATAAATAATAAAAGGAGAGTGGTTCGAAGTAGAGGGAGGAAGAGTCTTACAGATTACCCCTAGGTACGTAGTGATCCAGTCAGAATTACATAGGCCTCTATCCAACTTGGCTTTAATAGGGTAATCCAAACGATGATTATCCCAAGTGTAATGACCACCAAAGTAATGAATATCCATGAGGTCGGCTATTAATGCAATTATTAAAAGCATTTAGTCTAGTAAGAGAGGAAGGAGTCCCTCCAATGTTTTCATGAGAGTACCAAATGCAATTGAAGTAACCAACAACCATCCAAGGGCCAGTGATGTTACCATTGAGCTGTTTCAAATCATCCCAAAGAACAAGTTTGACTTTATCAAGGTTTGAAGCATAAACAAAAGTCAGCCAACAAGCATAACCTTTTTAAATAAAACTACCATGAATAAATTGCAGTTTAATAATTCCAGGCAAGTACGAGACTTTGTTAGAGTTCCATTTGATCCAAATCTTACCAGCTGAAGCAGAATCAAAGTTATTGCAGTTGTCTTCATTATTAAACATAGTATATTTGTTTGCAGGGAACATAGAAGCAATATCCAGATTGTTAAATTTGGGTTCCAAAATCCAACAATATCAAGATTATGACAACTAGTGTGATACTTATGATCAAAGATATGAGTGTTAGAGTGAAGGCCTCTGACGTTTCAAACCAACAAATTTGGCTTAATCATAGTAAGCAAATAAAATATTTGAACCTCAAGTTAAGAGGAAACAAAATTATTAGGGCCTGGCTCTGAGAGAACGACTTCATCCCTCCAAATTTTTAGAAGCATGATTAGTAATTTTTGGATCTGTCATGAAGCAGCCAATAGCACCGGCATTTGTAAGCAGAGGAGCCAGTCGAGGGGGACTAAGGGAAGGAAGGAATTCAATATGCTTTTTAGATGCATTTGCAAAGTATGTTGACAGAGTAGAATCAATGTTGGGGGTAGAGGAGCTAAGAAAGTTGCTTTGAGAAAAATTTGGCTTACTAGGGGAGTGAGGCTCAAATGAGGGACTAAGACAAGTCTTAGGCGAAGCATTAAGGTCTTGACTAGAGGGAAAGAGGATTGCTAATATTGAAAAGATGCCTCAGAAGTAAGAGGGGATTTAAGGAATAGGAGATTCAAAATTTTTGTGGTGAGTGGAAGGTACTTGATTAGGGAATCCAAACTTTATTGGGGAGTGACGGGAAGTACGTCTTTTAGGCCGTCGAGATCTACTTCTTCCTCTATCCATAGTTAACAATTTTGAAGAACAGAGCAGCCAGCATTTGTGAAAAGACTACAATTTCAACAAATAGTAGGGGTCCAATCATAATCAACTCGTTGTTTGATAATATTTCCATCCACTCTTATTTGAATTAACTATGGAAGGGCAGATGATGTTCCAATTTTCATGCAAACCCTTGCAAAGGTAAGACGAGATTTTGAAGCAGTTAGTGAGTCAGTTATAATGGGACCCACAACCTTTCTTGCAAGTTTAGAAATAATACTTTCATACCATTGATGAAGATGGAGTCCAGGAAAACTGATCCACACTAGTAAGGGAAGAAAAGGAGGAGGCCAACTGCAGAAACTTACGATTCTACAATTCAACCAATAAAAGGGGTGTCGAAGAAGATCCACGAGCTCCTTTGGAGGATAATCTGCACATCTTCTTCACAACATAGCTTAATTAGGTTACAACTAGCACTTAAAAAAATCAAAGAGAAAGAACCTTTGAGTTTCCATGATTTAGCCATGACCTCTTAGAAGGCTTTGATAGTATGCATTCTTCCCAAATTGATTCCAACCGTACAGGTTATCCATTGTTTTCACTGAGAGAGACATCATCTTTAGAGATGACAATCACCTCCTCCGAAGAGGGGACATAAGAAAGATTAAACTCATTTCTTTCTTTTTGGACTGCAAAAAAAGGAGATTTCCAGGAAGCACAGCCAGCAAGAGAGAATCCATGTCTCAGTTGAGAAGGGGGGCGCCGGGGATGCCCAATATGGGATGAGAGGAGGAAAGAGGGTTCATAGATGACCCCATGAGGGGCCGCTGAATTGGGAGATTTTTAGGAGCGCTTCAAAACCCTAAAAGGAGAAACTCTATTTCTGAATGCATATCCCCTTGGAGACACCCAAATAACCTCATTTCTAAACTTCATCATTGGATTTTTGGATGGGCTCTCAAATTCCTTTCTTTTGCGGGTCGCTTGCAAGTTCTCAAGTCCTCGGTTTGGCCGCTCCTTCATTGGCTTAATGTTATCCACATTCCTCTAAGTGTTATCAAAATTATTAAAAGTCTTTGTGCCTAATTCCTAGATCATGGCTCAATCACAAACAAAATGCATATCCTTGTCGGAGAAAAAATTGCCTCCCCATTTTGTAAGGGAGGTATTGGAATCATTTTCCCCTCTAAACTTATTATAAGCGGCAAACTTTGGATAAGTTGTTCGTTCTCTGTAACACTTCTCTTTTGGCTGATTGGTGGAAAGGAAAAAAGTTAAAGCTCTTTAAAACTCCTTATATCAACAACCTCGCTTCCCCCTTCTAGAGAAAATTGGCTTAGATCTCATTTATTTTGGATCCCCACATTTCTATTGATTATAGTATAAATGTCATTTTATTTTAAAATCGTCATAATTTCACCTTCAAATCTTCTTATGAATTGTTGTTTAAGTATTTACGTGATGTATCGTGGGCTAATAATATCAAATGCATAATCTGGAAAGTCTTAAATTGTGGTCTTAAAATTGAGGATCTGCTTAATAGCAGGGACATTTTTGTAACACTACTTGTTAGCTATGTCTTAGGGAAAATGAATCTCACTCAGATCTTTTCTTTTCTTGTGACTTCTCTTTGCATATTCTCAAGTTGATTATGTAGGATGGTGTTACCTATTTATTTCCTCTTCTATTTCAAATTATGAGCGGCATCTCAAATTCTGAGTAGTGGATAAAAAGAGCCTATATTGCGACTATTAGTTTGACAATAGATTGTATATGGAAGGAAAGAAATGCTCGCATCTTTAACAATTCATCTATGAGTGATTCTAACATTATTTTCAACATCAAAACTAGAATCCTTGGGATAATTTGCAAGTGGCGGCACTCGTCTATTTATGAAAATATTTAGAAATGGAAGGATTCCCTAACTGCTATTTAATTTTGCATTTTTGCGTTCACGATTTATTTCTTCCGAAGTCTAGTAGTGAGATTTATTATTTAAATAATGCTATGAACATTACTTTTTTTGTTTTTTGCACAGGTAGTTTTTGATCCTCAGTCTTCTGCTTCTGGAACCCACTACTTGCTTATCAAAAACCAGTTTTTGCTTTTTTTTTTCATAGGACTTAAGTGCTCTTATTTTAGGGTTTGCTAAAGGAGATTCAGGGCGATTTGGGCTTTCCCTTTAGCGCGGCCGGTGGGTGACCTTTGCATTGCTCGGTTTCGTTGGCTTCTCTCTTGCCTTTTCCTGGGGATCCCTTCCCTTTCTACTCTTTGACTCAATTCTCAATTTTTCGGTATTTTCATGTCTAGTTTTCATTTTGTATATTTGCCTGTTTTAATGGCCGATCATGCTTGTTATTTGGCTGAATTTCAATGGTTTTTTTCCTAATGTGATTGGGTGAATTGGCATTTTATTTTATTGGGAGGATTTGCTTCCTTCTAAAATTTTTGTCTTAATATGTGTTTGGGAGACCCAATTTTATTTTATGGATGGGAGACATTGATGAATTTTTGCTACCCCTTAGTTTAGTATTTCGAAGACAACGTCGGATCAGGATGTTATTTTAGACCCCATTCACGATTTTGGTGTCTTCTTTCAACCTTCTCATTTGAATAAATTTTACTTTGATCTGAAAGATTGATGCTCAGTTGTGTCTTTGGTCTTTCTCTGGCCCCATCTCGAAGGAGCTGAATCCTAGCCTTCTAATTTACTAGTCTTTTAGTCTTTCCTATATTAGATTTTTTATTTTTTTTTGTTAGTTTCATTCTCTATTATAATTTTTCTTAATTCTTAGCTTTTGTACAGACTTTTTAATGAAATATAGGGGCCTAGCCCTAAAAATTTTCCCAAAAAAAAAAAGAAGTCAAATATGCTATATTTTTGAAATTATTAATATGAGGTGAAGAAGGCATAAAAAATGAACTTTTAACTTACACTCACACACACACACACACACATATATATATATATATATATATATATTCTGTGGAATATTTGGTCTGCGCGCAATCTCAAAAAATATCATTCGGTTGAGATGAATCTGCATAAATCCAAAAGTATTATCATCTCTAAAATTATCACAATCATTAAAATTTTCCCTAAGAATTCTCTTAGTTGGAATAACATTAATAAAATTGCCTTTGATGAAATTTTTAATGCCAATGATCCATAAAACTGCTTCGAGCAAGTTTTTGCAAGCTGTTGCCTTTCATTTTAGGCTAATTATTTCGTTCGTTATTACTTGGTGGGATGCTAGGCTCTTTTTGCAGTGGATGCATTGTAATCTAAAATCTTTGGGTGATTCTTGGCCCGCAGCTTTTTGGGTTATTTATGTTGCCTTACTTGGTGGTATTTGGTTGTGTTGCAGCACTATGTGGAAGTTAGTCGCTTTTTGCTTGGTTGGTATGGTGGAGGTTTTAATTGGTTTTGCTTTCCTTTGGCTGTTGGTCTGCTATTGCCGGGGCAGTGGCTTTGGTGTTTGGGGTTTTGAGGCCTTCTCGATTTTAGTGTTTATTTCTTGGCTCAAATCTGAGGCTTGCTGCGTATCTTTTAGCAATCTGTATGGTAACTGCACTATTGAGAATTTTCTTTCGTTTCACTCTATCAATGGCTCTTCTACTGTTTTAAGCTTGGCTGGCTGGCGCTTTACCAATCTGGATCTGGCTGCCTTTATCGGTGGATTGGTCAGTTGAGGATTGGTTTCACTTTCTAGACCAGTTGCAATATGGTTTAGATATTTGGGTTTCTTTATCTCTGTACTGGCCTAACTCTGAGAACTACTGCATTTCTCTTCTCAATAGCCTTGTGATTTTATTTATGATCTGCACTGCTATCTCTGTTATTGTGCTGCCAGTTTGGATGGTTTTTCATATGCTGGGGGTGCTACGGACCCGTTTGGTCTTCGGACCTTCTGACTTTTGTTCAGTTGTCTGGGCCTAGATTAAGTCCAAACTGATTGCTTATTTTGAATTAAAGGTCCAAACTGCTTGTTGGCTGCATCATAAATTCAACAGGCTTTTCGACCTTCTCGTCGGTCTTTTTGAGGGGTTTCACGGAGAATTTTAAGATCATCTATGTGCTGTTTATCACTGATCTCATCTTTTTCTTTAGTTCTTGTATTTGCAGGCATTTTGATAACTTGGTTGACCCAAAGTCTAGATTGCCGCATAACCAAGGAGGCTTGGTTTGGGGCCGGCTGTGATGGTTTGGCGGGGCTGTTTTGTGATTGCTGGCCTATGCTTTTGGCCGGATTGTTACGTCTGGCATGTGTTGTTTAATGCAAGATCATTGGTTTGGCCGTTTTTCTTTGTTTTGTTGGATTTTGGCGTGATGCAGGTTCCATGGGTTGGAGGCGTTATGCTGGTGGCTCTTAGATGCTTGATGTTTGGTCGTTTGCCTGTGGTTGTTTCACTTTTGTTTTTTGTTATTTTAATGTGGATTTTGATTTGGTCCTTTTTTCATTTTGAGTCGGGAGACCTTTTAGGATACACCCTGGATCTCCTTCTTTTTGGGGCTGGTTTATGGCTTCTAGTTTCTAGGTTTCTTGTAACCGCCCAGCCCCGGTCCTGTAAGGCTTGCTTCTGTTGTAATAAAATCCGTCGAGATGGCTTAACCTAACTATATATATATATATATATATATACAAAAAAAAAAAAAAAAAAAAAATATATATATATATATATATATATATATATATATTTTCAGTTTAAACCTGTAAATTTTATTAATTTGAAAACAAAAGATACAAAATGGGCTGTGGTTACAAAAAATACCTTATATCAAAAAATCTCAAAGCCAACCCAAAATCTGGTGACCCCAGGGGGTATCCTAAAAGGGTCACCCAAACCAGAAAATACAAAGTTCAAAAATTGCAAAAATAAACAATCCTCATTCCTCGCTCCTCGGCAACCATCCAGCTAACCTGCCAAAGAAAATCACAAACGCTAGTAACTGAATATCTAAACGGCATACCTGCAAGCTGCATAACCCCAACAAATCGAATCCACAATATTCTAACTGTCCAACTCCCAAGCAAAACCATCTGCATAATCTCATTAACAAATAAACATAGTCATTGTAATTAAGATTTTGAATCGCAACTTCACAGCATCCAGGCCGCCATAAACCATATCCAACGAGAACAAAAAGCATACTAACATAATAATCAGCAATTGCGTTAATCTGTGAAAACTTTATGATCAGCAAAAGATTCGCAGGATATTTTGTTAAACTACTTCGCAGGTACAAGCATTTGACGTTACAGAAATTTTCGCAATCATCCAACTTAAAAATCAAAGCAAGATTTGGATCTAAAACATAAGTCCGCATCCTCGGCGAAACCATCAGAAGTACTCATATTGTATGGCAAGAGAAATATGAATTAGCAATAACATCACATCCACACAACCTCTGATTCACCAGCACATAAACCCCAATCATTTGGCAAGACCAAAGAAAATAGAACTCAACAGCATCCCTACTAAGTTCAGAAGTATAAGTAGGCTGTACAACATATCCCAGAGCCTGGACGAAGGAATAGACGCCGTGAAGTCGGGTTCCCACCAGAACTCGCAACAACGAGGACTGCGGCACACCAATCTTCTTGCGGAAATGACCTACTCCAGGCTGGAAAAAATGCTGTCCACCATAAACATAAATGTCATAAATGCCAACCTTCTTTCTGCCCATCAAAATTATATTGATAAAATGAGCATACGTCTTATAGCAATTGCAAAGCCCGATCAAATGGAACCTTCGCAGCCCCCAGATGAAACCAAAATAATTAAGGCACTTCAACATTAAATAAATCTGAAAACATAGCTTTATTGATATTAAGCCAGCTTATCGACTTTGGCGGGAAAGACTATATGATGAAAGTAATTTCAGCAATAATATTCATTTTCAATTTTAAAAAGTTCCATTCAGCGTCATGATATTTTTTCCGATTTCGAGCCACCCAAATGTTCCATAAGAGTAACGCGTCAATTAAATTCACAAGCTTCAGTTTCTTTTTCATCATCAAATTGCCATTCCATTGACAAATAAGCGATTTAAAATCGAAAACCTGTAGGTTAAGAATTTTAGTGCTGTTAAAGGTGGCCCATAATAGCTGTGCAATCGGGCTAGTAAAAAATAGGTGGCCCATGCTTTCAGAGCTAGCAACCGAGTTGTGACAGCAGTTACATTTGGAAGGTAGACAAAAACCCCGAGAGATGAGAATTTCATCCACACTAATAAAATCGTGATGAAGTCTCCATATGAATAAGCTCATGTTCGTAGGGATGTTGTGATGCCAAAACCAAGGTTTAAAACTTGCAATTTTATATTTTTTGTGAATGTTCCAAGCTAACTTAAGATTAAATTTATTGTTGAGGATAATGTCAGCTGTGGCAAGCTTCTCATCCCTTAATATCGGAGTGGAACTCAAAATGAGATCATGTAAGCTAGGAGGGATGATTGATTTAATGAGGTTGGTATTCCAACTATTGTAAATGAAACAATCACCTAGCGTAAGCTTAGGAAATGTCGGAATGCAAATTAGATAGAGGGGACCAAGGTCGCACCAATCATCACACCAGAAAGAAGAGGAAGAATCAAGGTTGGACCACACAATTAATTGCACCATGAGATTTCTAGTTCCCAACATTCTTTTCCAATTTATAGATTCCGTGATCTTCTCCCTAACCATAACCCGATGAATGGTGGCACAATATTTGGCTTTAATTATATCCACCCAAAAATTGTCCCTAGTACGAAAGTTCCACCAAAGTTTAGTAGAGAAAGCGGCATGCATTGCATCAAGACTTCTCATACCAAGGCCCCCTTCCATAAAGGGGATAGATAGATTTTCCCACTTAGACAAAATTAACTTGGAACCTTTGTTATTGCCCCACAGGAATTTGTTGAAAATGATGTTAATTTTAGTCAAAACCGCTTTGGTAGGAGACGTAACTTCAAGCCAATTAAGGGGTATAGTGTTCAGGATGTATTTGATAAGAATAAGACAACCTCCTTGAGAGAGGTAAATGTTTTCCCAACTCTAAGTTCGTTTAATAATTTGCTCAATTAGTTCGTTGTAGTTTATGCTTTTATTCGGACCTTTGAAAATGGGAATCCCAAGATAATTACAAGGAAATTTCCCTTCCTTAAAGCCCAAATTATTCTTTTTAAAATCTTTAATATTAGAAGTGGCTTTATTGTTTATGAAGAAATTTGACTTAGCCACATTGACTTTAAGCCCCGAATCCTTTTCAAGAGTGTTTAGATGTGCTTTGATCTTAGAAATGTTTCTTTTGGCAGCATTTGTGAAAATTATAAAATCATCGGCATAGGTTAAGTGAGAGATCAAGAGTTTACTTCCAATTTTAAAATGTAGGTTTAGATCCATCCTAAAAATTTTGTTGAGATTAATGGACCAATAATTGATGGCTATATTGAAAAGAATGGGGGATAACGGGTCCCCTTGCCTAAGGCCTCTAGAGGATTTAAAAAAACTCGCCGGAGCTCCATTAATCAAAATAGAGAACCAAACATTTGAGATTAGATACTTGATTTTTGAGATAAAAAAAGTATTGAAACCATAGGCTTGAAGCATTTTTAATAGAAAATTTCAATCAAGTATATCAAAAGCCTTTTCAATATCCAATTTAAGAATTAAGTTATGGCCTCTGCTTTTTTTGTTAAGGCAATGGAATAATTCTTGCGTGGCCAAAATATTGTCTTGTATGTGTCTTCCGGGAATAAAACCACTTTGATTTTATTCAATTATCTTTGGGAGTAGCTCTTTTAAACGGTTTGCAATTAATTTGGAAATGATTTTATTGAGGGAAGAGCAAAGGCTAACGGGTCTGAAATGAGTCCACCAGGAAGGGGCGGCTGTTTTAGGAATAAGAGTGATGGTGGAATGAGAAAAGAATTTTGGTAAGGGAACATTACAAACAAACTCTTTAATTCCATTACAAATGTGAACCCCCACAATGTCCCAAGCTTTAACAAAGAATTCAATGGGAAAGTCATCCGGGCCGGGGCAGGAGTCATGCTTAAGATTTTTAATGACCTTCCAAATTTCATTATTCGAAGGCATAATTGGGCCGGGGCAGGAGTCATGCTTAAGATTTTTAATGACCTTCCAAATTTCATCACTCGAAGAGTTGGGGGTACGTGTATATATATATATATATATACACGTACCCACAACTCATGGTCTTAGGGTTTTGGTGGAGCCTCTGCGGGTGATTTCCAGGCAACTTGTTTTATCCTCTCCGTCGGCGTTGCCGACGGGCCGGCGTTTGCTTTGCCGGCTGGGTTTGGTCCCCTGCTCGGGAATCTCTAGCGTCCTCCCTCGCTGGTGCATTTTATCCTTTATCTTGTCATTGTCTCATTTTTTCTTTGCTTTGCTTTGTTTTGATCCTTGATGGAGCTTAATGGTTGATTCCCCAATTGCGAGATCTTTCCGTGAGGTGTTGGAAGGTCCTCCTTCCAACACTCTACCAGCTAAACCTATTTCTTCTCTTAAAGGTTGCCCAGCCATTTTCATTATGATGACGAAATTGCATTTCTTGCAGCTCCTTTTGAACTTACTCTGGTCGGCAAGTTTTCTCACACGAAACCTAGTTTCGCTCTTGTGCAAAGTTTCATCAATCGTTTGAAGCTTTTAGCCCCGGTGTCTATTCGATCTTATGACTCTTACCATATTTTCCTTAAATTTTCGTCGGATTTAGATTATGCTAGATGTTTCTCGAAGGGTTCTTATGACATCAATGGCCACACAATGAAACTTTTTAAGTGGAGTCCTCATATGGACATTCATTTTGATGTTCCGATTGCTCCTGTTTGGATCAATTTTCCGATTTTGCATTTGCAATACACGTCGAAAGAGGTGCTTTTTAACATCGCTAAAACTTTTGGGAAGCCATTGCATCTTGACAGGAACACAGCGTTACATCGTAATTTTGCGACTCCACGTATATTAGTTGAGATTAACCTTGAATTTTTCCCCCTTGACAAAATTTGGCTTGGGTCTGAATTAAAAGGCTATTTACAAAAAGTCTCGTTTGAAAACTTGCCATCTTATTGTGCTCACTGTAACACTATTGGTCATAAGCCTTCGGTGTGCCCTCACTTATGTGATAACCCCAACGACACCACTGTGAATAGGAGTGATGCTGCGGCTTCCTCTGATAATTCTGCGGGAGACAATCCTCTAGGGAGTGTAGATGTCAATATTAAGAGTCTCAATGCTGTCATTAATGTTAATTGCAATCAAATTTTTAATAATCAAGATATCTTGAATAATGAGGCTGCTAAATCACTGATCCAGGTAAGTCCTCCCGACACTAATCATATTTATGCTCTTAACTATTCCAATATTTATCATGTTGAGGCCCTTGATCCTGTGAATTTACTTAATGCTGTGATGAATGTCCCGGGTTCTGATGAAAATGCTGAGATTAATGCTGATTTGTTAGTGACTAATAATACTGAGAATCCTAATGCTATGGTTAATGCTCTGGTTTCTGCTGAAAATATTGAGCTTAATGTTCATTTGCTAGAGATTAATAATGTTTTAATTTCAAATATTGTTCTCTCTTGCAATGTTTCTTTTTCACAAGCATCTATGGATGATGTTAAATTGTTAACTGCCCGCAAGGATGCTTCTACTGCAGTTGCTGTCGCTGATAGCATTAATGAAAAGTATTATATTTCTACTGGACTTGGTAATTTTGATTTTGATGAGTATACACTGATGCTAATTCAATTACTTATAATACTTGGACAGATCCATCTAATCAAGTTCCTGCTACTAGTTCTGATCCTATTATTGCTATTGCTGCAAATGTTGTGTCTAATGATAATATTGTTACTTATAATAATTTGGTAGATCCTTCTAATCAAGTTCCTGCTGCTAGTTCTGATCCTATTAATGAGATTACTGCAAGTGGTGTGTCTGATGTAACTGTTAGTTTGGATGTTGCAAACTGCTCTGCTCTTTATAATAAAATATTTGTTGTTATTGAGATCACTGATAATTGTACTAATGTTTCAAAAGAAAATTGTATTTCGGCTGATAAAAAACTTGTTTTTAAACAAAATTTTGTCACAGTTTCTTCTAGTCTACCCACTCCTCTACTGTATTTTACCTGGCCTTGGTAATCACCCAAGTGCTATCCTTAATATTGCTGAACCATTAAATGCTGTTAAGATTGATCCTAAATTAAAAGCTATTTCCACTTCTAAAAATGTCATTCTTTCAGTAATTGATGTTTTTGAAATTAAGGTTTTTGCTGAGAAGGCTGAAAATCTAGTCCAGGTTCCAGATGAGATCATATCTAAAAATTCTATAGCCGATATCAATGCCCTCTCTCCGATTTGTTTTAGTGACTCGATTCCGTTGATCTCATCCTCGATCACCAACCTTCCTAAAATTGGGATAGCTATGGTTCATCCTTCTTTGCCTGCTGCTACGGATTCTAATTTCCTTGTAGTTGGACAAGTAAACTACTCCAAATCACCCTTAAAAATTGACAAAGATTATAACAATCTCATTTATAAAGAACCCTCCTCCCTCGTTAGCAATAATAAATTCAACCCCATGGTATGTTTAAATTCTCAATCCGGATTAACTAAAATGAAAAGCCTAGATCAAATTACTAAAAAACTTCCAAAATTTAATATCTCTAATCAGAAGGTTCAACCCGGACCTTGTTAGTTGATCAATGAATATTCTCTGTTGGAATATTAGATGTTTGGGCAACCTTTCCTCTAATAATCGCCTCAAACACTTAATTTTGGAACATAAAATTGACATCACCGTAATTTTCGAACCAAAACTTCAACATTTGGAGTGCCCCAAAATTATGAAAACTGCACTCCCTCTCTTTCTAACATGATCTGGATTTTTTGGAATAACTCTTGGAATTTGGATATAATTAACCAATGTGATCAAGCTATTAATTTAAAAGTATCAAATCAAAGTTTTTACTGCTTAACCACTTTTGTTCATGCCAATAATCTTAGAAGTGATAGACTCCTCCTTTGGAGCTTTCTTAAAAACTGCCCAATTAATAACCTTCCGTGGCTTGTTGGTGGCGACTTTAATGCGGGCCTCAACCCAAATGAATACAAAGGCTATGCCCTCAACCACTTGGCTTCTACTTTTGACTTTAATTCCGCCCTCATTGAATATGGTTTAGATGACTTTAATTACATCGGAGCTGTGTTCACTTGGTCCAACGGTAGGAAATTTGCCCGCCTTGATAGATTTCTTATGAATACTGCGTCGTATAATCACTTCCGAGATATCAAAAACTTCTCTCAAAATTCTTCCAACTCGGATCACAAACCGATCTTTCTTTGATCTAGTAATCCCCCTACTAGAATTAGCAAATCTTTTAGGTTTTGAATGTTTTGGTTGAATATCCCGGACTATTTATAGGTTGTGCATTCTTCCTGGAATGCAAATTGTAGTTCTTATGGTCTTCTGAGACTAGTTGACAAATTCAAATTCCTCCGTAAATACCTAAATTCTTGGAATCATAATGTGGTTGGTAACATTTTTACTAAAGCCTCCTCCCTTGAAAATATAGTTAATAACTTAGAAAACATCTTTGAAGCTCATCCCTCCATTGAAAATAAAATCAATTATTCTAAAGCTAGAGCAGAGCTTATTCAATGTCACAATAATATAGAATGTTATTGGAAACAAAAATGTAGCATCCGTTGGAAACTTCAAGGAGAAAAAAATACCAAATTTTACCATAGTTGGGTTAATAAATATCGATCTAAGAGTAAAATTCACTCTATCACCAATCCAGAGGGTGTGATTCTTTCTAAAGTGGAAAACATTCAAGACTCGGCCATTAATTATTTTTGAAACATCCTTTCAAATGAGGGCAATATTATCAATACCTTGACTTTGTTCACTCCTAAACCTATTATCTCCCAATCTGATAATCAACTTCTTAATGCCATGCCCTCAAATGATGAAATTTGGATGGTTATTAAAAATCTTAACCAAAATTCGTGTCCCAGGCCTGGTGGTTTTCCAGTTGAATTTTTTATAAAAGCTTGGGACATTGTTGGAGAAGACATTTGCAATGGGATAAAAGAATTTTTTTGTAATGTTCTGATACCAAAATTTTTCACCCATTCCACCATCACCTTAATGCCAAAAGTCAGTGCCCCTGTTTGGTGGAACCAATTCAGACTAATCAGTCTTTGTTCCACTCAAAATGAAATTATATCCAAATTAATTGCAAATTGCCTAAAAGAGATCCTCCCAAAGCTAATTGAACATAACCAAAGTGGGTTTATCTCCGGAAGACAAATTCAAGATAACATCCTTGCCACTCAAGAATTATTTCATTGTATTAATAAAAAAAGTAGAGGGCATAATCTAATTCTCAAGTTAGACATGGAAAAAGCTTTAAATAAGCTTGATTGGGATTTTTTTCTAAAAATGCTGCAAGCCTATGATTTCAATGTATCTTTCATCTCCAAAATCAAAAATCTGATCTCAAACATTTGGTTCTCTATTTTAATTAATGGAGCTCCTGCCGGCTCTTTCAACTCCTCTAGAGGGCTTAGACAAGGTGACCCTTTATCTCACATTCTATTCAATCTTGCTATCAATTATTGGTCCATAAATATCAATAAATCTTTTCGTTTGGATAGCAACCTCCACTTTAAAGTTGGAAATATTTTTTTGATCTCTCATTTGGCTTACACTGACAAACTTATCATCTTCTCTAATGCCAACAAAAGAAACATTCCCAAGATTAAATCTTTGTTAAACACTCTTGAGTCAGACTCTGGGCTTAAAATCAACTGCTCTAAATCTAACTTCTTTATTAATACCAAAGCCTCTTCCACTCTCAAAGAATACATTTTTTCTAAGCTTGGGTTTAAAGAAGGCAAACTTCCTTATAAATATTTGGGTATCCTTATCTTTAAAGGACCAAATAAAAATATTATTTGTCATAGTCTAATTGAGCAAATCCTCAAAAGAATTAGGAGTTGGGAAAACATATACCTTTCTCAAGGGGGTAGGCTTACTTTAATTAAGTATATCCTTAATACAATTCCTCCTTACTGGCTTGTGGTCACCTCTCCTCCCAAATTGAATATGTAAAAATTAATATCATTTTTAATAAATTCCTTTGGGTAAGCAACAAGGGCTCCTAATTAATTTGGACCAAATGGGAAAACCTCACTTTCCTTCTTAAGGAAGGTAGCCTCGGTATTAGGAATCTTAAAGTCATTCCTTAAGTAATGACATCCCTTAAGTCTTACCATATTAGATAGTTGTAACTAAGTAATGCCATCCCTTAAGTCTTACCATATTAGACTAGAAGCCATGAAAATCATTAAGTTTAAGAGTAGATTAGTATTGACCTAAGAATGGCATATCTAGGAGTCAATTAACCTAAGCTGTTAGAAAGAAACTAAGATTAGTGAAACATTAAGTTTGGAAGTTAGAGAACCATTTAGCTAGAACCTTAAGTAACCTAAATCATAAGAATCAAGCAACCTAGAAAGTGCAGTAGTGAAACATATAGCTTGTAGGATAAAATGTTCCATTAGAATAAAAGGATTATTTTAAAGTTTAGATAATTGTAGTATAAGCATTAGGATAGGATTTTTTTATTTATAATCTTGCAACTATACCAAAAAATTATTTTGTCACCTAAATAAGATTTTAATCAAATTATTATTTTCAAAACCATATTAATTTATATATATAAATATTATGTATCAATTGATAGAAACATTTGATAACTGTCTAAGTTAATTGAGGAGTTTGCTTAGCTCCAATCATAGGATAGATAACTAAAGTAGATCACAATGGATATCACATGATTTACAATTAGCTTTAAGAAATCATTGAATGCTCCAACGCAATGAAACTAAATCCTTGAAAATATTTATTAAAGACATTGTGCATAAATTAAATATGTAACATTTTTACTGAGGGGTTTCATGTGGCGAACTATGTTGTATAGCTATTATTAAGCCAGGGCAGTTATGGAGTGATCAAGATACCACACATATCCTACAAGGGAGAATGTGTGTGTTTACGAGAGACACCGCTTACATTTTGTTGAGCAGACCTGCTTGACTCCTCAATTGTTTTATATAGTACCAACAAATAAAAACACATTTAATTAAGATAAATAAATAACATTTGGAATTACAATCATTTATGATTGTATTTAAAGTTTACTTAGTCATTGAGACTAAGATCTCCTTATTTTCATATATATTATTTACTTGTATTTACTGTTCTTTTATTTATATTTCTATTGTATATTTCAAATATATATATATATATATATATATATATATATATATAGTTATATCTATCCCTTTTTACTTATATATTTGATGTAGATTGTGACTAGCTTTTCTCTTTTACTGCATTTACTCATTTTACTTGTTATTTTATAGTTTACTTTATTTTCCTTTTTTACTGCTTTGTGCGCACCGATTATAATAATTGTAAATGGCTTATGTAATATCCACTAAATCTAAATAACTTAGTTACTCTAAAATGTAATTTTAACTTTTTAAGTATAATCACTTGATTTTCTTTTTTGTTGGTTGTGCCCTACCATATTAAATACTAAATATAGTATATCAGGAGCTTGGAGTGGATCTTAAACTTGAGGTAGATCAAGCCTTGTAGTTACAGCTTGAAGACTTTTACATTTTTAGCCTTTTTACTATCCCGTGAGGACAAGTGTCATTACGCATAATGTTTGTATAAATTTAATTAAACTCTGAATATTTTATTTTACCGTTATGTGATGCATTTTTCTTTATTTTATAGAGGATTAGAATATTATATATCTATATTATATTATGCCTCTAATTTTCTAGTTTTGAGACCTTTGGCACCCTGTAGTGCATAATAATGGGTTAAGACTCACTTACCCAATATTAAATACTACACTAATACCTAGTGCTAGATTAGATTACCTAATCCAATATTAGGGTCATTGTAGTTGGTATCAAAGCAGGTTTAAAGAAAAGAATAATTATATGTATAAGAAAGTGCCCTTCCATTAATATAGACAACTACATAAATGTTAAGTATGTTCATCAATAACTTAGGATAGCAAACTCACTATAATGATAGATTAATAGCTTAAACGACATCAGGTAGTGTATTGCAATTTGACTATCGCTTTAGAATGTTCTATCCAATTACCCTATCTTTTCTCACTCACCTATTGTTAATTGTATCTAGTAAGATGAACCTTGCACCCAACACTCCAGCCATTCCTGTCTAGAAGGCAGCAGATTCCAGCTCTTCTTCAACATCAGCAGAGATCAAGACCTTGATGGAGATGATGAAGATTCTAGTGGAATTGTTGACTCAAGCAGGCCTGTGAGCACTTAATCCACCTAGTCCCCAAATCATCCATGTAAATTCTCAAGCAGCATTAAGCTTAATTATGGATGGATTTCTTCATACTTTCCTCCAACTCAATCCCCCAAAATTCAATGGATCTGCTTCTCCCATCGAAGCAGCCAAATAGTTGAATATAAATGAGAAGGACTTGTAAAGTATTAAGTGCCCTAGTGGTAAAGTTATTCGCCTAACCACCCACATGTTCTTTGAAGAAGCCAAATACCAGTGGGATAACAAGCTAAACCCCCATTTTATAGAAGTAGATATTGAATAAATTTCTTGGGATGAATTTAAAAAAGTCTTCAAAGAAGAGTTTATTCCACCTTTTGACCAGTCAATTATAGAAGACCAATTAATCCAACTAACTCAAGGCAATAAGAAAGTCCTAGCATATAAAATAAAATTCAGGAAGCTATCAAAATTTGCTTCTAGACTTAGTGCGTACTGCAGAAGCTAGATGCAGTCATTTCCTCAAAACTAGGAGTGAAGATCTAAGGCTCCAACATTAAGATTTTCAAAGGATTTAAGAACATTTTAAGGAATGAAATCTAATTCTCAATAAGATGGAAATTACAAATCTCAAGGAAGACTTAATCAGCTGAGTAGTTCCAATACTCAATAGAACTGAAAGGCCAAGACTAAGAATAAGGAAAATACTAAGATTTACTTAAAGATTTGCTTAGGAACATAACCAAGAAAAGTCTAATACATGACCAAATTGATTAATACTAATTTTATAAGCATTGACTTGAAATTTAAGGAGGAAGAAATATGTATTTTATATCCACATTAGGATATTGAGAAGTTTCTTTATTTAGACTTTAGGAAAACTAGGGTTTAGCCTTTAAACCTCATTCTTCAAGTCTAAAGGATAATAAATTAGTTCAAAATATTTAACTTACTGATTTTAGGGTTTTGGACATATTTCTAAGACTTAATGGAACTTAATCCAACACTTGCTCAAGATGACTAAAATACCCCTCAAAATTGAATCTACTTAATTCTAATAGGCTCATTACTGTTTAATGAGAGGATGGACACCTTAAACATTAAATTTGAACTTAAGATAAGCCTAAAGAGCACTAATCATTATTTTGGCCAATAAAAAGTGATTAACCAAATTAACCTATGAAAGTGGTTTTTATGCTTACCAAAGAGTTCTATATCACTTAAAGATTCCATAAATATTAAGATCATTGAAATGAGAGCTTAATCAAGCTAATTATTCACTAATTAAGGTTTAGAGTAATTAAGAAGCGATTATTAAAACTAAACTCAAAAAAATACATCCAATTACATAATTATGTTCTCCTATGTCTAAGAAAGATTTAGAGACCATAATCGTGTAATTTGGGCAAGTAATAAGATTAATATTTATTAATTACTTTTAGAGGTAATTAAGGCTTAATTAGAAAATATAATCATAGAAATTAGAATTTTGTTGCAGTTTATTATTCCTTGAATTTTTTGATCAAAATGGTATATTGGATCATACCATTTGAAATTAAAATGAGCATTTTATTCAAATAATCCAATTTGAATATTTTTTGTTAATTAATCATAGGGATTTGAATAATCAAAGGAATTTCCTTAAGGTTTATATTTCCAATTAATCGGCTAATTATTTCAGCTCATAAGCAAAAGGCGCAAGCCAGGGTGACCCAGCCCATCACTGTGCTCCTCTTTCTCATCTTCTTCCCTACAGATGGACGCTAGGGTTAGGCTCAAACACTCAAACTCTCTTCCACTAGACGACAACGCCGCTTCCAGTCGATCGCCACACCTCCCAAGGTTGAAGCACACCTAAAGCCCTAAGAAGCCCTAATCAAGGAGACCAAATTGGACAGGGATTGGTCTGCCCTAAAATTGGCCCTACTAAAATCTAGGGTTTATTGTGGGGAGTAAATTCTACCCACAAAGACCGAGCTATGGACAACACTTGATCCCAACATGGTCTGGAAGTGGCTAGATTCTGAGTCCTTACTCAGGTTCCAGCACTATTTAGTGCCCGATTGATCGATATGATTGATTGAGACTCAACCCAAGCCCCAAAGATGCATTATTTGATTTGAATGATTAGGGCATGCAATTACAAAATACATTGAGTTGGAATTGGACTCAGGTTTCCTATGGACTGACTTTGCCTCCACTGGTCGCTAGCTCTATCCAGATTGTGAGTCCTCACCCCACTCAAATTAATCTCCACGGGTAGCCTAACCTACAAGAAGGATCACAATATTCTAGAACTAATCTTAGATCTTGAATTAAGGAATATTGAGTCCACCCAACCCAATGGGGAAGAGGAAAGTACCTATGTAATTGCAGAGGGGCATTGCTTCAGAGTTATGGATGATTGCATGAGCTGCTGAGGATCTACTGAGCTTCACTACATGTTTGAACACCAAACTGCACCCATGGATCATCTGGGAAAATGTTGGGAAGTTGGGAGTGAGCAAGAGTGCGATTGGATCAACCAGGGAAATTAAGTGGATTCGAGTGATTCTCAGTGAGCAAATAGACTCATTGAGAATCATAGGAGCTAATTTATAGCTTGAAAAAGAGGCTAGGTGAATGAGCCAAGGCCTGAGCTCGACCCTAGAGCTTAGCTCAGCATCCATTTATAATTTGAGGCTAAATGGGCCATGAGACCCGATAAGGGATGCCTAACTAAACGAGGTGATAGGAAACTCTAGTATTCATTGTTGTTTAGTTATAAATCATGTTATTTATAAATTACCACCTTCTTTTGTATGCTTGATGCCCCTATGGTAGTTTATTTTGCTTAGTTTAAGTAAATGGTGACATTATTAAACTCATGAAATATTAATAGCCTAAAATATACTTAGACAATATGTCTAATAAGATTTTCCTTTTATTAGATGGGGCCTTGGCATTGTGAAACTGACAATGTCAGGATCTAATCATTTTGAGGAGCTTGTGCCTGTGGAGGAGCCATTCTTGGAAGAAGAGTAGGTTGGAGCTGAAGAATAGTAGATTATTTCTCTTTTATTCTTGTGAGGATGAAAGCTTAATTTTTCTTTAAAACTTATTTAATTGTTGTAATAATACAGGTACCCATGACTGTGTTTCTAATTGTATTGTTTATTTTGAGCCATGTGTTACTATTTCTTACTTATATTATGGTAGATTGGATGTATGATTTACTTTTCTTTGCTTCCGCACTCATAGTTTGTGTTTACTTAGTGATTGGCTCCTATGTATGCATTCTAAGCATATCCTTCCCTTATCAGTGGATTATGGATTACACTTAATCCAATGATAAGTTGGGGATTTGCTAGAGTGGCACACCTCCCCTTGACCTAATCTTGTGGGTCAAGAGATAGGTGCCACAGTTAGTATCAGAGAACTCCATGAGGTGTCAGATTAGAATTTGTATTTCCTATCTACCTAATGGATTGTTCATCTGACAAATCAGTCACTAACTAAATACTAGAGTTACATCCAAGGTACCATAGTCTTGTGCTCAGAATAAAATGCATAGAATGGAAAATACCTGCATAACTACATAATACACTCTACTATAAAACTCAAACCTTAGTAAACAGCTCAACTTAACAAAAAAGGAACTTGATTGAACATGTGGGATATGCTTTGCTGAAATAATTAATAAAAGAAATGAACTAGTCCAATTCCAAATTCTCTTAGATTCTCAAAGAATGTTATCTTCTTTAATCCAAAAAAGGAAAATGAATCCTGGACAGAGTTCTTCCCTCGCCGCATCCAACAGCTCATCTGGCGAGCTGAATGCACTGCTTGAAGTTGTCAAAAATGATGATAGACTCCCATAACAAGCAAGCAAAAAGAATGGCAGAAACCCAGGAAAACCAAGCTGAGAGAATGGAACGGCTGTTAGCGACCCACATGAATCAAGGTCGCCCTAATCCTAAAACAATCACGACACCTTATTACTCATTTTAGCACCATGTGCAGTTCGCAGATGGATTATTGAACAATTTCTATTGTCTGAGACCCCCTACCTTCAATGGGAGTGGAAAATAACCTAATCAATATCAAGTGCCTGTATACTAAAGTAATTCACTTTACCACCCACCTCCTCCAAGATGAAGCTGAGTATTGGTGGGATACCACCTGCAACACTCATTTCACCAATGTCAAGCTTAAAGACATTACATGGAACAAATTCTTTGAAGTGTACCAAGCCCGATACATCTCCTTGTCTGCCAAACACAACTTGGGGGAAATGTTCTTAAAGCTGCAACAGGGGAACCGTTCTGTATCCACTTATGAAGCTGAGTTCCTGCACCTTGTGAGGTTTGCAACTAACCTAGTTCCCACCGAATTAGACAGCTGCCACTGGTTCCAAAGCGGTCTGTGGGCTTCCATCAAAAGCCAAGTCATTCCTCTCTATTTTTTGAACTTTGCAAAACTCTTGGAGTCCTCCAAAGTGGTGGAATAGGACCAAGCAATGGAAGGACCCAAAAGGAGTTTTGGGTCAACCTCCTTCCAACATGATCACCCTAAGAGAGCTAGGGTGTATCAGCTCAAAGCTGAAACTTCAATGGATGCATGAGGCCTCATCCCTATGGTAGATGCTGCCATGGGTGCCACGCCTGTTATAATTGCGGGAGGTCAGAACACATCTATCTACAAAGTGCCGCCAGAGAAATCATCTACGGTGACCAAATCAATCAGTCTAAGAGTTGATAAGTCTTTGACCTATTTAAAAAGAACCCCCGGCCTACAGCAGCACTACCTCCTTCTACAGCTCCATGGTGCGAGACAACCATTTTCCCTCACTCAAATGCTCTTAGGCCGCTCCTACGGTAGCCCTCAACAATAGGCCTGCTGTCCCTGCTCGTGTTTATACCCTCACTCCAATTGAGGTAGTGGAAGATAACCATGTGATGTTAGGTACACGCTTTTGAACCCCTTTATTTTTATAGTTACTACTTGCTTAATGTAGTTAGTAATTATTGCATCTGTAAATAGGTTCAATTTGTGTAAATGACAAACCTAGCAATATACTAGTCGACACTAGAGCTAGCCACTCCTTTGTTTCTAAAAATTGGCAAAGTCAATCAACCTACCTCTATATCGCCTAGCCAATCCTTTAAGCATTGGATTACCTTATAGAGCCCAAATGCTAGCTCGTCAATTTTGTAAAATACCAATTCTTATTAAGGATAAAGAATTCGGAGCCAAGCTAGTAGTCCTTCCTATAGCCAAATTCAACATGATTTTAGGCATGAATTGGTTGAGCCAACATAATGCCACTATCAACCGCGTAAAGAAGAAAATTACCCTAAGCAGTGGTAGTCAGGCCAAATCCTTCATCGGTAACCTTAGCACAGAGCTTCATTAATTAATGCTATAGAAGCAAAAAGCTATTCAAGAAAGGTTGTGATGCCTACCTAGTGACAATACTAGGTGAAAAGAAGGATAACATTCCCATAACCAAAAATCATATCGTTTGTGAATTCCCTGATGTTTACCACAAAGATCTATCCGGTCTTCCACCCACTTGGGAAGTGAAGTTTATAATAGACACAATTCCTAGAACCCAACCCATATCCAAAACCCCTTATTGTATGGCACCCAAGGAATTGCAGGAGCTGAATAAATAGTTGTAAGAACTACTAGAGAAGGGTCTCATTAGACTGAGCTCATCTTCTTAGGGAGCACCGGTACTGTTTGTAAAGAAGAAAGATGGTTCAATGCATATGTGTATCGACTACCGTGAGCTGAATAAAGTTATAATCAAGAATAACTACCTGTTGTATCGTATAGATGACTTTTTGATCAATTGTTAGGAGCCAAAGTATTCTCAAAGATCAACTTGCGATTGAGCTATCATCAACTATAAGTCAAAGACTTGGATATCGAGAAGACGGCCTTTAAGACTCGTTATGGACACTACGAGTTCTTAGTAATGTCATTTGGGTTAATGAAGGCACCTTCAATATTCATGGATCTAATACAGCGCATTCTCAAACCCTATCTCGATAAATTTGTTATCGTCTTCATCTATGTCATTCTGATATATTCCAAGAACAAAAATAAACATGAAGATCACTTAAGAATAGTGCTAGAAGAATTGCGTGATCACGAGCTTTATGCTAAATATTTCAAGTGCAAGTTCTGGCTCAATTCAGTAGCTTTTCTGGAGCATATTGTAGATGCCCAGAGTATTAGAGTTGATCAAAACAAGGTCAGCGCTATCCAGAAATGGATTCAACCCAAGTCAATGACTGGCATCAGAAATTTCTTGGGCTTGTCTGATTACTACAGAAAGTTTGTGAAGGGTTTTACCTTGATAGCCTCCCCACTGACCAAGTTAACCCAGAAGGCCGTACCATTTGAATGGTCTTCAACATCTGAAGAAGCATTTTAAGCATTGAAGGATGCACTATCCACTGCTCAAGTTCTAGCTCTTCCTAAAGAATGTGTGAACTACCAAGTCTATACTAATGCTTCTAGTATAGGCTTAGGTGCTCTGCTAGTGCAAGAAAAAAATGTCATTGCTTATGCTTCCCTCCAGTTGAAGCACATAAAAAGAACTATCTCGTCCATGACCTCGAGCTTACAGCAGTAGCGTTCACCTTAAAGATTTGGCGTTACTACTTATATGGAGTCCAATGTTCCATCTTCATCGACCACCAGAGTTTGAAATATATATTCACTTAGTGTGAGCTCAATTGCTATCAAAGAAGATTGTTGGAACTCATAAGTAATTGGTGGCTGATGCTCTTAGCCGTCTCACTACTTTATCAGCTATAATTGCATTAAGTGCGCTAGAAGAATAATTCCGCAGATTGGAGATTACCTCTGCATGTGGAGATATGTTAAGCTCGATGCTAGCTAACATTAATGTGGAACCCACATTTCATCGAGAAGTCTCCATTGTTCAAACTAAAAATGAGAACTACCTGAAGTTTAAAATTGATATTGAAGGTGGCCATTGTCAAGAATTATAGATGTATGGAACAATTATTTATTAGAGAAATCGTTTATGGATCCCTAAATCTATGCAACAAGAAGTCTTTACAAAAGGTCACAACTCTAGATATCAAGTACATCCCGGAAGCTTAAAGATGTATCAGTATTTGAAGCAGTCCTTCTGGTGGCCTGGAATGAAGAAAAGTATTGCTGATTTTGTGGCCAAGTGCCATGCATGCTGTTTGGTTAAGGCAGAGCATCAAAAGCCAAGTGGTCTGCTGCAACATCTAGAAATTCTAGAGTGGAAATGGTTAGATATCTCTATGGATTTTGTCATGGATTTTCCTCGCACAAGGTTTGGTGCCGACGCAATATGGGTTATAGTCGACTATCTAATGAAATCATCGCACTTTATTCCTATCCGTCAGACTAACTCTTTAGAGAAATTTTCCAAGTTATATATTAAAGAGATAGTCACGCTGCACAATATTTCCAAAATAATCATATTAAATAGAGATAGCTAGTTTACTTCCAAGTTCTGGCAGGCAGTGCATCAAGATCTAGGAACTACCCTAGCTATGAGTATGGCCTTTCATCCTCAAATGGATGGTCAGATGGAAAGAGTAAACCAAGTTCTTGAAAATTTGCTTAGGCTCTGTATTCTTGATTTTGCCGATTCCTGGGAAGATCATATTCCTTTAGTGGAATTTGCGTACAATAATAGTTTTCAAAAAAATATTAAGATGGCTCCATATGATGCTCCTTATGAAAAGAAGTCTTCTACTCCATTATCTTGGTAAGAAATAGGGGATGTGTAGTTATATGGTTCTGAATTGGTGTAAGAAACCAATATGAAGCTCAAGCTCATCCAACAGAGAATTAAAACATCTCAGGATCGACAGAGTAAGTATCATGACTCTCGTCACCGCCCTTTAGAATTCCAAGAAAGTGATCTGGTGTATCTGAAGGTTAGTCCTATGAAAGAAATTTATCGTTTTGGAGTTATTGGAAAGCTCAATCCAAGATATGTTGGACCTTTCATGATCCTGGAAAGAATTTGGGTCATCAGCTTACAAGTTAGAATTGCTCGAAGACTTTGTTGTAGTGCATAATATATTTAACGTATCATCCCTAAAAAAATGCTTAAGAGAGCCCCATCATCTAATCTCAATTCCTCTAGTTGAGATTTAGCTAAATATTTCATTCCTCAAGGATCCTATGAGAATTATGGGTAGAGATCATAAGAATTTAAGGAGCCACTCAATCCCAATGGTCAAAGTTTAATGGAAGAACCGCTTTTCTGCTGAAGCTACTTGGGAGAAAGAATCTGATATGCGGTCCAAGTACCCTAAGCTATTTGAAAATCCAGGTATCTTTCTCTAGCACTTAAATTCTTTCAATTCATTTCTTAGTTTTTGCATTATTCTTTTCACTTGAGTGATGTCGAGGACAACATCATTCTTAAGTGGTGGAGCTTGTAACAACCCAAGTTGTTACCCTAGCTAATTGGGAATAATCCAAGTCCTAATTTTGATCTTAGTGCACTAATTAAGTCATTAGTAATTTACCACTAGGACCTAGTTTAAATCAGTGGTCAAACGGATCAAACCCTGATTTTGGAAATTTTAGGAATCCTGGGAATTGACTTAATTATTTTGACCCTAAATCAAAAATTAAACTTTACCATTGCACTCATTGCCCCCAAATTCGCTAAGGGTGATATTTTGGTAGCAATCGGAAGTTGTCGAAAATCCATCGAATATTTTAATAATATTTAATTAATTATAAAATCGAGATATTTAATTCGATCTCGAAATCAAAATTTAACTTAACCATTGTGCTCGTCATCCCCAAATTAGCAAGGGCTGATGTTTTGGACATGTTTGGAAGTCATCAGATTTTCGTGAATATTTTAATGTAATTAAATATCCTGAAAAATAAGAAAATAAAAAACTCATCGGAATCAAAATCCGACTTTGCCGTTGAGTTCCTCACCCCCAAATTAGCTAGGAGTGAATTTTTGAGATTTTTTCGAAGCTCGTTTATAAAATAGAATATACATTGAGGTAGGAGGACTTTGCATAACTCATTGAGGTAGAAGCTTAGATGACCTCTTAACCTTAGAAGTTGATCTTAACCCCTCATGATAGGAATCACTTAAGATATTAGAATTACACCCTTCCTTGTGGTAGAACCTATATTGAGTGATACTTGATCACATTTTCTTGGAACCTTGTATATGACTTACCTATTTAGTATAAGAATTATAGTCTTGATAAATTCTTATTAATTAAATAGAGTTGGGTGAACCTAGATTATCAGTTGGTGTAGTATGGCATACCCATAGTACTAATTTTCTTCAGTAGTATTCAGCATTTGTTGATTCACTCCAATGTGGACTTTTGAGCAGGTGCTACCCGAGGGATTAGACGAATACATTCCCGTTAGAGTAAATCTCCCAAGATTAAGAGTATATTAAATAGGTGCTCATTCGTTAGTTTGATTGAAATACAAATCGCCAACGGGCGATGCCTCCTAGCGAAGACTGCTTTAATAGGGGTGGCTCAAAAAAACTAAGTAATTCGAATCACCTCCTTTAAGACACTGAGTGTTATTGTAAGTTAGGCATCTTATTAACTTAGCTTGAGATATCAAATCGCTAATGGGCGATGCTTCCTATAGATGATTGCTTCATTATGGTGGCTTAATCAAACTAAGAGATAAGCATCACGTTTCTTGCAAATGCGTTAAATATGTGTATATAATCACCCCACCTAATGATCTTTAATAAAATCTTCAACTTTAACCAATTATCATTATAGAAGCTAGGAGTCATAATCCTCTTAGCAGGATTCTGCACAGTGGAAACTTAGAATTCATCATCGGTGTTCAAAGTTTTGTAGATTTCTAATTTTCCTCATGTAGCATAGAAGCATGGGCATAAACATGAGCATAAGTTTGAAGAATCATTTCAGCAGTGATGCATGAGTATCAGTGCTAAATTATGGGTTACAAAATATTGCATACATAGATTGGGGAATCTCAGGATGCATCGACATCACCATACTGTCTTCCCAACTGAGTGTATGTATACATTGGACCGTACGACTCATAACCTTTCAGTGATAGTTTGTGACATACCGTGGCATTTCGTGTTGTGGCGTATTTGGGTGCATCATTCTGGTGACATAATTGAACATTTTCACATTGATTTCTGAGCATTTTATATTGTCGTTTACTTTCAGTATTCAGTTTTGATGCAGTTTTACTTTGCTTAGTTTTTTACAGTTTCAGTTATATAGTGCCTTTTACTATTATGTTCTACAATCGTGTTTACTTAACTATTTATTACAATTACTTTATAACTACTTAGTTAGTTACGATGTGTTAGAGTTCTTGTCTAACATGGGGTACTTTTGGGATCTGGCAATTTGCTAGATCCTGAGCAGCTTGTGTAGACAGGGCAGGAGGACTTACAGGAGATCTAGGAGGAGTACGTGGAGCCTTAGTGGATCAGTCTCCCACCTTTTACTTATTGCCTTATTTTCAGTACTTCAGTTAGACTTTACTTTTCATCTTTTAAATTAGTTTGTAATAACTCTAGATGTACTTTACTTTTCTTTTCTGAGATGAATATTTACTACTGCTCTGTGATGAATGTGTTCTGGATGTTTTGCTTTAGCTTCCGCACTATGTTATACTACTATACTTAGTATTATGATGTGATCAACATACTGAAAATACTAATATATTGATAACGTATATTAGATTTATATTTATCTTTTTATATCTAATGTACGTATTAGTCTAATACTTAAGATAAATAATATACTCTTAACTTAAGTATTAACTCTCGATCCTACTCTTAGGTTCGAGTCAGCAGCCTTTAGTGTGGCTCAATCCCTTTTGTCCTATTCAGGAAGATGGGTTTTGTAAACTCGTCCTCCTCTCTAGTAGCGCACCGCTCTGCTGCTAATTATAACTATACTCTTTCTTTGCGTGCGGCGACGATGCGGGGCGCTACACTTAGTTCATGATGTTCAAGGTTATTTTGAGAAGTGGTCAAGTCTATTGCTGCTTTTAGGGGTGTTTTATTTTGTGACTTAAAAAACCTTCTACTTTTTTATTGCAAGATTGAAGTCATTTTGAGAATTTTGATGGTGCTTGTAGAGTTTAAAATCAAAATAATTTCTAGCTTCATAGATGCAAATGAAAGAATTTGTAAGAGTATTATATTTCTTTTAGAAATAGTTACATCAAAATAGAGCAAGGAAAGGGATTTTTGTGAAATTTGGTGTGGAGTTTGAGTCGATAAGAACTTTCTTTAATCATTTTGAAAATACTTTTAGCCGATTTTTGGGTTGTTCTTTAGTGGATATAAATTGAGAGATTTGAATTTTACTTTTAGATGGCATGGGTGGCTTTTGGTGGTGAATGCAGATGAAGGCAAAATTCATTCAAACTCAATTTATTGTTAGCATTATAGGCTTTGAAACAACTTGAAGGAGTTTGCCTCCCAAGAAAAGCACCTCATTTAGTGCAGCCTAAATTATTTAATTTGTTGTGTCATTACTTAATTTATTTTTAGTTATCTAATTGTTATTTTATTCACTTTGATTCATCATGGTGATTAGTAAATGACATTCTTGGAATATTATTGAAACAACACAAGCAACCGCAAAAAGTTAGATGCTTTTTTAAACTGAATTTATATTTAATATTATGTGTCAATTTGATATTAAATCTTTTATACTAGTCAAAATTAGTTCATATGAAAAGCAAACAGAATGTTATAGACATTGAGAGAAGTTCTAATGCAGGGAGCAACATTGATCATGAGGAATTTTATTGTACTGAAGACAAGGAAAATGAGCCTACTGTCATAATGATATTTGAGTCATATGAAAAATTATTCCGATTTTACAAGAAATATGCAAGCAGACAAGGCTTTGAAATAGTGGTGATTAAATCTTGGTTTGCTAATGAAATTTGTAAGCGAGTCGACCTTAGATGTTACAAAAGTGGTATTGGTTCAACATCATGACAAATTAGCCTTACTAAACTAACTGCTAAAACTGATTGTCCATGCAAAGTTATAATTAAGTGGATGCAAAGAAAACATTTGAAACTATCAGATGTAGTTATTGGACACAATCACTCGCTCAGTCCATCGAAGGCTAGATATTTCAAATGCAATAGAAGGTTACCATTGCACATTAAATATCGATTATAAATGAATGATATCAAAATTAGGTACTCTATAGAGCTATAAATATACTAAGAACGATATCAAAATTGCAATTTATGAATCATTAACTATTGATCATTTTGTGCAATCATGAAGTGCATGCTTGTCACTTACAATCTTTAAAATCATAAATGGTTGAACTCCTTATTTAAATTTCATCATTTTTGGGTACCGGGATACCTTAAGGACACATTTTGGGCCGGCATGTCTGCAACACAACGAAGTTAGAGTATGAACTCTTTTTTTGGTAGTTATATCAATTCCAAGACATCATTGCACCAATTTGTTAGTAAGTACGAAGTAGCACTATAGGACAAAATTGAGGAGGAGAATGCTGATTTTAAATCATTCCACAAGAATAGAATATTGATAACAAGTTTATCTATGGAAGTGACAGCATCAAATGTATACACTTTAAATATCTTTAAGAAAATTCAAGAAGAAATGAAAGGAACATTATATTGTAATGTTATTTCAATTAATGATAATGGGACAATGGAAACATTTGAGATTTCTGAATGTAGTTATTACAACTTGGGCAAGTATATGCACACATCAAGGGTGAGAAAATATCATGTTAGTTTTCAGAGGTCCGCAAATGAAGTACAATGTGTTTGTAGTAACTACAAATTCAAGGGTATATTATGTCGACATGCTTTATCAATTTTAAAATTGAATCAAGTATATGATATTTCTTCAAAATATTTATTAGATCGCTGGCGAAAGGACTTCAAACGGCTTTATAGTAGTCATAATCACCATGAGTTTTATGCAGTCATAACCGAGATGGATAGATTTGATGCGTTTAACAGCCTAGCACATGAAGCTGTTGAAGTTGTTGTGGGTTCAAAAGAGAAATATGAGTATGCAATGATTGAGCTATAAAGATTAAAGGATAATTAGTTGTCAAACATTGTGGCTAATGTGGTGCAAGAGAAGCTGCAAGATCCTTGCACATTGAAACGTAAAGGCAGACCCCTTGAAAAGTGAAAACAATCTCATAATGAAAAAATAATAAAAAATAAAAGAAAAAGGGTACATATGTTTATCATATCTTTCATTAATAATCCAATATATGGTATTCCTAACTTTAACTTTTGTAATTGCAGGTTTATGAAGGTGCAAACAAATCACAACTAAGTAGAACATGTACCGTAGTTGAAACGATGAACACTCATCAGGTCTAAAACCAATCACACGCATCTAATGTATGGCTTAAACATAAACAATTGGTATATGTAGTTTTTCATTTTTTTAGCTTTAATTTGTATATTATGTCAAAAGCAGGCCAACTATCCATTCTTGCATACAGGATTGACTATATGGCATCAGCATGGACCACCATCCCAGTACATGAATAACTCATCATTTGCTTCTCCTAGTTACACCCAAATGTTGCAAATGGTCGTACACAACACATTAGGAGGTAAATGTTTTGACAACAGCAAAACACATACTACTAGGAAGGGGATAGAATTGCTGGATTAGAGTTTTTACTCAACGCATAGAACATTTCGCATTAGAATTTTATATTTTATTATTTTTTTTCAGCTTGGAACATTTCACAGCTTATTCAATATATTTGGGCTTAAGCCCTCACTCGCTTATAAAAAAGAAGATTATAAGTGACTTCATCAGTCCAATTATATTTCACTTAGCCCAATTATTATTATGAATACAAGTTTTATGTACAAAGCAAAACTAGAATAACCAATACAAAAATGCAATCGAGAAATAAAAATAATCTTGAAAAAAAGCAAGCATCAGAGATTGAGCCTCTTTAAAAAAAGAGTTTCTTTCTTTATAGCGGTCTATTGGGGGCAAGCATTCAACATCTGTGCTCTGCTTATCTCTGATCCCTTTCAGCTCTGATGACTTCCCACTGAGATTTGAAATCTGCTTCGCAAATTTTCTTGGTTGTGTTTTGAAAGAATGAAATGAGCTTTCTCTTCCAATTCCCTGAAAATAAAAGATAAGGATGTAAGCAGTCAATTTTCTGTGAAGACAAAAGAATGCACATAGAAGTAAAGCTTCGAATCATCGCACCTTCATGTCAAATGCTTACTATAATTTTGCGAAATATAATCACTTGGAGAAAGATGAAATTTGGAGGACAACGCAATGGCCTTATATCCTAGTTAAGAGCACGAAATTTCTTTTTATATAAAAAAAAAAAGTTTATTAGCTTCAATTTCAAATCTTTGTAATATATATATAAATTTCAAAGATTGAATTTTATTGTGAAATAAAGATATACCATTCTCTCAATATTTTTGACTTCATCAGCAACATAAGAGATACTTAATGATATTCGCTGCAGCTAGCAATTTTTTAAAACGTGGAGAGCTGCCATGAAACAAATTATGATTTAGAGTCAGATTTCAATTGGAAGCCATGGTCAAGAAACTGGGAGCAAATTCTATTATTAATCCATTTAATCACATTAGCAGAAATATGAATAGATCTAAACTGATTATAGAAAACTTAAGATGTTGTAATCTTTCTGCAAGCGATAAAACTTAATGTATTACTTGTTGATGCAGGGGATCGAACCTCAACCTCTTGCATACAATGCAAGCGCTCTACCATTTGAGACACATCCCAATGCAACATGACTCAAATATATGTTTTAATAACCACCCAAAGCTTAAACAGCAAAATAAACATTTGATCGTTAAGATCCTCAATATTCAAGAGTAGAATATATGAGTGTTAAAAAAACATATTAACAATTGTATCAAATAAGTATTTTGTGTCTAAGTATATATTTGAAACTAAAGAAAATGTTAGAATAGAACTATCACTCTTATCTTGAGGGTATATTTTGGTCTTAATTAAGAACTAACAAGAAAAAATTCAAGTTCAAAAGGAAGCTTTAACAACTACCTCATGAAGGCGGACACCATTTGGATGCTTAATTAGCTTCATAGTTGATATTTCCTGTTGAATCTGCAAATTGAAACAACAATACAAAAAATAGGATGCCAAAATGGGCACCGTTTGGTTGAGGGCGCTATTCCACATAATCATATATAAGAAGCAAAAGCTATTATTAAAAAGAACAAATAAAGCATATTCATCCTTCCTGCAAACAGTATTCATATGCTGCAAGGTATACAAATATTCCAATTTCATTATTTAAAAGGAATATATTTGAACCAAAAATAAAAAATTAACACAACATAGCAAACATTCATTACCATACTTGCTAGACAACTAGAATTCAACTAAAAGTGGCTGAAATCAATTCCGTTAAAAAGAAAAATTACCTCCCATCGCAATGTTCTTATGACAGCAGTAAAAAGTGAACCATAGCAAATGCTTCCAAAAGAAGTAGTTACAGCAAAACGTAGTGATTTGAGCAGTTGTTTAGGAGGCATGAACGTTGAGCTCCGATCACCATGGATAAGAACAAGGAACACCGTGCCAGATAGTATAACATGACCTATATTACAAAGAACAGCACCAATCCAGAATAAACATGTCATCTATGGCAAGCAAACGAATGCATAGAAGAATCAAGAGAGTGAAAAGATGGATCACGGAGAAAAACTTGCCATCCCACCACAGGAAGCCAGCAAGAGCATGCTATCACTCATTTTCGAAGAGATAATTCTAGATACTCTAAATGATCATAAAACCATCCAGCAGAGCATGACAAACAAAAATGTATATGACATTCTCATCACTTCAGGAAGATCCAGAACCATCTTTACAGATTCTTGCAATACTAAGATTGTAAAAGGAAACATATTAAAAACATAACGGTAAACATACTGAGCGTCGAGAGAACGGCCGAGCGAGGAGAAGGCATCGGGCATCGGGGAAGTTTCGAGCGAACGGCCGACTGAGGAGAAGGCGTCGATTTGAGCGAGTAGAACGGCCGAATGGGAAGCCCTAGGAGCGAACAAGGGCGGACGATTTGAGCGAGGAGAATGCGTCAATTTGAGCGAGGAGAATGGCCGAATGGGGAGCCCTAGGAGCGAACAATGGTGGATGATTTGAGCGAACATATGTATACGCCACGTATATATGCCACGTCGACGCCACATGTACGCCTCCGCATAGGGAGTGAGGGATGGGTTCCACATAGAGGGGCCTCTTAAGCATTTCTCAAAAAAGAAAAGTTTTTCTTGGTTCTAAATACCTTTTAGTGAATATTATTGTGTAAACATAGTATTTTTTTTTTATTTATTTAAAAGAAGTTTTAGGATCGAAATATTAAAAACAGTATTTAAAATAGATTACGAATATTATGACAAAGATGTACCTTAAGGCAAGTAGACAGAACAGAGGCTTGATGAGGTGGTGAGGTGTGTGAAGATAAGCAGTGGCGAAGACACATGGTATTATATGAATCAGGTCTGCCTATTTTATTTGAAGTTAAGGATTTAAGAAACTTTTCTTAAGAGAATTGAGGGCGGGATTTCGCGGCAGCATGTCGCAGAGCAGCACGGGTCTACGAGCACATCATGTGTGGAAATGGCGTCGACTACAACGAAGCGAGAGCTAACTGGGAAGGAGGTTGCATGCGTTAACCTCTTGGAAGTACGGCGCACAGTGGACACGACAATTCAAGATATGGCACGTTGCAATGGCGAGCTCGCGCATGCACGTGCGCAAGTGTACAAGATGATGCACTTGATGTGTTATAAAGAGATTTGCCATAACTTTAAAGGTGTGGTGCGGTTGGAGGCTGACCTTATGCCTGAGATTCACCTTATTCTTATGTAAAAGTGTATGAGTTTGAGTGTAAGCTAGATGAATGCTTGAAGATGATGCCTTATATTCGAGATAGAGTTTAGCGCCATTGATTGCCGTACATATGGATTTAAAATATTTGGTTGAAAATTTAATTGACCGTTAACATGATTGAGATCTTGTACAGTTTTGTCTCACATCAAATTCACTCCTGTGCTAATGCGCCTGTAATAATCTCAATCTGATACGCCTACACAGTTCGTTTCAGATTAAATTTTCTTTAATGAAAGAATATGTGCAACTGGCATTCCAGATGACGTTCAATTTGGTGGGATTGATCATATGCACCACTTTCATTGTGACAGCAATGTATCTGGACGGTTTGTGGATAGTCACTTAAATGCTATTAGATAATTGTTTTTCAGGAAACCATTAAGGCATTGGCCAATTTTCAGATTATTATCATTACTTTACTCTGTAAAATCATCTATCGCCATATTATTGATAATTCAATTCCATGTGGCATCGGGTTTACTCACACACTATAGGTACTTTTATGCATATTATATTTTCAAGTACAACACGTTGGAGAAGCAGACGCCCAAGCTGTTTGCTAAAGGAAGTTTTTTATGGATGCGCATGACATTGCGCTTGCAAGGCTCCAGGTGTTGGGATCTCTTAGGGTGTAAATCAATACGGAACAAAAGCTTGAGATTTTAAGAAAAATCAAATAAAGCAAGAAATAATCGCATGCAAACAATCACAACCACAAAACTAAAGAATTTACATGGTTCGGTGCTAACACCTATGTCCACAGGAAAGATAGCAAAATTTCAATATGTAGAGAAGGAGTTACAATGAGTTTAGAGTTTACAAACCCCTGCAAAAAATCTCTAAGAGATTTCTCTTTTTGCCTTTAATGGAGCAGCCACTACAACCAAAAATTTCACAGCAGTCAATCTCTCTCCAAAATGAGAATGGAAGCACAGAAACTGCTCCAATATATTTTCTTAAGTACTCAACTCATTTTCGAACCCTAAAAGGTCCAAAATGCCCTCCAAATTACATGGGTAGGGGAGTAGATTTCAGCAAGGCGCTACAGTGCACCGTAGCACTTGGGTTTCAAGTAGCATGCCACTGCAGCGTGCCATAGCGCCTGGGTTTCGAGTAGCCTGCCGCTGCCGCGCGCAGCTGCACGCTGCAGCGCACTGTAGCGCCTTCCTCCTTTTTAATACCAGGGCGCGCTGTAGTGCCTGACGCCTATTAGACGCTCAAGAGACTGACATCATGGCGCGCCGCATTGCTTGGGCATTCAACGAGAACGCGCCACGGCATGTCGCAAAGACAGTTATAAATAAGAAAATTACTATAATTATGGGGCTCATCAGCAGTTCAATGGGGAATGATGTTATGTGTTAGATTGTAAGAGTTGAAAGTATGTTGATTAACACATATGCAGAGATAGTTCAAGAACTAAAAAAAGTCAGACATGTACCAGAGATTAAGAAGAATCGTCTGTCTATTGGGGCCTTAGAAACCAAGGGCTTTAAGATCCGCAAAGGTGCAATGATTTGCTTGAGAGGAGTTAGACAACAAAATCTCTACTATATTCGGGGAAGTACATTGACAGGTTCAGTAGCTATGATTGAAGATTCAAATGATGTTATAACATAGTGGCATATGAGGCCAGCACATGTAGGAGAGCCTTCAGTGTGAGCATTGGAAAGAGACGGCCTCATAAAAGGTATAACTTCTTGCAAATTAAAATTTTTTGAACATTGCATGTTTGGTCAGAAAACACGCAAACAGTTTGGTGTTGGCTTCCACAACACCAAATATATACTTGCGTACATACACACAAATGTTTTGGGACCAATGAAAACAGCATCATTCAGTGGTTGTAGATTTTTTGTTTCTTTTATAGATGATTATTCCATATCTGTATGGGTGTACACGATGAAGAGCAAAACAAATGTGCTAGAGATTTTCATAAATTCGAAGAAGTTGGTAGAAAATTGAACTAACAAAAGAATCAAGAGAATTTTATCTAACAAAGGAAAATATTCATCTCTTTCACTTATAAAGAAAAGTTAGAATTCAGAGATAGAACTCCACTTTACAATGAGAGAAGCACCGTAGCAGAAAGGGGTAGCAGAACGAATGAACCGTACCTTAGTTGAAAAGGTGTGATGTATGTTGTCCAATGCTGGATTGGAGATAGTATTGGGCAGAGGCCCTAGACTATGTATGTTACCTAGTGAACTGTCTGTCATATGCTGCACTTACAAGAAAACTCAAATAAAATTATGGTCTGGATATCCTGCCACAGATTATGGTCAGTCAAAGGTCTTTGCGAGCTTAGCTTACTATCACATCAAGAAAGATAAGCCAGAACCACGGGCTACAAGTTATTTAATCCAGTTGACAGAAAGATTGTGGTGAGCAGAGATGTCACATTTAATGAATAGTTTTTCTTGCGACTCATTAGTTTGCACCAGCTAGAGGATAATATAGAAACTCCTGTAAGCAGCAGAGAGTGGGCTTTGATGCCACCCATTTTGTTCTACGAAAGTCTTTACATCACATCAAGGTTACTCTTACATATGAAAACCATATTAGTAAATTGGAAGAAAATACTGATATTATTAGTGAGACTCCAATTCAGGAGTCAATTACGAGAGACAAACCCAGAAGGAATACAACACAATAGCCTGCCTGGCTCAAAGATTATGTCACATATGCATTGCCTGTATTGGAGGATGAGGTTCCATCACATTACAAAGAAGCAGTGATGGACTCGAAATGAAATTTAAGGAAGCAGGTGATGAATGAAGAGATTGAATCTCTTCATAAAAATGAGACATGGAGGTTAGAGAAACTCCCTCTATGTAGAAAAGCTATTCATTGTATAACAACCCAAGGTTGTTACACTAATTAATCAGGACTAAACAAAGTTCAAATCTTCATTTCATTAGTTTTAATAAGTCATTATGAGTAAATCCTAAAGTTTTGGTCCAAATCGGGAATCAATCGGACCAAATCCTAATTTTGGGTAATTTGAAGAATCAAGAAAACGAGATAATTAAATTAATATCAGATCAAAAATCTGACTTCACATTGCACTCATCATCCCCAAAAAAGCTATGTGTCATGTTTTGAAAGTTTTTGTAAGTCATTGGATCTTTCCCAAATATTTTAATATATTTAAAATACCCCAAAAAATGAAATAATTAAATTGATCTCGAAATTAAAATCCAACTTTATTGTTATATTCCTCACCCCCAAATTAGCTAAGGAAGAAATTTTGGAATTTTTTATTGCCCATTTAATGGTTTAATTTTAAATATAAAATTTCATTTAAAATAATTAATTAATTAAGATTTTGGGTGGGGCCACCGTGCCTTATCGGGTCGGGACCGATTGGTCTTGGTCAGCTCGATCGGGGCTGATAGATCGAGCCATTTTGATCGGACGGCCCGATCTCATCTTCCTCGCGCGAGCCAGCGCGGGGCAGCCGCGACGCACGTGGCAGCCGCTCGCCCTCACAGGTGGCAGCCCACCGCCTTGAGGCCCTTCAATGCCTCAATTAAACTTCTTTCAAAGGCTAAATCTTCAATTAACTCTATCCTAAAGAAAAGCGCTCACAGTTCTCCATCATCCGTCATTTGTGAAGTCCCGTTGAACGAAGGTACTCCTCTCTCCTTTGGTCAATTTGATCATTTAATTTCTTCAATTTCATTTTCTTATTGTATAAGTCAATACTTTGAAATCCTAATTGTCTAATCGAGCTCAAATGAGCTTGATCCAAATTTGAATTTTAGTCATTTGGTGCTCAACCGTGTGGGGTGTGCAAGGGAACTTAATTCTAATTTTAAGGCATCATGATTTAGGAGTTCAAGTTTGCCTCTAATGGAGTTCTTAAGCTCGACATCTTGGTCTCGGTGAGCCCGTCAATTTGGCATGTGGCTCGTCTTCTCGAACCCCCCCCCCTGATTTCCCAGCATTACGATGCCCTAGATGCGCCCTCCTTGTCTTCTATCGGGAGAAGATGAAGGGATCTCGAGTCAGGCTGGATCGAGATGGGCCTGACCTGCTTTCCTTTGTTCAGCCCAATTCACTCGTGCCTTCCTGTGTGGTTGAGGGGTGGGACCCGCTGTCATTTTGATTTGGAGGATTAGGATTAGAAATGATAAGTTTATTAGTTTAGTTTAATTAAATTAATTAATCAGCAAATATTCAAACCTCCATAACTTTCAATCCACAAATCCAAACACAAAAAAATTATATCTCATTTTGCTCAGAAAAATATAAGGAATATTTTGGTGTTGTTAATTTTTTGTTTGATGCTTAGTTTAACTAATGACCTTTCTAGGCTTATTAAACCCCCATTAAGCCCTAGAATTGTATCAGCTCATAACTTAATCAATTTAGCTCCGAATAATATGATCAAATATACTATTTTGATTACAAAAATATAAGGTTTAGTATACTATAAAACAATTTTAATTTTAAAGAGTAGATTTCTTAATTTAGCCTAATTACTCTAAAAATAAATTAGTGAATATTAAGCTCAGTAATTATCCAAATTTTAAACTCACTGTCATTGTAGTCAGTATGCTACGAAAAACTTATAGCCACTAACTTTACTTGATTTGCATACAAACTAGAGAAAGTAGACTCTTGGACCCTGGTCTTAATCACCCTTAGCTACCTTTTTAGGTTAATTCTTATTTTGCTCATAACTAGGTCATTTGACCTCAAAATTTAGCAAACTTGGTATCTAATGAATCCTTAGACTGAATAGAACCTAAGTATATTAAAAACTTTAGATTTATCTAAGTAATTTTGTTAATCAACTCTTAATAAGTTTAAACTCTAATTTGAGCTCATTAGCCTACTCATTGGTCAAATTGAGTGTTCTTAGTGTCTATATTCATATTATATAGTAAGAAATCATTTGGCATTAATAGAACTCAATTTAGAGCCCTAAATCTTAAAGTCTCATTTTTTACCCTTAAGGAAGGGCACTATGGTCATTTTGCCTAACTTTTGATTTAAATGCCCTTATGCTTTAGAGACCTGTCATTTCCCTAAAAATTAGTAAAGTAAATAATTAAGAATCAAATTTAGATCATTTAGACTTATTAATTTGATCTTAAAGCAAAACCCTAGTTTTCTCCTAAATAATCTCTCAGTTTAATTGTGAAGTTCATAATATGGATTTTAACCCACGTTATGTTTTCCCTAATTACTTCAATGTTAATTAAATCAATATTGATCTTAGTGTTTAATAATTACACTTTTCCTAAGTCAATTCATTAGGAAATTCCTTAAGTATCTTTTCTTTTATAAGCTCTTAGGAATCTCTTTATTAGTGATTAGTAGTAGACTTAGGCTAGATTTCATTCTTTTGGTAAATAGGTTACTCAATAGAATGAATCCTTAGTTTATATTTCTAGTTTTATCTTTTAATTGTGATTATTTGATGTTTTAACCTTAGCTTAAGATTAGATATTCATCTTACTAAGTTTGATTATACTTAATAAGATTGCCTTAACCTTTAGTTTGTGAGAGTTGAGAAACCTTAGACCCTTAGACTTTAGTTCCCTTAGATTAAGGGTTGTAAAACCTAATATTTTGGAGTTTAATTTTGAATCTCTTAATCTTGATTTATTTTTAATCAAGATTGGTTTGGGTTAATAAATTCATTAATTAAGGCAATTAATTTATTTTTTAACTTGTGCAGCAACATTGATTGACTTAAATTAGAACTTGATTAATTTTAAATATTTGACTTTATATGACAGTGACTCTGAGTTTATGCTGGATTGTAAGATATTGGAGATATTGAGCTTGTATATTCTCAAAATAGTTATAATGATTAAATTAGAAAACAAATAATATTATAGATTTGTATTTAGTACTGCTTATTAATCCTTAATTTGTACGCACTATTTTCTTGATTTGAGCCTTTACTATTTTGGCACATTAGTTGAGACAGAATATTTGATGAAAATTTTATGTTAGTTTTGAGATACATATGTCATGAGTATTAATAAATCAGTAAAATTAGTAAATCATATAATTGTTCAGTGGAATGTGCCATAGTTAGTCTGCTTCTGTAGTTCTATTTTTTAGCTCAGATCTAGATATCAATGTTCTAGATATTATATATTTGATCTAGACATTAGCGTTTTAGATGCTACAATTTCTATTCTGTGGCTAGTTTTAGCCAATTTCTATTATGGCATGACTATTTTAGGTACATGTCCAATTGAAATAAAATGATTAAATTTTAGTTTAGTTATTTTTAGCTTTTGTTACTTTCTATACATTTTAATTCAACATTTTTAGTATTTACAACATTTTCAATATTTTGTAGTATTTTTTAGTATTTATGTATTTTCAATAGTTTTTTGGCTTTGTGTAGTATTTTCTGTGCAAGCATGTTATGGTACTAGATTCACTACTGTTGTACTTACAATACATTTTTATTAGAAATCAGCATATATACATTGATCATATCTATTTAGGACCTTTCTTTGTACTTAATAGCTTACAATTATACACTGCTTAACCTTTACTGTAGCTCTAATTTGAGGTATATTTTCTTACCATATATTTTGCTTAAGTTATAGATGAATTATTTATAGCTTTTATTATTTCAGTTTAAGTCTTATAGCTCTTAAATTGCTTAGGATGATTTGTGATATCTTAAAACATAAGAATTATCATCCTAAAATATACTTAGAGATATTTTGTCTAACCAAGATTTTTTTTCTTGGCTGGGGCTCTATCATGTAAAAACCAACATGTCAATTTTTGAGTAATTTGAAGAGTCAGATCCAGGTGAGGAGCAAGAGCATGATGAAGACCCTTTTGCTGTGGCTTAGATTTTATTTCCATAGGAGAGAGGGTGTTTTATTTTAGTTTCAGTCTTTCTTCTCTTTATAATTGTTTAAATGGCTTGTAATATTTTAATATCTACACTGTATATACTTATTTCAGTACTATATCTGGGATGTAATAATTACTCTCTATATTCTATTATTTTTGTAATGTGATGAATGCGTGTATTTATTTCAGTCAACTTTCGCACTCTACTTATTTATTGTACCTACCCATTTGTACTCTGAATTATGATATTCATTATATGATAATTCGAGGCACAATCGTATGCCTTAGTAGTTGATTACTTAGACACCTTATGTAACAACCCTAGTTATTATCCTAGCTAAATTTAGATTAATTAAGCTAAATTAAGTTCTAATTTTGATTTCATTAGACTCAATGAGTCATTTAAACTTAATTCTAGAAGTTTGAAATTAATTGGAGCTTAATTGAGAATTTTGGTATTTTTTCCTATTTTTGAGCCCTAAAAAAACCTAAATTAATTTGATCTCAAAATTAAATTTTGAGTTTATTTTTAAATTCCTCATGCCCTAATTAGCTAAGGGTGAATTTTTGAGAATTTTTGGTGCTCATTTGGTCCTAAATTGAATTTAGAAATTATTGTAATTATTAATTAATTATTAAAGGATTTAAAATAACAATTTAATATATTTATTTTATTATTTAGCCATGGGATTTGCTGTCGGGACAACGGAAGATCCGCTGTGGGGTCCCGACAGCGAGGCAGCATAACCATCGAACGGATGCGTTAGCACGCATTTCCGCACCTCTATCTAACAGCAGGATTAATCGCGCTAAGATCTAATATGGAAAGTCGAATCATCAGCGAGTATCCAATGATCGAGATCTCGCCCGCGGTTCTATTATCTGGGAGCTGCATCAGACCATTCAATCCCAACGGCTTCGCAGATCAGACGGCAGAGCCCACTCGAGCACTATTCATCTTCGTTCTCGCCGCAATCCTTCCCCAACAGCGAAAATTCACTAGTACCATCCACGTCAGCTTTGTCTGCCACTACTTCACCATATTTTTGATGGTCGTTAGAATCTTTCCCGCTAGTGCCAAACCTCCTTAGCTAGTCAAGAGGGTCAGAGACCTCTATTTGGGGTGAGTTGAGTGAACCCCTCAGCTCGAGACAAATGCCCAAGCCTTAGCCATGGCATCCATCCCTGAACTATTCTCTGGCTATAAATAGCCTCCCCTCAACCCAGTGAGCTCCTTTGCTCACTTGAATTTCTGTGACCTCTCTTCTTCCTCTTGGTCGATCTCTACTATAGGTGCTTGCTGTTCCAGGTGATCCTAGGACTACGAACACTGATAGAGGGTTCGCCTGGTGTTCAGACTCCATGTGCACTTGTGTCTACTATTGGGCAAGCTCGAGAGTTTCCCAAATCCTCTCTATCATCGTAATTCACCATTCAAGGTACAGCTTCTTCCCGACTGAGCTGTGTGAGCTCAGTCCTTCAATCCAAGCAATTAGGTTAGCTCTGTGATGTCCTGGATGCTGTCCTTAGACCGTAAGATGCTTGGGAATCAGTTGGGTTGGGCCTAGCTCAATCCTGACAGTGGAAATTCACTGTCGGGACTGAGCTTAGTCCAGACAAAGTGCTGACCCTCCTCTGGAATCTCGAGCCCCAATTCCTCTTTATGCAATTTTTGATCGATATGGCAAGCTAACCAGACCCAATGCGATTGTTCCTAGGGTCTAGGCTAGCTTATTGCAATCGTCTGGTTTCCACTGCAAGTTCGTAGACGAGCTCGAGTAAGGACTCGATGATCCAGGGCAACCCAAAGCTCGTGACCAAAGGGCTTCGATCCGCCTCACCACCAGGATGGTGTAAAAATTGAGCTCTGGCTAAATGGTTATCTCTGTGAGGAGAATTTACTCCTCACAGAAAACCCTAGATGATGTGATTAGGACCGAGCCTATCGAATAGCCATCCGGCGAACCAGTGCATCCTAGAGAGGGCTTAATGGTTGGATCGATGCGTCTTAACTCCTGGAATGTGTAGGGATTAATTTGAGCCGCCGGCATCGCCTGAGCATTGAGAATTTTGGCGCTAAAGTTTCCTTGGTTGCCCCATCGCGGATGATGTGCGGGGATGACAACACTGTGGCCTCGGGCCGGGCCAGCCTAGGCCTGTACGGTGCGACAGTGCCGGTCCAGCCGGACCCCGCTTTGACCCTCATCTTTCTGATTTTGGGTCGAGTTAATTAAATCAAAATTATGGAACTATTTTCCTTATGTAAATTAATGGATAAATAGATTTAATTAAATGCCCTATAATTTCAATTTAAACGAACATTCAGAATAATTTTATTAAATAATTTTAGCTATACTTATCCAAATTGTATGATCCAATACACCATTTTAATCAGAAAAATGTAAGGAACAATAATATGAAATAAAATTTAAGATCCAATAGTTAGATTTTAAATTATTGCCTAATCTTTCTTTAGTTTTATTTAAATTATAATTAATTTATTTATTGTCCAAAAATATTGATTAAGGTCTCTAATTACTCATGATACTATGGAGAACCTATCTAAGCCATTAGAAATAATTTAAGAACCTTAAATTTGCTAATCACCTTTTAATTACCCTAAGGATTTGAGCATTTTTCTTTGGACATAATAGGTAAAATCAGGATATGGATATTGTATCCTAAGTTAGTATTTGAAAAGCATAACATTCAGTCCTTTCAGTGCATTCAGTACAGTAGAGTATGTCCTAGCTTAGTCTGCCTCGTCAGTTCTAGCTTTGTTATAGAATAGACTCCAACCTAGCCCAGTGCCTGGCTAGGATGGATACTTGTCTTATTCTATAAGTTTAACTCGGACCTAGTTCTACTGATGCCTAGGATGGACACATGTTGAACTTTCTGTTTAGAGGCCCTGTATGGTCTGTTTCTATATTGACAATACTATTTTGTAGGCATACTCTTACTTTAGTTCAGTTTCAGTGCTTTGTTTTGCTTTGCCACATATTTTAGTGGCCTTACTTTTTAGTGTTTTTAGTTGCTTTGCCACATGCTTCAGTGGCTTTACTTTTAGCTCATTTCTGTACTTAGCTTGCTTTGCCACATACTTCAGTGGTCTTATACTTATCAAATATGCATATTTGTATATATGTTCCTATTGAGAAATAATAAAATTGTTGGCATATTTAGGATGCTAGTTTTTGTATATTTATTTCAGCATATTTTAGTATTATTTACATTTGATAAAATCAACATGTGTTCATGTGATCATAAGCATGTTAAGATGAGCTTTTTAGCACTTGCAGTTACTTTTGCTCTTTAGCCTCACCTTACTTAGTTGCATAATTTGTATGTTACCTTACATACCCGTTGTTCAGTTATAAATGTATTATTTATAGCTATCCTCTTCTTTGTAGCTTGATGTACCTTAAATTGCTTGCATGTTTTAAGTACTAAATGAGATATCTTTAAATATTCAGTTCACATAATTAGCCTAAAATATACTTAGATAATTTGTCTAACTGTAACCTTTTTCTTTTGTTGGCTAGGGCCTTAGCATTTGTGATACTAACAAATATCAGATTTGGAGCTGTTTATTGGTGGTTCTGCAGGAGAGGAGCTTGGACAAGAGGAGGACCTTCCTATTACCGCTTAGATTAGATTTCCTTTCAGCAGTGAGATTTGAGAGATCTTTTCTTCATTTAAAGTTTCAGTCTGTAATAAATATTATTTCTAGATGTATTTACTTTCTGCACTGTGAGTTGAGTTACTGCTACATTTACTTTACTATACTATGCTGTGATGTGGATGTTATGTTATACTATTTTTTATTTTTGCTACTTTGATATGTTGATGTATGCTCACAGTTCTCAGGTGACAAGTCTTCGGCTTAAGGCGAGTTGGGTCATACCTGACTCTACTTAGGTTGGGTATTTACCACAGTTGGAGCACCGCACTCCTCGTGAATATGCTAATATCAGTATTAGCATGGCCGTGGAGGGTAAGGGGCCCCACACCTTAATAGTAATATCATTAGCAAAGTAAGTGGGCTCTTAGTAGACAATTTCTTTGTTAATGCTAATTCCAGGGTTATCATCAAGTGATGACCCACCCCATCACTTAATTGTATTCCTCATTGTGCGGAGCATCAGGGCAGGCACCACATGCTGTAAGTGGTGTATGCAAAGAAAGAGGGATCTATAGAAGCAGATGTGCACTACAAAGCTAAACTAGTGGGCAAAGGATTTGCTCTAAAGAATAGGATAGACTATGATGAAGTGTTCTCCCTAGTTGTCAAACACTCATTGATCCATGTGCTTTTAGCATTTATAGAACAGTTTGATCTGCTATATGAGTAGCTTGATGTAAGAACAACATTCTTGCATGAAAAACTAAAAGAAAAGATCTTTATGGCATAACTCCCAGAATACATTGAGCCAAGAAAAGGAAACTTAATATATAAATTGGACAAGTTTCTTAATGGCCTAAAGCAATCACCGAGACAATGGTATAAGTAGTTTGACCAGTTTATGCAGAAAGAGGAATATTGGAGGATCTAGTTTGATCATTGCGTGTATTTTAAAAGATTACCCCAATATAACTTCATTTACATACTCTTGTATGTCGATGATATGTTGGTGGCGACTCCATATCAGTCTGAGATGGATCACATGAAAGAGCAGTTGTTGAAGAACTTTGAAATAAAGAACTTGGGAGAGGCAATGAAGATACTGGGAATATAAATATGAAAGAACAGAGAGGCAAAAAAGATTTGGCATACCCAAAAGGGGTATTTGGAAAAGGTGCTGAAGAAGTTTAGAATTGATGACTCTAAAAAGTCTGTGAGTATACCTCTAGCATCTCACTTTCATTTATTTGCAGAGCTATGTCCGAAAATGAATTTTAAAAAGAAATAAATGCACTCAGTGCCTTAGGCTAGTGTGGTTTGAAGCTTAATGTACATCATGCTTTCTACAAGACCAGATTTAGCCCAAACAATTAGATTTGTGAGCCGGTATATGCACAATCTGGGCAAGGATCACTGGCAAGTAATCATTGGAATAATTTGGTATTGAAAGGTACAAATGGTATTGGATTATTATTTCAAAAGCAATCTTCAATAGCTGACTTGTATGTTGGGTATGTGGATTTTGACTATGCGAGAGATTTGGATCGAAAACAATCAACAATTGGATATTTGTTTACATTAGCAGGAGATCTGGTTGGGTGGAGATGGACTCTATAACCTACAGTTGCCATGTATATAACAAAATTTTAATACATGGCAGTTATAAAAGCATTCAACGTAGCTATGTGGATAAAAGGCTATTTGGAAGATTTGGGTGCAAAGAAATGAGCGATTCTATTTCATTATGATAGCCTAAGCACTATATTCTTAGTTACTAACCTGATCTATCATGCTCTCACAAAGCACATAGATGTGTGACACCATTTTGTTCGAAATATCATTGAAATGGGTGAGATCTTACTGAAGAAGATCGACATTAAAGATGATCGAGCGGACATGTAAACAAAACTGTTCATGATTCAAAACTTCACTCATTGTAAAACTCTGATGAATTTGGAGATGCATCCATAAGCTTTTCATTTATTGAAACTTCGGGCAGCTTGATTCCTTTGGGAGGAGGATGCATTGGTAGCCAAGTTGGTACAACTATAATGCAGGAAAGCATATTGGCTTCGCTCTCATGTGGTGCACATGAGATATGATGTGGAGATTATTGACTAAATGAAGTTCTTTATGGAAGCACACCACATCATGCTTGCAAGGCACAAGAGCTCACAGTCACACCTGGCGCCAATTAGACACTCAAGATATTGATGCCACGACACGCATAAGCGTTCGACAGGAATGCGCCACGACACGCCTGAGCGTTCTACAGGAATGTGCCACGGCTCACCACAGTGCTTAAGCATTCGACATGAATGAGCCATGGTGCACCGCAGTGCCTGAGTGTTCGACTTGAATGCGCCACTGTACGTCGTAGCGCTTGGGCGTCATGGTGCGCCATGGTGCCTACAGCTCAGCCTATATTTTGAAGAGCCTACAAGTACTTTATAAGCCCTTTTTAGGGTTTGAACAGTGAGAACAACAGTGTAAGGTCTCCAGGTTTTTGTGTGGTGTGTGGTAGATGTTTCAAAGAAGAGACTAAAGCACCTAGGTTTGGATAAGGGTTTCTAAACCTAAAAATATTGTAATTTCATCTCCAATAGTGAACTATTCTCTGCTTTCCTCCTTGTGGATGTAGGTGTAAAGATCGAATCACGTAAATCTATTGTCTTATGTTTTGATTGTGTTTCCATGTGATTTTTTTTTGCTTTATTTTGATTTTACTCAACATATATACACTTTGTTATGTATTAATTGAACCCTATAAATCCCAATACAAGCTCACATGGTCTTAACTCCACTTTAGTCTATGGCTCAGACACTTTACCTAACCCAAGCTCCAATTACATTTACAAAATTGCATGAAACATTTTTAGGGCAGAGCTTTTTTTTCCTTTTTGGGTATATTTGGTGACGTTCAAGAGTCGCGGGAACCCCTAGATGAAGAAGGAGCTTTGTCGCTATTTGAAGTTTTTCTTGGCCCCGATGAAGTGCAAGGTGAGATATGGTCCCGATATATGTGACGGTGTTATAGCTTGAGGTGTGAGTAAGCATTCTCACAATTTTCTTGTGGTGTTTGTATTGTGGGTCTTTGCCTCTGAAAAAAGTTTTTATGACTGCATTGTATTGCTAGTGAAAATGTTTCAAGTGTATCGAATATGTAGTATATTTGAGAAATTGTTTCATCAATAAAAATGTACAAATGTGAATATTTTGGCAGAATTATTACATTCCCATTTTATATTGGTTTGTTACAATATTATTGTCATGTTAACATGATTCTCTCATAATATAGCTTGTTTATGATGCAAGTTGAGATAGCCCAAGTTTATCTCATTTTGTCTAAGTGGTATAAGAGCTAAGTTCCACCAATTTAGTTTCAACGGAGTGTAACTTTAGTCACATAATAACCTTAAATGATAATTGACAAATCGTAAATAAGTAGTTTGTGCTTGCACGCAAGTGTACAGTATTATGTTCTGTTACAAAAGTATACTAAATTCCACAAATGTTTAAGTGTTAAGATGGCGTGTTTTCTTTGGTCCTCAACAATTTCAGAGTTTCTAACTTGAATTTACTTTTGGGAAAAAATAAGGAGAGTTTGGATTTAGCATATAAGTTCATATGATTCATGCAAGCTCTCTTCTTCCCAACTTCATGTTAATTTAATTGGATTAATTTTATAAGTCTTATTCAAGAGACTTAGTCTTCTCTAGTTAAATGATTGAATATACTAACTATTGTCTTGTGCTCTGAAATGAACTCTAGCAGGTTTTATTTCAGCCATAGTCATTCAAGTGATTTTTATCTTATAAGTTCATCTCTTACATCTAAGTTATGAAATGTGTACTTTATTTTGAGTATCATATGAACTTGAATCCACTAATGACTCACATGCATTTTTTCTTAATTTAACCAAGGACTAGGCTAAATGGATTTATGCCACATCACCCATAGCTCTAAGTGCATCCGCAACCTCGCATAAACCTAGAGTGAGCTATGAGGCTCAATTAGTGGCTCTCAGTTCACATGTGCATACTCTTTATTTATCCAAGGTAATGTTCTATGAAGCAAAATGAGCCAGTCACATGACTCCAAGCCTTTCGTGTAACAATCACCTCACATAAATCAGGAGTGAGCTGTTGAGCTCAAAGAGTGTTAACAATTTCTCATGGATTTATTGATCAAGCTTTGTCCAAGGTTGTGCATGGGCTATTTTCGCACGGAGAATATTGTCATATATATTCACGGCGTTAACGCTCAAGCGCGCACAACCCTTTAACACAAAGATCAATGAGCTCTATGGCGTTTATATGATAAAAATATTTATTCATAAATTTATATAGGGAATCATAGGTTTCCAATGATCTTATTCACACATGCATGTAAACATTTCAGATTTTTGAACAATAATTCATTGATAAGAAGAGCACATTCCCTTACATTCATATAACTCTACATGCTTATACCCAACCCTCCCTAAGGAGAGTTTAGGCTGCCATCATATTTGGAATACAAGGAGGGAAATAAGAAAAGTTAAGCCTTTGCATGGCTTTTACAAAGAATAAAAATAGTTAAAAAGAGTATAATACTAGGGAACAATTTTTGCATTCTCCTAAATTTCTCCTCCTTGGATCTCCTTAGCTTTTTGCTCTCTGTTTTTCTCCTCTTTCTTGGCTTGCAGCTTTTTTCTTTCTTGGGTAAGGCACTCTCCTATGATAAATCTCAACAACACTTTAGATTAGGAGCTCTTCCACTAAAAATTTGAACCCTTCTTCCTCTCCAATCCTTGCTTTAATAATCCTCAAGACAACCTCCCATAATTTACACAACCAATTAATTGTCCATCTAGAGAATTAAAAATTGCATTTACTTTTATTCCTTTATTCTATTGTTAATGAGGATTTTAAATGCCAGCATTTGAATTCTTTTGGGGAATAAAAAGGAATTAAATCCATTTGCTTTTTCAATGCAGATTGGAAAGAGGAGAAATTGCAAAAAATACAGCGGGCGCTACAACGCGCTGTAGTGCCAAGCCCTCTATCAATCGGGTGCTACGGTGTGTTATAGCACCACTCTTTCTATTTTATTCGGTGCTATGGTGAGCTGTAACTCTAAACCATCTATCAGTAAGGCACTACGGCATACTATTGTGCCACGTTTTTTGTCTGAAGCATGCTACGGTGCGCTGTAGTGCCAGGTTCTCTGTTTGATGGGCACTGCAGTGCGCTATAGCACTATAGCATCAAGTTATCTATTGAATGGACGATGTAGTGTGCTATATCACTAGGTTTTTAGGCTAAAGGGCGCTACGGTGTGTCGTAGTGCTAGGTACTCTGGCTAATGGGCGCTGCGGTGCACTGTAGCGTCTAAATTTCTATTTGAAGCGCGCTACGGCGCACTATAACACAATCTTCTATATTTGATAGGCGTTGTGGCATGCTGTAGCGATAAGGTTTCTATTTGAAGTGCACTGCAGCGCGTTGTGGTATGCTATAGCACCATAGTTTGCATGTTGTAGCGCCATAGTTTCTATCTAAAGCGCGCTATAGCGCCTTGCTCTCTGGAATGAGACGCTGTGGCGCACCGTGGCGTGCTGCAATACCCTTGCTACTTAAATTCTTCTTTTTTCTTGATATCTATGCTTTGTCTTGAAATGCCATAAAAATACATGTGAAAGTACCACTAATTCTATAAAAAACTGGAATTCTAACACTAAATGATCTATAGTTATTAAGTTCATCACACCCCCACACTTAACTTCTTGCTCGTCCTCGAGTAATCAATGAATACCTCCCTTTGAAAATTTATAATCATTTAATTCTCAAAACAATTCTAGATTTTTTCTTTATAGTCTTAAAGTTGTTCAACGAAATGATGATTGGATAAGGCTACTGCTCATTTGTATTTGATTCAGCGTTTCCATGCTCTTTCCACTTCCTTTTCTCTCTTTCTTTTAAAACATTAAGTGATGTCAAGAACAGATGTTCTTGGAAACCTTCAAGTTCTTATATTAGTGTAACTGAAGGTTGGTGTTCTTGAATTTTTTTTGTGCCATATATGCTTCTTCTTAGGTAATGCATGCATATTACCTCTTTTGCGAGAGACATTTTTCTTCATATCGATATTTCTTTTTAGTAGCTTGGGAAAGATATTTTTTTTCATACCCTTTTCCTTCCTTCTAATTTTTTTTTTCATTAGAGATGTATTTTTATTCATCCCATTGTTCATGCAAGGCATTCAGTAAGTCCTACAAATGTAACTACCCCAATATCAGATAGTAACTCAACCCAACATTGGAGCGTTAGCCAAGTAAATTTATGAGTAATGCTAATTTAAAGAAATTTTGCAATAAAAGCATGTATAAAGCATGTAGGGAAGATATGTAACAAGTATATGTAAGACATGTTGTATTTATCTACTCATTCAATCCAAGAATTTCAAAGTAAGTAAACTCAGCACAAATTAAGTAAAAATATTATAAATAGTTGAAGTTATTACATGCCTTTAAAATGAAAGAGTGATAAATAAGCCACTCTTTCTCACATAAAGAAAATACAAGTAAATTTAAGCTGAAGCAAATTTATAAGATCTTCAAGTGCAAGGTCCAGCTCCACCTGAATTATATTGCTCCTGATCTATCATATTTTGATATTTAAATATGATATGGTAATGCCAAGAAAAGAGAAAGAGTAGCTAAACTAAATTGTCTAAGTACATTTTAAGATTGGCTAAGCATTTATAATTTTATTTGGATATCACAAGCTAATTTACAATTTAGTATAAATAGAGAAGCATTTGAAAGCATTTAAGTAGGAAAGGAAAATAAATGTAACTAAAGAAGAGCAGTTGAAAGTAAGATGAGTAAGAATACTCATATGTAAATTCATTCTAGCCTGCAACCAAAATGATAAGGGAAAAGCATCCTAAATAAGGTTAGAAACTACTAAAGTGCATTTGAAAGTAAATAAAATGGAAATATGCATATGTCCAATGGAAATTATGCTAAGGAAAAGAAAAGCAATGAAGCATGTAAATGAAAATTAAAATAACGTACACTGTATTCTATATGAACTATAAGTAAGTAAAGCATAGTATTGAAGTTAAAAAGTACAAAGCATAGTAAGTAAGGAAGAATCTTAGTCTCATGAACTAAGAGTATATAGTCTAGTACTATATAATGAAAACATAGCTAAAATGCTATGATAAGATCTTACAATCAATAAAATTGTGAAAGACTCATATATTATTAATTGAACTTATTTTATGAAAGCTTCATTCTACGGGCATATTCTAGAATGATAAGAGGAGTTAAGCACGCCTGTCTAACTAATAAGAGAAAGCAGGGTCTCAACAAAAATAAATACTCACATTCACCCTCTGAGAAAGTGAGGTCTCCTTATATCTCCTATTTAGCCTGCCCTTTGCTATCCACCATAATATAAACCCCTATAGTTTTATTATGAAAATTTTATTTATGCACAATATCTTGTATATATGTTCAAAGGAATAGGCTCAAAACTAAGCAAGCATTCAAGGAAATTCAAATAATTGTAAACTATACGATATCCAAATTTATCTTATTTTTATTGATCTACTTAATAATTAGAGCTAATTAAGCTCTCAATTGACTTGTATATATTGATTTTAAGTCAATTTTAAGTAATAGTAGAAGTGAAAGAAGTTTGGAAAATAGTATTTTAATTTAACTTATGAAGTGATAAACTAATTTATAATTATTTTCATGCAATTTGAACTTATTCTACACTAGTCCTAAACTAATCAAATCAAATTGATTAATGATTAAAGTTTAAGAAACTAGTAGAGAAGAATTAAATTGAAGGTTTACTAAAATATTTGAAGTGAGGTTAATGTACAACCTACTAACTTCATATAATTAGATTATAGAATGAAAAGTTTCCAACCAAATCATTCTTTAACTTAATTAGGACCAATTTATATGAAATGTTTAAGTGTAAGGTCGGATAGACTATCACCTACAAGTATTAGTTCATTCTAAGTTGTAGGTTAAATAAAGTCTATAAGCTTATCATAACATGTTAGGAGACAAAGGTTCCTCTAATTTAATTATTAGAGAATTAAAATATAAGATTAAATACTAAGGAAGATAGGTACTAATAATACAATTGAATGGTTAGGCACCAGTCTTAATAAGATTACTTAGTAAAATTAAGTATATTACTAGTAAGGTAAGTGTTAACTTACTAGAGAACTTAAGGTAGGAACTAAAGGTTAAGAGACTATCATTAAATCTCATTCTAAGTGGTATTACACTATTTCTTAATGATTCTCTTAAAGAACTTATGGCTTACAAATAGCATATAATTTGCATGGGATAGATTAACTATACCATAAAAGGAAATTAAAGAGTTCTCAAGTCAATCATTTATAAACTTAAAAGAGAATACGAACTAATATAAAAGTATAATATGATCCATTCTAAATGCTAAAACTCAATTCTAATGATTTCATAACATTGTAAATACATTTGAAAGTATACGGTAATAATTAAAGTGAGACATATTTGCAGTCGTAGGGTTTAAATCACCTAAAATATGCATTAATGAAATTCATGAAATTACAAAATTATCAAATTTGGGAAGCCAAATACCTAAAATCTATAATTATTATCCAAATGAAATGATGTACAAAAATATGGAAGTCATATATCATAAGGAGATGAATGACACTAAGTAGGTCAAAATCGGACAACATTGGGATTTTAGGGTTTGGAGGGCTCCTAATTAGGATTAAAAAGTCATTAAGAAATTTAGGGCTCAAAACCTAAATCTGATTTCATATTATTGTCCTACATATTTTTATGATTGAAATGAACTATTAGAATGTTAAATTTGGACATCAATTTATCAAGTTATGTCACATACAAATTTAGGATTTAATTGTAATTAATTTATTTAACCTAAACAATGATTAATAAAAATAATCATCAAATTAGAAATTAAATGGCGTATTAATTATCTACGCATCTTTTTGATCGAAATGGCATATAATACCGCATATTTTGGTTAAGTATTTTGCAATTTATAAGTAAATAAAATTTTGCATTTGAAATAATCATTAATAATTAATTTGCAAATTAGTTAATAATTCCATTTACTTAAATCAACGTCGACACAGATTTTGAGAGCACAAAATTCGGGAGTGCAGAAATAGAGCAGCGGCTGTCAGCAATTATTTTTGCTCTGATAGCGGGGCCCGGTGCGCAAAATTGTGTGCCATAGTTTCAACCGGCTGCACGCGGGTCAGTCCACGAGCCCAATTGAAAGACGTGGGTCGCATAAGATCGTGGCCCATAAAGGAAAGCCGGGTCGAATTGACCCGGCCCGAAACCATGCTGAGCTTCTTCTCCGATGGGCCAGAGTTAGAGCACATTCCCACTGGCGAATCCAACCACCATTCACCTCGGCCCGCATGCCGTTTGGAAGGTCTTAACGAGACCTTCCAAATAGCACCGGCACCGGCACCTATAAATTCCCATAATGCCTATGAAAATCAACCCTAGGTCCAACCCTACGGTTCAAGCAAATTAGGGAAGGAGCGCTGTAGGTAAATGGTGTAGTCATTTTGTAAGGGGAAATCAAAACATCCAAATGCGAAATGAAATAATATAGAATTTGTCCTAACTAATTTCATCACACATTTTCTTGCTTAAAATCACAAATGATTCGTAAATCTTAAAAGGAAGAAATGAAGGAAATTTCCATTAATATCCTCTTGAGCTCGATAGGCTCTTATCAGAAAATTATTCATTTACGCAAGAACAGAATGCTAAGTATCGATTAATTGCAAACTGAGAAGGAGACAAGAGAGGTAGTACCTGGTAGCTCACAGAAGTTAAATAAAATTTAGTTTTCTAGGGTTCACTCCAGGCATCATTTTTCTCGCAGCTTTTAGCTTTCGCTAATGCTTTCAGTATGTGTAAGGGAAAAAAATGAAGCGTCTATGGAGATTAATGGCGAGGAGGAGCCAGCTGGAGGCGAGGATGCTCGTACGCCCACTCCTCTAGCACGACAGAGGCACGATCAAAGGCGTAGAGGAAGGCGTACAATAAAGAGATCTGGGACGTTCGTTCGATCTGGCAATCAAATGGCCAGATCAAATGAGACGGATCGGCATGATTCTGGATTGTCTGATCCGCCTTAGAAAAGGCGGAACGGTACAGATCATGGCGTATGGCGGTTCCATGCTCTGGAGGTACATTGGATCGGTGCCTTTTTTAAAATTAGTCGTCGGATTATTTTTATTAATTATATATATTAATTAATTTAAATGTATTATTTAATTATTTAATTATCTCAATTTATTTCTTAAATTTAAATATTCAAACGCACTCCAAAAAATCTCAAAATTTCACCATTGCCTAATTGAGGGGTGAGAAACTCAAAAATGTAATCGAATTTTTGATCGGAGGTCATTTTAATTATCGTAATTTTTCGAGTATTTAAATAATATTTAAATAATCGGGTAAAATTCGATGACTTCTAAGCACTTCCAAAATACCACCCCTAGCTAATTTGGGGGTGATGAGTTTAATGGTGGATTTCATTTTTTATTCTGAGGTCTAAATAAAATAAGCATTCTCAGAATTATCGGGAAATCAATAAATCTTGGAAAGTCTCAAATGATCTCTAAATCGTACGAATTTCAAGTTGGAGGCTCTTAACACTATTATAAGTGTAATGGAAAAGGAATTGAGTCGATTATGTTACTAATTGATGGGTAACCATACTAGGGTTGCTAAAATAGAAGCCTAGCATATTTTTGATTTCACTATCCCTTCATTTATCTCATATAAGTCTTGGTTTACCCCCACACTTAATTTCATAGAATCATAAGTTTAAAATTAAAGAAACAAGGTAGTGGTTATTGGAAGATTTTATTGAAGCTTTTACAAATGATGGTTACCTACTTTCTCAATCAATTATTTGTCAAACACATTAATTCAAGAGGAATTACCAGATTACTAGTTAGAGCTTGATTGTGCATATATACATTCACAAAAATTGCTACTATTGACTATTTTAAGGTACAAGCACTTAATTACAGGGATGGTGGATAACTAATACAGAAAGAAAACAAACGAACAAGTGAAAAGAAATAAACTACAAAAATAAAAAGAAATGTTACAAAATGTCTTATTCGTCATCCTCATCATCATCATCATCATCATCTTCTTCTTCTTCATCTTCTTCCACAAAATCAAGCCAAGGGATGCTTGGAGGAGTTTCAAGAAGTGGAGGTTGTGGTAAGACAGATTCACCTGGACCACCATGTAAATTCCAATTTGTAAGCATATCCCCAAGAGATGTGTAAAAGTCTTGGTTATACATACATTATTGGTAAATTGAGGTTTTATAATATTGCATGTCTTCTTCCATGTATTTGCTAGCATGTTTGATACACTTCTTCAATCTATTAATTTATTTTTGAAGATTTTTAAACTTGGAATTTTGGCCTGCTGACATGGAGGCTTCTCCTTCTTCTCCTTGTCTTCTCTTCTTGCTCCTTTTCCTTATTGGAAGTGAGTGTGCATATTTCTACGGGTTAGAGGTGTGCAAACAAGAATTAGGGGTTCATTATTACTTAGTCTTACCCTATGATTGAGGCAGATTCTGGCGATAAGCGATCCAAAGGAGAGAGCTGCGCATGGCCCGGTCAAGGCTTTCCAAAGGTGCTCAAGGATGATCCCGGAGATATGAATATCTCTCGGTCGTTCAATAACATATATAAGAACAACCCTTGCCCGGGTTACCTCACTCAATTTCCTAGATTGCATTATTCTGTCGCATATAAGGAGATTCCAGAAATTGCTTGTGTTCATTAGCAAAGTACGAGGAATGTTAGCTAAGTTACCTCTCTAGTTAGCATCACCGTGAGTGAGGGCCCTAACTATAGCCATGGGATCAAAATTTATATTTAAACATTTATTATTGGAGCAGTTTTTTACTGGTCCAAGCCTGTAAAATTTATCAATTTGTTCAAGCTTGAAGTCGACAGCCTTTCCTCAGACAAAATTTTTTTGCTGATTCGCATCGATTGCATTGGTGAAGACTTCCTGGAAAAGGACTGGATGGGTCCCACCCTACATCCCTACTAAGTTTTCCCACCCCCTATTTGCTATGTCAATATACCTCACAGGGTAAGGAGGGGCAAACCCCCTTTCTGGAATAAGGTTTATCTTTGAAGTTATTTGGATGTAACACTGGTCACTTCCTTGGAGGAAAACCTCCTGCTATCAAAAATGCCTCCAGATGTCGAGGATGCAGCACCCTTGCTCACAATTGCCTTTCTACCTAATGCCATTTTTCTTTGAATGTTGAATGCTTAATGATAAATCCAAGATTTATAGTAAAATAAGAGAATAAATGCAAATACTTTTAAGCTAGAATTATATACTTTGATAGGTTTCTCAATTATTTTAGAGAAAAAGAGGAGCTGAGCAAAATCTGGGCCAAAAACAGAAAATCTGGAAGAAAACCACCACAACGGGCTTAAATGGGCACAAACTTGAGAGCTCGGTGCTACCGCGCACCGTAGCGGATACAAACCCAAGAACTCGGCACTACCGTGTGCTGCAGCAGAACAACATGGCCAAGACTTAAAGAAAGGAAATTCAAGGCATCCCGCTACCGCGCGCCACAGCGCGCTACAGCAGCACAAAGCCGAGAGCTCGACGCTAGCGCGCGCCGTAGCTGGTATAAACAGAGAACTCGACGCTATCACGCGTGTAGCTAGCACAAACAGAGAGCTTGGAGCTACCGCTCACTGTAGTGGACATAAACTTGAGAGCTCGGCGCTACCATGCGCCGCAGCGGGTACAAACGCAAGAGCTTGGTGCTACCGACGCCGCAGCGGGTACAAACCCGAGAGCTCGGCGCTACCGCGCGCCGCAGCGGGTACAAACCCGAGAGCTCCGCGCTACCGCGCGCCGCAGCAGGTATAAACCCGAGAGCTCGGCGCTATCGCGCATCGGAGCGGGTACAAACCTGAGAGCTCGGCGCTACCTCGCACCGTAGCGGACATTTACTTGGCAAGATTTTAAAGAAAAAATAGCTACACTGCGCTGTAGTGCCCAATGTGATTTCAGCCAAGAATAAGAATTAAAAATAGTATAGGGAAGGCCAAAAATCTCAAATTCTTTTCCTTCTCATAACAGCCATTAACTCCAAATGCAACCAATTCTTTTCATTTTCAAGAGAACAAAGGAATATTCAGTTTAATTCATTTAATTCTTGAGGAGATGAAAGATTGGTTGAAATAATACTAGACACTTTGAGAAGGTGACCACCAAGGAGAAGCAGGAAAGAAAACTTAAGGATTGGGTAGGAAAGCGAGTTGGAGAGCAAGGCAAAAATCAAGAGAATGCAAAATATTATTCCTAGTATTTTTTCTTAATCCCTTCTTTATTTCTTACTGTAAGAACTATGCAAAGGCTCATTTCCTTGTCTAATATTTTTTGCATTTCATTTGTGATGGAAGGCTAAACCCTCCTTAGGGAGAGCTGGGCTAAGTCATGTAAAAAATCATGGGATAAAATAGTATTTGTACTAAATCTCTCAATAAATAAAGTCTCTATTATTTCTTTGGTTTATATATGAATCTTGTTTGTATGCATATTGTGTGAATGAGTGTATTTATTTAAATTAAATGATTATTAAAGAGGAAAACGCCAAGCCAACTAACCATATTAAGTTTAGGGAAATGCACGTAAAGGTTCTCGCCGCGAATATATATTCGTTATGCGAGGATTCTTGGTGTAAGCACCCTAAGATTGACATGGTGAAATGAACTTGGTAACTTAACTCTCTTAGTACTCTATAGCTCACCAATTGGCGTAAAACTAGGAATATGTGCATTAGTGCTTAGATCTCAGTGACAAGCTCTTAAGCCTAAGAACACTTTTATTTAAGCTCAGTTGAAAGATTGATGCATGTGAGCCAAGAGCCACCAATTACGCTTTATAGCACATCATAAGTTGAAGGAGGAAGAGGAAGGATTGTGTGATTATGGATGAATGTGACATAATCCACTTAGCCTAATAATTCACTTCCTTAGCTAAACTGTGAGGGAAGCACGATTCGTCTAAACATTATTATAAGTAAATATACCTTAGTAAAAAAACACTCCGTTCTCTATGGACGATAAATCTCGAAACTTACATTTCATTATTATTTCGGACCACGTACACTTACGTGCGAGCGCAGACGTATATTTACAGTCTATCACTTAAAACTAACAAGTGAAAGATAAGAGTTCAAGGAAATGCAAGAGAGCAGCCCCATCTTTCCTTGCTATATAAAGGCATTTCAAGAGGCTTACAATCTCACCTATTTTTCCACATGGGGCTCTCCTAATGGATGGTCAAAATGCTGCAATGAAGCCACTTAAATGTGAATTAATTTCTTGCCCTTGAGGAGACCAAAAGGCAGCTCAAAATAGCCTTTGACTGGTTTTTATCAATAAAGGCGTGTTGTAGAGGATTTGTCCTGTTGTGATTCTGCACCGAATCAATTTTCTGTTGCTCTGTTTGAACTACGCGTGGCAGCGCGTAGTGGAGAGCAGTGTTGCACTGTAGCGCCTAATTCTCTGTTTAATAGGCATTGTGTTGCGCTGTAGTACCAGGGCTTCTGTCTAAAGCATGCTACAACACTCTGCAGTGCGTTGCTATCTAGAATGAGGTGCTATGGAGCACTGTGGCATGCTATTCAATGTTATGGCACGCAGAGGCATGTTGTGGCATATCGTGGTGCGCTGCAGTGCCTCCCTTTCCTAGAATTCTAGCTAGTAATTAATTTAGGCGCATTGCTAGGAGATTCTACCCTATTGAGTTCTTAATAAGAGATAGTAATAACAAAACATAAAATTATTATAACTAAAATACTTGAAAATTTAAACTAATAGAAAGATTTTGGGTTGCCTCCCAAAAAGTGCTTGGTTTAACGTTCTTAGCCCGATCAGTTTAAGTTCACTCACCTCACAGTCCCCAGAGGTATTTCCTTCCATATTTTTGAGGGTCTTGGGTGAGCACATACAAGTTTTCCTCTTGCTGTTCAAACTCAAGAAAACTAGTTTATCAATATTAGAATCCTTCAGTTTGTCTTTAGAGTTTGATTTTACATTTTTCTTTCTCTTTCCTCTACATGTTTTTCTTGTAGCTTTAACTTTTGTAATGTTGTTACCTCCTAACGATATGCAAGGAGTTCCTTCTGAATCAATTCCCATTGAAATAGCGCATTTGATTTTGGGTTCTAATAGTGGTGCCTTATCATAATTTCTCTCTCTCCACCTCAAATCAATATTTTTCTTTTTGAATGGAGTAGGCATTAAATCGATTTCTTCCTCTTGGCCATTAATCATCATAGTCATAATTCCTCTTTCTACGTCTATGATAGCTCTGGTGGTTCTTAAGAAGGGTCTTCCAAAGATTATAGTGAAATTCTCATTCCACCTATCCCATTCATAAATAATAAAATCAGTTAGAATCAAGAATCCTCCAAGTCCCACCAAAATAATCCTTACAATTCATATGGGAGTCATCAAATCAAGATTTAAAAATTCTAAAATCATCGAGGTGTCTTCCATTCCTCTTACCCCTAACTGAGTATAAATGTGATATGGCATGACATAGATTGAGGCTCCTAGTTCACACAGGGAATCTAAAAGAACCTCTCCTTCAATGACACACGGAATATCCAGTCTCCCCATGCCTTTTCATTTTAGAGCCATTAAGTTTCCCCCAGGTGATTTTTACTCACATGTCTCCCTCCTTCTATTTTTATATTAAACCTCATTTCATCCAGTTTCTACTTCTCTTGACTTTCAGCAAGGTTTTATTCAATCTCGTCAGAAGTTATGACACTAACCGTTTCCTTAGAGTTAATATTTGTTGAACTAGGTAGTGTCCCTTGAGGACGAGTGGACAGCTATTGAAAGATTTGGCCAATATGAAGTTCTAAGTTCATATGGGTGACTTCAATTTTTTGAATGGATGACTCATGTGATTTATGGTTTGTTTAGTTCGTTTCATGAATTGAATAGTTTGAGCCTTAAATGAATTAAGAGCTCCTTCTAATTCCGCCTCTTAATTTCCTTATTGCGGTAGAAAGGAGTTATTGTAGTTTTATACCTGCCTATTTTGCATTTGATTCCCATTGTTATAGTTGTATTGTGTGTTTCCATTACTCCAAGAAAAGTTCAGGTGATTTTTCTACCCTTGATTGTAAGTGTTGGAGTAAGGATTGTTCTGGGAATTATTAAAATTGTTATTATTCCTAAAGGGGTTGACGAGTTTAGTGTTCGAATGTGCAAAAGGATTATTTTGATTACAGCTCTCACTACTGTGCATCTTTCCACACAAATCGCAGTGAATTTCTTGGATAACATTGACACTCAAATTGCCTATTCTTTGATTCAACGTGTCAATCTCTAGCTACAGAGCAGTGATTTGGTCAAATTTGGTTAAAATTTAAACTTCTCTCCTATTAGGGTTGAGCCATACAGTCAGCCACTGACAAGCATTGTTAGCCATCTCATCTAGGAGGTCATAAGCCTCTTTCTATGTTTTGTGTTGAGAGAGCCGCCAGCAACTGCATCAATCAGGGTTTGTGTGGGTGCATTCAAACTGTTATATAACATTTGAACTTGCATCCACAGTGGGAACCCGTGATGTGGGCAGCACCTTAGGCACTCCTTGAAATGTTCCCAACTATTGTATAATGTCTCCACTTCTTGCTGAGAGTAGTTATAGATTTTATTTCTTAACTTAGCGGTATTCGCAGGTGGGATATACTTGGCTAGGAACTTCCTAGCCAAATCATCCCATACGCAGATATAGTCGCCAGGCAATAAAGTAAGCCAATTTTTGGCTCTATCTCTCAGCAAGAAGGTAAAGAGTCTTAATCTGATGACATCATTAGTAATGCCATTATATATAAGGTATCACCTATCTCCAAGAAATTTGAGATACGTGAGTTGGATCCTCAATAGCCTGACCAATAGACTGGTTGTTTTGGACTATTTGTAGGGTAGACGATTTGATTTTAAAATTGTTAGCCTCTACATTAGGTCTTACTATCGCATGTAGTATTCCTCTCATAGTAGTTAGAGCATAATCTCTAAGGGCTCTCCCCCTGTTTTGCTCATGAATTTCTCTGAGATTATCTCATAAGTCGTCCATTTGTTGATGGTGTTGAGTTGTTCTAAGTTGTGTACGTCTAGCTCTTAACAAGGTTCTTTCAATTTTGGGGTCAAGGAGATGATTTGAACTTTTTCTCCTATGCATGCACAACTTGACATAAATAGAAACTTTCATGCACAACTCAAATTTCGTAAAATTTGTAAAATAAGTAAAAAGAATAGTAACTACAAACAAGATTTAAACTAACAAATAATTACAAAATTTGAAATGTATATATGCATAAGAAATCTTAAATCACTAATTAATATTAAGCTTTCTCCAATGCAAAACAAGTCATTCCCCGACAACGGTGCCAAAAACTTAACAAACCAAAAATATGTAGTCTGCGCTTGCACGCAAGTGTACGTAGTCTGAAGTAATATAAAATGGTAACATCCCACGATTTATCATCCACTTGGACTGATATTTTATTTTTTTACTAGGGATTTACTTAATTTCACTAATGTTTGTGTTAAAATGGTATGTTGTCTTTGGTCCTCACAACAATTTCAAAGTTTCTAACTTGAAATTATATTTTGGAAAAAATAGGGAGAGTTTGGATTTAACATGTAAGTTCCTATAATTCATGCAAGCTCTCTTCTTCTCAACTTCATATTAATTTAATTGGATTAATTTCATAAGTCTTATTCAAGAGACTTAGTCTTCTCTAGTTAAATGATTGAATGTACTAAGTCTTGTCTAGTTCTCTGAAATGAACTCTAGCAGGTTCAATTTCAGCACATAGTCATTCATGTGATATTTATCTTACAAGTTCATCTCTTACGTCTAAGTTATGAAATCTGTCTTTTAGTTTGAGTATCACATAAACTTGAAACCACTAATGGCTCACAAGCATCCCCTCTTGATTTATCCAATAAAATTAGCTACTAGGCTAAATGGATTTATGTCACATCACCTATAGCTCTAAGTGCATCCGTAACCTCACATAAACCTAGAGTTAGCAATGGGGCTAAATCAGTGGCTCTCGGCTCACATGCATCTACTCTTGATTTAGCCAAGGTAATGTTCTACAAAGTAAAATGAGCATGTCACATTACTCCAAGACTTTTGTGCAATAGTCACCTCGCATAAATCAGGAGAGAGCTATGGAGATCAGAGAGTGTTAATATTTTCTCATGGCTCTATTGATCAAGCTTTGTCCAAGGTTGTGCATGGGCTGTTTTTGCATGACGAATGTTGTCACATACATTCGTGACGTTAACGTTCAAGCATACACAGCCGTTGAACGTGATGATCAATGAGCTCTTTGAGATTTATATGATAAAAATATTTATTCATAAATTTATATAGGGAATCATAGGTTTCCAATCATCTTATTCACACATGCATGCAAACATTCCAGATTTGTGAACAATCATTCAATGATAAGAAGGGCACATTGCCTTATATTCATATAACTTTGCATGCTTATACCCAACCCTCCCCAAGGAGGGTTTAGGTTGCCATCATATTTGAAATACAATGAGAGAAACAAGAAAAATTAAATCTTTGCATGGCTTTTACAACGAATAAAAGAGTTAAGAAATAATATAATACTAAGGAACAACTGTTGCGTTATCCTGAATTTCTCCTTATTGGATCTCCTTAGCTCTTTGCTCTCTGATCTTCTCCTCTTTCTTGGCCTACAGCTTCTTCCGTCCATAGCTAGAGGACTCTCCTCTGTTAGATCTTAGTAGCACTTTAGGTTAAGAACTTTTCCACAGAAAATGCGGCGCGCGCTATGGCGCGCTGTAACGCCAAACCCTCTATCTGGTGGGCACTACGGCGCACGGTAGTGCCACGCTTTCTGTTTAATCCGGTGGGCGGCGCGCTATATCGCTAAGTCGTCTGTCAGTCGGGCACTCCGGTGCACCGCGGCGCCAAGTTCTCTATTTGATGGGCATTGCGGCACACGGTAGTGTCTAAGTTTTCGGCACGCTCTGGTGCTAGATTCTCTATTTGATAAGAGTTGTGGCTCGCAGTACCATGTTTTATGTCTGATGCGTGCTACGCCGCACTGTAGCACCGAGTTCTTTGTTTGATAGGCGTTGTGGCGCGCTGTAGCGCCAGAGTTTTTGTTTGAAGCGCGTTGTATCGCCACTGTAGCGCGCTACAGCTCCCTTGTTACTTAGATTTTTCTTTTTTCTTGATATCAAGTTCATTGTTCTGAAATGTCACAAAAATACTTGTCAAAGTAACACTAATATTATAAAAATATGAATTATAATACTAAATGATATATATTTATTGGGTTCATCAATAATAATCATGTTTAGAAAAGGAAGACAGAATTTACAATGTATTATTGATTATTATTTAGTAATGTTTGGGAATAACAAACTTAAGGAAGATATTGACAAAGCATGAGAACTTTCACATTGCCATGATTGCAAAGCTCATGTTAGATCAGATAAACATGTCTTTATGAAACCATCAATCAATCAATTCGTGGGAACAAACATCATATTTATGAACTGATATTTAATGTTTAAAAATTTTAAGTAAATAGAAATTATATATCAAAGCTCAAAAAATTTGGTACCATTGGTTTGCACACATCAGAATATACTACCTATGAATACATCCAAATTTTTTGAGTTAAAATAAAAGAAAATTGCAAAATATAGTTTATGTATTGATTTATTTAAATTTTTCTATGAACTAAAAAAATAAAAAAAATGATTTTTTAATTTAAAAAATGACGAGCAATCTGAGGCATTGGATCGGCGAATTCAATATGACAGTAGATTGGCGGGATTGACTTCTGCCATTATATCAACGACTCAGATTCAACGGCAACAAATTGATCAAACCACGAATGAAATCTGAGTTATCACATCAGCGATATGATCCGATGACAATGATTAAATCACAGCAAAAATATTATTTTATTTTAAAGCCACGTGATTAAAGCTTGGTCATAGGATCTATGGCTTAGATCCAATGGTTGATCGAACATCACTTAAAATTGTGCATTGATTTAGTCATCATATACTACCTGCCCAAAATTCAATCACCAAATGTGCATACATAAATACCAGAGTGCGAAAGCAATTTATATAACATATATATCCATAATGCATAAATAAGATAATATAACTTAAACTTTAAATAAAAGTGAAAAAAAATAAATACATCCAAATTTTTTACTGGAAAAAAAAAACACTCATCCTAACAAATGCATAAATAAAAGAACTAGCTAAGCACCAGCAACAGCAAGAAGGTCCTCCTCCTAGCTAAGCCCCTGACCTGGTGCTATCTCTCAAAAAGCACTGAATATGACATGTTTGTTTATATATGCCAGGGCCCCAGCAATAAAAATAAAAATCTTGTGTTAAACAATTGTCTAAGTATATTTTATATTTAGTTAACAACATTCTACAATTTTCAGGATATCACATTTTAACTTAAACAACATTAACATGCTATGGGAGCAACAAACCATAATAAAAAGGAAAGCTATAAATAAAGCATGTATAACTTATCAAAATGAGGAAAATAAAAGAAGATGCCTTAAACAAAAGCTATAACAAAATTAGGCAATAATGCATATAACATTATAAAATAATTGAAATGACTAAAAGAACACCCTAACAAAAATAAACATCAAACAAAACAGAGCGGTGATACATATAAGTAGATCAAGTTAAACAAAATCAAGATTAATATCCTAACATGCAAATAAGTACAAGTAAGGATTTTATAAAAGTTAAAACAAAAATAAAAGCATGCAGAACTAAAAGTAAATAAGAAAGATTGTCATATCAGAAGTCTGGCTAATAAAGCCACTATAATAATAAATGTACTGTAACATATCATGCAAATTATTCAACTACTCAGAGCTAAAGTAGAAATTATGCTGAACTGAAGAGGCAGAAATACAAATGCATGTTAATTTTAGTTATTTTACTTTACTTCTATGGACACGTATAAAAGTAACTGATGAGTCAAGCATGTCTGTAAGACTGAAGTGGGTTCCTGAACTAGACACAATTCTCTCCAATTAGTATGTGTCAAGTATCCTTATTTCTCCTTACAGCCTATCCATTAGTCATAATATGTATATAAAATCATCCATCCTAATATGAACTCGATGTAAATGTTATCCTAATTTTACTATGTTGTCAATTTCATGCACCAAATTCATCTATGTGATATGTATAAGGCAAAAAGGTTCAAAACAAGGTATTCAACGCATCAAAGTTATGGAATAAGCAAGACTCTACTAACAACTGAAGTGAAATCTGTTGTTATATAGTTTATCCATTCTAATTATTCTGAGAAAATACAAGCTCATGATCTTCAATATTCTACTATCCAGTAAATTCTCAAAGTTATGGCCCTTAAAACATTTGAACTAATCAAGTTCTAATTCAAAAATCAAATAATATCGCTTACAAAGTAAAATAAATAAATCAATCATCCTAATTAATATATTTATTATCACATAACCAATATTGATTAAATAAATTAAGATTTAAAGGATTATAACCAAACTCTAAATGTGGGGTTCAATCTCTAAACTCAAGATGCTAATATCTAAGGATTTAAGGTTTTTCTCACAATTCTCTCATTCTATAGATTTAAAAAATCTTATTGAATAAATTCAAATTCAATAAGATGGAACTTTCTATTCAACAAGATAGGCAAAAAAAGACTAAAATTAAAAGTTTAAATAATCAGAGTTTCAATAAATGGATCTATCTCAAAAGGAAAAGCTTATTCTTAATCAAGATTCAATCTATTGAGTAATTCCATTACTCAATAGAATTGAATTTAATTGAATTAGAAATAAAGATCTAAGGCTTAAGGATTAAAAGGTTTGGTCTTTTAGAAGTTCCTTAAGAATTTCACTTAAGAGCTTACTTAGAATATATTTTGAAAGTCTAAATGAAGTTTTGATTACAACTGATTTAGTAAGTATTGATAAACATTTCAAGAAAAAAATGTGGATTTTAAAATCCAACGTGGCACGGAGAGTGGGGGACAAGCTCTGGCGCCAATGGTACGGGAGGATACAAGCTATCAGGGACGATCAAGAGAAGGAGACGATCCACAGTAGTGGGAGCTATGCCAGCCGTCTGGTGGATCGAGCGAAACAACGCTGCGGTCATGATGCGCTGGATCTTAATGGACAAACGCAGGGTTGGTTGCATCTGTTGAATCGCGGCTGCGATATGAAGGATGGAGACAGGTCCGATCAAGATTGAATGTGTGTCTTAGGATCTAGGGCTGGAAAGCATTCCGACGGTCCGGATCTTCTTTGCTTTTTTGAACCGACCGACCATTGGTATTTAAACGGGTTTAATTAAATTTATTTAGTTAATTAATTAACCTAAATAAAATTAAATCCAATTTATGATTAAATGACCTCTAAAATTTCATAAAAATTTACCCTTAGCTAAATTGGGTGCTAGGAATTCAAAAATGAAGCTGGATTTTAATTTGAAGATCAATTTAATTTAGCTAATTTTCTTAAGTCAGATAATTAGCAAAATAGTCAATGGGTCCAACTGAGATCCTATTGATCCTAAATTTTCAGAGTTATATTCTAATGACTACTTAAGTATAATGGAATAGAAATTAAGACTTGGTTTAGTCCATATTAACTACAGTAACAACTTTGGGTTGTTACAAAGTAAGACTAGGGTCAAGCCAAGGCTTGGCATGACCTCTCGGTGTATGACTCATAATTATTCCCATTGAAGCTAGGATAAGATGCTTGGTGTGATAAAATCATAAAATCATCAGGGGTCTAGCCTAACCAATAAAAGTAGTATTTTTTATGTTTGCTGCTTATTATCCAAATTTTAAGAATACCATTTTTCTAATTAAATATAAGTTAGACAAACTTATCACACCTTATATTATCCCTCGAGAGTGTAAAGTGGAAAATAAACCTTCATATGCACACCACTAGTCACATCAAACCCTCTATGATATATGCTTACCTTAGCCTCATAAATGGTACTAATTACTAATATGATGGTATAAGTAAATGTTTAAGAGACCTAGCCCTAGTTCTATCTGAAGCATCTTATTTGAACCTATGGCAAATCAAGCTCAAGTGGTAACACATAGGATGACACTTTTTAACCTTTGGTGTAAACTTATTACTTAACTCACATGATGATGAAAACCTTAACCTTGTGAACTTTAGTACTATATTAAGTTATTAACATCACCCATAGATTGGATCTAAACATAGTGCTACTACTCCTTATGTTTTGGATGCCGGTGAAAACATGGCTGTTCTGAAAAATCTTGTTGTTGGAAATATTGCTGAGGTTAGTCCTGACGATTTTCAATCTATTAATAGTTTGCAAAAAGATTTGCAGTTGAACTTCATTAATACTGCTTCTACTTCTGCTTCTAAGTTTTCTACTCCGAGTTCATCACCAAATGTTGTTTTATTGAAACAAAGTAACGTTGAGTTTGCTAATGATTGTTTAGTGAAAAATGCTATTGTTGCTCAAATTTCGAATGATTTAGATATGGAACTGCCTGCTCTCGAGGTTAAGGTAAATGCTGATACTCAAGCTTCTAGCTTATTTGTTAATTGTGCTAATTCGTCTGATAGCAGCTTTCCTACGGCCATTTGCGATGATTGTGATATTAATATTATTGATGCGAATAAACTGTTGGAATCTCTCAATAAAAATCCTGCTTGAACTGTCAATTCTTCTATTGCTGATACTGATGTTAATTTAGCGGTTGATGTAGTTAGTGCAGAGGTGAGTCAAGCTGCTGAATGTCTCATTGTTAAAAATGCTGAGAATATTATTTCCTCCCCACTTAAATTTGGTTTAGCGGGTATTCATCCTGAGTTGCCTGTCTCTCCTACCTCGAACTTTTTGATCGTGGGTAAAGTTAACTGCTCTCAATCTACATCAAATTCCGAATTAGAGTGTCCAATTCTTAAAAGTAATGTGCCTTCCCTGATTATTAGCAACAATAGATTCAATCCTTTAGTGTGTTTAAATGAACTCACGGGTCTAACTAAAATGAAAAGTCTTGATCAAATCACAAAAAAGCTCACTAAAGCTAATCTCAATACTCAGAAGGTTCAACACGGATTTTCTTTAGTTGATAAATGAATATTCTTTGTTGGAACATTAGGGGTATATGAAATCTATCCTCCAGACACCGCTTGAAACATCTAATTTTGGATAATAAAATTAATATCACTGCTATTTTTGAACCAAAACTTCAAAACACTGAATGCCCCAAAATAATGAAACTCCTCAATATTGAAAACTGCATCTCGTCCTCTTCCAATAAGGTTTGGATTTTTTGGAATAATCTGTGGACCGTGGAAATTGTTAATCAATGTGATCAAGCTATTAACTTAAAGGTTCATAATCAAGATTTTTCTTGCATCATCACTTTTGTTCATGCTAACAATCTTAGATCTGAGAGAATGCTCCTTTGGAATTTTCTAAGAAACAACTCTTTTAATAATATCCCTTGGTTGGTAGGTGGAGATTTCAACGCTGTTCTAAACGCCAATGAATACAAAGGTTATACTCTAAATCATTCGGCGGCTTCTTTTGATTTCATGTCCACCCTAATTGATTGTGGGCTTGATGATTTTAACTATTCTGGAGCTGTTTTTACTTGGTCCAATGGTAGGAAATTTGTGCGCCTTGATAGATTTTTAATGAATAGTGAATGGTGTAATAAATTTCATGAAATCAAAAACTTCTCCCAAAATTCCTCTAATTCGGATCACAAGCCAATCTTCCTTTGTGCTAAAAATCCTCCAACTACTAACAACAAATCGTTTAGATTCCAAACTTTATGGCTGAATATTCCGACTTACCCTGAGGTGGTGCGCCCCTCTTGGAATGCGTCCTGTAGCTCTTTTGGGCTACCTAGACTTGTCGAAATATTTAAACGCCTTCGTAAAGATTTAAGAGCTTGGAATCATAATGTGGTTGGCAACATTTTTACTAAAGCTTCCTCCCTTGAAAATTTGGTTAACAATTTGGAAAATATTTTTGAAGGTCAACCTTCTACTGAAAATAGAATTAATTTCTCTAAAGCTAGAGTGGATCTAATTCAATATCATAATAATATTGAAAGCTACTGGAAACAAAAATGTAACATTCGTTGGAAAATTCAAGGGGAGAAAAACACCAAATTTTATCACAGTTGGGTCAATAAACGTCGCACCAAAAATAAAATTCATTCAATCACCACTCCGGAAGGAGCGGCCTTTACAAAGTTAGAAGAAATCCAAGAGTCGGCAATTAACTATTTCTCAAAGATCCTAAATAAAGAAAGCAATCAATCTAACACTTTAAACTTGATCTCCCCTGAACCAACTATTTCTCTTTTGGAAAACCAAGCTCTTAATGCTATGCCTACAAATGAAGAAATATGGATGACAATTAAAAATCTTAAACAAAACTCCTGTCCCGGTCCTGATGATTTCCCGATTGAATTTTTCATCAAATCTTGGGATATAATTGAGAATGATATTTGTAACGGAATCAAAGAATTTTTTTGTAATGTTCCGCTCCCAAAGTTCTTCACTCACTCAACCATCACCGTAATCCCTAAAGTCAACAACCCTCAGTGGTGGAACCAATTCAGACCAATTAGCCTTTGCTCTACTCTTAACAAAATCATATCAAAGCTAATTGCAAATCGTATAAAAGATTTTCTTCCAAAGATAATTGAACAGAATCAAAGTGGATTTGTTTCGGGAAGACAAATTCAAGAAAATATATTGGCCACTCAAGAATTATTCCATAGTATAAATAAAAAAAGTAGAGACCATAATCTTATCATTAAATTGGATATTGAAAAAGCTTTTGACAAATTTGATTGGAATTTCTTATTCAAAATGCTTATGGCTTACGGTTTCAACTCTGCATTTATAAACAAAATTAAATTTCTCATAACTAATGTCTAGTTCTCTATATTAATTAATGGTGCTCCTGTGGACTATTTTAACTCTTCTAGAGGCATTAGGCAAGGGGACCCCTTATCCCCAATTCTGTTTAATCTTGCTATCAATTGCTGGTCCATAAATATTAACAAAGCCTTTAATTTAAACAATACTCTTCATTTCAAAGTGGGGAAAAATCTTTTCATATCCCATTTGGCTTACGCGGATGATCTTATCATTTTCACTAACGCAGACAAAAGAAATATCTCAAAGATTAAGCTTTTATTAGACAATCTTCAGAAGGACTCCGAGCTTAAAATTAATTGTGCAAAATCTAATTTTTTTATTAGCACCAAAGTCGCTTCCAATCTCAAAGATTTTATCTTCTCTAAAATGGGTTTCAAAGAGGGCAAATATCCTTGCACTTATCTAGGCATCCCAATTTTTAAAGGCCCTAATAAAATCAGTTTCTACCAAAAGCTTATTGAAAGTATCCTTTAAAAAATTAAGAGTTGGGAAAATAAATATCTCTCCCAAGGAGGAAGGCTTACTTTAATTAAATATATCATAAATGCAATTCCTCCTTACTGGCTTGAGGTCTCCTCTCCTCCCAAAGAAATTCTATCAAAATTAAATATCATTTTTAATTAGTTCCTCTGGGTTAATAATAAAAGATCCAATCTGATTTGGTCTAAATGGGAAAACCTCACGTTCCCTACTGTTGAAGGCGGTCTTAGTATTAGAAACCTTGAAGACATTCACAAAGCATTCTCTGCCAAACTTGGTGGAATTTTAGAACCAAAAATAACATTTGGGTTGATATTCTCAAAGCTAAATACTGCTTCAGCAACCACCCGGTTCTTGTCTCCAAGAAAATCAACAATTCTTTAACTTGGAAAAGAATGCTGGATTCTAGAGATCTTGTGGAAATTTGATAGATTGGAATTCGATTGATGTTTCTTCATCTTTTTGGTGTGACTCTTGGAGTGACATTGGTCCTCTTCATCTGTTTTGTTCCCCTAATCAGCCCAAGATCTCTATTGGGGAATGTTTAAACGAGGATAGATCTTGGAACATTAATCTGTTAACCGCAATAATCGAACCCAGATTCCTTGATTTGATTTCAAAGATTAATCTAAGGTTGAGGGATGAAAAACTAGCCTCAGCTGATTTTATCCTCAAATATAAATTTAATCTTCATATAGCTTGGAATACTCACCGAAAACATAAATCCTCTACTTTTAAACCGTGGTTTTGGCATAACATCATCCCAACATTTTTAAGTATATTTATTTGGAGATTACACCTTAGATTCATAAGTGTGGATGAAATCCTTATTCTTAAGAGTTTCCATCTGCCTTCTAAATGCCATTGCTGTAAGCTCGCTACCGCTTGCTCGGAAACCTTGGATCACGTTTTTTTAACAGTGATTTTGCTCGCTCTTTATGGAACTCCTTCAATCATATTGGGGCTAATAGTAGGCTGATCTCGGATCTTCCTACCCTCATGTGTAATTGGAACGTTGGTCATTCTAGTTTAAAAAAAATTCCTCTTTCGAATTTAATTGACGCTTACATTATTTGGAATATTTGGTACGTGCGCAACCTCAAAAAGCATCAAGCTATCGAGTTGAATCTTCATAAAGCAAGAAATACAATTATAAATGACATCAACGTAATTATAAGAAATTCTTCAAAGAAATTTATTGGTTGGGCAAACATTAATAAAACTTTTTTTGCTGATATGTTTGATGCTTGAGACAATTTCAAGTTCTCCGTGATCGGTCTGGTTTCTTTTTTTTTCGAGATGGGGCCTGGCTCTCTTGGCATTTTTGTCAGATTTTAGATTCCTTTGAGCATTTGGTTGGGAAGCAGGTGTTATTTTCAAGTTTTGTGCGGTTTTTTATTTGGGAGGCTATTTGCTTGTTTGTTCAGGTGGTTATTAAATTAATTACAAATTTTTTAAGATTTAGAAGGATGATGCGGTTGGGGATGTTTCATGCTGGGATTTATTTTTACAAGTATATATATATATATATATATATATATATATATATATATATATATATATATATATATATATATATATATATATATATATATATTTATGGTCTTCAGTGGAACTTTTTTTTGATTGATTTGGTTTATATGTTGTGGGCAAAGATAGTGGTTATCTTGTTTTGCAATCTAGTGTTTCAAGTTAATGTGATTAAGATTGTCTCTATAAATATTTTAATCGAGCAGAATTTTAGTTCTTGTGGGCATTTCGTTTGGTTGGTGATGGCTTGTATGTCAGGTTCTTACTCTTTGGGGTGGTTTCGTGGTTTAAATGCTAATCTGTTTCTGATTCTATTTTGTGGGTTGGCTGAAAATAAGCTGGTTGAGTATGTGGGTTCTATGATGACCACAGTGATTAAAGTCTTTTACTTTCGGGTCAGTGCTTTCTTTTTCTCTGCTGATCAAATGCTAGATTTAATGGGGTTGGCTTTGTGGGTGGGTGCTGCTGTTACAGGGAAGCCGTCTTTGTTGACTTTAAAAGACAAAATTTATAATAGGAACCTTTTGGTCAGCTGGACTCTTCTAAATTTTCTGTACCTTATTCTGTACCTATTTTTTGGCCTGCACCCTTTACGGATGTGGCTGTCCCTGTGGGCTTGGTTGCTGAAAGATATCTTGCACATATGTGATTGGTCTTTGGTTGCTAGCAGGTATTGGTGTAATTGGCTCATCCAGTTTTTGTCTTTCGAGCGATTCGATCCTTTGTACTGGACTGGTATTATTTTGATGTTGGTTAACTTTTCCCTGATAATTGCTTTTAATATTCAGTGGGGGCTGCCTCGTTGGCGTCATTGTGATCATTTGGTTTGGGCTTTAGAGATTGTTTGTTGCGTTATTTCTTATTTTTTGTATCTCGATGTTTGCACTTTGGATGGTGGTGCTTTGATTTTATATGGCTTGCTGCGAGGTTATATTCGGACCGAAGTTTGCACTACTCACATTTTGCTATGTTCTGGATCAATTGGCGGTCTGGATCAATTGGCGGCTTTGGTGTTTCTTTTTTTCTCGGAAAGATGGTTGCGGTTTTTAGTTTTGCAGATTTGAGTGGTCTCTCAATTAGATGCTCGATCGTCTTCTTGCGTGGCTCCAAGGTACTCTCTCCTTCTTAGTTGATCCATTTTTGTTTTTGGAAGCTTCCTTTGCAGATTGTTCAAGCCAGAGTTTCGGAGATTTCGAAAGTTGGAGCGGCCCCCCTTTGATTTTGACGATCCAATTTTTACTTTGTTTTTGTATTTTCTTTTCCGGATGGACCTTTTAGGATACTCCCTGGGTCCCTCCCTTTTGGGGTTGGCTTTTGGATTTTTAGATTTAGGTTTTGTTTTGTAACCTCCTAACCCTTTTTCTGTAATCTTGGTTTTTATATCAATAAAATTTATAGGTTTCCTTAAAAAAAAAAAAAAAAAAAAAAAAAAAAAAAAAAAAAAAAAAAAAAAAAAAAAAAAAACTGTGGGACTTGATTAATAGGCAATAGTAATTAAAGTTCATGCCATGACCCCCTTACAACCCTAAAGCTATCCTCAAAGGCTAAGCTTATTGGTACCATTGCATTTAGTTACATAATTATATTATCATATGCTTACATAATTTTTCATAAGTTTTTCTTTCTTAGAAAATATGTCAAACACCACGAGTTTATATAATTTCAAAAAAATAAATAAATCTCATAATATCTTAAATATTGCTTTCACATATAAATCCTACTAATTTACTATTAGTAACTTCAAAATACCAAATTTCTCAAGCAATGAATATAAAACTTATGATTACTTAATACGATTTATCAATTAAAATTGTTTTGATTTATTGAATCTTTATAATAAGTGTAAAGTTCTAAAACTTAAAAAATTAAAATATTAACTCTAAAATTCAAAAAGATTAAATTTTTGACTTAATATTCACAAAGCCCCTCCTCTTCTTCTTGGCTATTAAGGTCAAGACTATCCTCACACCTCCCTTAATCATTTCATAATCTACTATAATTAGCCATCATGCATTTCTTCTACCGATCACTTCTTACTAATTTTGTCTCTCTTTGTGACTATCTGAGGCATAAATCGTCCTTTCACCCACCGTCATCGACGATACATTTAAGTCAAATTTTCTATTTCAATATGATGTGGAGAAAACATGTTTAATTTCGTGGTAGTGATTACAAAACAAAAGATGTGTTTTCTAGTTGGAATGTTAATTGTTCAAAAACATGTCTTCTTTGCAATTTGGTTGAGAAAGCTCACTTAAATCTTTTCTTTAATTGTCTTTATAGCATTGATACGCTGAGGTTCACCTTTATATCCTCATTTTTATCGCCCGTCTCTCTACTTTAAATTATTGAGGAATTGACGGCATTTAATAAATGGGTCTCTCAAGCTTTTCTACTTTCTATTGGGACCTTAATTGAGGCCATATGAAAAGAACGCATCGTGAGATTACTGGTTCTAAATTGATTCGCCAAATCAAACTAAAAATTTCTTATATTATTAAAGATTGGCAGGTGTCATTAAAGGAAGTTGATGACAATCTTTATTCTTACTTCCTATGGAGGGATCCAATTCTGCTTCATTAGTTGTTATTTCTAGTATTCCTCTTCTGCAACGGCCTCTGTTGGCTGGGCATTCTTCCACTTCACGGCTGGATATTATTGGCGTTTCACGACTGTTCGATTTTTGATGCTCTTGATCGACCTTTCGATCTGCTTTCTAGCAAGACTAATCTTTGGGCTATTTCTTTGGTGATGAAATGAGGGGCTATGATTTTAGATATAGGTCCCCATTCGTCGATTAGAACGCTTTACAATGCCAAACAGATACTTATGCTGATATTCCTAGAATAGAATTCTCGGTGGATGTTTGGCTCCGATTTCACACTGAGTAATGGGTCTCTCTAGTTCTTTAGTTTTTTTTAATGGATTTATTTTCTCTTTTTCAAATAAGCAAATGTACTAATCATTACCCAAAAAACTATTTGGATCTAATTTTGCTCATAAAAATTATTGATGTTTAGAATTTAAATTTAAAATATGTATTTTTTGTTAGGCTCATGCAAAAAAATGAATTTAATTCTTATTTTTAGTGAGAAATAAAATAATTTTATATTTATTCTGAATATTTTTTAAGATATAGAATTGAACTCATAAGAATATTGAAGAAAAATAGCCGAGTGAGTGCTTATTAAGAGCATATTCCGTATTGAGTCTCTATTTATATATTGTATCCGTATGCTATTTGAAGTCCCTATAGTTGCTTTATGTACTAATTTGATTCCTTTATAATTAACACAATATTAAGCATCACATTTATACTTGTATATAGTATAAAAATGTACTTTCTTCATTCATGTAGTATATGTTGTGATATGAGCACATACAAGAGCACCACAGCAAAAGTAATTTTGTGCTCGATGATGATCGGGATTGCATTGAAGGTTACCAAACAAATGATAAAATCACAAGCACAACAAGAATAAATCACAGCACATACATATGCATCCACACACAAGCATCCAAACAACAAGAATTTTACGTGAAAAACCCAAATAAGGAAAAATCCACGAAGCTACAACACAGAAATTTTACAATGAATCAAAAGGGTTACAGAGTTACAAAGAGCTTCATATTCACAAGACAAAGAAAGATCTACCGCTTACACAGCCACCCGATTGATTTCTTCTCTAAAAGGGTACACTGCGGTGCCCCAGTCTCGGGCAGATTGACGTCAAGGCGCGCTATAACGCCTCGGTCTCGGGTTCTTGGCGCTATAGGGCACTACAGCGCGCTACGACGCCCTAGTCTCGGGCAGACTTGCACCAGGGAGTGCTATAATGTCTTGCTCTCTGGTGTTGAGCGCCATGGCGCGCTACGGCGCGCTGTAGCGCCATGCTGTAGTTGAATTTTCCCAACTTTGTTCCGTATAGTCTCGGAACCTCCCAGAAGTTCACCGAAGCTCCATTAGCATCTCTATGATAATCTAAACGGTCTCCACATCCCAACAATCTCCCATTTGGAGACCTATTTGGAATCATCCCTCTTTTAGCCTTAATCATTCAATGTCTTCTTCAATCTTTGTTAAGAACATGGTGCGACTCACCCCCGCTCTCTTATCACGTGCCGAGGCCAACTAAAGCAGCGCATAACTTCAGTTTCTCCGCTATTATTGCTTTTGTAACAATGTTAGTAGGATTCTTCAAAGTGTGAATCTTCTCCAATCCAAGTTGTTCTTCTTCCAATTGTGTCCTGATGAAATGGTATCGAAGTTGTATGTACTTTGTCCTAGCATGAAATGATGCATTCTTTGCAAGATGAATTGTGCTCATACTGTCACTGTTGATCTTCACATCCTTTGCCCAATTCTACTATAAAACACTTTAGCCGAATCTTCTCCTTGCTCACCTCAGTAATGGCGACGTACTCCACCTCAGTGGTAGGCAAAGCAACATATCCAATGTGAGAACATATCTAATAGTGAGAACAAATGATAAAATAGTGCTCCTCCGACTATCCACTGCTGCACTTCCCAATGTGGTAGGCAGAGCAACATATCCACTACTGCACTTCCAAATGTGAGAACATATCCAATAGTGCTTCTCCGACTATCAACATCTCATGCAATATCTGAATATACATAGCTCTGTAGAGAAATGTTAGACCTACCAAAGCAAAGTGCTTTGCCTATTCTACTTTTCAGATATCTTAATATCCACTTGACCGCATCCCAATGATGCTTTCTTGGGTTTTTCATGAATCTGCTAACTACTTCCACTGCATGTGCAATGTCCGATCTCATATAGATCATTGTGTACATCGAGCTTCCAATTATTGAAGCATAAGGAACTGTTAATATGTGTTCCTTCTCCTCTTCAGACTTCGGTATCTAATCTTTGATAAATTGAAGTGACTTATTAGGGGAGTGCTCATTCGCTTTTCCTTGCTCATGTTGAATCTTTTCAACACCTTTTCAACATAGCTACTTTGAGAGAGCTTCAGAATTCCTGCACTTCTCTCCCTATTGATTATTATCCCAAGAATCTGCTTAGCTAACCCAAAGTCCTTCATGTCAAACTCCCTTGACATCTGCTCCATCAGCATCCTTATCTCCTCCATATTTGATCTTGTGATCAACATATCATCCACATACAACAACAAAATGATATAGAAGGACTTGCATTGTTTTATTAACAACAATAATCCGTCTAGCATCTCGTGTACCCAAGTTTTTACATAAACCTGTCAAATATCATGTACTATTGCTTAGGCACTTGTTTTAAGCCATAGAGGCTCTTCTTGAGCTTGTACATTCACTCAACTTTTCCTTTATCTTAAGCCTTGTGCCCCTCCGGTTGTTGCATGTATAACTCATCTTCCAGCTCTAAGTGAAGAAAAACAGTCTTAACGCCCATTTGCTCCAGATGCAAATCTTCAACTGCAATGATGTTCAACACAACCCTGATGGTTGTCATCTTCCCAACTGCGGCAAAGATCTCACTGTAGTCAACTCCATGCCATTGCTGGAAGCCGTTTACTATAAGCCTCACCTTGTAGCACTTGCTCCCATCCGGTTCTTCCTTCACTTGGTAAACCCACTTGTTCTGAAGAGTTTTCTCCCAGGTGGTAGAGCTGCCAACTCTCATGTTCCATTTGACATGAAAGATGTCATTTCATCATTCATAATAGCTTCCCACTTGATTGAATCTTCTACCTAAAATGCCTCTTCAAAATTTTCTAGTTCACCACCATCCATTAGTAACAGATAAAATAAGAAAGGAGAGTGCATCTATGGCAGTCTCGTGACTCTTGTGGATGTCCACAACATGGGTGTTTGTGGCTCAACTTCATCACCTTCCTGAGTATCTTCCTGCACATGCACATCTAGCTCGATGCTGTCATCAACCTCCATGTGAAGGGGCTCAATATCTATAGCAACCTTGGAATCAGTCCTGACTCCAATACAATCCTTGTATATCTCACTTTCATTAAAAGTAAAATCCCTGCTTCTGATAACCTTCAAGTTTTGATTGTCCCAGAATCTATAATCGAACTCGTCTGCGTCATATCCAATAAATGTTCACTTGATAGCCTTGCATCAAGATTGCTCCTGGATCCTGCATCAATATGAGCATAGGATGAACAACCAAATACCTTGAGGTAGTTTAGTTTCACCTCCCTTTCGCTCCAGGCCTCATCGAGAATCCCTTCATTTAGGGGTACAGAAGTCCCCTATTAATCAAATAAACTACCGTGTTAACAGCCTCGGCCCAAAACTGCTTTGGGAGACTCGCATGCAACCTCATGCTTCTGACTCTTTCTGTGATCGTCCTATACATCCGCTCTACAATACTATTTTACTGTGGTGTTCTTGGAATTATAAAGCCCCTCTTGATACCTCTCAAGGCACAAAATTTCTTGAACTCCTTGTCACAACACTCGCACCATTGTCGGATCTCAAACACTTAATTTTCAACCCTGTCTTATTCTCCATCAAAGCCAATCATTTTTCAAACACACAAATATGTTATATTTGTGCTTTAGAAAATAAACACATACCTTCCTTGTATGGTCATCAATGAGTGTGACAAAATATGTGGCCCACCTATGGAAGAGGTAGGAGCTGGCCCCCATACATCCGTATGCACCAACTCGAATTTTCTACCTTTCAGCTCTCCTCCAACTTTGGAGAATATGACCTTCTTTCATTTGCCCATACACAGTCTTCACAGAAATCCAAGTTCACTGACTTCAGCCCTTGGAAGCCTTCCCCTTTACTGTAGAGATTTCAAATCCCTCTCACTTATATGACCAAGTCTCTAGTGCCATAGACCCGCAACTATCTATTTTGCAGCTACAATGGAATCAGACATTTTATTGATAGGGTAAAGTGTACCTTCCATGTTTCCCCATGCAACAATGAGTGCACCATTGGTGACCTTCCACAAGTCCCATATAAAGCATGTTAAGTAGCCTTTCATGGCTAGCTGGCTAACTAAAATAAGGTTCATCTTTAGACACGGCACATGTCTAACTTCTCTTAGCTTCCAATCTGCACCGCTTGGTAGCTCGACGTCCACATCACCCTTTCCTATGATATCGCATGCCTTGTCATCTCCAAGCTATACCTTCCCCAAGTCACCCTTGGTGTATCTCTTGAAAGCACCCCTCGTATGAGTGGCATGAAAAGATACACCTGAGTCCACCACCGAGGACTCCATGTTGACAAGTGATTGGATAAATGCATCGTGATCATCTTCAGCTGAAAAAATCACAGTGGGGCACATATGCTTGCTCGCACCACTTGTATTTATTAGGCTAGGGTAGTCCTTCTTGAAGTGACATGCCTTACCATAGTTTTAACAATATGGCTTTGCTTTTTTGGGTCTTGATTTTTCTCAACTTTGACTTAGACCTATTTTTGTTATGTCACCGGTATACACGTCTTCTTCTGATTTCAGCATTCAACGCTGAAGTAGATGCCTCATCATGCGATCTTTTCTGCACCTCTTCATTCAGCACTAGCCCGACAATGTAGTCGAATCTCAATGACACGTTTCTTGATTAGTTATTGATGGTTGTAATCAGCCCATCCCAACTGGTTGGCAATGATGAGAAGAATAACAGAGCTCGAACATCGTCATTAAACTTGATGCCCATCGAACTTCGTTGAGTCATCACAGTGTTGAACCCATTCAGATTTTCAGTCACTGAGTAGCCGTCCATCATCATCATGCTAAATCATCTCTTCATCAAAAAAAACTTTGTTAGAAGTCGAGGGCTTTTCATATATCATTGTCAGTGCATCCATGAGATCTACAAGATGCGCCCGAGTTCACCACCTAGGACTCTGTGTTGATAAGTGAGAGGATCAATGCATCCTAATCCTCTTCAATTGAAACATTCACAGTGGGGTACATGACATTGCTCCCACCCTTTTCTTTTGGGTAGGGCAATCATTCTTGAATTGACCTGCCTTCCCACAGTTCCATCAATCCGACTTTGCCTTTTCGGTTCTTAATTTTTCTCATTTTGACATAAAATTGTTTATATTATTTCTTCAATCTACTCCTCTTCAGTTGATCTCAACATTCAATGCTGAAGTAGATGCCTCCCCATGGGATCTTTTCCGCACCTTTTCATTCAACACTAGCCCGACAATGTCATCTAATTTTAATGAAACATTTCCTGATGAGTTACTGATGGTTATAATCAGCCAATCCCAACTATTTGGCAATGATGAGAAAAATAACAAAGCTCAGACATCATCATCAAACTTAATGCCCACTGAACTCAGCTAACTCGTCATAGTGTTGAACCCATTCAGATGTTCAGTCACTGAGTAGCCGTCCATCATCTTCATATTAAACAGTCTCTTCATCAGAAAAATTTATTAGAAGCCGAGGGCTTCTCATACATCATTGTCAATGCATCCATAAGATCTACAGTAGTTTTCTTATTAACAATATTAAATGCAATAGACGAAATAATGAAAGACGAATCAAGCCCAATGTGGTTCTATCAAGAACCTCCCAATCTTCATTTGGCATAATCTTTGATTTTCTGTCAACTCCACTCAGTGGTAGATATAACTTCTTCTGATAGAGAAAATCCTCCATTTGCATTTTCCAGAAGGAAAAATTAGTGCCATTGAATTTGTCTATTTTGTGTTTCATTTCATCGTTCATTGCTCCCACTCAAACTACAAACTCTAGAACAATAAGAAGCCTCGCTCTAATACCAGTTGTTGTGTGATGAGCACTACACACACGAGCAACATAGCGGAAGAGGATTTTGCGCTCGAGGATCGATGTTGCATTGATTGTTACCAAGCAAACGAAAAAATCACAAGCACAGCAAGAATAGATCACAACACATACATATGTATCCACACACAAGCAGCCAAACAACAAAGATTTTATATGGAAAACCTAAGATGGAAAAAATTACTAAGTCAAACCACACAAAAATTTTACTATGAATCAAAAAGATTACAGTGTTACAATAAGATTTACCTTTACAAGACAGAGAAAAATCTACCGCTTACGCATCCTCCCGATCAATTGCTTATCGGCTCTTACTCTAGAATGAAGAAGGAGAGCAGCAACCACCACCCTTGTGGTTTTCTCCAACAGCAGCCAAAACACTTAGCTTTCCCTTGCCAACATTGAGAACTCCTCTAAGATGTTTCCTAAGTAGCCAGCTAACATTCGGATCCCAAATGGTATAAAATTTCCCAAATTGCTTAGGGCGACCCCTGAACCTGAACCAGAGCAGATTTCCACTAGGTGCTACAATGCGCCGTAGCGCGCTGGCTTCGGATAGGTATGTGCTAGGGCGCGCTACAGCGCCATGTTCCCGGGTAACTAACGCCATGGCTCGACAAGACGTGCAACGACGCTCCAGTCTCGGGAAGACTGACGTCAGGTTGTGCTACAGCGCCTCGGTCTCTGGTTCTTGGCACGCTGGCGCGCTACAGTGCCCCAGTCTCGGGCATACTGGCGTCGGGACGCACTACAATGCCTTGGTCTCGGGTGCAAAGCACCATAGCGCGACGGTGCGCCACGGTGCGCTATGGTGCCTTGTTGTAGCTGAACTTTCCTAACTTTATTCTGTATCGCCTCGGAACCTCCCGGAAGCTCAATGGAGCTCCATTAACAACTTCATGATGATTTGAATGGTCTCCACATCCCAATAGTATCATATTAGTCCTTAAAATAATATTAACTAACTTGATAAGCCAAGAAATTCTTTTCTCGTCCAAACAGTTCTATACATCGATAGAGATGTCATCCGATCCCGCTTATTCGCTCTTCATCCTCTCAAGAGCCTTTCAAATCCCTGCTTTACTAACACAGTGAATGAAAGTTAATTGACACTATTTTTATTCCCAATGTTGAGATCTAGTGATTTATCACTGTCGTTACTCTTAGTATTCATGAATTATTATTTTAGATTCACAAAGCAAGATTATATATTTTTTTTAATTCTTAGCCTTGAATTTATAACACTTCCTTTCATCTTTAATCTTACTTTACTATTGTTTTCACTGCCAGGTAGCTTTATTATTGAGTACTCTCTTTCTTGATTCACCAAATAAACACTTGCCATATTGCAAATACAACTAGCAACAAAATTTAACTCTTAAAGTCATAGTTCAAATTTTAAAATCTCATTTCAAGAAATACAGATATTACCATTCTCAAGGTTCTATCATCTAAATTTATGATATATTTTAGATTTAATATTTCTGTATTATCCATTATTTTCAAGTCTAAATACAATAAACAATGATGGGTAGTCAAATAAACTTTACTAATCTTACAATTTTTACATAACAAACAATCATTTTCTTTAAGAGAAAATAATTAATCTGAGTATTTGAAATCCCATGTTTATAGATATGATAATATATTTTCCATTTTGCTAAAGTAAATATTGAAATTATAAGATCAAAAGCTAAAGCAAGCTATAAAATAATTCTTCCATCTTTATTAATCTCTCCAAAAGAAAATAATTCTCCACCCATTTCATTTAAACTATGGTTTACATCCTTTGGAATACAAAACTTAATTTGAAGTAGGGCTTATATCCATTAGAATGTCCAAGATAATTTTGGGATGGGGCTTGGATCTATATGTTATAATGCCTGATATTAGATTTAGGATGAAGCTTAAATTTAATTAAGGATGAAGCTTATATCGTTTGAATGCCAAGGGTGGGTTTTTCCTTTGCATCAACTTTCTCCCAAGTAATGTAAGCTTTTGCCTCTAAAAGTTCTACCTTGTAGTTTTTCAAATTGGGGTAATTCTTCTTCCAATCGCAATTGTACACTGATTATTCCCATTGTCGAGATCTCGTGATTTATCACTGACGGTTACCATCGCTGCTACCCTTCTTATTCTAATTCTTTTTCTTAGAATTATGGCGTTGGAGGTTAAGTGCTTCGGCCAACTCCGCCCTTGCGGACTCCTCGTCCCTTCGATGAAACTCATGATTCAATAATATACATTTTAAAACCCCATTTCCATGGATGAGCATCATGTTGAAGTTTTCGTACTCATTAAAAACTGAATTCAACAAAATAATTGCATGCCTTTACCTTCCACTTATTCATCCAAATTAATAGATTTGCTAAAAAAAACTGAGCTCATTTACGTGCTTATCAATTGAAAATTCTTTTCTCAATTGAAAGCTAGTCTTTTTTTATATAGAGGTGACTCTCCACACTAATCAAGTACTTGTTCTCAAACATACTCCATATCTACACCGTGGATGTCTACAAAATCATGGAGAGTTTGATGGATTCAATGAAACAGCGTATCAAGTACTCTGGTTCATGTTCACTCAATCTCTCCTTCATGTTTTTCAAGTTGAGTGCATAGAGTCCATCCATCTCTTCACATTTCCACATTCTGAATTTATCTTCCCATCAAATTTGATGACACCTATTTTGACAGGGCACATCACAATTTCTAGTATTGGCCTCTCCAACGTCGACAAAGTTGATAGACTCTCCTTCAGCATGACACCAACAATAGAATCTCCATCGAAGTTAGTAAAATTCACTTATTTGATACGACTTGTTGCAATTCTTTATGCTTACACGAGCCCTTGGATGCTCCCTGAGGAACAATGCAAATCCAAGAAAAGAAAGCACACTACAAGTAACACGATATCAAAGAATAAAAGCAATGGATGCCCCTTGAAGAAGAATGACAGATAAATAAAAGGCGATGTAACCATGCTACTGCGTGTTCCTGCACAATTAAGATGAAATAGCAACATTCCCACATTGGGGAATGCCAACCCCCACATGGTAGAGCACACCAGAAGGGGCCACAAGACGCAAGGGGTAATGCACATTTTTAGGAGTTGGATCTAGCTACAATGAATCCACCGTAACCAAGCCCTGTGAAGCATCCTTAGCCCATCAAAGAGAAAGAGATGACAAAGAATAAACAAAAATACTGCAATATATGTTACTAGTCAATCGTTCACTAAAAAATCGGTCATGCTATTGTGCAAACAATTTTTAATAATCTTAGTTGCAGAAAAAGTTCATTAAACAAATGTTGTTGCAATTAACAAAAATACTGCAAGCTAATGACTATACTTGATACAATTTGGTTTCAATTAGAATCATTATGAGATCACACTTTTTTTTTAAATTATGAAAGCTAGCATTTGATATAATTAGAGCAATGCAATTCTTAAGTTGATGCCCTAATTCAATAATAACAATCTTTAAGAAATCAGAAGAATAAAACTTTGCAAGCTGAATCAACCATTGTTTGTCAAAGCCAGAGAAAGCATTAGCAAAATTAAAGCATGAAACACAAATTAATAATTTTGTATTGATCTCATTAAACTTATTATTTAACTCTTGTAATTGACCCATTATGATATTATAAAATAACTTAAATTTATAGTAGTGCAAATTTGCAACTTCTGAGTACATGTGGATTCTTGACATAACGACTATTTCTTCCAGATTCACAAAACTTATATTATTCTTAGAACAAAACAAATTGATTGTCTCAAGTAAAAAATCTCATCAGCATCTCTCATATTTTGCAGTCTTTGCATATGTTAACAAAAACATTGCATTAATTATGCTTGAACATTTCTTTGTAAATACTGTGAAAACTAATTAGCAACTCCCAAAACAATTTCATCAAATGTAAAAAGAAGACATTCAAAAGTATTTATAGAAATAGTCAACGTATGAACTTCAGCCATCAATTCTAATGCAACATCATCATCTATGAAAATCACAATAATTTCAATCACAAAACAAAAAAAAAACAATAACTAACTCATATATATATATTACTAGCTTGCAAGAATCATTTCTTGTTATAATCCTGGTCCAACTGTTATTTTTTCATTAATAATAACTCTATAATCTTGTACATCTAATTTTCACAAAGAATATCAATTCTTCTACATGAACCACTAATATAATTAATCAATTTAAGCATATTGTTGAAAAAAAATTAATTTCAACATTTTTTTTGCTATAGCAACTAGAGCTAACTATAATTAGTGTGCAAAATAGTGAAATGTAGTAAACATATTTATTTTCCATTATTATTAAGGTGTTTAAACTATTATGTTTACATATTACTAGCTTCATTATAACCTTTCCTATGAGGTCTGGAAATACTAGAGCCATGCTTTAGGAATATTACTACAACTGCTAGTTTCAATGTTAGTGTCAATGTGTCCACAACATATACAATATTACCACTCATATTTCATACTTATTAACATAGCACATCACAATTGCAATATGTTGTTTATCAAAAATATCTCAACTCATCTAATAACAATAGTGCAAGAAGATCACAATTGATGTCACTAACAATCAAAGAAATAATTTTCATACAATTGCATGAGCAATATCCTCTTGAAATCTGGAGAAATAAACTTACTATTCCTTAGAGCATTGTCAAGGATAACCTTGCTTATATCTACTATGTTTAGATGTGTAACATAGAAGTGAAAATAATTCGCTTTATTATTAAAGCTATCAGATTCATCGTGATCATGAAATGTAATACCTTGAAATAGTAGAAATCATACACATTCTATAGATGCGATTCCAAACATTAACCATACGCATTCATTTCTTAAGCATATGATTTCAGAAACTAAGAAAAACTTGAGTGTAAAGATTCTCACCAATGTTGCCGACACAAGCTGCTTCACCATTTCAGCGAAGAAAAAAACAATAGAAGAAAAGAAGCTTGACCCAAAAAACAAAAAAAGTATGACGAACGAATGTTGAAGAGAAGCTTGACCTGGGAAGCTGCTCCGATGAGGGATTCAAAAAACGATGAGTTTTAGGATTTTTACGTGCGTCGATCGGAGGCGGTGAGTAAAAATTGCATAACATTTAGGGATATCTGAAGAACAGGGGGCTTGAATAAGGCATTAACCCTAAAAAATTGTTGCAAAAAGACAGGCTAAACCTAAGGCTCGAATACATGCCATTTAATTGGCAAAACTCACAAACCATAAAAATGAAGCTTTTTATCAATTTAAAATTCTATAATTAATATATATAATATATATAAATGTAAGCCAGTGAAGGCACGTGCCCTTGGTGCCCCTACCATGGCTCCGTCACTGATAGAAATAGAGAAAGAAAACAGTATCGGCCACGTTAACGTTCAAGACCATGATCGTGCGAGCTAGAGCGTAAAGAATCATTACTCTTTTAAATGGAGAGGTTAATTTTTTTCTTGTACATCAGTCACCATCTCTATGCATGCGTATACTTTTTCAAGAAAGCTAAGATAAAAGCTATGAACAACTTCATTATATACAAAAAGGTAATTGATTCAGAATTAAAGAACATAAATGTTCTAGTGCAGTCAAGTTAGGAACAAATTCTGCATCAAGAGTCACAATTCTAGAAACAAAAACTTAAAGAGAATAAAAGACAAAACAAATAACAAAAAAGTGATAGCAAAAATAAATAAAAATAAATTTGCTTTGAGTATTTAGAACGTGTTATATTTTGCTGTAACCTTTTAAACTGCACCATGTATTCTCAGAGCTTCAATAATGCTTTCAACCCACCTGTCCACAAAAATCAGGGCTGATTAAATAGAAATGTATCATTCCAGCTAGTTCTGATCTCAATGTGTATACTACGTTACAATTAAGAGAACTAAAGTTTTGTATTTAACACCCAAAAGGTGTTAATTCAAGCCTTTTTAGCTCTACAAAAGGACTTGTTAGCCAAGCTTGATGAGCTGAAATGGTCAACTAAATAGTTTCAATATAGGGGTGAGCGACAGAGATATGTGAATATGCAAGACTTAAATGGCATGCTAATATTTGCAATAAAAGATAATAAGGGCATGAGAAAGAAGTATATACCCATCAAGACCTGGGTTAGCAGGATAATATATATTTTTCAGGCCTAATTTATTTGCAGCCAATGCAGTTGTTTGGCCGATACAAGCAACAAATTTGTCCCAACTCTCTGATTTTGGAACAAGATTGATCCAAGCGCTGTGTAAAGAAAATAGAAGAGAATAAAATACTTTCAGCAGCATAAAGTTCTAACGATTTGTTTTAAAAGTAGGGAAAAACATAATAGTAGTAACCAATTGAAACAGGCATTTAACTTAAACTTCCTGTTTTATAAATGGAAGGTCGATGAGCAAATAGGCTCCTCAAATGTTTGTAGGTAGGCTGGCATCAAATCATGTTAGAGTGAAGTTTGACTGAACTCAAACCCATAATAACTTGAATTCAATTCAAGTTAAGCCAGGTTGACTCGAAATGTACAATTAGAAATTAATTTGAGCTAGCTTGAAACATAAATTTTAGGAGTTTAATAAGAATGGAAGGTACAGGATTCAAACCAATGTTGGGAAGGTTGCCTACAGTTCAACCAACCATTGTGCCACAAAATTCTTTTTGCATATACAATATTTAAATATAATTTTTCTTGTTAGCTTGAATCATTATTCATGGAAGTAAACTTAAACTTAAAGTCAATTAGAAAAAAATAGAGTCTAAGTTTCGCCATTAAAACTGACTTGAACTTTGTTTACTTGATTTTGAGTAACATCAAAATTCCAGCAAGTTAAGTTAAGAGCAAAACTGCTATCTCTATTTGTAGGTAATTAATATGAAAAAAAAAGATAAATCAGTAAGGAATCAATGGGAGTTACCTGATTGCAGAAGGAGAAGCAACAGCTAAAACAGGAGTAGCCAGTGCTTGCTTCAAAACAGCTTGGTCTACTTGTTGAACTGGCTCCTAAGAAACATTAGTCTAATAGAAGAAATACCTCACCTAATGATCATGCGCAATAGAAAAAAAAAAAAATTCATGCAGCATACCTCACCTAATGATATTAAGGTTGTGTTGTTTTTGTTGTATATATATATGTATATATATAGATAGATAGATAGAGAGAGAGAAATAGATATAGATATCTTCTAGTTCACTAAATAAAAATGAAAAAATTTGCATACACGATCCATAATTTATTCCACAAAAGGGTGTAACCAAACTTGGATCTCCATTTCATAGTCATAAAATCTCTTGGAATTTATAATTACAAAAAATAGAAAATAAGAGCCCGCCATGTAAGTTGCCACCACAGCAAACACACATCACGATGAGTTCATAAAGAAATACAGGTCAAGATAGATCGACAATGACAAACTGCCAAATAAAAGAGCAATACATCACTTCAACAAAAGTTATGGGACAACCACGCTGTGAGAACAGGCACAAGAACAAGGTGAACCGCAAGCTTCCAGGGAAATAGCCTGTTGGAAAGAAGAGGGCGTCTTCCCTGATCTTTTAATAGTCGCAGAATGATCGAATGAGAAAACAGCTAACAAACAAAGAAGAAAAAGCGTACAAGCACAACACATACAAGCATACGGGCTGTACAAGAGAGTTCTTTTTCTCAAAGAAAATGAAGAAAACATATAACAGATAGAATAATTCCATTCAGAAGAAGGATTAGGGGATACAAGAAATGCTCAATAACATAGCTAATTAATAATCGGGCACCAGTCTTTTCTGGCAAAATAAAAAATCGCTTCTGTGCAATGCATAAACAAAGAGAAGTTGAGTACGGCTCAGTAATAACTCGGGTAGTGACAGCTAATAAAGGCATTCAGTTATGTTCCAAAGCTTATTCTAATATCATTAACAATACACACAGTTTCCAAAAATCCCTCCCAAAGCAGGAAGAAATTCACTTTCAATAGCTCTGACTTTCAATTTATATCATTTCATCCAATCATAAACAGATACTCCATTAAGAAACCTCCACACAAGATAGCATCTAAATCAACCGTGTAAAATCAACAGGTTGTACTTGAAATCCATTTCCATTTCAAGTACAAGTATCCACATAATTACTTTATAGAAAATCTACTCACAAGTTCCTTTGTACAAACAAAAATGGGCTACATATACTATTGCACATAGGTTCTCAATGATCCGTGCATATGGTAGTTTCATCAATAGCTTCCGCTCATCAATTGTCTTTGGTGATTGCTCCTTTCAATAGTTTGAGCTTCCTTTCTAGAGGGTTTCTCTTGGATGTCAAACCTGCTAAGCATATTATTGATATAATTTGAGGCAATTCTACCCCACTTGGTTCTTTCTTTGCTTTGCAGCTCCCGTGCCCTTCATCTCAAACTTGTTTAACAATTACTTTTGCATATTGATCTTCTTTATGCTTGCTCCTACAACAGCAAATAAATATATAAATAAGTAAACCTATCAATGAAACATGGTCCATTTCATATATGGGTGATCCCATTCTTGCACATAAAATCTTTAAATTCCTTATACCACTGCATTAGTGATTGCTTCAGCCCATATATATATCTAAAACATGCATACTAAACTCATATTTCTTGACATCACAAATGCAACTATATGCTCCATGTAGATGTTTTAATCTAGATCATTATGTAGAAATGTGATTTTTATGTCCAACTGCACCAAATGTAAGTGTTCAATAACAAATATACTCACCACCATTCAATTATAATCATCTTCACAACTAGAGAGAATTGTATGTAGACTTTTCCTTCCATTTGTTGGAAGCCTTTTATTGCCAATATGCCCTTGTATCTTTTGCATTTAATATGCTCATCTTTACTAGGAAGATCGGTTTATTTTACATGTTACATCATATGGAGTGAGGACCAATGCTATTTTCTTCTCCAAAGAATGCATTTCTTTATTCATAACTTGCTCCCATTGGATTAAAGCTTATGTCTGCATTGTGTATCTATAAGCTCTAGCTCATCACAATTTACCCACCGCAAATAGTACAATAATAAAGAGTGTCATTATGTGGGTATAAGCTTCTTAAGGATCTCAAAAATTGCAGTCGGCTATCTAGTCTCTGGATTATCTAATGCTGAAGCCGCTACCTCAACATTTAGGTCTTCAAAACCCTCTCATCAACTTTATTATTAATATCTTAGAAGATGGCATCTTAATTTTACATGCTTTGTTCTTTCTAATCCTCCATAATAGATATCATGGTGATCAAATATTACCTCCTAGGTCCTCGTTACCTTATTTTAGTTACTTAAGAAATAAAAAAAATTGGATTCATTTGTGAGGAGACAGCATACCCATATATACCAAATTTGTCCCTCACATCAAATTAAAATGAATGAAAGAAAATAAATAACAAAAATTCAAGTTTGAGCATTGTACCTCATTTCTCATCCTTTCTTCATTGAAAAACTTAATCCCAAGCGCACAAATGACCCTTTATTAACCAGGTAGATTGTTGTATTTACTGCACTAGCCCAAAATACCTTAGATAACCCATTATGATATTTGATGATGTCTACTTTGTCATTAGCATTTGGCTGAATCTCTCATCAACTCATTTCTACGGTAACAACAGTCTTAATCCCACTTGGTGGGTCTGCTATAAATGCCCCTCCCTAACTTCCAAATAGAGATCTTTTCTAACAATTTCTTCACATGCTCATAATATGGAAACCCTTGCTTATTTGACACTATACCCAGACGCCGATGTACGGGCCCTACACACATTTCACTACATTTAGGCAATGCAGCATTGCTTCTAGGGGACGTCCTAGCTCTAACACAATTATCTAAGCTTCACGTCATAATAAGATTCGAAAAATTTGATGGTGGTTATCAACTACCTAAAGCAACCCTCCTTTCACATCCACGACTTAGGACCCGACAACAACCGAGTTGACTCCATTCTACTATAATCTTGCAAAAATCAAATATGAATTCTTAATCTTTGCCATCAAACGCAGGTGTAATGCAATTAGGGAACTTAACATATATAACACCCAAATTTTATATATTTACTTGTCAACCACCTCAAACTTCTTATTTATCTATCAAACACAGAGTATCAAATAATACACCTATATAATACTCAATAATGTTTTTTTCATCAACATTGACATCATCTTTTCATTAATGATATTGAATCACAAAATTGAGTGCTTATTAATAAAAATGAACTCTTTCCTCTTGATCTATCATTTTCACCTTTAATATAACACCATTATGGATTTTTAATATTTTCCATCAAACATTATGGTGTCAAAGAATTAGGTATTTTTACACTTAAATTTTATATATTTACTTATCAAGCACCTCAAACTTCTTATTTACCTATCAAACACATACATAATAGCAAATAAAACACCTATATAATATTCAATAATGCTTTTTTCATCAAGTTCGACATCATCTTTTCATTGATGATATTCAAGATCGCTTTCCATGTTAACATCACAAAATTGAGTGCTAGTCAATCTAGGAGAACTCACTGCTCTTGATCTAATGCTTTCACCTTTAACACGAACAAGTGCTAGTGTAAAGTCTTTTGTTAGAGTAATCCTCAATTGTAGCTTTTCATAATCCAAAATCATGGCCATTGAGCTTGTTAATTTTGACTTTCCCATCCTTATCATTTATGGACGCATTTTTCGAACCTTGATTTCAACAATCAGCAAATAAAACACAAAGAAAAAACACAAAAGCACAAGCTAAGATTACATGGCTTAGTGATGGTTCACCTTCAACCATTGGTTTGCATTAGAGCTTTTTTTGTTTATTTTTGGCTTATAAGGAAAACAAAGGAGGATGTAGCTACATTAGAGAACCAACCCTTATACGGAAAAAGATGATTAAGACTTACATGAAATAGTAAAACACATACAAATAATCTTCTGCTGTCATCCTAATATCATTAGAAATACACCATGGGAGTTCCAATCAAATCTTGCCCAACAATAAATGAAAATTTATATGAATAGATTGTCTACGCACAAGTCCTGACTTTAAAGCTCACTGCAATTGTTTGTAGGTTGCCACAAATATGTCAGAGGAGAGAGCACTCTTGGTAAGATTTGATGAACCTCAATGCAAACTTAGTGGGCTGCCACTAACCTCAAACTTGGTGTTGGGCTAGTTCGGGTACACCAATCAGTGATGTCCTAATACTTCAACTTCAAATCTGGCTTCTAATCCTTTCCCTACAAACTAAAACAACCTTCCCACCTAACATGGACAAGAATTTCAATGCAAAACAATACTTCTAAGCACCCAGTCAAAGGAATCTATCCACAAAATTTAAGGAATCACCACCCAATGCAAGATCAAAACCACCACTAAGAAGTCATCGACTTGAAACAACAACGTACCATTACTTTCAAGAGGTGTAAGAGAAAATTTTATTGAACACAACTTGTTCAATTCAATGAACACAATTTTTTGTCATCATAAGAAACATCATAGGCACGTCTAAATAAGATACAAGGATTTAAAACACTAACTATAATTAAAATACTTAAATAAAATAAAACACTTTCTTAATTCGTTCAACTCAATGCACACACCTTACATATCCAATGAAACCGTTTGAGAATTGTATCACAAGCCAGGGCAGTTCTATGCAAATCTCATTATCATGTATTATTGCTGGAGAATAGCACTTCTCATATCAGACGCAGGAAAATATTACAATAAAGCATTTTAAGATTTATAATCTTACAGTGTTATAAGTATTTAGTCTGGTGACCAAAAATCCCCTAGCAGACAGGCCTTCCTCTGAAAACGTTAGCAAAGGCAAATACAAAAATTATATTAAGTGTTGGACTAAACTGCTACAAATTGCAGATACATTAAAACAAAACTGTGTATCTGTGAAGTAAATTATAGTTAATATGAAATAAAAATAAAAAGATAAAGAAAACATTGGAAACATGGCTCAAAACACAAGATAAAAGCCGCATTTAAGTTGCACAATCTTTACGAAAAGACATAAATATAGTAAGCACCGCAGTTGTCACCAGACACATGTTAATAATGGATGAGAACAACTCAAAATGTACACTAATGTAAGTTATATATCATTATATTTATTAGCATGAAACTTGTAACCACCATTTGTTCTCTAGTGCTATTAAGAATGCACTTAAAAGTGCCTCACAATGTTCAAACATGTAAGCCAAACACAATTTTTCGTTGCCATTGGGTGGGTTAGAGTATTCAACTATACCTACCTTGCTTATCATATGATTAACAGAGAGGCCCAAGCTCTTAATCTAAAACAAACTCATGTAATCTTCTCAACGTAGGTGTTACATTTATAATATTATGAGTTTTAAGTATCATCTATGTAAGAATCTTAAAATATATGCTAGGTTGAATAAGTTTTATGAGAAATTTAAGGCAATATCAATACTAAAGACTAGCCTTAGTCATTAATATTTGTTTAGAGCTTAGTATACTAAGTCACACTTCGCTTTATGCTTTGCATAATAAAGCAAAAAAGGACCATTATGCTTCACATTGTGCATTGTGCATTCCGCATTATAATTTGAAAATATTGATGTTCAAGCTTATTTCAAATACTTGCGGTTGGCAAAGATCAATACTTGTTGCTAGTTTGAATCGTTCAAGCTTAGATCACCTTGTAATGTGGTTTAAGAATACTATGTTAACAGCTTTGCAAATAGCCTCCATAGAAAAAAGATTGAAGCACCTTGTGTTGTGTTTTGTGGAGCCTCCTCGAGTGCTCAAATTTGGGTGTACCTTAATATATAGCTTGAAGTGCATACGAGCTAGAGCTAGATGTGGTGAAGTCTCAAGTGTAAAGAAGTCGCCTTGGAATGGATCACAGGACAATTTATGCTTAGAGTAACATCGGGTTAGCCACGAATCAACTGGGTAAGAGATGAACGTGAATCAGATCAAATTGAGCCTAAAAATGATGAAGGGATTCCATTGAGTCAAGAAGCTGGCGCTCCCAAGCTCCAGGGCAATCTTTAGCGGCCGAGGCTTGGGCGTGCTCAAGCACTGAGTTGTTTCAAATCCTAGCAAACCAAGTCTTGGGAGCTCTCAAGCGTTGAAAGCATTGATCAAATTGCATCAAGCTAAAACTTGGACACTTGAGCGCGCCCAAATGCTGACATCTCTTCAGAAATGAAGTTGGACCGAGACTTGCGCACTGGACACACCCAGGCGCCAACGACATAACACAAGACAAAGAGGCTTGGGCACTTGGGCGTGCCCAAGCGCTCTGTGTACTTGAGCGCAAAATTAGTAGCTCGAGAGCCCGGTGCTTGGGCACACGTAAGCGTGCCAAGCGGCGAATACAATAGTCTAAAGACATTTTTGCACGTAAGATTAGAAAATTGGATGCATGGCATGCCCAGGAGTGGCGTGGGTGACATATGGCAAACATTCAACAATTCCTAGGGTCTGATGAAGGCTTTTGTGAGCTGTTTGGAAGGCTATATCTACCTAAAATATGCTAAATGATTTGTAAAATTCTGATAGTGCAGTAGTGGGTGGTGGCTGGTGGCTGGTGGCAAGTGGCCAGAGGCTATGAGAGTTTGTGAGCAGAGGAAATAGCTTGAGTTAGGATGGGAAATATTCTAAGAGCTCCTGAAGAGTGGCATATTCTTGCATCTTCTTATTGATTATCATAGCAAAGTTTTTTGTGGTGTGGCTATGTGATTTTTTCACGATCTTAGGGTTTTTCACGTTAAATTTCTATTTGGATGCTTAATTTTTTCTCAGCTGCTTGTTTACTTGTCTCCAAAGGTGAAAAATCCAGTAATTGCTCGGTGTTTCCGTTGCAACGTTATTCATCTGTGCTTTGATGAGGAAAACTCAAAGAGGTGTCAAAATCCCAGATAACTAATATCAGAGTGAATCGATCTTTGTTCAAGTGGGAGCAATGGCAAAGGACATAAGGTACAGCATGAAATTATTTAACGGAAGGAATTTCACATTCTTAAAAATACATATGAAAGATTTTTGGAACCGAAATAAATTGTATCTTCCATTATAAGGCATCGAGAAAAAACCACAAGGAATGATAGATGAAGAATGGTAATCCAAGACAGAACAACCTTGGAATTAATTCAATTGCCCCTTACTTCATTTGTGGCATTCAACATTGTAAACAAGAAAACTACCGTGAATTTGATGACTGTCCTAACGAGGATATACAAAAAGCCCTTTTTGTTAAACAAAATATTCCTGATGAAGAGGCTGCTCAACATGAAGATAGAGGGCTGCGGTCGATGACGTAGTATGTAAACTATTTCAGCACCAACACAAGTCAGCTAAGCTCAGTAAACATCCAATTTGATGACAAGTCTGAGCACTGTCTTTATTGTCACAAAGTTGGGGCGGCTTGGCTTGGCAATGGTGGTGAGAAACTCAATGGGAGTTGAAACCTTAAAAGTTCTCGACAATATGGTAGGAGTTGAAAACATTGGAAGGCGATATGACCAATCCAGTTGCAAATCTAGCAGGTTGCTGAGAATCAACTTCTCCCACAGCCTCAATCTTATCCTCACCTTCTAAATCATGGTGTAAGAAATGGGTGTCATGAGTGGCATGGAGGTTATGCAGCTGGTGTTGGAGTGCTGGGGGCTGTTTGCAGTTGAGGTGGAGGTGAAAGGATCTAGATGGTTAATTGCGGACTGTGGCTGATGAGTTGGAGGTGCTGTTGAAAGTGATAGGTTGAAAGGTTGTTGTATTAGCAATGGGAGGGTTGTTGGACAGATCCATAAGATCAATGTATAGCATCTCAAAATTAAGTAATCCGGTAAAATAGCCGAGAGAGATCAAATATGTTCCGGCAGTGATGCTGGTGGCTAGGGCATAGTTATCAAGAATGAGCTCTGATAGAAAGCTGAAGACTATTTGCTGAGCGGAAATCAAAATCCCAGCAGCAACAAGGTGGTGAGCAATAGTTTTGGCTTGGTGTATAAGATCAGTGAGTCATGTTACCTTTCTTTAAAGTTCAAAGCTAAAGCTTAAGTCATATTTTGATTTGGGAGGAAGACGAATATATATTGGCTAAAGCCTTTCACATTGACACCACAGTAGGGTGACTCAAAACCTGTGCAAATACAAGTTCCACGAGGGCGGAGATAATCCAACTGAATCAGTTGGTCCTATCAACACCATGTAGAACAGGATTTTGTTAACCGGAGTTGGGAAGTGTAATTGGAGGAACATAGATTGATCAATCGATATAGCCCATTAGGTCATGAGCTCGAAACAACGGAAGAAACTGCAACTTCCACATAAAGTAGCTCAATATGTCTAGTTTGATGTTGAGCACGTGGTGAACATTGATTGTATTGGGTTGTTGAGGGGTTACAGTGAGGGAAAGAGATACAAAACCAGGATCATTGATCATTGCAAGAGTGATGGGATCTCCTCAGAGGCTCTCCATCTCCGCGATTTTGCTGATCTTGATTCAAGGCTGACGATCAGTAGAGGATTCCTCTGATACCATCTAACGAATTGAGATGGAAAATACAGAGAGCAGTGACATTAAAAAAGGAAAATTTTAAACTTTTCTCCTTGTTTCTATAAGAACTAAACAACAATGATATATACACCTATAATCTCAACCAGTCCTAAGATGAGCAGCTAAGAATCAATCTAAAAGTTGCATAAGAATATTAAAGGGGCTTTGCTAATACTCATAATAGTGCAGTAAAAAAGAATCTAACAAGATCTCAAAAATATGTGAAAGGAAATTGGGTAAATGCACAGCAAAGAGTTGATGGAAGATTTATGCTAGTGAAGGCAGAAGAGTTTTATGCCTAAGCGCATGGAAAACATATTCAATTAGTAGGCAAAAAAAAACTGTGGTCAAGATCCTCATGAAAAGAGCTATACAGAGCACAACAGCTAAGGTAAAACATGCAGACAAAAACAGCGGTAGTGATTTTTAACATGCTAAGTAAACTTGATAGACAGAAGACATGCGATTTTTACAAATGTCAAACTCAATTTACTGACGTGGTGTTTGTTCAACTTTTTTTCCAGTTGAGCAAAATTTTGTGGTCCAAATTGACGTTGTTTCATGAAAAAGGGATGAATTCAAACACAATGATATTTTGTAATAAACATATTACAAAAATAAACAAAAAGAGGTATATAAAATGATTTTATTGGCACTGATGAATTTTAAAGGGTAAAATATGAAACAAAAAATACTAAGTTGATGATATGATACCAATTTCATTGCCGGCTCTCATAGAAGCAGGATATAGAACTTTACAAGTATTGACACCATCATTAGGAAGCTCTGATGCTAAAACTTTGCCTGTAGCTGAGAAGAAACAATACAAATTTAAGTCTATTGCTGTGAAACAATGCCATAATAAAGGAGTTATCTTTATATAAAGAGATAATTGTCAAAATGGTCACTTAAACTTACAATTTATTCATTTTAATCATTGACTCTTATTCATATATAGAGTTAAGAATTAAAATGAACAAATTGCAAGAATTTTTTCTGTTTTTATACATGGAAAAAGCTACAGTAAGGGTGTAAAATTTGATCTTTCTATTTTATTCTAAATTCCTCATTTTTTCGCAAGAAATAAGGGATATATTAATTTTTTATTCTTTTATTGAAGTTGAAACAGTAAGAATGACTCTTTTATTAAAATAGCTCTCTATCTTTGCTCTATGTTATTTTTAATCTACAACTTTGCACTATGTTATTAATATGAACCAGGCTGGTTGCATGAAATGGAGCGCATTTGGAGTGTTGTGCGATCAAATGATCCCACTCAAATTAAAGAAAAATTTTATAGAGCAGCTATACGACCAACTATGATATACGGGACTGAATGATGGTCAATAAAGAAGAAACTTGTTGATAGAATAAGTGTTATAGAGATTACGATGCTTAGGTGGATGTATGGGTATACTCTCAAGGATAGAATGAGAAATCTGTCTATCTATAGCAAGGTTTGAGAATGTCGTAGTGGATCTAATAGTGTAAAAGATTCAAGAATATCGTCTTAGATGGTTCAGACATATTAAGCATAGACCGTGCAGTGCCTTTGTTAGAAAAATTGAGTTTATGAATTTCGCTCATATTAAAAAAGATAAAGACCAAAAAAGGCATGGGAACAAACCATTAGAAATGATACTCTTTATTTGAAACTTAGAGAAAGGATTCTATTTGGTTGTGCATAAATAAACAAAGCATTCATGTAGCTGATGTCCCTCGTGGGATTAAAGCTTGGTGTTGTTGTTGTTATTGCAATTTTGAAAAATCTCAAATTGTTCCTATCTTCAAGAAATAAAAAAAATTAATTCAAAAAAGAGTTATCTTCAAGAAACTAAAAAGATAATAAAAAAATGTAGCAATGTTTAATTATCATTTACTTCGATGTGCAATTCAGAATATCACAATTATTTTTCATTTCCTACTTGTTATGTAATTTTGTACAAAAAATAATTAATAATATCATAATTATTTTTCATTGCACAATTAAAGCTTGGTGGGAACTATCCAAATCTAAATTTCCTCCCGAACCACCTATCAACCGAAGAATGGGACGAAATTAGAGACTCCTCCAACATAGCTCATTTATCCAACACTATACGAATATCTAATAAATATTTTTGGAGCAAATATGTAGAACAAGTCATCAAACATGTAATGTTATGAGAGATATCATTGAGATAAACCCCCTCATTACAAATCCTCAAAACTTCGTGGGCAGCCCATAACACACTTTGAAGTTGAGCTGATGAGGCCATATAATAATAAGAAAAGCCCACCTCTTTGTCACCTAACGACATCAGAACTGTAGCCTCTATTACCTGCCAAACTTCAGCCGCAGGACTATCATCTAAGCTCCCACCTACATCCAAGGACTGACCATCCATTGTTCCATCTGCAAGAGCATCGTGCTTCTCTGATGGAACCACCTCACTACCGGGACGATCTGGAGTTGTGTAACGACCCATGGTCATTAGCGGACCTATTAAAACCTAATAAGTGTCGTTAAGACTTAAGATCGTTACTAAGATTCTCTAAGGAAAATTTACTATATTTTTTTCTACAATATATACATATACATTATGTTTTTTTTCTCTAATCACTTCTAATGCAGCTGCAATGATTAAATATTTAATATTGCTGCAAGCATTAAATATATATATATTTAAATTTAACTACTATATTTATATTTTATATATGTTCCATGCACGATTAAGTTTTAAATTTAATAAGAAAAATATCATAATTGCACAAAGACATACATGAGATGGTATCCATGATCAATAAAAAATTTTCTCCCTTTTTATTCTCACGCATTTGTCCAAATATAAATATATTACACCAATTTATTTGCTTATATATGAGATTTCTATGTCATCTACATTTTATTGAGTTATTTTTTTGGTATAAATGTGGCAAAATCCTTATATATATATATATATATATATCGTAAACTATATCTCTACAATATCTCTGATTGCTGTCTCAAAATCTGCGCAATAACGATATTAATTTAATTTATTATTAATTAATAAATTAATTCAAGAAAAAAAAATATATGAACTATTCATCTTCTACTCTTATTTCCTTAAGGTATATACCCCCATTCCTTGCTTTTTTTTTCACTCATATGACAAGCGCTAGCTACCGTTCAAACAAGGAATCCTCGGTCTCAAGCGCACCTTGATTTGACTAGAGCATCCCTCCTTTGACTCCTGTGTACGCGTAGAGAGCTCTCAACTGACTGAAGGAGATGTTAGCTTCTCCTTTCCGTTCAGACATAGGAGGCAGCTAGAAGAATCGCACGAAGTACCTGCACGTGACACTCGAAGGCTGCCCTTCCCACACCAACAGCGGCTGCCAGCCCTTTTTGGCCAAATTCTAGCCAGCCTATGCCCCACCTAGCCGTTGTTCTCTCTTGCCAAAAACTTTGAATAGCTTTAGACAGCGCTAAAAACCTTCTAGATAGCTTCCCTTTTTCCTCTTTGAACTCCCGGCACTTTGTCAAACTCCTTCCTCGCCCAACGAAAACTAAGCACCCCAACGGCATTCAGCGGTGTAAGAAGAGCCCCAGAGCCTTAGAACTCATCGTCGAACGTTCCACCCTCCAGACTTACGCGAAAGGGTGTAAGAAAGTCTCTTCCAATCTTCTCAATTAGAGCATTAAATGCGTATATTCTTAAAATACACTCCGCAATTAATATTGTACAACTGAGAGCACAATAAATATGATTTAGAAAGCTTAGAAGAATTTTTAAAAAGCCACTAAATTAAAATCTCAAAATTAGAAAGCATTTAGATGAGCCTCCATCTTTATCATTTCTCTACTATTTGGACTTGGGAGATAAAACTGCATAAGTGATGATGTAGCCATTAATTGCATGAAGAGAATATTAATTAATATTGCTAATTAAATATTTTAATGAATTATAAAAGAGTTTAATAAAATCCTATATTTTTTCTGAAATATAGCTTAGCGTACTATATAAAAAATGATAATATATCATAAGACAACTTAAATTAATAATATTATTATTTCATCGATATAAGGATGATAATACTAATAAAACGAACAATAAATTTGTGCAGATATCCCTGACTCCTAACACGTCCTACGAAACAAACTAGAAAAAAGGTATCGGATATCACTTGTTGCATTTATTACTTTTATGCTAACACGTCCCCAAAACAAACTAAGAAAAAGGTATCGGATAGCACTCATTGTATTTATTACTTTATGCTGCTGCTTAGTATTGCTTTTGAGCCTTTACTGTGTTTCAAATTACTATATTATTTTAATTATTGCTTTAAAATATCACAAATTGTATTGAGATGTCTTGAGATGTGCGCAATAATGGGTTCCAAAATGGTGGCATTTAGTATGATTGTTTATGACGGGACTAATCTTTCTGAAGCCATAAGAGAGCTATATTGAAACCTACAGGAGGGCACAATATAGGTAAAATATTTTATGAACTCAAATATCTATCGATCCCAAGGCTCTAAATTTGTCCAACATAATGATTATTTATGTACCACTGATGCAAGAAATATCTTTTATTTTGATTATTTACTGTATATGACACATTTTGATGGCTACTTGTAACATATCCATCTGAAATGCTCAACAAATTCCATCCAGCCTAATAACTATTTTGTGGGGAACGACTGAGGTATGTAGTTACCTTGTTTAATGATTAATATTTTATACACTTACATTTTTACTTATTGCACACCCCTTGCTGTTTTGAGAAAATGTAAAGTTTGATATTATATGGTACTTAGTCTCGCGACTAATCGGTATTCAAACGCCCGCACTATTGAAACATGTAAGTCAAGAGCTAGTGGAAGTGCAGGAAGAAGAAGCTTGAGGAGCTTGTGAAGATTAGAACACTATTATGCATATTTTATCTAATTCATGCATAATATTTTCAGCTTTTGTTTTATTTTTAAAACGCCTTGTAAACAAAAAGACATGTGGTCTGATAGTGTCATATAATGAGTACAATAAAATGACTTGTTCTCAAAGATACATTCTTGCAGGTATTTGTTCTCTTTGATCCCAATCCATATTTATGATACAAAATTTTCAATAAGATTAATTTCAACCAATATGCACCACCAAATGGCAGAGAAGGTTTGTGGTGGAAAAGCCGACTTTGAGCGACTTTCCAAAACAAGACCCCAACGGCGACTTTCCAAAACAAGACCCCAACGCTAACAAAATTGAGTGTCATCAAATAGAGTTTGAGAAGGGTAAGTTTACCCACATAAGGACAATTGGATCAAAAGACGGCGTCCATTTCAAAACTTTCATGTGAAAGTTCTCAATGAAATACGAGCCTTTTGCAAAAATTCTAGAGTAATCAGCTTCATTTGATAGGTTAATAATGATACAACAAACATCAATTAGGCTAGCGCTATATGGACAGAACAAACCCAAACTATGTAGAAATTTGTGAATGGTTACCATTGACAATTTCCCATTAGCAATTTTCTAACTAGTGAAAACTCGAAGGGTTTAGCCAGCCATTAAATTTCATCATTAGAAAAGATAAGAGCTAGTTTAGCTCAAAGATAATGGATAGGTTTAATACCAAATAAATTTCCCAAAGAATTTAGAGAATCACGAAAGGAAAATGGCACTGAAGCAGTCACCGAGCGCCTTGTATGAAGATCCAGAAGCTCGACCTCTTGAAAAGCCTCTGGTTAGCCTCCGCACAAGAAGCCAAATTCGCCATAACAAAACCGCCTCCATCACGATCTCGAGAAGCATTCAACGTCCATGTGACACTCGTCCCAGGTGTGACTGCACGTGCAAGTCCCGACTGAAGGCCGTCGACCAGTCAAAATAGTCGTTGGCCGCCGACTATGTTGTCGGCCTCGATGTACCACTCGTCTGCGTCTCCATCAATTCAGACGAGACATCGCGTAGCAACTAGGGTTTCGCTGAATCAATCGCATCTATCGCATCGTTTTCCCTCTTCGTGTGAGAAGGACACTACTTCATATTATTATTGCTTAGTGTTGTTTTTATTGTTGTATATATATATATATATATATATGTGCAATTGGTAATAGATTTTTTTTATGTGCAATTGCAGCACCTCCATAATGGTGTATGTAATGAAAGTGGTGCATAGTTTAAAAAGCTAATACTCTATTTTACCTTTGGAAGGTGCAAATGCAACTTTAAGAGTGCCTTGATGCGAGTGTAGAATTTCATGAAAAACACTTGCTGTGCCAGCTCCAACAACTCCAATCCGTACTTTAGGTTTTCCAGCAAACCTAAGATAATTTAGTAAGCATAGTATATAATAGTTGCATTGCAACCAAGTTATTGCAAATACCAATCAAATTTAGAGCACAATTGAACATTACATGAATCCATGTAAAATCTATAGCAATAAATAACATAAAAGAGATTGCAAAGCATTCAAAGTTTAACAATCTATTCTAAGGAAAATCTTGAAGAAAAAAAAATAAACAATGATGCAAGGCATGCCCTGCAAACATAATAACAATGATAAAAAAGGAAAAAATAAACAAATAAAAATAAATAAGAAAAACAAGCATTATTGGTTCAAGAAAAATAATATTCAAAGCTTCTTATTGCAAACTAAAATGATTTGATGTATGAAATCATGTTAGTGAACTTAAGATTAAACAACTCACAAATCACTATATGAAAAATGGCTCATTATCTTTGAATGAAAATAATAAATACAAGACCTAAACCCAAATGAAATGATAAATCAAATTATTTTGAATAAAGCAATGAGATTATCTAAACATGAAAACTTAGCAAGTAATTCCCTCTAATTGCGCAACTAGATTATCAGCAAAAAACAACAATGACCAAGTCTTAATCCCACTAAGTAGGGTAGGCTACATGAATCTTTGTCTCTATTGTGCAAGGTCAAATAAAAGCATCTCTTTAAGATTCAAGCATTTAATAGTCTACGCCTAAGATGCTTAAACCATCTAGATGACTTCCTCTGAGCTTATTTTATTTGGAGCTACACCTACTCTAACCTTGCAATGAATGTACTCATTCTCATCATATCCTTCATATATACCTACTCATCCACTTTATCAACCTGATCCCTATAACATTTATTTTATCAAAATACCTCAGTTTTACAATCCAGCATTATGTCCCATAAAACACTGGTGCTATAGTTGTTCTATAAAATTCCTTAGACATTAATGATTTTATTGTACAATATCCTAAAGATGCTCATCCATTCCATCTAACTTGTATAGAAGATGTTAATCAAATACCCACTATTTTGCTATTTTGGTAAGACAAAACCAAAATATTTAAATCTCTTACTATTTTGATAACATGATTTCAATTGTTATGGCTTCCATAATATAACTTCTATTAAAATTAAACACACATTTTATGAATTTTGTTTTGAATCTACTAATATAAAACTCATTAAATTTTAGGGTACTCTACAACTTGAATTTCATTTTAATCCCATCTTAATCCTCACAAATAAAAAGATGTCGCCAGCAGAGAACATGCACCAGGAGACCTCTTCTTAAATAGTGTTCAGTAAGAATGTCTATCATTAATGCAAAAAAAAATAAAACCTCAAGGATAATTCTTGATGTAGTCAAAGTAAAATGACTGATTCTAATTTATTAAGATATAATTGAGGGGTTATGATTATAAACAAGTAATATAGTCAGTTAATAAGTGAGTTTCTTTCTTATGTATGAGAAATAAAATAGATGAGTGAAGAGAGTAATGCAAGCATAAGAACAATGAATTTGTAACGGTTCACTGTATAGCCTGTATATTCTTTGAGATTCTATTTGAAGAAAAGAAAGCACAAATCAATACTGAAAAACACTTCCCTCGTAACTAGGTTGTCATACGTGTAGCTTGCTTAAAGCAATTGCATGACCAACTAATACACAAGATAGAATTAAGGAAATTTTAGTCATCTAAACTTAATAAATTCAATACTTAAGAGATAGTGTAATACCTTAAGGAGTTTGATAGAATTCACCATTTTGTAGCAAATCATCATAACAAATTTTATAACTTAATATGTTAATAAGCTTTAGAAAATTTTTCAACTCCAATTTTAGTGAACTTCTAAGGTTTATTAATCAGATAGATACACCAAGAGACATTTATAGCTGCTAAATTGAATATCATTAAAAGAAAAAGGTATTTACTTATAGATGTCAAAATCTTCATAGTTTATATATCTAAACCCCAAAACTTTCATATTGATAAGTATTCCTCCGGAATCTTTCTAAATCTATCACAACTAGTACCTATCTTGAGCTTTTCTAATCATTAAACGAGGGTGAGATTCCATATATGAGTTACTTTATGTGCTAGCTTAGTAAATATCAAATATGGGTGTTGGATATCTAAAATAAAAATATATTGGGTTAATATAAGTAAATAAATAAATCCTAAAATAAATTGAATTGGAACATATGTAGAAAAGGATTTCTACGCAAACTTAAATTAATGCCAAAGACTCATAATGCCCATTCCAAGTAATTTAGTTAAAATTCGCCATAAGAATGATTAGTTCTTCAATGAAGTTTACAGCCACTATAATTGAAAGTCACATTACTTTTGAAAAATAACTTTTAAAATAAAAAACGCTGGAATTAATTCATTCCCATTAATTGAAATTAAGATAGAACTCCACTAGAATAATTAACAAAATTCAGATTTCATATATGTGAGTCATAAAGGACTTCTCACTAGATGCTTACTTCCATGCTTCGAGGAAGACCAAACCAGATTCTGGAGAGGTTATGATAATCCAATCAAACATGGCATCTAGGAAAATCATTAAGAAAAGTGAGTATTTTCATCAAAAAAGCAGAAGGAACTAACAAGCAATGCAAGCTATAGACTCATTAAAGTTGTAAAGGGGCTTTTGGAAAGAGAGGTACTCAGAGGGGTTTTCTGTACAAAACTTTCAATCTCAGAAAAATAAAACCTCTGATAAGCAAAACACTATCAAGACAAGTATGAGTACAGGCAACTGATGCTCTTATCCTGAAGACTATAATTAATCATAAGTACTCAACAAATGCAGGCATTTTGGCCCAAATATCATTTGATAAAAGGCAATTGAATATATCGTAGGCAAGATTTTATTCTTAAGAGTCTTTGATCCATAACCAGACAGAAACATATCAATCAAGGAAGACAAGGAAAAAAATATGTGAGGTTATCACAAAAGATATTATAGCGTGTTAAACAAAAATGTGTTAATTAAAGGCAACCATAGCAGTGTGAATTTTCTTAAATTCAACAACATACCCTTCAATAAAGATGAAAGCTCGTTCAAATCAGGCCCTTGTGTGTGCTTAATAAGAGGAACTTCAAGACAATGGATGTTATGCTTTGCCTATAATTTCATTTAAATATTAGAGAAGAGCCAATAATGCATCCCTTCAATTCAAAAAGAGAAAACAACAAAGTTAAGCATTGACCAAAAAGATTTACAGAAAATAATTCTTAAATTCATCATATGCTTTTTAACAAAATCAAACTTTGCCACCATTACTAGAAGTAAAATACGCAATCAACATGATTATACGGTTATAACAGATCACTTGATTCAGAAGTTAACATCCTCTGCAATATGGGGTTGTCTCCTTAAGATGTTGCATCAATGAATCCCATGTCTAAGAATTTGATATCAATAATGAAATTCAGCTTACATTTTTTAATAACTTAATTTATCCCAAATGAAGAACATCCCATCTGCCATCATTTTGATCAATAGAGCCACATTTATCTTCCTTTGAAGCCAGCAAATATTTATGCAAAATAAAAAGAAGAAATATAAACTTAACAATTTTCTGTGTCCATTGACCTTTTAAAGGTTATTTATTTTGTTAATTAGGAAGGGTGTTTATATTTTGCATCAGGTAGTTTTTTAACTGGGTAGTTATTAAATAGTTTTCATTTGGATAGTTATTTGGTGATTTATTTATGGGAGTTAGTAAATAGTTTTTATTGATCATTATTAACTAATTATTAATTAAGTTATAAGTAGTGCGTGTGGAAGTTTTTTTCAAAAGTATCTATCATCTTTTGTAAATTGAAAAAAAAAATGTGAGTTTTGTACCCCAAGTATCTCCAAATCTCTTCTCTTCCTCCAACAAAGCGGCATCGGAGTATTGTTGAAGTCATGTGAGCAAAATGACTAAGGAAAAAGGATTCAATCCCACCCTTCGTGACAAAGTTTGAAGATTGCATCTGTGGTGTAGTTCCCTATGATATTTACCTCATAGGCCATCAGTATACACAAGACTTTTTATTTTTCTTTAAAGGAAGAAATCTCAACCTTCTATTTCATTGAGGAATCAGAACCCTTTTGGGAGAAGAAAATACCGCAAGCTTTTAAAAGGAAAAGATAGAGATGCGTTATGTCCGTTGAAAGAAGGCTCATCTCACAGTTTTTAAGAGAAGAAAAATAACTGTGCAACAGCTGTTAGGGAGGAGCTGAATGATTTAATTTTATACATACAGGCCCTAGTCAGTTTTCACGTAGAGAAGGAGAAGATGCAATGACTATAAAAGCCATTTTGGCAATGCAAACAAAAGTTTTTAATTTGAATATATATAAAGATGAGAAAATTTTCAGAGGGGACTTCAAAAAAAGAGAAAATTTCAAGGGAAAAAGAAGTGATGAAGTTATTTGTGAGAATTAAATCAGTATTTACTTAATTTAGGGAAATTTGTGGATTCTAAAATGTCAAACATTAGCAATTTGCAGCCCTTAAGTTCAATTTTTATTGGGACAAATATAAATTTTGGAGTGTCAAAATGAAAACCTCATTTAATCTCAAGATGGTGTTCAAATCAAAGTTGATGAGGGGAGAAATATTGAAACTAGAAAGAAAGATTCAAAGGCCTTTTTTTTTATCAAACCATGGATGATTCAATTTTCTCAGGAGTTTCTTAAGTGGGACATCAAAAGATACCTGGGATATTTTAAAAAAAAGACTATCAAGGTTTTGCAAGAGTTTTAACTGTAAAATTGTAATCTTTGAGGCATGATTTTGAAGTACTGGGTATGAAAGGAGGTGAACACGTGCAGTTTATCATGCTATGTGCTACTAAGTGGATGTGCTCGTTTGCAAAACAAATATCTGGTGAGAAGATTATATCCAAGGCTTTAAGAAATTTACCATCCAAATTTGAGCATGTTGTGATAGATATAGAAGAATCCAAAGACCTTTTTTTTTCATTTGATGGAAAGATGAGTCCATTGATGGTTAATGAAGAGAAGATAAACAAAAAAAAAAAAAAAAAAAAAAACAGTTGAGAACGCTTTTCGGATAAAGGGTAAGATATCATTTCTTGGAAGGAATGAAAACCATGGTAGAAGACGAGAACTTAGAACATCTTGTGGACGATATTCAACAGAATACATAAGATATGAAGGAGATCAAATACAGTAAAATTAATGCAAGAAGATTGGTCGCATTGAGGTCAATTGTATTAGCAAGCAAAATGTAGAGGAGGTGGAGAAATATTGTTGTGTAAATACTATAGAAAGATCATTCATTCAGATATTGTTATGAGTGTTGTAGATTTCTTTCAAAACTAAGTGTTTTATTCATGGCTCATTTAGCGATAATCATAGTTCATCCAATATTTGGTTTCTAAACAATGAATGCTCAAACACATGCTAGAAATCAAATCTTTTTTCAAAGAAATTGATATAGCAAAGAAATCTTAAGTAAGCCTTGGTAATGATTAAGCAATGATAATGATGATTAATCAATAAGTTGAAAACTTCCATAATCAAGAAGTAAATGTAGATAGCCCAGCATTCTCTAGATCAAGCTCATCAGATGATGGGTCCATTAGGAGAATGACACTTTTATAAGATCTATTTGTTCTTGTGCTAATTTTACTATAGATTCACTTAAATTATTAAAGAGAAGAATTTCATGTTAAAGCGCAAGGTCATGAATGACTGGAAAAATCTGAACGCTACATATTGGAAGAACATGGATCTCATACATGAATTTTTTGTATCAAAATTGTTAATTAGTGAAAAATGTCGAATCAAGAGGGTGTTAATCTAATTCAAAATTAAGTTATTTATTTGTTCTATATTAATGCGGGTATGCATGTTTTATTTTGGTAGATTTTGCAGTGGGTAGTCATTAAGTAGCTTTCTATTGGGTAATTATACAGTGGTTTTTATTGGGAAGTTTGTAGGTAGCTTTTATTAGTAGTTATATAGTAGTTACTAATGAAGTTAAGAACAAAGCATGTAGAAGTTTTTTAGGAGTGTCTAGAAGAAATCTTGTGTCCTCCAATTTTGTTAATTGAAGAAAATATTGTTTGTGGGTATTGTTCCTCAAATTATCTCCAAATCTCTTCTCTTCCTACAAAAATCCTTGGTCCAGATAAAGCAATAAACCCACGAACAGAAGATGCAAGCGAAAATCAAGTAGGCTGCCTTTTCCTTGATTTTCCAAGACAATTTAATTTTTCAACTTTTATCTTTTAATCCTTTAGGAGGTTTATTTTTTAAGTTGTTTTAAGTTTGATCAGTTTCTATTCAATTGAATTTGAATTTGTTCAATGGAGTATTTGCAATGAAAAGACAGAAGCAAAATACCAGAACTATTAGATTAGCTAACGGCTCAGAGTTAACAGAAAGAATCATAATACAATTTATGCAATATACTAGAATCTGCGGAAATAAGATATAATGCCAAAACCAAGTGGAACACAAAGCTAGCAATGATAAGACAAGTCTAATTTTTTACTTGGGGGCTGTTGGGTTGAATGTTGGTTGAAAGTTATTAAGATAGCATGTTATTCAGATAATAATATTATTCATATAACAAGAGCTATTTGGTTCTGAAATAACAGTTGTTAATATTATACAGATATCCGTATACTGTTTGGTTCAGTGTTATTTAAATAACAGTTGTCAATATTATTCAGATATATGTTTTTTATTCATTATAAGATTGCCACAAACAATGAGATTCAAATATAAATTAAAAAAAAGATAACAAATAATTAAAAAGATAATTAGATAAATAGTACCCTTCTAAATCAACCCTAATAAACTTTAAAAATAATAATTATTCTTAATCAAATCTTCAAAAAAAAAATACATCCAATTACAAAACGCGGAGGCCATAGGGCGAGCCGGGTGAGAGGGCGAGACGTGTCGGGCAAGCCTCTGCGTCGGGCGGGGAGAGCGTCTGGCGAGAGCTCTGCGTCACGAGGCGGCCGCGTCGGACGAAGCGAAGGCGGAGGCGATGCACTAGCTCTGCGTCTGGCGGAAGCGGAAGCGGGCCGAGTTCTCCCGGGAGTACGAGCGAGGAACTCTATCGCTAGGATAGATTGTCAGCAATTTCGGCCGACATTAAGGCTTTTATGTAATTTTTGAGATGTCATTAATATCATTGAACCATACAGCTGCGTTTCTAAATAACATGACATTACATGACGAGATATTGGTGAACCAAACAGCCCCTAGTAAATATTGAGTAAAACAAATATTTGAAAGACCGGCATGCAAGTGAAGGAAGAGAATTACTAGGGCATTAATAAGCTCGCCATTCTTCCCATGCTCTCTGGTGACGACGACATCGGGAGTTGAACCAGTAAAGGAAAGAGAAGCGGAAGCGAAGACACGGAATTTTGCGGCCAACAAAATCGAGCGCTTTGTAAGGGAAGAGAAGAAGGAGAGAGAGAACGGGGAAGTGTAAGACGAGGTGCAGGGTGGAGGAGCAGAGAGGATAGAATGCAGGAGGAAGCCATAGAAACAAACGAGATGCTGATCGATTTTCCTTCTCGTTATGTACTTTCTTCCCCCAGGGGGGTGAAAAGTGAACTCTTGAAAGATTCTTATAAAAGCATATTTTTTGTATTCAGATAAAATTTGTTAGAAAAAATGATGAGTTTTACACAAAAATATAGATCAATATAAGTCTTATAAAAAAGTATATCTAATCAATAATTTATTTACAAATTAGATTGATATATAATTTATATATTTTAGTGTATACTAATATGTAATTATAACAATATTTAATAATAAAATCTATTAATATAATTCAATTATATTCAAAAACCATATTTTTCTCTCTTCTAATTTAACACATTCTATTTGAAGAATTTGAATAAAAATATAAGCATCATAATACTTTACAATTTAGATTTATAATATAACCTAATTATAGTATATTCTAAAATGATATTATCATAACTTAATTAATTGATAATTGTTTAGAATAAAATAATAATCAGATGTACCTAATTCAGTGATAAGATTATCTTCTAAATTTTAATTTAATTGAATATCTTTAATTTAAGGTCATACAATCATGAAATCATGAACATACAAATAATCAACAGATAAGGAACACACCGCAAAACTTAAAGCACAGATATTGTACTGTAACAAAAATCATATCATCAGCAATATCAAACTGAATAATATCATCACCAACAGCATTGTAAAGAAAAATTCAATAAACACCATTGCAGCAGCAACATCAATCAACAGTGATCGCCATTGTTGGATGCAGAGACACTGATTCTGCTCGCACAATGGATGAAGAGAGGAGACGATTTAGGGATTTACACAGGACATCGGCATTGGTTGTGGACAAGAAAGTAATTGCAGAGGAGATGCAGCCGCTCCCCGAAAATGAAACGAATCAAAGGACGAATTAAAGACTTGAGAAGTAGACCTGCAATGCATTCCCACACTCCGATCGCCAAAAATCTTAGAGAAAATGAATTGGGATTTTTCGCAAGGTGTCAGCGATTCGGAGATAGGCGATCAGCGGGTGAACTCCTGCGGCAACCTGCTGCGAAGAAGAAAGGACGTTCGTCGCCCCCGGGGAAGGATTATTTTCTCTGCGCGAGTTATAAATTGCTCCTTATCTATTAGATAATTGCTAAATTAAGCATTTATTATTTGGGTTTTTACATAAATAACACAAATTTAATCTTTGTTTATATATTTTACATAAATTTTTTAAATATTACAACAAAAATCATAATTTCTTTGCAAAAATTCATATTTTTATTTGAACTCTTTCTCCAATCAACTAGTATCCCACTATGGCTGGTTTTCGAGATCGAGTATGAGTCGAGTTTAAGTCATTTTAAATAGGGTTCGAGTCAAGACGTATGACTCGAATACAAAATCAACTCGAAAAATTTTTAGTCGAGTCCCAGTTGTCAAAATCTCAAGTTCGAGTTAAATCAAATTTGAATATTTGAGTCAAATTATTAGTACATCAAGTGAATATTATAATTTCTTTTATAATATTTAAAAATTTATGATGTTAAATTAAAAAATATATAATTAGTTACATGATTACATAATCATTTTATTTTATTTTATTTTGTATATAGCAAAATAAGAAAATATATAAGGAATATAATATTTTATTTCAACTATGGATAATTTCAACTTGTGGAGTTGCCAAATGGTTTATGATCCTGTTTAAATAATTAACAATCTTTGAGAATGCGAGTGAGGGCAAAAGCCCATTTAAAATAGCATAAATGTAGAGCTTCAAATCTGCATCAGCAGCCCGAGCTCATCTCAGGCGCTCCAGTCTTGGCCTCTGATTCGGAGAGGGTTTCGTCGCCCGTGCTCATTGACGTCCGTCGCAGGGAAGTCGGGGTCGAACTTGTCTACATGCTCGCGGTTCCTCGAAGCTGTCTTCATTGCAGCTCCTCGCAGCTGTTCCTTGCAGAGGCTGTTATTATCTGCACCCATCATTAGCAGCAGACCTGTTGACTTACTGTCATCGTCGAAGTTGATCGCAATTGTTAAGGTAGAAGCAACAAAGGATCCAGTATCACCTTTTATTTTTTTCAAATTGTTTGAGCTTTTCCGTTTATTTGTTTAATTTTGTAGTTCTTGTTGGCGGAGAAAAGCGTTTCCGCGATAAGTTTTGTTTTGGATGTTATTTACTTTTTAAGGGCTGTAAAAAATGATTCTGTTTTGTATTATCTAAATAACGCCCAAAATTGTCTATCTAAAGTATACTCAAATTAATCATTAAAAATATCATATGTAAAATTAGTAATACTAAATCAAATTACTATTGTTATATAAATAACATTGTTATCTAATAGATATTGTTATTGTTAAAAATTAAGCATGGCTTAGAAAAATCTATAGTTTTATTATTTAGTACTTTAATTTATGTAGTTTTTTAATTTAATTTTTGAGTACTTTAGAAATTTTTTATTTATTATTGTATCTTAAATTTTTTTGTAAGAAAAGATATTTTAGAAAAATTCATGTATTCTTGTATTAGAATTCTACATTGTGTCTTATTATAAGTAGAGTTGTAAACTTTTCTATGAATAACAAGAAAAAATTGAGTTTTATTGCAAGTCTCTTCCGCTTTAATTTTCTCTCTCTTCTTGCTCTTGTTCTTATTATTTTCTTCTAAGTAAGTAGTATCAGAGCAATAGCGATGATGAATGGAGTAGTTTCTTTTAAAGTTTCAATGCTTATCAAGAGCAACTACGATGGTTGGAGCATCAAGATGAAGGATCCATTTACACCCAAGATGTGCGGGATACTGTGAAGAAAGATTACAAGAAGCAAGAAGATTCAGCATTTTTACAACTCCAAAGATGAGCCTTGAAGGACTTAAGAAAGAGGGACAAGAAGCTCTCTTATTTCTCAAGCGATGGATAAATATTTGTTTGAGAAGATTTCAAGCACTAATACAGACAAATAAGCATGCAAGAAGCTTCAAATTTACTATAAGGGAGCTGAAAAGTTAAGAGGATTCATCTTCAAACCCTTAGAGACGAGTTTAACTTCGTTTTAAGAAGGTATCTGAATTAGTTCTCTAATTTTATTTTGTAATATTAGCTATTGTTAATCAATTGAGGAAAAATGTAGATGTTAGTGATGTAAAAGTTATTGAACATATTTTTCTCGCTCTCAGTTCTAATTTTGAAGTTAATGTTACTACAGTTAAAGAGACTAAAATATAGACACTCGTCTAAAATATTTTATAGGTTTCTTACAATCTTATAAAGAAAAATTAAATAAGAAGATGCAAAATGAAATAACATAGCAACAGCTACAATGCAACATAAAAGAAGAAAAACTTTTACAGCACTCAATTCCAAAGAAACGGAGACCATGACAGAGGTCGACATCATGAACGAGGAAGAGATAGATATAGCAATTACCACTCGAGCTTCAACAATGAAGATACGAAAGAAATTTCACAAGCAACATGAGGTTGTGGTAAAGGCAAGGTATAATAAATCTTATGTAAAGTGTTATAACTATCATAAATTTGCCCATTTTTTTTCAACTGTAGATGACCGGCCAAAATAGAAGAGAAGACCAACTTTGTTGAAGATAAAAGTGGAGAATAAACAACACTATTGCTAGCTAGCACGAATAAAGATGGACACTAGGAAAATATATGGTATTTTAACTGGGGCAAGCAATCATATGTTTGGGAACAGAAGTATGTTTGTGGTGTTAATTGAAGATGTACAAGGGAATACTTTATTTGGGGATAAATCAAAATTACTAGTGATGGAAAATGTAAAATCCTAATTTGCTTAAAGAATGAATCTCATCAATTCATCTCAAATGTATATTTTGTATTTAGCATGAAGAAAATATTTTAAATTGATTGCTAAGGTACATATTTAAATAATCAAATATTTTATTTGAATATTCAATATGATTTTACAAAGTATTTAAAAGCTTGCTATAATAATTCATTTTGGTTTTGACATATGCGAGATGAACACCTACACTTTGGTGGTCTTAATTTTTATGAAAGCGAGAGACAGTGAGAGGGTTTTCACGCTTATGTCAATTAAATTAATTTTATGAAGGGTGTTTACTTGAAAAGTCTCTCAAGAGCTTTCCAACTGAATAAACTATAAGAGCATGAGCCACTTGAACTTGTACATGCTGCTATTTGTGGTCTAATCAATCCAACTTTCTTTAATAAGAGCAAATACTTTTTATTGATGATTTTTCATAATAAAATGAGTATATATTCTAAAAGAAAAATCAAAAGTATTTGGATATCTGTAAAGGCTTACAATTATTATTGAGAAATAAAGTGGTTTTGAAATAAAGTGTGATGGCCCGATGCTGGCTCAGCGGGAACTGTCCCGGCATTCAGGTGTTCACATACCGCAGGATCCTATTGAGTAATTTGAGAGAGACTGAATTCACATGTAAAGATAAAAAGATATTCTCACTTATTTACAAGATTACAGATTATATGATCCTTCATCGTACTTGTACAAAAGTGAAAAATAATAATAATAAAAAAAAAAGATAAGCAAAATAGTGCCATGGATCTTTCAATAAGATTGAAAAAAAATTAGGGTTATTGCACGTATTCTTCTAGAAGCACTGACTTAGTATTGTACAGAAAATAATACCGGGATTGGAATTTTCAGTAATTAGAGAATATTCTAAGTACTGCAGTAAACAATAATATTACATTTTAAAAGATGCGATTAGCGAAAATAAGGAGGTAATAAAATGCAGGAAAAGTAAAGCAATAGCGCAAAATAAATAATCAATTTTCTGCAAAAAATATTATCATAAAATGTAGGTTACTGATTTCATTTTTTTAGTAACTTATCTCGAATATTACTATGTCATTTTCCAGCAACAATCCCCAATGTTACTGATGTTATTTTCCAATAACAACTCTGAATATTACTGATGTCATTTTCTAGTAACAATCATGTTATATTGGTTCCGAACAACCAACCAAACTTCAATTTGAATTTGGCTCAAAACGAAGCTAAGCAGTAGTAAAGTGAAAAAAGTAATATTTGTCATGTACTGAGTACCTTTTTCGTTAAGTTAAGAGTGTGACAGTTCGCTTAATCTGCATTTAATTTTTTTTATATTTTAAATTAGCTTTTTCTAAAAGTGAGATGATATATTCTTAAGGATTTTTTTTACATTCTTCATTTCTATTTTATTTTTCTTTCATATTCTCATGTTGATAGAAGTCTGTATTTTAAAGTTACTGATGTGATAATATAATGTTATTACTATCATTATTTAATAATGATAATAAACATGAAATAATAAAGATAGAATAAAAATAATTGTAAAAATTTTAGAACGTAATAATAATAAAATGTCAGAATGAAAATGCTTAAATGGAAATAATAATCATTTTATAACATTTGTACTGTTTCCATTATTGATTAATGAGAACAATAATAATGTGAATGACTAATAAAGAGGTAGTATAATTGAAAAAAATAAATAAATAAAGAATCAAAATATCTTCTAATTTTGTTTTCTTTTATACTTCTCCTTCTACCTTTAAGATTAAGATCGCCTGAAAACGGAGGAGTCGGACTGAGGTGACCGGACGGATGACCGGGGTGGCTGAGTTGGCTGACTGGCAGCGGCAGGAGGGCTGGCTGCTGCTGGAGCAGGGCCTGAGGGAGAGGAGGCTGGCTGGTAAGAAGGGGAGAGCTGGCTGGGTGGCTGTGAGGGAAGGATTGAGGGCTACTGTTGGGAGAGAGGAGAGAATGGTTGGCTGTTGTTGGGGTGAGGAGGGGAAGGTTGTGTGAAGAAGGAAGGGGGTAAAGTGGGCGAAGGTTAAATAGGCGCAGGAGGGACATTCTCTGCGCCAAATTAATGGCGCATGGCCCTTCTGGCGCCTGTACGGAGCACGCATGGCCTCTAACGCGGAAGGTTCTTCCGCCAGAGGCGGAAGATCCTTCACGGGTTCGCAGGGGGGGCAAGGAAAATAAATTTTCTAAGGAAAAATTTATATCATTACTTAAAATTAATTTTTTCGTATTTTTTCGCCGTTTGGTATCCAAATACAACGAAACTTGACACCGAGGTGTGTTATGGCATGACGAACACCCTCGCGCCAAAAAATTTCGATTCGGAGCAAAATTTTATTTTAATTAATTTATGAAGTTTTAAATTTCAAAAATTAATTGAGATCAAACCGAAACTCCAAAATTGATGAAATTTCTCGAACAGTCTTTAAATAATATTCTTAACATAATTATACGAAAATCGATGAATTCAGACATGTATTTCAATTTCTTGATTTAATAAATTTTAAAAGTTCAAAAAATAACGTGGGAGTTTCTGGTATCTGGATTTCTTTCAAATTAAGATATTTTGATCTAAAAATTATTTTTATCTATTGGTATTCTTGTTTGCCCTAAATGGAAATTCCCCGAAATCCAATTTTTGACATGGGAATTTGACCTAATTTGCAGATAAAGATATTAAATTGTTACAAACTCTCCTACTTAAATATGATGTCATCCTCGACATCATAAGAGCAAAACAAGATCTAGAAGGGAGTTTTAGGTTACCTTAATTAAGAAATAATTATGGATATTTCCTCCGCATAATATCTTATTTTTTTCCACGTGGCTTCCTTTGCAGTATGGTTATGCCACTAAACTTCAACCATCGGGATCATTCTGCTCCTTAATTTGCGGCGGTCTTTCTCAATGATTTGAAGAGGCTTTTTGACATAAGTCAAATCGGGCTGAATTTTGACTGTCGAATCAGAAATTTGTTGAGATGATTCATGGAGGCATTTGTGGAGTGTTGAAACGTGGAAAGCGTTGTGTATGGCAAAAAAAATTTCATGAAGTTTAAGTCTGTAAGCCGAGCTTTCAATTTTTGCAGTTACTTTGAAGGGTCCAACATATCTGGGGCTCAGTTTACCAATAACTCCAAAATGACGTATTACTCTCATCGGGCTAACTTTTAAACAAGCACGATCACCAACTAGAAATTCTAACCTCCAATGCTTTGCGTCGTGGTGTTTCTTTTGTTGGTCCTGGGCTGTTATAATTCTGCTCTTGATTAGGTTTATTTTTTCATTTGTTTTTTCAAGCAATTCAGATCTATAAATTTGTACATCTCCAACTTGTGTCCAAGCTAGCGGAGTGCTGCACTTTCTTCCATATAAGGCTTCATAAGGGGCCATCCCAATGCTCGATTGGTGGCTGTTATTATACGCGAATTCTATTAGAGGTATGTGCTCTTCCCAATTACCGTCAAAATCTAAAATACTCAAATGCAACAAATCTTCGAGTATTTGATTAACCCTTTCAGTCTGCCCATTAGTTTGTGGATGGTTCTTATTCCTAATTTATGGAACTCTTAAATCAGGGGGCTGGCTAAGATCATCTCATTCAGGGATACTTTTTTACTAAGGGCGTCAGCTACAACGTTGGCCTTACCAGAGTGATATGCAATACTAAGATCATAGTTGCAAATTAATTCAAGCCATCTTCTTTGCCTGCAGTTTAGCTATTTTTGGGTAAAAATATACTTTAGGCTTTGATGGTCAGAAAAAATCTCGCATCGTACCCCATATAAGTAGTGCCTCCAGATCTTTAAGGCAAAAACAACCGATGCTAACTCTAGATCGTGAACTGGGTAATTCTTTTTGTGCTTCTTTAATTGCCTTGGGGTGTAGGCAATTACCTTTCCTTCTTGCATTAAGACACATCCCAAGCCAATGTTAGATGCGTCAGTGAACACTTGAAAATTAATTCCCTCTTGCGGTAAGATCAGGATTGGTGCGGCGGTCAGTACTTCTTTCAACTTTTGGAATGCTTCTTCACAGTCTTGGCTCCAGACGAAAGGTACTGCTTTTAAAGTTAATCTAGAAAGAGGTGAGGTTAATAGCGAAAACCCCTTAACAAACTTTCGGTAGTAGCCTGCTAGTCCCAAGAAGCTTCGAATTTTGGTCACAGTAAAGGGTTGCGGCCAATCCTAAATGATGCTTATCTTATTCTGATAAACTTGTATCCCTGCAGCACTAATTGCATGACCAAGAAAGGCAACAGATTTAAGCTAAAATTTACGCTTTGTGTATTTTACAAACAATTGATGCTCCCTTAATGTGCCTAACACTAGTCGTCTTAGGTGGATCATAATCTTCTTCACATTTTTTGAGTAAATAAGAATGTCGTCGATAAACACGATTACAAATTTGTCCTGGAAGGTTATAAGAACTCGCTGCATTAGATCCATGAAAACTAATGGGATATTAGTTAACCCGAATGACATTACCAAAAATTCGAAATGTCTGTAACAACTCCTGAACGCTATTTTTGGAATGTCTTCTTCTCGAACTTGGACTTGGTGATAGTCTGATCGCAGATCTATCTTAGAGAAGACTTCTGCCCCGGCAAGTTGATCAAATAGATCGTCTATTCGAGGAAGCGTATACTTATTCTTGATGGTTATTTTGTTTAGCTCATGGTAGTCGATGCACATGCGTATCGACCCATCTTTCTTCCTTACAAAAAGAACTGGAGCTCCCCAAGGTGATATGCTAGGCTTAATAAGGCCTTTATCCATTAGTTCCTGTAATTGCTCTTGAAGTTCTTGCAGCTCCTTTGGGGCTAGATGGTAAGGTGCCTTTGACAAGGGTTGTGATTCAGGTTTAAGTCAATCATAAAATCTACTTTCCTAATTGGAGGTAAACCAGCAAGCTCGTATTTGAAGATATCAAGGAATTCATTGACTACTTTAGTTTCTGATAAAGGAATGTCCTTTTCTGAATCCTTTATCATAGAGATTGGGTAAGCCTTGCACCCTTTGCAAATCAACGTTTTTGCTTTGAGTGCATTGATTAGGGAGACATTAATACCTAATCTGCCTATAAATATACCTAGTTTTTCTTCTCTTTTAAGGGTAATCTTCTTCTTCCAACAATCAATAACTGTTTTATGCATACTCAATCAATCAATCCCTAAAATGATGTTGAAGTTCATTATAGGGAGGATTTGTAGAGTTGCCTCATATACTACATCATTGATTGGGATGTTGCAAATACAAAATTGCTGAGCGCACATGGTGGCACCGGAAGGCAACCCAATATTAAGATTGTTGGCTAGATTGCAACACAGAATATTGAGAGCCCTAACGCAATTTTTCAAAATAAAGAAGTGGCTTGCTCCCGTATTGAACAAAACGTTAAAAGATTTACTATTAATTTGTATGGCGCCTAATTTGAAAAGAAAACATTTATTATCAAAGGTTTATGCAAGCGTGTTGATAAATTTTTAAAATGAGAAAGGTAATGTACCTGATACCACGTTGTTGTCATCGGGTGCTAAGATAGGAGTGAGGGTGTACATCCTTGCTAGAACGGTGGCCCGAGTGGCCTGACCATTCCTTTGGGTAGGCGCTGCCATTGAAGCGACTTGCCTAGGAGTAGCTCATCTTCGTTGATTGTTGGCGGGGGGGAGTGCTGGTGCTAAATTCTGGCTTGGGGCAAATCTTGCCCCAGGGATAATATCTTCGTCTACCGTCTTTTTGGCTATACGGAAACAACAACTGTGACTGGTGCTCCGCAAATAAAGCAGCAGTTCTGCCCGAGATAGCATTTCCCGCCCGGTTGAGGTCGATCACAAGCTACGCCTTCGATGGTTCTAGGAGCTTCTGCGGACATTTGGTATGCCCTGCTTATTGGAGAGTAACATGGACATTTGTAAGTCTCCTGATTCTTAACAGAAGTGATCGGTCTTTTCCCTTATCGTTCTGCGGCCACTTGCTCATTGTGCTCAAGCATTGTTGCACAGTCCAAATGATCAACAAATTATGTATGCCTAAGTGAAATCAGATTAGTACGAATGCTGTCTTTTAGACCCCCCAAGAACATGTTGCACCTCGAAGTTTCGCAATCTACCAGCTTCGGTGCATAACGAGAGAGTTTTGTGAACTCTGTCTCGTAAGCTGCCACAGATCAGTCGTCCTGAGCTACTTTTATAAATTGGCTCTCAAGAATCCTCTAAGCTGAGTGGGGAATATAGCGGCTTCTGAATGCCACCTTGAATTCTGCCTACGGTATCTCCTCCAGACTGATGCCCATGAAGGTGACTTCATATGTGATTTTCCACCACCTTTCAGCTTTGCCTTCTAGCAGATATTTTGCTAGCCTTTCTGCTTCGCCTGTAAGACACCTTAAGCTGTCTAACTTGTTTCAACAGCTTGGATCCAATCCTCTGCTTCCATGGGTCGGGTTGTGCCATTGAAGGTAGGAGGATTTAGCTTAAGAAAAGCTTGCAAGGCATCGTCTACTCACAGTCTTTGAGGGGGTTCTGGTGCGATTAGGGAGGTGGAGGCTCTCCCTTGGTTCTAAAGGGCTTGCAGTATGGCTTCCAGTAGTCTGTCTGTCCTATTATCTGTTGTAAATGCAAATATTGTCGACTTGATTGGGGTCGCAGAAGGTACTGCGAGGAAAGCTTCATCAGATTCCATCTATTGAAAATGGTTATTAAAACTTGAGATTAGAAGAGGTGTAGCTAACTGAATACACAAACCATTGATCGTAATGATAAATAAAGTTTCAATTTTTTATTCCAAAAAGTTTTTATTTATAATAAACCTGTTTACAAAAAATTTCCATTTAACAAAAAAATTTGCATACAAAAAGGGTTTGCATAATTCTACAGGGTATATATACAGGATCCTATACTAAGTCTCCTACTCATCGGAATAGTCGGAGATGCGGACTCAAGGTAGTTTTTAGCTTTCCTCTTCCCCTTGGAAGTAGAAGTCGTCGCGTCGTCGGTCTTGATGAGCTTCTTCAAGTTATGAAGCTCATCCTGCAGCGGGAGGACTTGACATTTTTGTACGTTATCCTTTCTCAATATCTCCCACTCTAGCATGGATATTCTCACAAATAAGATGCTCTTAAGCTCCTAGACTTCTTTTTCCAAATCAAATATTCGGTTTATGGACGCCGATACCCACCATGCCAGGGTATTCTCTACTTCCCTTAATTTTTTTGTGGTTGCATCATCTGTTGTTTTCGCCACGGGGGTGTTCATGTTTGAGCCTAGATTAGTTATTCCGGAGTGTGATGAGTCACCGTCACTCCCCTCATCCTCAAAATATTCGATCAAATCATCATTCGGATCCATCCATAAAATAAATGATTAATAAAAATGTTATTCATGCATTTTCCACACTTCTAATCAGAATGATGAACATGGCACTATTATCCTTAATTATTTTAATCTTCTTAAATTGAATATATCCTTATTTTTTACATATATAATCTTTTCTTCCATAAGTACTCAATCATGCTCTGATGCCAACTGTGATGGCCCGATGCCGGCTTAGCAAGAACTATCCCGGCATTCAGGTGTTCACATACCGCATGATCTTATTGAGTAATTTGAGAGAAAATGAATACACATATAAAGACAAAAGGATATTCTCATTTATTTACAAGATTGCAGATTACATGATCCTTCATCGTACTCGTACAAAAGTGAAAAATAATAATAAAAAAAAGATGAACAAAACAACGTCATGGATCTATCAGTAAGATTGAAATTAATAATTATGGTTCTTGCGCGTATTCTTCTAGAAGCATCTGAACTGGTATTTGTACTGAAATAAATATCGGGATTGGAATTCGCAGTAATTAGAGAATACTCTAAGTACTGCAGTAAACAATAATATTACATTTTAAAAGATGCGATTAGCGGTAATGAGGATGTAATAAAATGCAGGAAAAGTAAGGCAATATCACAAAATAAATAATCAATTTCCTGTGAAAAATATTATCACAAAATGCAGGTTACTGATGTTATTTTTCCAGTAACCCACCATGAATGTTACTGATGTCATTTTTCAGTAACTAACCCCGAATATTATTTGTCATTTTCCAGTTTCGTTTTCCAGTAATAACCACGTTATGTTGGTTCTGAACAACCAACCAAATTTCAATATGAATTTGGCTTAAAGAGAAGCTAAGCAGCAATAAAGTGCAAAAAGTAATACTTGTCATGTATTAGGTACCTTTTTCGTTAAATTCAGAGAGTGACAGTTCGTTCAATCTGTATTTAAGTTGCTTAAGAAATGATCGTTAAATTCAAAGTGTTCTCAAAGGACACAAGGCAATTGATGTGAAATGGATATATAAGGCTAAGAAAGGATGCCAAGGGAGAAGTTAAAAGATACAAGGAAAGACTAGTGGCAAAAGGAAATTGTCAAAAAGTTAGTATTGACTATGATGATGTATTTTCTCCTAATGTTCGACTAGAAACATTTAGATTAATCTTTTTTTGGCAGCTCAAAACAAGTGAAAAATACATCAAATGGATGTAAAGTCTACTTTTCTCAATAGAATATTTGAAAAAGAAGTTTATGTTAGGCAGCCACAAGGTTATGGAGTCAAAGGATAATAAGATAAAGTTTTAAAACTAAAAAAGGCTTTTATGGATTGAAGCAAGCACTAATAGCTTGGAATAGTCAAATAGATAAATACATGCAAGCGAAAAGTTTTATTAAATGTCCATATGAACATGCTCTTTATATTAAGAATAAGAATAATGATATTTTGATTGTTGTTTATACGTTAATTACTTATTCATCGCTGGAAGTAATCTAAGCATACTTAGAGAATTCAAACAAGAAATATCAAAGAAATTTAAAGTAATTGATATTGAGCTCATGACATACTACTTAGAATTAAGGTAAATAAAGTTAAAGATGGAATCTTCATTTCGCAAGAAGGGTATGCACAAAAGATCTTGAAAAACTTTAAGATGAATAATAGCTATTCCTATAAATTTTGGAGTCAAGCTATTTAAAAATGAGGAATGAGAAAGAACTAATTTAATGTTCTTTAAGAGTTTGGTTAAGAGTTTATGTTACGTAAACATACACAAGGCCAGATATTCTTTTTTGTGTTGGACATATAAGCTGCTCTATGGAGACTCCAAGTACTATCTATTTGAAGATTGCTAAGAAAATCTTGTGTAATATCAAAGATACACTTGACTTTGGCCTTTTATATTCATTATCCAATAATTTCATACTTAGAGGATTAAGAGACAATGATTGGGCCGGATACATAGACAAAAAAAAATACTATTGGGTTTGTATTTTTTATGAAAAACTCTGCTTTACTTGGTTGTTAAAAAAACAACCAATTATCTATCACTCTGCTACTTGTGAAGTAGAATATTTGCTGCAATTCATGTGTTTATCATGCAGATTGACCCTCAATTTTGCTGAAAGTGTTAAAATTGCGACAAGAGGAAACAACCGAAATTCATATAGATAACAGGTCTGCAAAAGCGCTAGCCAAAAATTTTGTTTTTCATAATAGAAGCAAACACATTGATATGTGCTATCATTACACAAGGGAATCCATTGCAAAGAAGAAGGTGCAAGCATATAAATTTCAAGACCAAATTATAGATATATTCACTAAGCCACTCAAGCATGAGCATTTTATCAAGATACAAAGTTTATTTGGAGTTACTAAACTAAGTTTATAAGAGGATGTTAGAAATGGAACTTGGTTTAGAAAATTTTAGTTTTCTTATTAATACTTTAATATCTAGAGTTTTCTTATTTAATGTCTTGAGTTTCTTAAAAATTTATTATTATCATTATTATTATATTTAAAGTTTTCGTATAATAGAGGGGATTGTAGAAACTTTTCATGATTCTTATATCTAGAATTCTTCATTGAGTCCTATAAATAGTGTTATTTTTTTCCCCATTATTGATAAAAAAGAATTGAGTTTCTGTATAAGTTTCTACCACTTTAAGCTTCTTTCTCATCTTGTTCTTGTTATTTCTTCTAACACTTATTTGAATAAGTTATTATCTAAATATCTAAATAACACTTTATGTGAATTTGTTTTGGATATATATTTTTTCTCAACTCTTTTAACTGAAACTAATCTTTCCCATATAGAGTTTGTTTTTATTTTGGTGGTTTGCATATTATGGACCATCTTCATGCACGGTAGCATATACTTGTGCTGGTCTCAGTGTTCTTAATGATAGTGGTAGTGGCAATAAAATTTTTTAAAAGACTAATAAGCACAAATGTTATGATTGAATTGGTGAATTATGGAGCGTGGTAAATATTTGAAATGTCTTTATGAGGGCAATGATTCAATTGCTATCTCCATGAAATGATATGCAAAGCTCTTTTCTTTGTTCTTTTTACTTGCCAAAGGGAGGGTTGTTAAAGCCCACATTGTATGTTCCGGCAGAGAAAAGAGTTACTATGTTTCCTTACACAGTAGTTGCATGCACTAGATTGGTTAGCTTTTGGTTCTAACATTCGTGTGAAATCATCAGTACAGATTTCCATTCAAAGATTACAAATAGTTATAGGTTTATGACTTAGTTCAAGGCATGCACAAGTTAAAAAAAGAGATGCATTTATTGTACAAAATAATATATCTATTTGATTATTCATGTGACAATTTCTTAGGATTATGCTGTTGCACCAAATGGAACCGATATACAAGCTGCACTGCCATCACTTCATGTTTGCAGCCTATTGGAATACGACAATAAAAATATGTTGACAGCAGCTGAATTTAGCTTAGAAATTGTGTATACGTTAGTTGGTTGGGAATGGTTTGTATATAATGCTACAATGCTAAAGGATGTATTAGAAAAATCACATAGTATGCCTGAGGGGATTTTTTTTTGTTGATACTGATTATTCTCTATGGTTAGATTCATAGTTCAATCACGAACTTACTAGTGCAAAATAAAAGATTAATCATTGCCGTTTTCCTTTAATACTACTATTAAACATGAATTTGGTTCATCAAGAATTGCTTCTAGATCGTAATAAGTCCTTCACAACGATCTTTTTTTTCCAAAAACAAGTCAACATTGCCCTTATATCATTTTTATTGCACAATTGGAATTTAATGAATGTTAGAGATCAAATGATGTATATGGATGATGCATGGGGAAGAAAAATAAAGCCTAGACAACATTTTTCCATACTTGACAATGATCGAGAGAGTGACCTTAATGAAGAGATACCATTAGCACTTATATGTGGGATGCTAAATATCTTTAAGGATTTTTATTAATAATAATGCATTTTAAATCAATTGCAAGTTATTTGTTATTTACAGTCATATTTTTTTGGTTCTTAAGACTCTCAAAAATATATTTTAAGAAAGTTGACTTTGATGATATAGCTATTTTGAGATAAATTTATGGTTGAATACATATTATTTTTTATTTTGGGAAGGTTGAGTTTTTGTAGTATTAGATAATTTGTTAAAAAAAATTTGACGATTTTAAACTTTCATTGATATGGATATTTTATCTTTTTTTTTTAATTTGCATCATCGTTTATATAGATATGGGATTAAAGCAAAGGTCGAATTATGAGGAAGTACCTTAGAATCGAAAGGATTTTAGTTGATCCAAATATAATATATGAAATGTAAATTTAATTATAATAGGTTATAATATTGATGATATAATAATAGGAGTTCATGTTATCAAAATGAGTGATGATCTTAAATATTGTAGTTTAGATAAATTATTGGTGAAACAAAGGCCGATGTTATTAACACAATCCTAGCTAGTTGAATGAAATGGAGTACTTTTGTATGATCAAATTTTACTCAAGTTTAAAAGAAAATCTTATAGAACAACTATATGGTAATCAATGATATATGAGCATAATGTTGGTTGGCAATGTCTAAGCATTTTGATAGAATAAATTTATTGGAGATAACGATATGGAAATGGATGAGTGGGTGTACCCAAAAGGATATGATAAGGAATGAGTTTTTTTGCAACAGTATTGCGGCAGCTTTAGTTTAAAATAGCTTAGAGAAACTCATCTTTTGATTGTTACGTCTTATTAAGTATAGAGTATTTGATACACTAATTAGGAAAGATAAACTCATGAATTTTGCCCATATAAAAAGAGGAAGATGGTGATCAACAAATACATGGCAAAAAAAAATTAGGAAGGATCTCATGGAGTTAGATTGTAAGGAGGTTTGATCATGCAAAATTAGAACAATTAACTTTGTAGCCGGCCCCCCTTAATGGACTAAGGATCAATTATTGTGATAGTCTTCCCTTGTGTCTCAGATTTTAGAATAACAATGAACTAATTAGAAAAAAATTTAATAACATTCTTTTTGGCATATATAATCACTGAACGTAACATGCGCTGTGGTCTACAAACACTGTTTTCTTAGATATCTGAATAATATTGACGTCTTAATATTCCTGAACCAAAATAGCCTTTAGTTGTCATTGTTATTAAGCTGTCTTCTTTTGTTTGATTCTGCGCGATTTCATTCAATGTGTTTAGATGTGATATTTATAGGGTTAAACTACTCTCGATTCTTTTTTATATTTTTCTTAATGAATTCCTTTTTAATTGGGTTTTCCATCTTTTCCATACCTAGGAAAACAATGGAGATGCCACACATGGGATCTGCTTTCGGAAAGGCATGGTGAGCTGGGGATTGGCAACCAGCAAGGCTGACTTGGGTGTAGGAACCATCGACATCTGATTTCTTATTTTATTTTTTGTTTGTGATGCTTTTCAAGGAACAAAACATCTAGACTCTTCTAATAAAATTATGTGGTAGGATTGAGATGTTGGTGAACCAAGCAACCCCTTCGAGGTTGTGAGCTCATTTCCTTCTAGTTCTGACATTTGGGTAAGAAAAGGTGCTTAACAAGAAGTTTAAGCAGGCATAATTTTGTTACTAATTTCTTATTGAGTTTTACTACTTTCTAGTCCAATACCGATGTATCTGTTTGATCAATTCTGTAGCTCAAAGCATGAGTAATTATTTAATTTGTATTTTCACTTTGTTATCAAATTCTTGAGCATACTTCACCATTTTGTTTTATTTATTTCTGACATAGTCTGGGGACTGTCTTGCTATAAAATTCACTTAATATGAATTGAGTATAGGTGAATTTTTTTTTTTTCCTACACAGGAGTATAGGTGAATTTGTTTTAACGGCCTCATAATACTATCGTTGCAGGATACTCTCATGATAAACACTCCCAAAAACTCTCCTCTGGTGTTGAAGATGGTTGTCTTAGTTGCTATCATGGCCTGCAGTGTTTTTATCTGCTCAGTTTTCCTAAAACAATTGG